>CAWUFW010010922.1:0-655995 GCA_963921515.1 Calotriton arnoldi
CAGGGACAGGTAGCCCCTGAGCCGGTTTGAACTGGCATATGCACAGAGGAGCCTTCTGCTCCCCCAGTGCAGGACTTCAAAGCACTCTAAGAGTGCACCCACCCAGCCCCAATACACTAAACCCTGTCTGGGAGGTGGTCACACCCCCTTGGGACAGGATATCTATTGTTGGGCTTCCTCCACTGCGAGTGTTGGTCATCAGCAGGAGGGCAGCCCAGTGTCTGTGACTGGTGGCATCCATTTTGTGATGCCAGGGCTCTGCAGGATTCTACCACGTTTCCACAGTAGGTACATGTCTATCCCTCTAGAAGGGTGGAATGCTACCCCCGCCGCCAGGACTGGCGGGGGGTAGTATTCCAAGGTGTTTGACACCAAACACGACATGTTTCGATGCAGCCATTCCAAAGTTAGCATTTTACCGCGAGGATATAATGCACTTAAAAGTATATGGTTTAACCGCATCCACAAACAGCACCAGAGAATGGACTCTGAGAGCTGCAGAGGGGCCCTGCTCAGGCAGAGGAACCCCCTCACATAGAAGCCAAGCACCCTGCCCCCAGGATTGATAGGGCCTGCCTTAGGGGTGACTGATAGGGTTATATGTGTGTGTAGGAGAGATATAGGGAACCTATATCTCAGTGAGGGATGCTAGCACATCCTCACTCAGG
The DNA here is from genome assembly GCA_963921515.1 of Calotriton arnoldi. Taxonomy (NCBI): domain Eukaryota; kingdom Metazoa; phylum Chordata; class Amphibia; order Caudata; family Salamandridae; genus Calotriton; species Calotriton arnoldi. Next base: position 669 of record CAWUFW010010922.1, read on the forward strand.
CTGCAGTAGCAGGCCTGTGGTGTCAGATTTAGTCTGCTTCCCAGGGGTGGCATAATACATGCTGCAGCCCCTGGTAGGCCTGTGAAGTACCTATGCCCTTGGTACCTAAGGTACCATATACTAGGGACTCATAAGGTACCACAGTATCCAATCACTAGTGCACCTAGAGTGCACTCCAAATCGTTTAGAGAGAACAGAGAGGCTGGGGCCCTGATTAGCAGGGACCCAGCCAGACTATAGCCAGAAACCAGTGTAAACATCAGAAAAAAAGTGGGGGCAACATAAGAGGCAGATCCTACTCTCCTACATGCATTCAATGCATTCGCAATTTAGGTAATCACAAAAAATTGCGATTACCTAATTTGCAAATGGAAATGGGTTTATGAATCAGAAAATGGCTTTTTCCGGTCGCAAACAGGCCGACTCTGAGAATCGGCCCGTTTGCGGCCGGAAAAAAGCTTGATGAATGTGGCCCTATGTGAGCATTTACAAGTGAAAAGAATAGTTTTGCATTTTGACATATTCTAATATACACATATCAGTCTGGCAGTACTAACGTTTATTCCATTAAGCGTAACATTAACAAATTCATATTCAATGCACAGATTTGATTTACATTCATTGTTTTCAAAGCGCGATTATTCTTAATGAATTCAGCTGCTTATTTTACTTTACGATGTAAATTAAACATGGATTGCTTGCGCAAAAAGATCTTGTGATATTTAAAAGTCGTCTGCCGATCCCAGACTGAGTGAGACATGGCATCTAGAGCTGAGAGAAGGAGTCTAAATGCAATCCGCGGGTAATCTTCTCCATCCTGTCTAGAAAGCCTCCGGTTTCATTCTTCCAGAGAACAAGATCATTCTCCCAGCCAGGACCCTCTATGTTGACTACCTAGGTTGGGTTTTGGTTCTATGGGAGTTTGGAGTATAACAGGGCTATGGCTGTCATTTTTAAGATGGCTTCGGTGCCTGTGCCTATTTGTTATCGCCATTGCTCTGATTGGTTTGATTGTTTATTCTGTGCATCGCTTTTTATCTTTTTCTTCCGGCAAAAGTGACCCATTCAATGAAGAAGCTGGAGCTGGCTTTTTTAATATCAGGAACTTTGGCACCACTTTAAAAAATGTCCTTAGTGAGGATGTAATCTTCAAATTTTGTGTTTGTGCATCCGCCTTTTCTCTCCTCTCTTTCCTCCTTCTAGGACTAACCCACTCTTCTGTGGCTGTACAGCCCAAATTTGGTGCAATAGTTTCTGTCTCCATTATACCCTTTGAGAGTTTAAACTGTGCACCAGTGGGGCCTCTTGCCGCTAAGCTTCTAAGCTGGCATCTGTCCCAAGGAACACTACTTTCCAATACCTCCTCCACGTTATCTGGTGCCTGGGAGGCCACTGTGTAATTTTGGACTATTTCTTTTATTGACAAAATACCCCTCTTCTGTATATTAATTAAAGGTGTCTGTTTTTTTACATCAGTATTACTTTTTTTGCTTTTTTTACTTTCCCTCCCTTTAAGGGACCTCCCTACAGCGCCACCCACTTTACCGAGGCTCTGACCTGTATGTTTTGGGGTCCCCGAAGTCTCAGTGGCTTCACAAAATCTCTGAGCTGTATTCTCTAAAGTCCCTGAGATCTCAGTGGTTTCACAGCCGTTCAACTCAGCCAAGGAGCTTCCTGCTCCTGCGCTGCCTCTGCCAGAATTCCCCCGTATGGAGTGCAGGGCGACCGCTCACCGACCCCTGCCGAGCTCACGAGCTGCTCGAGCCCAACAGGAGTCCTAGCCGGGCGACCCTACGGGCTCCACTGACGCTACTCGCCCACTCGGGGCTTCACCAACACAGACCAACAAGAGGCAAAAAAATGGACGGTAAGGTTTATTTTTGGCATGCGACGATTTTCACCGCATGCCTGTTGAGTTTTGCCCTAGCGAGACAAGAAACAAGCATTGGCATAGCCAATAGGTCTCGCCTTTGGGACCTGCTGCATAACTAAATACTTATAAGGTCCCAAAGGCGAGACCTATTGGCTATGCCAGTGCTTGTTTCCAATGCTATCTCTTCCACTGAGAGGTGCGTGGAGGAAAATGACTCTTTTATCTCCTGACAGTGAAATAATAAGCAGCGCAAATAGAAATGGGATTAAAGTCCTCTTTGGGGAGCCGGCTCCTATCTCCCTGATAGCAATCACAGCCAGAAAAGAATAATTCTCTTTCAGTGGCAGAACGAGATGTCTGCGCTAACTTTTCGAGGCACAGTTTTTCAGGTTATACATCAGCAGCGCCTCAGACGGACAAATGCCTTAGAAGAAAGGAAAAGAAAAAATGAAGATTGAAGCACAGGAAAGAGCAAAACCAGGACAGATTAAATCCCTCCCTAGAGAGGAGGGGTTCACTGTATACTTAGAGAATGGGCGGACGACATCCATATATCAACCTCTAAGTTTTCAAAGGAATGAAAGAAATGAACACATGGGTAGGTGACGGAGGTGAAGTTAAGAAGTAGACGAGTTCTTTGGCTCCCTCGCGCTCCGATTTCAGAGCACTTGAGACAGTCTGCTCGAACTGCTGAGCTCTAAAGATTAAGTAGCTACCTAGAGTGGGCAGAGTGGGGCGAGTGTCCAGTTTCGACAGGAGAAAGGCTCGCGCATGGCATGGCATGGCATGGCACGGCATACTCACCAAGTCCGGGCGGAACCACACTGAGTCCTGGCGCGAGGCTACAAAACAAGGGACGGGTGGCAAATATAGCAATGGTGGAATCCAGCAAAGAGGGTTTGGGCCGCGCTACACACTGGGCGCCGGGGTAAAGAGCAACAAGCGCGGCCACGCAGCCGTGAAAGGAATGTGAGGTATGCAGCTGGCACCCGGCCACGCTGCTGCTCGCCCCGAGCTCCCTAGGCCAGGGGAGAGAGAAGGCGGGACATGCACCCGCCTTTGGCCAATTGCGTGCTGTCTTTCTTAGAAAGCGTGTGAGCAAAAAAAAAAGCACACGCACGAGCATGTGGTCTGAGTTGAAAGTCCTTACTAGAAGCCTCGCAGAGCAGCACATGCGCGCTGGCTCAGGCGAGACCTTAAAATGGAGCTCGCGTCTCGCGTCTCCAGGAGCCTCCACGACCGCGTGCTAGTCAACCGCCATGTTTCCCCCATTTTTCCCTCTACATCGCTTTTTGTACATCTCCCATTATTTAAAAAAAACAGAGCACTTTATAATGATGCGAAAACGGGCTAGCATGTTGCTGCGATAATGATGATCCAAGGACACCTTTGAATTCATTGTGAAATTTATTTGAATTCTGAGCAGCGAAAAGTACTGAATTTTAAGCCTACATAAAAGTATAGCAACCTGCCTGCTTCGCATTTTTACATTTAGTTTTCTTTCCTTCTCCAGTTAATCTCTGAAACTGGTGCACTATTCGCTCGACCCAGAGAACCCAACTAAATGTAAGTCACATACATTCACTCGTATGTCTCGTATTTAGTATTGTCGTCCGTAGATGATGATTGAACAGTTGTATTCACTGTAGGTGCGGGTGTGACCTGAATGTGTCCGGTTGTATTTCAGCTGGTCTGCTGAGGCTTTGTTTTTTTTTCTCTATTCTGAGATCAATAACATTAGTACCATTAAGTGCTTTGTGAGGAGACGAATCTTATTGTTCCTTACATAGTATTAATATTTGTGGGTTTTCATTTTCCTTTGAAGCATGCAAGGCAAGAGGTTCCAACCTGTGGGTCCATTTCAAGGTACGTGACCTTTAGTCCTCAAATATACATGTTTCACCTGATGCCTTCGCCATATATTAAGCATCAAGGGCAGTGGAATTCCTATCGCCTGATGCTTGGGACTTATTTTTTGTAGTCAGAGAACACGTTTTCATGTTTTATTTGTTCACTGGACCTTTTGATTCAATTCAAAGTAGCCCTAACCCTCTGCAGCACAAACCTGTTGGCTGCCAGTTTATAATATCACATTATGGATCTGTGAAAGAGAATTAGATTGTCTGCCACTAAGGCAAAATATGTATCCATATGGAGAATTGCTAAGTATTGCATATGATTCATTAACTCAAAAGCCTTCACTAGTCTTAAGGAAATTCTGTGAGCGTGGCTTGCAGGTGTAAAAGGGAAGCCAATTGAAAAACTTGTACTCTTTTGTACAATTTCATGCTACATATAATGCTCCCATATAGATCCATGCCAAAGCAAGATTGGTCAACATTTTCAGCTACAGATTTATTTTGCTAAACTATTGTGCAATTGAGAATACTGTTTTGAGAGGCATTATTTAGTAAATATATATTTTACACATGCTAATATTAAAATAAAAAACACAATGGAAAATCTGTTATAGGCAAAGTGTAAAAAACAATTATGGTCCCAATTCTTACCCAAAGTCACAAGTGCATCGTGGGTATGTCCTTGTATTAGTACACCTTTGCCATTTTCAGAAATTTCCAAGTGCTAGAAGTAGGCTCTGGAAAGCATACGCCTAGCAAACTCTTGTTTTCCATTTTCATATGAACAAATAGACATGCTTGGCTTATAATTGCTCATTAGAGCATCTGATGAGCAATTGGAAAATTCACTTTCTCGGCACCCTCTTTTTTCTTCACTATGAAAAACATGTTTTACTTCTGCTTTTGTCAGGAGTACATCTCAAACTATTTTCCACGGGTGGGACGAGATTGTAGAGAAGTTTGTGACTTACCCTTAAACCAGTAAGTTTGTGAATGTGCATATAGAGGACGTTCCTACCCTGGAACGACCACTTCTGCCAGTTCCTGTATGTAGATTTGCGGAAAGGCCTTGCTGTGATACAATAAACTGGCATCATCACTGAGGTTATTATGAGAGCTTTCATATAAGTATGCTGTCATGTGTGGCATCACTGCATACATTTCTACGCTATTGCTGGCACACCAGCCTAACAGACCAATATAAATATGAATCTTCAATTCTCATTTTCTTTCTCCCCCCCCCCCCACTTTCCCAAGATTATTTAAATGTCCATTTGGTGCTTTACACTCAGTAATGCCGATCTTGACATTTCACAGTATTTTAGCCATGCTGTGCTTCTTACCTCTCAGCTTCTTTCCATATATTCAACTTAAATGCTTCAAAGCCAAAATTGTATTTGTTGGTTGTATGCCTGTTGTAGAGCTGCTTGCATGATGGTTTAAAATCAACTTCCTACATTGTTTATAAAATGAGTATTGTTGACTAGAAAGTTGATTAAGTAGCAAAATGTCAGTCTGGTGCACCGTAAGTTTCTTACTTTTGGATTACACCATAGGACCTGGATCAGGTTTATTTGTAGTGTTATGGTAAACTGGTTGCTGGTGCCCCTTTATTTTGTTTAACATCAAACAGTGCACTGCCTACGGGTAGATTCCACTTCTAACATGTCCATTTTTAGGTCGAGCCTGAGCAGCGCATGCGCTGCTCTGCGAGGCATGCTGTATTGGAGTATGGAATTGAAGCCCACTCTCCGCCCATATTTGTCATTGGCTTGTGTCATTGTCCTTAGTGAATGCTGGCTTCTGATTTGTTAAGAGGCTTGTTAGTCCCTCCTTAGTACCGCCTTGTCTTCATTTGTAACCTCTCATAAGGACTGGCCCTTTTACTTCGGTTGTTACACGTACGTCTTATATAGTCTAGAAGCACTATTTTCTTTAATGTGTTTCTCCTACTGCAGGCAGTACATGCTTTCCTGCAACATTCAGCACATTCAGCGAGCCATGGTTGCTTTCACGGGGTGCTTTTACAAATAAAAAGCATTTGTTTCTCAACTTGACAAGTAAATGCTTTTTTTTGGTAATAGCGCCCCATACCGCCCTTTCACTTTAATAGCGGCCACTGACCTTTCTTTACACATGGCTCATCGAAAGAAGGGGGCGTGGCAGGACGCTGTTACATGCAAGATCTGAGTTACTACACCAGATCACTCTGGTAATAGCCTAACCCCTGTTACGCACCATATGTGGCACACTTGAAACTATTTGCTCATCAGAGGCTATACTACTATAATAAGGTGCGTCTACAGAAATTTCCCAAGTACAAGATGCCATCTTGCAAGACTGCTTGAGATAGCCCAGAAAAATCCTGCTTTGTGCCGATGACTGCTTGATAATTAGACATCTTACCGACCTTGTTCCAGTCTCTGCCTTATTCTTCTACATCCAGTAGGAGAGCTGCTTTTGTTCATGTTTCTCCCATGTTGTATACACTCCTAAATTGAAGCTCCTCCTTGGTAGCTTCTATCTGAATGAAAGCGCTATATTATAGGTGTGTCAGCTTCCCATCATTCACAAGAAGGATAAGTCATCATGTCACAGATGATGCTGCTGGTGATACAGATTATCAGCAGCTGCACATTCTGAACCAGCTAGTGCATTTAGGAGGTCTGGCTCTGGTGGTGGGGGAAGGGGGGTGTGCTATTAAGAAAATAGACTCAAATTGTACTTTTGTGCACATTATTGTCCTGTTCTCATTTCAGCCCTTTCACTGTCAGTGTTGTTTTTCTTTTCTTGGAAGAGGGTAATGAGAGGCGCTTGCTGTCCATTCCTCCTATGTATATATTGGTCAGTTGTATTCTCTTTAGGGGGTAAAAAGGTGCCTCTTTCGATGCACACCTGAGAGCACGTGTTCTCCACCAGAACAGGACAAAATCTGAGGTACAGCCATGGCTGATTGTATTGAAAATATTTAGGTTAAAACATTTGATCTACCACTATATACTAAAAGAACTCATGGAGTTAGCCCAAACCTAATTGGATAACATTGAGTACAAGCCTATAATAGTCTATTATTACTTAAAGTAAAAACGATTTTGAAAGCGACACAATTGTGCAAGTATCTCATATAGGAGGGGAGAAATATCTTTCCTCCTCAAGAATTCTATCGAAGTACTCTTGTCAGAAGAAAAGAGTTCCAGCAATACAGTACTAAGCTCGGAGCTCTTGATAACAAGTTTGATCTTTCTAGCCCTTGTATTTAGAAATTAAGAACCGATCTGTTCCAATTCCATTGAGAATCCTCCCAGTCTGAAGACTTTTATGAATACCAATGAGCAGGAACAGAAAGATGGCAGACTGGTCCTTTTTGGTGCCTTTCTCCATGCATACCCATGCTACTCCTTAGTTGGATACTATCACCTGTTCCACTTGTATAGCTACTTTTTACTATCCACTAATGAAGTGGAGCATGGGTGCAATGCCCTGAGTTGGCTGTGCATGGGGGCAAGGCTGGGTAGCACTGAGATGATCAGATAGCAAAGGAAGGGTCATAACTTGCCTGTTAAAGGTCACACAGAGGGCCCAATTCACAGAGAGCATCTGCAGGAGTGGCAGAGTCTCAATGGTGTAGCTAGACCTACTGCCACCCGGGGCGGACCCTAAGTTTGTCGCCAGGAGCAGGTAAGAGCGGGGGTGGCGACCAATGGACGCTTGGTCCGGATTGGGGGGGTTGGCGGCCAACGGACGATTTGTTCTGGGGGGGGGCTGGTGGATGGTGGTAGTCGACAGACACAACTTGCTCACCTCCGCCACTCCCAAAAACAGTGCCATCCGCGGCGGACCGTCCCCGAGCTACGCCACTGCGGAGTCTTCGCACTTGGTGCGGACTCTCCACTGTGCAGTTTCTTACTGCAGAGAGTCCGCCCCTAGTGCGGAGCCTCCGCCACAACTATGGAGGCTGTTTGTGAATCAGGCCCAGAGTTTCGCCCTTTAACACTGTTCACCTCAACTGTGTAGTCGGTTGAGCCTTGATGACCAGGCTGCACAGTCTGGTACAGATTTTAAAAAGCTGTTGGTAGATGTTTTCTCTGAAGAGAGGAGCTCTTCATGGGGTGTCTTGTCCATTTGTCTTCTTACTTGGCTGTAATTTTGGATGGAGCAGCTTGAGCAAAATTGCTGAACTTGACACTAAAACGTCAGTTGTGATGTGGATATGTATACCTAATAGCTCAAGTACATTTCGTCTCTCACTTGCTTTCTCATACGTACACTCTTTCTTTATGACTGTCTCTCTCATCCTTCTGTTTCTTTTTATTTTTTATTTCCTCTGTCTTCCTCTTTATTTTATCTCTCTTGTTCCCTCCCTTTCTTTCTCGTATATGTTGGTAAAACATTTCTGTTCAAAGAATGAGGTGGAATCTCTAAACATTTTTAAAAAATGTGAAATATCCCAAGAAAGACACACCCACTCAAACACGCCTCCATAGAGAGTCGCTCCTTTGCTATGCCTCTGCAGACTGACCTCCATTTTGTGGAGTTCCACTCATTTTCGTAGCTTTCACTGTGCATTTGCTAGATTATAACAGATTATTTCTGGTTTCCTACCCCTAGAAAGCATACGATGAAATAGACACTTAGAAGAGGGATACTAGCCATCCCAACCCAACAGTCCACAAACTCCCTGTCACACTTCAGTTCCACCTACTACATAAGGAGAGAGAAAGAGGGAAGTGTAAATAGGAAGTAGTGCACCCTCCCAAGTGAAACACAAGTGGGACTATTCACAAAGGCATTTTGTGGTATACAAAGTTGTCCGCCTGCAGTGTTCTTTTTACGTACTCCTACATGCATTTGTGAATTGGCCACAAAACATCTAAAAGAGAATAAGATGGAAATATTCGGGAAATGCACATATAAAGTTAGTACAAAAAGAAAGGACCTCTTCAAGCTTTTACTAATGAGGCTTTTGATGTTACTGTGCTGATTGACAAAGGCATATAAGAGTGTGGAGTCCTCCAAAAATACTAGTTCCAGTGCTGAAAAATGCTTTTGTGTATAGACCCATTGTGTTTTGTGATGATGTGATGTGGATTAAGCACAAAAATATGTTGAACACTCACCTTCATCATAAGACATGCTTCATCATTGTGTTCACCCCTTGTGTGGGAAACGAATATCCATTAGTGTCTATGTGATGAAGGAAGAAGGTTGCTTATTGAATTGGAGACATCAGAAGGAGATGATTCTATTGCTGAGTAACAGAGAACTAGTTCTGTTTTATGGGTGGTAGCAGTATGCAAGGAGATTATGAGCCTGATTTAGATCTTGGCGGATGGGTTACTCCGTCACAGCGGTGATGGATATCCCGTCCGCCAAAATATAATTATATAATCCCTTTATATCCTGTGGGATTTATATTTTGGTGGACAGGATATCCGTCACTGTTGTGACGGAGTAAGCCGTCCGCCAAGATCTAAATCAGTCCCTATCTCTTAGAGGAGCATCAAGTAGCGGTGGGCCTGACAGTGTAAGGGTGGGGCACGAGAGGGAAGAATGTGGTGGGTGTCAGACAAGGAGGCAACCAGACATAAGCAGTGTGGCTGCCGCAATGTACCCATCAGCTGGGCGCGGTCCCCGTCAGGGGGGCCTCTCTCAGTCTCTGACAGTGGTCAACGTTCCACCTATTTTGTCAGCTAATTTGAGCACATATGTGTCCCAGAGCAAAGCAGCTCCAGCCCCTCCTGTCATCCTGTATCTCAGGCCATGGCATGTCTCATATGGAGGCTGTGCTGCCTTCCACAACATAGCTATCTGGCGCTTAAAGGTGATCACAGCTAAATCTACTAGTTTCAGATAATGTTTAGTGCACTTTGCATGCTTTGTGATCCCCAGTAAGCACAACAGAGGGTCCGGGGACAATTGCATATCTCTCACTTCTGAGATGTGGTCCATCACCCATGTCCACACCTGCACCAGAGAAACAGGCAGTCCCATACCATGTATAGGAATGTTGCGTCTGCATATCTGCAGCGTGGGCATGCTGGGGCTACTCCAGGGAAAATCTTATTAAGTTGGTGTGGCGTGAGGAACGTCTGATGTAAATAATTAAATTGTGTGAATTTCAGGCGGGCATTACGTGAGACCCGCTTGACATGCTTAATCAATCAATCACAGAATTTGTTAAGCGCACTACTTACCCGCGAGGGTCTCAAGGTGCTAGGGAAAAAAAAGGGGGGGGTGCTGCTACTGGTCGAACAACCAGGTCTTGAGTAGCCTCCTGAAGGTCAGCAGGTCTTGGGTCTGTCGTAGGCTTAGTGGAAGGGTGTTCCAGGTCTTGGCGGCGAGGTGGGAGAAGGATCTGCCGCCGGTGGTAGTTCTTCGAATGCGAGGGACGGTGGCGAGGGAGAGGTCGGCGGAGCGGAGTTGGAGGTTGGGGACATAGAAGAGGAGTCGTCTGTTGAGGTAGGCTGGGCCAGTCTTGTGGAGTGCCTTGTGTGCGTGGATGAGGAGTTTGAAGGAGATTCTCCTGTCGACGGGGAGCCAGTGCAGGTTCCTCAGGTGGGGGTGATGTGGCTGTGGCGTGGTACATCGAGGATCAGGCGTGCGGAGGCGGTTTGTATGCGTTGCAGTCGCTTGATGAGCTTGGCCGGGACTCCCGCGTAGAGGGCGTTCCCATAGTCAAGTCTGCTACTGACGAGGGCCTGGGTGACTGTTCTTCTTGTGTCTGTCGGGATCCACCTGTAGATCTTGCGAAGCATGCGGAGGGTGTTGAAGCAGGAGGATGAGACTGCGTTGACTTGCTTGGCCATGGAGAGCGTTGAGTCGAGGATGACTCCCAGGTTGCGTGCGTGGTCGGTGGGTGTCGGGGCTGCTCCCAGCATCGTTGGCCACCAGGAGTCGTCCCAGGCTGAGGGGTTGGAGCCGAGGATGAGGACCTCTGTCTTCTCCGTGTTCAGTTTTAGTCGGCTGATCTTCATCCAATCGGCGACGGCCTTCATTCCTTCATGGAGGTTGGATTTGGCGGTGAGGGGTCCTTGGTGAGGGAGAGGATCAGTTGAGTGTCGTCGGCGTAGGAGATTATGTTGAGGTCGTGCTGTCTGGCGATGCGTGCGAGCGGGGCCATGTAGATGTTGAACAGTGTTGGGCTGAGGGACGATCCCTGGGGTACGCCGCAGATGATCTCGGAGGCTTCGGATCGGAATGGTGGGAGGCGGACTCTCTGGGTTCTGCCGGCGAGGAAGGAGGTGGCCCATTCCAGGGCCTTGTCTCGGATCCCTGCGTCGTGGAGGCGTGCGCGTAGAGTGCGGTGGCAGACAGTGTCGAAGGCGGCGGAGAGGTCCAGCAGGATGAGGGCTGCGGTCTCACCGTTGTCCAGCAGGATCCTGATGTCGTCGGTGGCGGCGATGAGGGTAGTCTCAGTGCTGTGGTTGCTGCGGAACCCCGATTGGGATGGGTCCAGGATGCTGTTTTCTTCGAGGTATCGGGGTTAGCTGTTTGTTGACGATCTTCTCGATGACCTTGGCTGGGAACGGAAGCAGGGAGATGGGCCGGAAGTTCTTGAGGTCTCTCGGGTCCGCCTTGGGTTTTTTGAGTAGGGCGTTGATCTCTGCGTGTTTCCAGCTCTCTGGGAAGGTCGCGGTCTCGAAGGAGAGATTGATGACGTTGCACAGGTGGGGTGCGATGGAGCTGCTGGCTTTGTTGAAGATGTGGTGCGGGAAAGGGTCTGACGGGGAGCCGGAGTGTATTGTGCTCATGGTCTTGATGGTGTCCTCGATGTTCACGCTGGCCCAGGCTGGCAGGGGGTCGTGGTCGATGGTGTGCGGCGGGTCTGGTGCATCGATCTTAGTTGGGGCTGTCTGGGTGTTGAAGCTGTCGTGGATGTCGGCGATCTTGCGGTGGAAGAAGGTGGCGAGGGAATCGCACAGGGGTTGCGACGGCGGGATGTCGTTGGTGTTGGAGCTGGGGCCATTCCCCATTGCTTGTCTGTCAGAGTCATACCGAGGCACGTATCCCACCTGGGCTTACTGTGCAGGGTTTGACTCCTGTCTGAGGCCTGTAGGGCAGAGTATAGCATTGTGACTGTCCTCTTGTTCAGTCCATGAATCAAGGCACATAGCAGTCCGTGGTGCAGTTGTGGATCCCCATGGCCCAGGCCCCAAGCACCACGCACCTCCAGTATAAGCGCAGTGTGTGCCAAAAAGAGTACCCCACAGAAGTTATATGCGGTCTGTAGATATTGAAATGATCGTAAGGTACAATCCATAGAGAATTCACCTACCTGTGTCACCCACACATTTGGCAATGGCGTAGGGTTACAAGTGTCCAGTCAGGCCCTCATCCCCTGGTATGCTCCACAGAGGTAAATGTGGCACGTATGGCATCTGTCTCCACTGAGGTTGGATATATTTGTTCCAGCAAATCTTTGTGAAAAGTGCGAGTTTGCTTAGTTTCTTAGCTGGGCAGCTGCATTTCAGCAGCCAGTCCAGCACTGTGGTGCCCCGGAGTTCATTTCTAATCACTTTGCTTTCCACCAGAGCATGTCCAGCCAGCCACCTTATGAGCCACTGTAGCTGTGGCAACCCCAGACCTCCATTAAGTAGCGGACACTGTAGAGTGGCCATGGGCAGTCTATTCCTATCTCCGCTCCATATCAGGTTGGACACAACCCCCCTCAATTCTACGAAGAAGGACCGGTGGGTATCACAAGGAGAGTCATGTAGAAATATAGGAGGTGCGGTAGGACCAGCATCTTGGCTGTGGATGCCTGGCCCATGGGTGATAAAGGGAGATATGCCCAGAACCTCAGGAAGTGACGTATCACCATTAAGGCCCTGCCATGGTTCCCGTCCAATAGGTTCCTATCAGTATGATACATATGGATATGGGTAGTGTCTCAGGCTTTGCCACTGCCATCTCCTCTTCTCAGGCACTGAGTAAGGGGAACAAGCATGACTTTCCCCAATTAATCCTAAGGCCTGTCATTTCTCCAAAACACTCCAGAAAGTTGAATAATGCTGGTAGCACCCGCCTATGATCCCGTATGTAAACCAGGGCATTGTTGGCATATAAGGAGATGATGCGCCAATCATCTTCACAGCTAGACCCCAGTCTGTCCCCTTGGACCTCAGTAGGCCAGCGAGAAGTTCTATGGCCTGGGCAAAGATTATGGGAGAGAAGGGGCAGCCCTGTTGTGTGCCGTTCCCGATCACGAACTGCTGAGACATCTGGGGTCCCATCTTCACTATAGCCTGAGGGGCTTCATAGAGTAATCTAACCAGCCAAGAAACTCAGGCCCCATTCCAAAGGCCTCAAGAACTAGAAGCAGGTAGGACCATCCCAGAGTGTTGAATGATTTCTCGATGTCAAGTGACACAGACACCGGGAGGTCAGGGCTTCCTCCAGAGCACCAATGATGTGATATAACCTTCGGGTATTATAAAAGGTGGCCCTATGTTATTTGAATCCACATTGCTCAGGACGCACCATCGACTGTAGCAGTGGGAGCAACCTATTTGCAAGCATCTTGCTTAAGATTTTATAATCAATGTTGAGCATTGTAAATGGGCAATAGAAATTAACCTTCAGTGGGTCTCTGCCAGGTTTAGGCAGCACAACAATGAGGGCTTCACAAAGAGAGGCAGATAGTAACTGGTGTTGGTATGCCTCTACATATACCTCGAGTTGTTTGGGAGCTAGGGTTGCACTGTACATGGCATAGAATTCTACGGGAAACCCATCGGTGCCTGGGACCATATTTCGAGTCATCTGACCAATCACAGTAAATATTTCTTCTAATTGGAGGGGCTGCTCCAGTTCCTGAAATTGTAGGGGCGCTAGACAAGGGAGAGCAGTGGACTGTACATACTCCCGTATTTGGTAAGGTGAGGGCCCCGGGGGGTGGGGAGTACAACATCTCATAGTAGTCCAAAAAGACACTATTAATGTCTGGTTGCATGTTTACTGTGTTAATGGCTGCATCTCAGATAGCCCCTGTAAGGTCCTGGGGATGGCTGTCCTCAAGAGCTATGCCAGGTTGTGGCCTGGTTTGTCACCATACCTGTGTTGTTGGGCTAGGTGGGCCTTACAGTCAATGTTACTTTGTTGTCACGGTTCATCTCAATGTCTAGCACCTAAAGCCATCATTCTCGCTTGATCTTCAACCAACGTCACTGCGTCCTTTTCAGCCTCCCTCAGGGAACCCACAGAGAGGGGCATACATTCAGCATGCCTTCTAGTCGAACATAGCGGCACTCCGAGTCTATTAATACTCTACTGTGAACAAAAGGTACACCTGGGAGACCTTCTCTTGAAGATGCAGAGTTCCCAGTCCCGACCACTCCATCATCTGGATACATTGTCCAGTTCACCACCTGTGAGATGCATCTCCTGGATGCATGCAATATGTATGTGCCTACATCTAAGGTATGGGTAAAACTCAATCGAGTCACCATTCCCCTGATGTTCCAGGTTAGTGTATTATAGGTTGTGGCCATAATATCTCTGGCTGAACACAGGGGACATGTATCCGTGGCTGTGCCCCAGATCCCTCTCCCTAACACCCCCTCAGCACCCTACTGTCACACCACCCCATCAGAACACGAAACTGTAACTGTAATGAATCCCACACCCTTGGCTTAAATGCTAACATGCATCGTGCCATAACACCCCGTATTCAGTGTCAATCCACTATAACCGTACCCAGTGCTAGGAACATCCTTACGGAAGTCAAAAGGAAAGTGGGCCAAGAAAAGCACATGTGTAGCCAAAGTCTGCAACCTGCCCACGTTGTGCCCGAAATCAGAGTTTGTGTTCTGGTGATAAATGCCCCCCACTCTCAGGAACAATTGAGGCCCACCGAGCCCCTTCCCACCACAACAAGTGCAGATGGTATCAATCCCCAGCACTCACCACCTCAACATCATCACTGTTCTGGCATCTTCCTCCGGGGTGACCTCTCAGGTGTGCTAGTGATTTCCTCTTCCCGAGACCCCTGAGTCTGGGGCACCTATCCGCAACTCCAGATCAGTGTCCAGGGCCAGGACCTGATACATGTTCGCAACATGTATGGACACCTCCACCACCAGCCGTGCTCTTTCGCTAGCTGGTTGCTATTCAGTGGGTCGTGATCGCAGGCGACAGGGCCTACAGCATTGGGGCTTTCCCTATGGACCAGCCCAGCAGGTCATATTTCCTGGACCCAGGTGAATCATCTGCCCCTTTGGAACGCAACCGTGTCCAGGCCTCCTCAAGTGAGGAAAAGAAGTGTGTCACATCTGCTTCTAGCATTCACAATCTTGCTAGGAAGAGCAATGTGTAAGACAATCCCATAGTGAGGAGATGCGTCTTGACAGCCCCGAATGTATTACACCGTTTTTGGACTTCCGCCATGTATTCTGGATATGCTGGTATTAGGTTTTCACTATAGCTCGAGGGGCCTTTCGCACAGAACATCTGCAGCAGGAGGTCCTTGTCTCTGTAATTTAACAGGGGAGCTATTACTGTACATGGAGGGGTCCTCGGGAGCGGGGGCCACCCCAGGATCCTATGCATCAGTTATATGGAGAAAAAATATTGGATACAGGTTGCCAGACTGTGGATGTCAGACACTCCTCTAAGAAGAGTTCCATGTTAGGGCCTTCTGATCTTTCGGGGAACCCCAAGAAGCATATATTGTTGTGCCTGGAGTGCCCCTCTGCATCTTTCGCACGTACCTTGAGTTCCCATATCTCTGTTTGTAGCATCATCAGTTGGTCTTGTTCCGTACAAGATGGCTGTGTTGCAGAGCTTCTGCTCTAGAACAGAACTATATAGTGCCTAACTTGCCCTCCTAACCTTACCAGAGAAACAAGTGAATTGCCACCCCAGAACACCACACTCTTGACCCTCTCAGGGATCGTGGTAACAGGACACACCCTTTCGCTCTTTCACTCGTACTTGTCCACAATGAGATAACCAGGAGACACAAAGAAAATTTAGAATATTTATTCAAACTATAGCGCTGGATCACTATCATGCTCTGAAATGCAGTATACGTGCCACAATTAGAAAACAAATGCACAATAAGAATACTGTTAGCATGGTTAATAATCCATATACCATGAAAAGTGCTGTCATTTTATAGGCCAGCGTAACCTAACCCCCCTCCCTTATTACTAAAGCTAAATAATGATATGAAAGATCTCTGGGATTACTGGCAGCCCCGTACCTTAGTATACACACATGGACGCTCTGCATCTCAGCGGATGCAGTGCTCTTGTCTCAGAACTCTCATTCTATGTGTCTGTTTGTGGCACACATACTCATCTATTCGATAGAACATGTGTGCACATAAACAACAGCTGCATTCTTGTGTTATGTCTGGGTGCTAGTGCTGGACAGAAAGAATAACAAGGGACATTGTTGTTTGACCTTGTCGGTGGTGCTCAGACTAAATCCCAGGAATAGAACGGAACATGAAAACATATGCAGGTTCCATGTGAAAGTACAATGTGGCACAAAGGCAAGCGTGTTTATATAGTAATGTGTTCAAAGGAAAATGAGGCCTACAACGTGAAAAGTTAGGCTAACATAGGGAAAACTACAATGGGCCATGCAGGAAACACATGAAAGCTGCAGTGTGGTCAGGAAAGATTCCACCTCTTCCACTCTGTCCGTTAGTTTGGTGTGGTCCACCCGTAACAGACCAGTCTCTATTTGTATCACTCCCAGCTAGGCCTCCATCACAGTCTTGGAGTTGTAAATAGCCTGCATCATCTTATCAAACATCTTTGTGTATTTCTCTAGGGCAGTTTCCAGCTGGAGGATCGGATCCGCCGGTGTACGGAGAAGTGCCAGCATGTCCAGGAAAGATTTAGAGGGCGCAGGTTTGGGGGTCTTTGGCCAGACCATGCCCCATTGGTAGCCACTCACTGTGTTGTGGCGTAAAACATTCAGAAGAATGAGAGGGAGGAGCCAAGAACCCTCTTGGAATTCTATAGCAGAACCCGGTCCCCAAGTGTCTTGTAAGGGTGGTGCCTCTTTCCCTCTCCATCAGGGCAACGCCCTTTTCTCCCACTCTTCCAACCCGCTACAGTGGTGTTTCCAGGGTACCAGTTGCTGAAAGTAACAGTCTTCACAGCACGCCACTCATCTCACTCTCCTCCGGGATGCATTCACTACTGTGGGACATCGTCTGGGCTAAATATTCTTGAAAATTTGGGTTGTGCTGCAGTGTATGTCCAAGTGGTATGCCCTACTCACTGCAGGACGGGGGCAGATAGTAGAGGCCATGGAGCGGGGTGAGGGAGACGGCTCGGTCCATGTCTTCCAAGGCCTCCCCTGCCATTCAAGAGCTGTGCGGGCCTCGCGCTCAGTAAGGCTGGCGCCTTTCGGATCTGCACTAGTGGGCTCAGCAGAGAAATCAGTGCCTCCAACTGAAAGAATGTCCACCAACCAGTGGTAGGGCCCATAGTATGGGGCCCCTCTCATTAGAGTAGTCATCTCTGTATCACGCTGCTGCCCAGGTCCTTGCAGGGCTGCAGACAACGCTCCGAGCCAGCACCAGGGCTGTCCGCAAGTCTCTGGTCCATATTTCTCATCCTCCTCGGATCCCAGGGAGCTCACAATGGCTCTGATGGGGCTCGCACCCGCCTGGGCCCTTCGGGATGGGGAGGCAGCAGGCTGACTCTCCAGAGCTCCATGACCCGGGCACTGTCCGTGCACTGGGCCCATTACAATGCTGCAGCAACCTCCTCTTTCCTCAATCACAGGAGTTCACCCTGGAAACGCAGTCAGGGCTCCCTCGGCTCACCTCCTGCAGCCTGTGAGTTTTAGAACGCCCCTGCGCCACTCCTTGTCTCGTGGGGAGGGTGCAGCACTTTCAGCGTGACCGACACCCACTCGCAGACTCAGGTGAGAACATGTGCTGGGAGGACCTCGGCACCACATGAGTGAGGGCCCACAGTGGAATGTTGTGGGGCTGTCTTTGCCCCAAGGCACCAACCCCCTCTGGCCACAGTCAGCACATGGCGGGGGTTAGCAATTTGTGTAATTGGTGGGCCGTCACTAGGCAGGATGATTGTAAATTGACCTAGGCCGTAGGGGAGCGGAGCTTCACAGCAAAGTGTCCGCATTCTGCGCCATCTTGGCCACACCTTGGGGGTGAGGGATGCACACCAGCTCATCATTACTATTCAAATCTTATCCAATATTCTGACAAAGTGCGTGCAGATTGGTTGGTGCCCTGCCCAAATGGCACCTGAGTAAGAACATTCACTGGACTGGGGCGGCATCTCGCCCCTACCAAACGCACAGCTAAATTACGCCTTTGTGGCGGTCATATAATTATTCCACCTTTCTCCATGTAATTCTATTAATCCAAACATTTCAATCACTTATTTCAACTTTCTCCAATGTTCTATACATCCACACGTGTGGCCATGGAATTTGCATCGAAAAGAAATCAACAATATATATTTCAAGCAAATGCACCCAAAGAGCCAACATTGCAAATACGTGGGCATGTGGATTATAAAACTGAAAACGATGCCGAAGTTTCTAGGCAGATATATTTCCTACGGAATTGGCAGCCACAAAGTAAACAATTCCGATCGGGACTGCTGAGAGACGTTCTCTTTTGCGGGTACTTGCACGTGGGCCCGGAAGACAGACTGCCATTCAAAAGGTTAATAAGCATTGAACAAGGCATGCATCACTCCCCTAAAAGCCAAGGCGAATGAGAATAGCATGTTTTATTTATTTCGTTGGATTAGCTTTTAGCCTCAATAGTAACTCTCTTCCTGCAATGCTTAAACATAAATGTGATCGGTGCTTAATGGGCAAAAACCAAAGCTGTTAGGCTGTGGCTGCCTCGCGACCGGCGCGGCTGCTGCAAACACACTGCCCTTGCTTCCTTTCGAGCGCAGAGGCTCGAAATGAGCATTTTTCAGTTCATCACTTCATTACGGTTCGCTGCCATCTCCTTGCTCATGAAGCATTTGTTTCCTCCGCCCCGTACCCGCCCTGCCGCAATTGCCATAGTCGCTGCTCTTGTCTTCCCATTGATAAATGGACTTTAAATAAAAAAACGAAAGAGAGCTATTGCCGCAATAAAGCGCGCATCGCCCTTCCCTCCTCCCCCAGGCTCCACTGAAGATGGGAAAATATGGTAGGCATTTAAAGCATTCATAATGCAACAATAATTTGAAATGTTCAAAATGAAACCTCACAACTCAAAGAGGTTTCAAGATTCATGAAGGAGGACCTAGTACAAGAGCTGAAAAAGTAACAAGCATTTGCAATGCAATCTGTCTTGCATTTGAGAAAGTTAGAGCTATTGGCTCTGTAAATGGCAATGTTTTTAACTTATGTTTTTTTGTTTGCAGTAGAGTGATGATTTAGAAAACGAGAGTTAGAGCTATTCTTGTTGCAGATGTAATTTGTTTTTACTTATGTGTTATGAAGTGGATGTATGTGGTGGGTAGTGGAATTATATGGTTACCATCCAGATAATGTGAACATTTAAGAAGCAGAGGTGTAGTTAGGATGGATGGGTTGGTTGAGTGATAGCTGTTTGCATGAATGCTTGAATGGATGGATACCTGTATGAGTACATGGATGGATGTCTGGGTGATTAGATGAATGAAAAGATGGTAGGTGGTGCATGGGTAGTGTTAGAAATGGGTGTCTCTAATTAGCTGAGGTATGCACCTTTGTCCAAGTAGGGGCCCTCGCTTCTAGTCAGGGTAAGCGAGTTGCACACTTCAGATAACCCCTGCTCACCCCCTTGGTAGCTTGGCATGAGCAGACAGGCTTATCACAAAGGCAATGTGTAACGTTTTTGCACCCAAACACACAGTAACATAGTGAAAACACCACAAATGGACACCACACCAGTTTAGAAAAGTAAAGTATCTTTATCTACACCACACAAGACCAAAACAACAAAAATCCAACATACAAATATCAAGATATCACTTTAAAAGAGTTACTTCAAAAATAGAACTTGTAGAAACAAAATAGCTCCACCTGGGGCTATTATGACGCCGTGACAGGCATAAATCCAAAGTACGGCACCAAATGCGAGGTGCGCGGCGTCGGGCACGGAGTCACATGGACCCCCAAACAACAGTACATTGGAAACGAAGTGTATGGACAATTCACGGCGTCGTGGAGGTGAGGTGTCTGTGCCGAGGCAAAGCAGGTTCCCTTCTGCCATGGGCGAAGCGAGGCATCAAGTCCGTGAGGAGGCGAAGCGTCAAGTCCAGGACAGGGAATTTAGGTGGTGTCAGTGGTGAGGCGTCGCTTTGGGTGAGGTGATGTAAAGTCGAAGAGTTCCTGAAGTCACCCTCATCGGTTATCCGCTCCACGATAATGGGATGCAGGTTGTGCCAGTGACGGCATTTAAAACAGGAGTCCACAGAGGAGTCCAGGTGCTGGTCAGTGGGTTGCAGCTGAAGTCTTTGTGTCCCTGAGACTTCAGAATAGGAGGCCAGCAGACACAGGCCCTGGGAGATTCTTCTTCAAGCAGGTTCACAGCAAATTTCTAGTCTTTGTCCTCTCCTCGGCAGAAGCAGCAACTGCAGGTCAACCCAGCAAAGCACACACAGCAAAGGGGCAGCACTCCTCCTTACAGCTCTCCAGCTCTTCTCCTTGGCAGAGGTTCCTCTTGAGTCCAGAAGTGATCTAAATCTCTGGGGTGTAAGGTTCAATACTTATACCCCATTGTCTCTTTGTTCTCTTTGTGGCAAGGGTATCTGACCCCTGTCCAAACCAGTTCTGTCCTCTCTGGTGCTGCCTGACCCCAGGAGGTGGAGACAGCATTGTGTAAAGGAGACACAGCCTATTTAGGTGCAAGGGAAACTCCTCCCACCACTCTAAATGCAACTAAGGTCTATTTGGTCCAACTATGAGTCACCCAGGAAAGACAGAACACACCTCAACCCTTGTGGCTGTCTACACTGAATGCACATCCCCAGACCATGTCACTCCAAACCCAGATAGTCAATACACAAACAGCAGAGGCTCACAGAATGGTTAAACAAGAAAATGCCTACTTTCTAAAAGTGGAATTTTCAAACACACAATTTAAAAACTATCTTCCTAAAAATATGTGTTATTAAATTCTGAGTTCAGAGAGCCTAAACTTCATTTCTCTATCTTGTCCCAATGGAAAGTTATTCTTGTAAGATGTTACAGAGCAACTCTAATGTTAGCCAATGGGACAGATAACCTTTCAATAGTGAAAAAGTAAATCACAGTATTTCACTTTCAGGACATGTCACACACATCATTACATGTCCTACCTTTCACATACACTGCACCCTGCACATGGGGGTACCTTGAGTCAACCTGAGGGGTGCCTTTCATGTAAGAAAAGGGAAGGTTAGGGCCTGACAAGTGGGTGCTCTTGCCAAGTCAAGATGGCAGTTTAAAACTATGTGCGCAAACACTGCAGTGGCAGGTCTGAGGTACTTTTACAGGGCTACTCCTGTGGGTGGCACAATAAGTGGTGCAGGCCCACAAGTTGCATTTGATATACAGGCCTTGGGCACACACAGTGCGCTGTACTAGGGACCTACCAGTAAATCAAGTATGCCAATCATGGGTAGCCAACTAAAATAACAATTTACACAGAGAGCATATGCACTTTAGCACTCATCAGCAGTGGTAAAGTACCCAGAGTCCTAAAGCCAACAAAAACAGGTCAGAAAAGGAAGAAGCAAAAAAACTTGGAAATAACCCTGAAAAAAGGGCATTTACAACCCAACCCCCTTCCAGCTTAAAGCCATGGTAGACCAATCCATACCTCGATGGGCTTCCCTGCTTGGGGCGATAGAACATGGAACCTGGCCCGCAACAGCAGAGGTCTATTCCCATTCTACACCTCCCTGAACCCAGTTGGATCCCTCTATCCATACTCTGAGAGCCCACTATGCTAACCCATGGGACACCCTTCTCCTCACCTGCAGATCCCATCTGTGCAGCACCTAACCTTACTTTGCTCACAGATGTATACCAGTGGCCAGACAGTACCCACATGACCAACACAGTGGTGTGGCCCAGTCCACCACTGGATCGTGATTTCTGTCCTCGCCAGGGGCAACTCTGTCCACAAGGACGGCAAGCCACAGTGGCCACAGACAGCTGATAGTGATGAGAGCCAGGCCTCATGCCTCTTAGGGCTCTCTAACCTCTGTGGCATTAGAGAGTGAGGGGCGGTAGCCCCTGGTGTCTGGCACCCATTGTCCAATCTCCCTCCTGTCAGGTCAGGGATGGCATCCTGACACTGACCCACCAGCCGAGGGTCTGTACCCTGAGGCTGGATAGGAGGTTAGGGTGGGCTCTCCCACACCCGGTCCTCCTTCCTGGGGCTCTACACCCTCCCACCTAGAGCGGTACCCCAGACTCCAGAATTGTCAGGGCACCTGTGGCAGGAGTCCTGCACAATTATCCCACCATTTCAGGGGTGCTATCCTACAGCTGTGCCCTTAGGCTGGACAGGGGTCAGAGGTGAGGCTTCCCCCACACTCCCCACCCTCCTGGGGCTCTGCATCCTCCCACCCGGAGCGGTACACCCAGAACACACCCATGTAGGGACACTGCTAGCAGTCACACCTTCCAGCAGGTCAGGGGAGATACCCTGAACCTGGCCTTGCAACCCAGGTTCTGTACCCTTCGGCTGGACCTGTGCCTGGCAAGCCAGGACTTCCGGCGGAAGACACCACCCCAAGGGAGACACACTCCTTATGAGTGGTGCGAGAGTCTTCCTGGTGCAGGTCTTCAGCCACTTGTCCACCTGAAAGTGCCTTAAGATCCACCAGGCCAGAAGTGGCCTCACCAGGGTCAGTCCTGGGGTGCTTTGACCTCTGAACTGGCAACCCCCTGAACCACTGGTCCTTCGACTGAGGACTGTCTCCCCGTCACCTTTCTCTGAACTCATGCTCCCTCCCACTTGGAGTGATGCTGCCAGACACCAGAACTGGTGGGACGCTTGGGCAGCAGGCCCCCCCAGCTCACCTGCCACCTTGGGATCCCCCTCAGGGAATGGCCTCCGGGTACAGACTAGGACCCCTTCCTATTGTTCACTCATGGAACCAACCAGGCTCTGGGACTGGGTTTCGGGCACCCTGGGACTCAGCCCACTCCCACTCCTTCTACTCAAAGACAGGACATGGGACCCCTCACCCAACCCACTACACTGGGACCTATCTGGGTCACTACAGAACTCCCCTACCTCACCTGTTTGGGGAAAACCCGAGCCACCTCATTCAGGATCACTCTCAAAAGCCTCCTTAGACTCCACCAAAAGTACTGCCTCCAGTGCAAGCTCCTTGGGTTCAGTGAACTCATTCTCGGTCGGGTGTTCGTATAGCTCTGGAAAACAGGCACTGAGCATATGCTCTCCAATGATTAGATCAAAAAGCCCCACACAGGTGTTTACCAAACTACCCTTCACATCACCATCCAGTGCCTTGCAAAAGTACCTCACCTCACCCTCCTGAGACTAGTAAGACAGTGTCTGACTGTTTCTCTCATTCAACCCACACTCTTCTGGGTGGTCTCCACACACACATACCAGGGCTTTAGCCATGGGGGAACTCCTCTCCCTGCAACTCTCATCTAGAGTCAGTAGAGTATCCCTCCCACCACTAGGAATATGATACCCTTTGCCAGTTCCCCAATCCACCTCAGGGATACTGCACACCACTTTAGCTACCTCATAAACCTGAACCCCCTGGTGTATGTCAACCCCCTTCTTCAAGTCAGGCGCCACATCTCTGGGTGTGTGTATTTTCCCCTCAGCACTAGACATCACAGTTTTGCTGCCACCATCTGAGCTGGACTCCGCCATCACGGCTTCCATCTCCAGTACAGCCAACCTCACTTCATGAGCTACACACATTTCTTTTTCAGCTAAGGCTCACTCTATCTCATTGTACTCCCGTCCCAGCTGTCTCAGCCTCCAGTCACGAGTGCGAACCCAGTTCCTTTCCTCATGAGCCAATCTTCCCCACAATGTTCCCTTCTCAGGGCCACCGCCCTCTGGATATTCTGGCTGGGGATCCTCCCTGTCATATTTCTCCTCAGAGTCATCTGACAGCTTTGCTTCCCAGTGTGGTACTTCATAGCTATACAGGGCTGCCTCAAGATCCTACCTTGTGGATCTCCTCTTCACAGGTAGCCCCCTCTCCTTGCAAAATACTTTTAGTTCCCTCATCATGTAGATGTACAAATACCAAAAGTTTATTTCCATTTTGACAAGGCCTCACAGGTGCAACAACTAACCAGAGTTCCAGGTATCAACAACAAAATTCAGAAGGGAAACAGGGAAAAACAGTATGTGGTTGCATAATGGTCTGCACTTGACTAGTGATGTACACCAATTGCTGTAGGTCCAGTACAAATACAAGTTCAATCCTCACCGCTGACCACCAATGTTAGAAATGGGGGTCTCTAATTGGCAGAGATAGGTGTCTTTTTCCAAGTAGGGATCCTTGCTCCTAGTCAGGGTAAGCGAGTTACACACTTAAGATAACCCGGGCTCACCCCCTTGGTAGCTTGGCACGAGCAGACAGGCTTATCTCAAAGGCAATATGTAAAGTATTTGTACCCAAACACACAGTAACACATTGAAATCACCACAAATGGACACCACACCAGTTTAGAAAAATAAAGTATCTTTATCTAAACCAAGCAAGACCAAAACGACAAAAATCCAACATACATGTATCAAGATATCACTTGAAAACCTTTCATTTAAAAATAGAACTTGTAGAAACAAAAAACTCCACCTGGGGCTATTATGATGTTGTGACAGGCATAAATCCAAAGTACGGCGCCAACCTCGAGGTGTGCAGCGTCAGGCACGTAGTCACACAGACCCCCCCAAACAACAGTACCTTGCAAATTAAGTCTATGGACGATGCACAGCGCCGTGGAGGTGTGGCGTCAGTGCTGAAGCAAAGCCAGTTCCCTTCTGCCACAGGGGAGGCGAGGCATCGAGTCCATGAGGAGGCAAGACATTGAGTCCAGTACAGGGAACATAGGCGGCAGTGGCATCGGCTCCGGTGAGGCGATGCAAAGTCAAAGAGTTAGTGAAGTCACCCTCGTCGATTATCGGCTTCGCGACAATGGGATGCAGGCACTGGCGGTGATGGCGTTGGTGCGAGTGCTGGTGTCCAAAATGCCAACAACTGCAGGCGTCAGCAGGCATTGAAGGGTGAAGGAGCTGCGCAGCAGGCAGGATGGTGCATAGTGCTCTTCCCGAGTAGTGCCCCCGGCCTCAGTGCAGGTTGTGGCATCACTGGCGGCATCGTTGATGACATTGGAGATGGTTTTTCTTGCTTTGCAGCACCAACCACACAATTCATAGGGCCCAGGAACTGGAATTGGCACCCTTTCAAATACAGGAGTTCACAGAGGAGTCCTGGTGCTGGTCGGTGGGTTGCAGGTGAAGTCTTTGTGTCCCTCAGACTTGAGAACAGGAGGCCAGCACACACAGGCCCTTGGAGATTCTTCTTCAAGCAGGTTCACAGCAAAGTTCCAGTCTTTGTCCTCTCCTTGTCAGAAGCAGCAACTGCAGGCTACCCCAGCAAAGCACTCACAGCAAAGGGGCAGCACTCCTCCTTGCACCTCTCAACCTCTTCTGCTTGGCAGAGGTTCCTCTTGAGTCTAGAAGGGATCTTATTCTCTGGGGTTAAACGTCCAATACTTATACCCCATTTTTTCCTTGTTCTCTTTGTGGCTTGGGTCTCTGAGCCCAGTCCAAACCGGTTCTGTCCTCTCTGGTGCAGCATGACCACAGTAGGTGGAGACATCATTGTGTG
Source organism: Calotriton arnoldi (assembly GCA_963921515.1). Taxonomy (NCBI): domain Eukaryota; kingdom Metazoa; phylum Chordata; class Amphibia; order Caudata; family Salamandridae; genus Calotriton; species Calotriton arnoldi. The sequence goes on from CAWUFW010010922.1 coordinate 26,204, forward strand.
AAGGAGACACAACCTATTCAGGTCCATGAGAAACTCCTCCCACCACTATAAATGCAGCCAAGGTCTATTCGGCCCTATTCGGCCCAACTATGAGTCACCCAGGAAAGGCAGAACACACCTCCACTCCCTTGTGGCTGTCTATAGTGAATGCACATCCCCAGCCCCTGTCACTCCAAACCAGACAGTTAATACACAAACAGCAGAGGCACACAGAATGGTTAAACAAGAAAATGCCTACTTTCTAAAAGTTTATAGAGAACAATGGTTCCTAAATGGCCAATTTGGTCCTGGGCAGAGAAGCAGAGATTTTGCTACACAAAATGAAAACAAATTATTAGGGGATGAGCAATTAATGCTCATCTCCTAATAACTTGTTTTCATTTTGTGTAGCAAAATCTCTGCATCTCTGCCCAGGACCAAATTGGCCATTTAGGAACCATTGTTCTCTATAAACATTAATCCACCCCAGGTTAGACTATTGGGGTACCCTTGTTCACCATACAACTGCTTTCTAAAAGTGGCATTTTCAGACACACAATTCTAAAATAATCTTCCTAAAAAATGTGTTCTTAAATTATGAGTTCAGAGAGTCTAAATTTCATTTCTCCATCTTGTCCTAATGGAAAGTTATACTTGTAAGATGTTACAAAACAGCTCCCACGTTAGTCTATGGGACAGATAGCCTTTCAATAGTGAAAAACAAAATACACAGTATTTCACTATCAGGGCATATCACACACATCAGTACATGTCCTACCTTTTGCATACAATGCACCCTGCCCATGGAAGTACCGTGGGCCTACCTGAGGGGTGCCTTACATGTAAGAAAAGGGAAGGTTAGGGCCTGGCAAGTGGGTGCTCTTGCCAAGTCAAGATGGCAGTTTAAAACAAACTATGTGCGCAAACACTGCAGTGGCAGGTCTGAGGTACTTTTACAGGGCTACTCCTGTGGGTGGCACAATAAGTGGTGCAGGCCCACTAGTAGCATTTGATATACAGGCCTTGGGCACACACAGTGCGCTGTACTAGGGACTTACCAGTAAATCAAATATGCCAGTCATGGGTAACCAATTGAAATAACAATTTACACAGAGAGCATATGCACTTTAGCACTGATCAGATCAGCAGTGGTAAAGTGCACAGAGTCCTTAAGCTAAGAAAAACAGGGGAAAAAAAATAGGAGGAAGAAGCAAAAAAACTTGGTAATATCCCTGCAAAAGGCCATTTCCAACAGGTAGGATAGTTACAGATGGTTGGTATGGAAACAGAAGGATTGATACATAGGGAAAATATTAATAACATCGAAATGTTAGTACTATATTGAACGTTTGGTCAAGACTGGATGTAGTATGAGGTTACATGGTGGTCACAACGAGCATTGTAACAGGCACAGCAGATGCAGGAAGCAGCAGGATGACAGCAGCCATGTTGAGAGCACCAGGTTGCGGCTCAAAAACACACACAAACATGCCTTGTACAAAGAGCCTGGTAGGGGTGCACAAGGGTTTTAAAACCAGGTACAAGTACCTGTAGTTCTAGAACATCCAGAGCCCGACTTAATTTGAATGGAGTTAAAACCTGGTTAAATAACACAGTTGAAATAACGGACTGTGCTTGCAAAGCCGTTTGTAATGTGGGGACTTGAAGAACATGCTGTCCTTGGCAAATTTGGCACTATGGTATAGGTGGAGGGCAGCAGTGCATTTTCTAACACATGTTCGAGTGTATAAGCCCAATTCTAGTTTTTGCCAAGAGACTCTCACCCTTCCGTTGTTACCAAGCACTGAGACACGGTAGAGTGCAAAGAATAATAAGGGGTAAACATGGCTAAGAGAGGTCAGAGAGTAAGTTCTACACAAAAAGAAGAAACCAGAGACAGGAAGAAAACAGCAGAGCCTGAGACGTTCTTAAGAGAAGGGGGTGCCACAGTGAGAATAGTCCATAGAGTGACATAAGGAAACACAGAATGGAGAACTGGACAGTGACACCAAAAGGAAACCACATTAGAATCCAGAATCTGCCAACCCAACTGATGCTTCTCCAGCCCCACATTTGTGTAACATTTCTTGCTTTGCTAGTTATTTTATTTGAGAATCTTTTGAACCAGTGCCTCTTATCTGCGGCTGCCCGCGGCCAACGCAAGGGGCCACCCTAAAAGGGCGGCCCTTTAGTGCCATTTGGGCACTTCCCACCCTTACTAGTGTTTGGACTCCGGGAAGAGCCCTCTCACCTTGGCGCGCGAGGCGCGTCACTTCTGGCGCGCCGAGGTCGGGGAGGGTACATATGCCTCCCCCGGCCTTCCTGGCGTCCTCTGTTGCACCGGGCACGCCGTCTCCCACCCTACCGCTTACCCAGCGTAGGGGTTGGGAGGCAAGGTACATAGAACGTTGTAATTGTTTTCTTTTGTGTTGCAGGCGGAGTTACAGGGCGATCTGGAAGCAGATGGGTACAGAAGGGTACCTCTGCAGGAGCACAATAGGGGTGCCAGAGCCAAATCCCAGGAGCCTCAGGGCTGGTTCCTGGAAAACCGCGTCGGCGCCCCATTAGTCATTTGGGCGGTTGTGGGCCTGAACAACCGGGGGCTTGCCTTGCTACGCTCCGCCCTGAAAGGGGCGTGAGTAATAAGGGACCAATGTGTCACGTGATCTGGAAAGAGGATCACCCATAAGGTGTAGCACTGATTGGGTTCTCCACAGTGCTTGGCTCATCAGGTGGGCAGGGCAGCATAGGTTGGTTACAGCTGCCTGCCCTTGGATCGCCCGTAAGACAACCCACCATATTGCATACTGTTGTATGTAATAAACCTGCAGCAATGTTTTCCCAAACAAAAGTTGTGTTGTGTATTCATTTATTCATGCATGCTCAGACTGTGGGTGGGGATGTTGCATATAATGGCACTATATAGTTACCAAAAACAGTTTTGAAAAATTAGGGAGGGAACAGCATCCGAAGTGGCAGCTGCACATTTAACTTGGTTTTGGTTGAGAAATGAAACAGAGGCAGCAAATCCAATGGACTGTTTTCGAATGGCAGTATTGGACTGACGTGGGAAAGAAATATCTGCTCTTTTCCATGTTAGATTTTTTCTTCACGAACAAAACATAACACCCCCACCTTTGAAAGTACATCTGTGGATTGCCCTAGATGTAAGCAAAACAGGGAAGAAAGTGGACATTTTAACTGTCAGTCCAAGCGTGCCATTTATCTTCTCCCCTGGGATTGGCTTGATGCAAATTATTTTACCTTTTAAGTTTTCTGCAGCGAGCTTTCATTTTCTAGAAAGCATGAAAATAAATACCAATCCCTGCAGCAGTTGCTTGGCTCCTCACTGTCAGTACAACTCTGTGTTTATACTGTGCCACCTCATCTGTTGTATTAGAACTGTAAACAGCACTATCGGAGGTGTTCATATTGTGCTACTGCATCCGCGGTAGGAGAACTGTGACCAGCACTACCAGAGGCTGAGCTCACGATCAGGACAGGCCTTAAAAGTCAAAGGGGTGGGGCAGAAGGGTCATGTTACGCAGGCATGTGATTACAGATCTGATGGAAATTGTAATGTCGCCCCTGTGACGTAACAGGGGCACCACGTATGACCCATTGGGTTTCCCGTCGGTGGGGAAAGCTAACGGGCGTGCTTGCCCCCTCCTTTCTGTTCTCAGGAGGGTGGTACACACTGCCCCACATGACAGTGTTAATAAAAGGCAGCCCGCCGGACGTGACGCAGTTAGTCATGTATGGTGACGGCTGTGAACCGCAAATGCTGTGTCAGCGTCTGCTTCATTAGCGCTGCACAGCAAAACAGAACGGGCCGCTATCAATTAGCGTCGGACTCCGCAGCGGAGTCATGATGCCACATTGGTGACGCGGGTGGTCACGCTACACCCTCGGCTCTGTGGCGGCCACAGGTGCGCATCCAATGCATGCGGTGCTCGTGCCATGGTGCCTGTGAAGGTGCTGATTCCCCCAGGAGACTGCAAGTCACCACGCTGAGTGGCTGAGGCAGGCGTACCACCTGGATGACACCACAGGAGGGCATAGTGCCACATAGTGAAGAGGTGAGTGCCAGCCCTACACGTGCTGCACCTTACTGAACCAAGGGCCCCTCTCACACCCCTGGGGGAGGTACCAGCACCACTGACCTCACTGCTGCATTAGAGGGAGGTGCCTGCAGCCCAACAAAGGTGGCCACCAGTGGATATGGGGGAGGACAACAAGACACCACCACCACCACTGATCCACCATCACCCCAGAGCAAGCAGACAGCCTGGACCCAGACACCTGAGGGACAGGAGAACAACGCCAGCAGAACAGTCAGATAACGAAGGCGCCTGAGGTGTGAACAGAGGGTAGAGCATGGTGGCCATACCGCCCATTGAACCATTCATAGTTGAAGGGGCCCCCTCAGCACAAGCACCCAGATGGAAGGAATGGGTGGAGAGAATCCTCCTGTTCTTCGAAGCCACCAAGGTAACCAATGACCAGAAGAGAGCAATGCTCCTACACCTAGGGTGAAAGGACATCTACAAGATTTCAAAAACCATCACAGCAGCAGCCCCCAAGAGCCATCTTACCTTAATTGCAGCACTCTCAGCACACTTTGAGCCCATGGCGAATCAAGACTACGAACGCTTCGTATTTTGCCAAATGCGCCAACAAGCGGAGGAGTCAATAGATGCATTTCATGCTCGCCTCAAGGACCTAGCAAGTACCTGCGGGTTTCATGATGAAAGGGAGGAGATACATGGGCAGATCATACAAGGATGTGCCTCGGCCAAGTTCCGAGAGAGAATACTAGAAGAGTCCGGAAAGCCCCTCGCAGACATTCTGACGCTAGGTCGGACCAAGGAGCTGTCGCAGGCCCGAGCTGCCCACATGGAAGCCACCCCACACGTCCCGGTAAAGACGGAGCCAGTCAATGCTCTCACGACCCATCCCGTGACCAAACCCAACAGGAAGGACAACGTGAACGTCCGGATGTGCGGATATTGTGGAGGAAGCCCCCACGAACCCAGCGGAATGCCCGGCGCGGGGGAAGAAGTGCACAGGATGTGGCAAGATGAACCACTTTGTGCGAGTGTGCCGATCCAGGAGAGGTTGGGGCCCCCGGCCCACAATCAACATGATCCCGGAAGTCAGGAGCGGAAAAAGCGACAAGGATGAAGATGAAGCAGAAGAGCACACCATCCATTCGGCCTTCACTATAGGCACAGCCACCCAATGAGTGTATTGCCTCCACCAATGCCAGGTGCGCGTAGGGGAACAAGATACCACCGCTGTCGTGGACACTGGAGCGACCATTAACATCATGTCAGCGGAGGCCTATGAGAGCTTGAAGCCAGCTCCACCCTTGAATGCCGCAACCATCACAGTATTTGCATATGGCCAGGATCAGCTGTTGGTGATGCGAGGAAAATTTAAAACAAACCTCTCATATGGCTCCAACTCCATAGTGTCCCAGATTTACATCACGGAGGAAGGGCACAGCATGCTGCTGGGATGTCGAGTGACGGAAGACCTCAGGATCGTCACCTTCACTTTCGGAATACACCAAGAAACTGTGCGGCACATCCTGGCCGACGGTTTTCGAGGGCATTGGGAAATTGAAGAGGAAGGAAATACACCTACACATTGACCCCACGGTGCACCCAGTAGCCTTATGACACAGGCGGGTCACCTTCCACCTGAGGCCCTTGGTGGAGAAGGAACTGGCCAAGCTGGAGGCCTCTAGGATAATCGAGAAGGTGACGGGACCAACACAGTGGGTCTCCCCCATCGTCGTCACCAGGAAACCGAAGCAACCAGGAGAGGTGAGAATCTGTGTCGATATGCGGCTGCCCAACGCCACCATAAAGAGAGAACGACACCTAACGCCCACAATGGACGATCTTATTGGGGAGCTGAGTGGAGCGTGCTGGTTCTTGAAACTTGACCTCCGGTCGGGATACCACCAGCTAGTGCTCGATGAAGAGTCAAAATATATCATGACTTTTTCTACCCATGTGGGGCTGCGGAGATACACCCGTCTCAGTTTCGGCGTGTTGAGCACCACCGAGGTGTTCCAAAACACCATTCAGGAACTATTAACGGACTTACCCGGAGTCGTGAACGTCAGTGACGACATCCTGATTCACACAAAGACCATCGCCGAGCATAATGCTTGACTGACCAAGGTGCTCCAAAGGATTCAAGAGGCGGGACTCACCTTACACCGAAACAAGTGCGAGATCCTCAAACAGAAGCTCCAGTTCTTCGGATACGTCTTCTCGGCATCAGATGTGACCCCGACCCTGAGAAGGTGAGAGACATAAAGGGGGCGCCCTCTCCTACCACTGTGAGGGAGATCTGAAGTTTTTGGGGAATGGTAAACTACTGTGGCCGGTTTATCAGAGACCTCACCACGCTCACCCAGCCTTTACGAGAGCTCACCAAGGGGTCAGTCCCTTGGTCCTGGGGCCCAGAGCAAGAGGCAGCGTTTCAGGCAATCAAGGACGCTCTATCCTCCAACATCACCTTGGCTTATTTTGACCCCCGGAAGACCACCATGATTGCCCTGGATGCTGGCTCGAAGGGATTAGGTGCTGTCCTACTATAGAGAGGAGAAGGAGAGGAAGACTGGACTCCGGTGGCATTTGCCAGCCGCTCCCTAACTGAGACAGAGCAGAGGTATTCCCAGATTGAGAAAGAGGCCATTGCCATCCATTGGGGTTGTCGACACTACCACCTGTATGTGTATGGGCACCCCTTTGTTGTAGCAACTGACCACAAGCCTCTTCTCCCCCTGTTTGCCGGCACCACTACTAAACCGCCCCGAGGATCGAAAAATGGATGCTCCAGTTACAAGAGTACAACTGTCGAGTAGAGTACAATCCTGGGTCGCAAAATCCTGCAGACTACTTGTCGTGTCACCCCCGCGCAGCTATGCATGAGGAAGAAGAGGACGCTGAAGACACTGAGGAATATGTCCGCTATGTGACAGCCCGATCATGTCCCCTTCCACTGTCCATGGAGGTCTTGCGAGGAGAAACTCAACGAGACGAATGCCTCCAGAGAGCCGTAACAATTCTGAGACACAACCAGTGGCAGAAGGCCAAGAACGGATGGAATACTCTCACGCCGGAGGCTCACCGGATAATGGAAGGTTTATACCACGTTCGACAAGAGTTGAATGAGGATGCAACGGGATGTCTTCTCAGGGGCCATCGCCTGGTCATCCCCACCATTTTGACACACAGAGTGATGCAACTCGCCCATGCTGGACACCAGGGCACGAAGAGCCGTTTGAGGACCAGGGTGTGGTTTCCTCTCATGGACGAGAAAGTGGAGGAGGCAGTGAGATCCTGTGAGTGGTGCCAAGCCACTGGTGAGCCCAGCCTACCGACTCCCTAGACCACGCCGTCCATGGTCGTGTGTCAGCCTCGACTTCGGGAGTCTCCCTGATGGGAAATACCTATTTGTACTAATAGATGACCACTCCAAATATCCTGAAGTAGAAATTGTCCCGTCACTAAGTGAGGGTGATGTGATTCCTAAGCTAGAGAAAGTAATGGCCACCCATGGACTAATAGAGGAACTGAGAACGGACAATGGTCCCCCCTTCCAGAGCCAGGAACTGGATAGTTATCTGACCTTGCTCAGCATCATTCACAAGAAGATCACACCCGATGGCCTCAAGCAAATGGTGACACCAAGAGGTTTATGCGAACATTAAACAAAGTCATTCGCATTGCACACGCCCACCAGCAATCTCTGGAACTGGGCATCTCCTCTTTACTTATATACCGCCAGACTCCCCACTCCACAACAGGAAGAGCCCCGTGGCATCTGTCCATGGGCCGAGTGATCGTGGATTCCATCCTGCATCATCCACTATGGCAACCTGATGAGTTGGATGAAGGCCGAGTTCAGGCTCGTCATCCTCGCCGGAATGGTCAGGCGAATCACCAGCGGGGAGCACGGCTGTCCAGCCTCAAAGTGGGCGACGCTGTGTTAATGCAGAATTGTCATGCCAGCAGCAAATTTCATCTGCCTTTTGAATGAGAGCCGTGGATCATCACTCATCAAAAGAGTACAAGACTCACCGTCCAGCGAGGTCGAGAGACTGTCACCAGGAATGTGTCCTTCAAGAGGTTTCACCCTCCAAGGTAGCCCTCCCCGGACGAGGGTGTCAGCCGACCCACGTTGAGTGACACTTGAGACCCTGGGGAGAGGGAATGCTCTGAGAGTGACTCACCAGTGACACCCACACCTGAGCCGGAGACTCCGGAGGCCCCCACTCCCGCAGAGGGAGATCCTGCAGAGGTGACTTCCAGCAGCCCATCGGGCGTCGTTCCTGCACCAGATATGGGCTTCACCAGAATCCTGAGCCGTCCTGCAGACTGAGTGATCACTTCATGTAAGACTTTTCCTTGTTGTTACATGGCTAAGCTTCTTTTGCAGATAATGCTACTGGGACAGAAGTTCCATGGCCACCACGAGTGGTGGTGCACCTAATGTCCTGTATGTTATTGTTATGTAATTTGCATTGTGGTTTTTGGGATCTGTTTTAGGGAGAAATGTAATGTCGCCCCTGTGACGTAAAAGGGGTGCCACGTATGACCCATTGGGTTTCCCGTCGGTGGGGAAAGCTAGTGGGCGTGCTTGCCCCCTCCTTTCTGTTCTTAGGAGGGTGGTACACACTGCCCCACGTGATAGTGTTAATAAAAGGCAGCCCGCCGGACGTGACGCAGTTAGTCACGTATGGCGACGGCTGTGAACCTCAAATACTGTGTCAGCGTCTGCTTCATTAGTGCTGCGCAGCAAAACGGAATGGGCCGTTATCAATTAGCGTCTGACTCCGCAGGGGAGTCACGATGCTACAGAAATGACGCACAGCCCTGGACTACGCATGGAAACGCCCAGAGGCTGCATTATATCAGCCTGAAGACATTGTAAGGCACCCCCAGCTTTACTTACTTTGTCCCGTAGGCTGCTGAAAGATAAGCCCTACGTCATGCCATCATTCTGTAAGTGCCATAGAGCACATGTGTTTCTGCTTCCCCATAATGTCTGACCTACTCCACGACTGAGAGTGAGGACAGGCACTGTTAATTAATGTTTTAAAAATACAAATCGAATCAAGAAGAGATGAAAAAATATCTCAGGTGCAAAGCATCAATGCATGTCGGCAATCAGAGACCTTAACTACTACTTTCAAAAGGTCAAATTCCATGTTACTACTGCAGTAAAACGAAATACATATGATAAAACACAATTTACTGCCTCATTGATGACATGTTACCATGGGTTCACCCAAGGAAACAGTTATCCTAGCTGGCAGCAATTAATTTTTATCTTATATTACAAATCTAACCAATTGCATTTTGGTTTTGATTGAAACACCTTTTTTTTTTTTTAAAACAAATACTCATGAAAAAATGCCATGGCATAAACCACATATGCTGATGTGCAAAGGGTAATTATCACTGACAGTTCTAACTGTATGGCAGCATTGAACAATTTTTATCTATTCATGTTCACTTATTGTGTTTTAGAGACCGCAAACAAGGCTCAGAAAGTCACTGGAGAGCTGGGTAGCATGAAGCACACATACAGCATTGCATAGACTAGAGAGATACAGCAATGACATGAATGAAGAGGAAACAAATAAAGAGCAGTCTAATTAGAGGCACAAAGAAACATGAAATATACAATGAAATGAAAGATAGAATCATACTTATACAAGATTAATAATATTTGGGAACAGTGAAGAAGAAAATATGAAAATGTGGATAATGAGGATGAATACTGTATTACCTTGGTTAAAGAAGATTGTAAGTAGTTTTAGAGTGTTGAAGCTCCAATGTTGCTTTGAGTTTCAAGAATGCATCTAGGAATTATTCTAGTCTTTTTATGTAGAAAATGTTCAATATCATTAGGTTCGGGAGACACTTTCTTAGATGATGAGAGGGCTGAGCATGCCTTCACTTACATGAGGAAAGAGACACGGGGTACATACATATTAACAATTACAATTGTGCAATGGATTGTCAATATAAGATCTAAATGATAGTATAACTCCTATACCCTTAAAGGATAAAATATATTCTAGGCTGCATGGTCCAAGCATAAAACACAGTTAGAACATCTGGAAAATTTTAATTGTTTTATCAGGAGGTTTGCAATCAAATTAACTGAGTTTTTTCCACTTTAAACATCAAACTCTTTTGAGGTTTTTTTGAAACAGAAAGCGAAAATCTAGAAGTAGGAAGATGGCTAAACAGCATTTTCCTGATTGGGAATGGTATTTTGTACACTTTTCAGACTGCAGATACTTATAGCGTACCTATAAAACTTGATGTTTTAGCAAAAAAACTATTTTTTTAAACAATGACAGGTGGCAATGAGCAATTAGAGTATGATTAACAATACGCACTTCAGAGAAAAAATTGAATTCTTAAGAAACACAGAAGTTTATCAGAAAAGACAACAATGGCACAAATTATTTGATCATAAAGAACTGGCTACCAAGCAAGTGACACCAATGCGCTTATGATCGATACACAGGTCTCAGAATACTCCTGAAGGGTTTCCACATTTCAGCATAGGTTCCATGTCTTATTATATGCAATTGTATTCTTCACGAGTGATGATGACATGAAATGTACATTTTGGAGCCCCATCACACATGCTGAAGCTACACAGTAAAAGAGCTGCACCCTTTTTAGATATAGTGTGTTCAACGATTTTATTTCATGAACGTGAATAAAGAGAGCATTTGGGTCAGCCCCCTTCATTCATTAGTAGCTTTGGCTAAACCCTATTCAGCCTTTGTTTTAAGGAAATTGCTTTCACAACTTGGATGAGGCAGAGGAGTATGTATGCCAACTTTAACAATATTCTAGGACTATCAAGGAGAGCTTTCGTTTCAATGAACTAGAAACATTGTTTTCCACATGTTACAGAGATGATTTGCTGAATTGAAGGAAGTGACCCGATTAGGGCCACCCGGGTCACTCGCGACCACCTCTTAGCCTTCCATACAAATGAAGAGTCAGTCAGACAGTAGAGAATACAAACCAAGTATTTATTCAGGTACACTCGAGCGGAGCCCAATCTGCCCAGTCTCTAGGGATTGCTGCAGAGGGACTGACATCAGAAAACATGGTGATACATTATGTATGACTGAGAACCAAAGAAGGCACGCCCAGACTGGAAATTTCCAGACGGAGGCAGCTACACAAAGGAGGTACAGAAGGATAAGTTTCGATCCTGAGACCGGGCACACACTATCTCTATGCCAAGGTCATTCTGCCTGTACCCATCGCTGGACTAGTGGGAGCAGGCCTCTATCTAGTGGGAAAGGTATGAGCTAATAAGAACAGTGTATTCATTAGTACAGCAAGGCTCAACCTTGGAGGAAACGAAAATTACCAAAGCTGCTTCTCGCAGAGGCAGAGAGAGATTAGTTTCGCTCATGGATCAAAATGGTGGCCAAACATAAAATGGTGCCGCAAATGCTAACTTATGCAGAACAATATATAAACAACACAGCTAAGACATTTTTATTCTAACAGACCCTCCTTTTAGCAGAAGCTAACAATTTTATGTTACTATCAAAAACATATAACATGTTGCAAGGATAAGAAACATCACTATGAGCTGGTACTCACATAATCAGTATTCAAAGACACCCTCATCGATCTGCATCATGTCTTCAATGTCCTTCTGCAACATGATCGCAGCATTAGTATCATGAACTGATATTTTCGGTTTAGGGGTGAGAGCATTTACGCAATGAATAGCACTCGTTACTTAGCATGCGTTTAGTACGCATGCCATTGCAACGCGGTCGTTAGAACGACTGCGTTGTTAGTTCGCATACCTTTACTACGCAATTCGGAACAACGAATTGCAGTAGGGGGCGCTGGATGTTGGAATAGTATAATTTACTATTCCAACTCCAGTCTGTGCTGACACTAGGGAAGGGGTTGGATTTTAAATCCAACACCTTCTCCCCCCTAACGCAAGTCGTTGTTCCGACTTGCGTAGTAAAGGTATGCGAACTAACAACGCGGTCGTTGTAACAACCATGTTGTAATGGCATGCGAAGTATCGCATGCAAAGTAAACGCTGTTTACCTTACACAATAGGTGCAACAAGCCGGGAGACAGTGTATACAGAGGCAACATGTAAAAATAATAGTAGCAACCACAATCAAAAAGATGAGAATCTTCCAACCCCATGTGGTTAGCATATTCCAGAACCACCCTGATAGGGTCCAAGTATCTGTTTCTTGGTGTATTTCAGGCGAGAGTCTATGCAATTTCTGTATAGCTGCATACACATTGGGAGCGTGATCAGGTATGTAAACGCAACAGCTGCTGCCAACGACGTGACATGCCCCTCCCCAATCTGCGAGGATGACGTCTAACACCATCCTTTTCTGTAAAGTGACTAATCTCGTAGCCTGGAGCTCAGCAGTGATATTTGTCATTATCCCCGCAGTCGTATTGATAACCCCTTCAACAACTCTTGTCAGCTGGCAAATTTGAAGGCTATTAGCCATGGGACACCAATAAGGTAGTAGGCCCTTCAAAGCATCCCCAAACTGTTGTGTGGTTGTATCTGTCTGATCTATATCCTTTGTGTCAACAACCCTTCTGACTCGGGGCCAGTATGTACTCGTACGCTGCAGCTGATGATCTTTATGATAATTGGACGGGGCAACATACACAAGGGGAAGGAGGAAAGAGAGGTAACATCTGCCTGACCATCCCCTCGGAAGCCAGACATGAGCTTGGGATCCACAGACAAAATAGCCATTATGGGGTAGGATCAAAGGCGGACTATTAATCGTTCTCAGTCTGTAGGTGAAATTGCATTTACTCTCCCCTACCTTTACCTCCCCAGTCCCCTGGACACAGACACTAGCTGTTGTGTTGACCACGGACACCGGCATCGGTTTGTCCTTAGTAAAATTGCGAGCTTGGAAAGATTGAAAATACTCAGAGGTGTTGAACCTTTGGAAATCAGCCATTTCCATTCGAAGCCATGTTTCGTTCTTCACTTTTTCATATGTGCTCATACAGGATTTTGGGGACAATGTACCGGAGGTCCCTTGTCCTGCCGGTCCTATGGGAGTAAACCTGTGATGAAAACATATATACTATACCACAATGCGAAAATCAGCAGGTGTCATAACCAGAGTAGAGAGTTGGAAATGGTAGTGCACCATAATGAACAATTCAAACCAACCTTCACAGCTACCAATATATGACAATGGCATGGACAACAAATTGTCGCTCTTATGAGTAACTGAGGGGAGTAATCCACAAACCCAACAATTAGTTGTATTGGACACATTATGGGCTTGATGCAACATTTACATAAATATATTGTCTGTGTAAGACTTTCTATGCTCTTCTTTGTGAGGGGCCAAAGTAACAACAATGTGCTCAGGGGAAGTGGGCGTTGTACCAAACAAGGAATGTACAGGATATTTCTCCTCTAGAAACCAGGATATTCCAAGTATTGTTATTAGCATAATTCCCCACTTATTTAATCTTTATATTGCTCCCCTGATTCAGTCCCTCAAAGATAGGAAGGTGACAGTCTTCAACTATGCAGATGACCTCCAATTACTCTTCAGGATTGACAATTCACACAACTCGGTCACTGATTTTCAGGCTACTATGCGGCACATCCAACAATGGATGGACCACAATCATCTCAAATTGAACCCGGGTAAGACAGAACTTGTTCTTACTGGGGACAGTCACAAATACTGGGGTCCCCACTACTGGCCTCCAGAGCTAGGATCCCCTCCCTCCCCTTCCCCTTCAGCTAAAACATTAGGAGTCTCCCTCAACAATGACCTTTCACTAAAAATCCAGGTCGGCGCGGTCATCTCTAAGTGTTTTTTTCAAATGCGCAAGATCAGGAAGATACATCGCCTTCTCACTCAGGAAGCCCTGATCCAGGTCATAATAGCCACCGTCCTGTCTCATCTGGACTATGCAAACTCTGTATATCTGGGCATGCCACTTTACCTGTTCAAACAGCTTCAGATGGCCCAAAATCATGCAGCTCGACTGGTCTTTCGACAACCTAAATGGCAACCAGCGACTCCCTTGCTGAAGAAATTGCACTGGCTTCCTATTTCTCAGCGCTGCACCTTTAAAACGGGCTGCCTTATTTTTAAGTCCTTGCAAGGCAATAGCCCTGTATTTATTAATAGCCTGATATCTAGGCACACTCCTTCACGTAACCTGCGGTCTGCCCACCGCTCACTCCTTACCACTCCGACATTCAAACGGGTGTGTCAAGGAGGCCGCAGATTTGCTACCCTTGCGCACAAACTGTGGAACTCACTCCCGCTGGAGATACGGTCTTGTACGAACCTCTTGCAGTTTAGGAAGTCCCTGAAAACATGGCTATTTTCACAAGCCTATAATTAATGTTCTTCTTGTTAGCACATAGAGCCTTCTACAGCGCCATGAAACCACCTGGTGTACGCGCGCTTTATAAATTATTTTTAACATTAACATTAACATTAGCATAATCACAACAATTAATATGCCAACTATTTTACTCTTTGTTGACCAATCCCGCGCTAAACGCAGTGGTGCAAATGGCTGTTCCTCCTCCTCAATAGGTCGACCAAACGGTTGCATTATGGAACAAGAAGAGGCATGCAATAAAACTGATAGCAAAGGTAAGTGTTCCCAGTGTCTGTCAGAGCCTCACTGGTACAGGCTCCTATTGTTCATCAACTTTGGCGCTCTTGAGCACCGGCGGTGGAACTTGCTCAGTCTTAAGCTCACGATGAATCCCACATCACACAGGATAATGTACCCCCCTCCTAGGGAGTACGTTCGATCTATTCTGTCCAATGTCAGAACAGTGCACCAATTTCACAACACCCTGAACTAACACCGTTGGCACTATAGCCAAGTACACCCTAACTTACACAGTCCATCCCTGGCTAATCTGACTTCTCCTTTGGTGCACTATTCCTCATCCGAGGACGCAAATTGTACCTGGTGACTCCAGGCACAGAGGGGTTAACAAACAGCGGCTCTTTAATGGCTCGGATTTCTGGAGGGACTGCTGCATTTAGCGCGTCATCATTCTCTGCATCCGTTTGGGTCCACGTTAATTTTGCGTCACTGAAGGGGATTAACTGAGGCACCTTCTCACACTCAGTTTCCCCAACGCCATCCCTCACACACTGATCATAGGGCAAGGGCAAGGGTATCCTGCGACAATGGCTGGCAAGAATCCAGTTCTTTCGGCCGGCGACTTTCACAGCGGTTCAAGTTGCCAGGAGGACCTGTTCAGGTCCCTTCCAACTGGGCTCCAAACTCTTCTTCTGCTGGAAAATCTTCACCAATACGTAATCGCCAGGCCGAATGTCGTGTCCGGGCCCCTCTGGTATGGGTGGAAGGGACTCGCGGACCTGTTGGTGAATAGAACGCACATTTTCAGTTAACTGGCAAAGATAGTCTTTTAACAATGGATACTCAATATCGGAAAATCTACGAGGGCGCGGGGCGCCCCAGACATTAGCCGGGCGTCCAAACACAACCTCGTAGGGTGACAATCCTGTTCTAGAATGTGCTGTTGTTCTTGTCGACAAAAGAGCTAATGGTAAAGCATCTGACCACTGTATCCCTGTTGTCTCCTGAATCTTTGCCAATTTCAGTTTGAGAGTACCATTGTACTTCTCAACCAAACCTGCCGATTGTGGGTGGTTTGCAGCATGAAATTTCTGTTTTATGTGCAAACCGTCACAAATTAACTGCATGACTTTGGCATTAAAGTGACTTCTGTTATCACTCCAGATCAAACGGGGCAGGCCGAAATGAGGAAAGAACTCCTTCAGGAGTACCTTTGCAGTTGCAATGGCTGTCTTGTCTTTAATGGGGTAAGCCTCAAACCATTTACTGAATGTGCAAACAACCACCAACACGTACTTCAAATTATTGACCCTGTCCTATTCGATGTAATCTAACTGAAGGACCTCAAAAGGGAAAGTAGGGGTGCAAAGTTACCAGGTGGTGTAGGGGTACCTTTTCCAGGATTGTGCATTATGCACACCATGCAATACTTCACTAAATGTGCGGCAGTTTTGAAGATGTTATCATTCTGCCATACAGGGTCTAACAACTTGCAAATACCCTTAGCACTGATATGGGCTGGGCCATGGGCCATTGTGACTACAGTAAGAACATATGCATCTGGCAACATCCATCTTTGCTTCCCTGACTTGTCAATCCAACATCCCTCATCGTACAATTGTGCTGTACTTTCTTGCCACACTGCTAATTCCTCCACTGTGGCCTCACTCTGTATTTCCCACATTCTCAAGTGTATCTTCAAACATTGTGACCTCGGGCACCCCCCTAGCGGGACCTGCTACGAACATTCTTTTCATCCTAGTCCGGACTGTTTCCTTAGCTTTCTGATCTGCAAAAGCATTTCCTTTACCTACATCGTCAGTCACTATCCTATGGGCTCTACACTTTACTATTGCCAATTTCTTAGGGAGTGTCAAAGCGGACAGAAGCCTATATATAAGATGACCGTGCTGAATCTTTGTCCCATGGGAAGTAAGGAATCCTCTCTCTGCCCAGAGTCACCCGAAATTATGGGCGACTCCAAAGGCGTACTGGTTGTCAGTATAAATATTAACAACCAGTCCCTCACTCAATTTGCAGGCTCATATTAAGGCAACGAGCTCTGCAGCTTGGGCCGACTGATAGGGAACTTGTGATGTCTTTACTACCGTACTCAGCGTAGTAATAGCATATGCAGCAGTTGTAGTGCCATCTGGTAATTTAAAGCAAGATCCATCGACATATAGTTCCCCTTGGGGGTCAGATAAGGGAACATCAGTCAAGTCTACCCGTCCTTTCGTCTCTTCTTCCGTCCGGAAGATACAATCATGTATGTCAATCTCCTTATTCTCAGAAGGGAGGGGTAGTAACGTGGCTGGATTCAGAGTGGCACATAGTTTGATCGTAATATGTTTGGCGAACAGCGTTAACTCATAACCTGTCAGACGTGCACTGGTGAGGTGCTGTGTCTTTGTTTTATTCAATAGTGTATCCATAGCATGGGGTACCATGACTGTGAGATCAGTATCAAGTACGAGTCCAGCCGATTGCCTTATCGAGTCAGCCACAGCTGCGACCGCTCTTAGACAGCTCGGGAGGGCTCGTGCAGCTGGATCGAGCACAGCAGAGAAGTAAGTACACAGCCGTTGCTTATCTCCAAATTTTTGTGTTAAAGCAGAAAGCGCGCAACCAGCCATCTCATGGACGTACAACACAAACTGCTTAGTACAGTCTGGGGTGCCGAGTACTGGAGCCGAACAAAGCGCAGTTTTCAATTGCTCTATTGACTGCTGACCTTCAGGCGTCCAGGGCAGCAGTTCATGCACATCTTTTAGTGTTAAAGCAAGCAGGGTTTTGATTAACAATGAATAGCTAGGTATCCACTGCCTGCAATAAGAAGTGATACCTAAGAAAGCACGCTCATCTTTCTGAGTTTGTGGAATGGGCATTATCGCAATGGTACTGATGCGCTAAGGGGTCAATCTCCTACACTCCTTCAACAGTAGGTGACCTAAGTAGGTGACCTCCTGTTGACAATACTGAAATTTGGAAAGCGATACTTTATTGCCATGTTGAGCTAAATGTAACAACAATTTAACTGTACTGTCTCTGCAACCTTGCTCTGTATCCGAGGCGATGATCAAGTAATCAACATACTGAAGCAATACATTACCTGTAGGGAGCAACAAGGAATCCAGCTGACCTTTCAATGCCTGACTATAGATACTCAGATTCTCTGTATAGCCTTGAGGAGCACGACAGAATCTAAAGCTTCTACCAGCTAGGGGGAACCCAAACAGATACCTGCTGTCAGGATGAATGAGAATACTGAAGAACGCATTTTTCAAGTTAGTGACAGAAAAGTATGTAGCAGTAGAAGGAATCATTGTCAAAAGAGTCGTAATGTCAGGGACCACCGGAAACTGGGAAATCACTATTTTATTAACTACCCGCAAGTCAATCTCAAAGCGATAAACATCTGCATGATCATCAGAGGAACCCGAAGGTGCCCGTTTGAGAATGGGAAGAATAGGGCTATTAAAAACATTAGCAGTCATCTCCTCAACCACTCCTTTCTCAATCAAGTCCTGTATAATTTGCAATAAAGCTCGCTCACCTGCTAGCGGTATTTTATACTGAGGGATGCGAGGTAAAATAGCATTGTCTTTAACTCGGATCGAAACTGGCGGTATCTGTAACAATCCCACATCTGTGTCGTCTGTCGCCCAAAGAGTGGGCGGTATATCTTTAAACTCTTCAGGAAGAGGCGCATCTTTGGACAGGCACTGTGTAGCGTGCATGACATCCGGACCCATTGTCATGTAAACACCTGCCGGGGAGCAATAAATCATAGCATGCAATTTCTTCAACAAGTCCAAACCCATCAAATTCTCACCGCAATTAGATGTCAACAAGAACGGCGAATCCACAGTGAAAGGACCAATAGTCAAAGCAAGAGGTTTTGAAATGGGACTCACAACCGGTATACCAGAAAAACCTACCGAAACATTATTGTGGCCAGACAGAGCCGCCCCAGGGACCAAGGAACGAGAAATAGAATTGTTTGTTGCACCTGTATCCACCAAGAACTCCTTAGTCGAACCATGCACATCCGCACTAACGTACGGACCATGTTGATCTACAGGTATCGAAACTGGTCCCTCACTCTGTCCCTGGCTGTCCTAGCTGTAAGACATCCCTGTCACCTCATCCGTATCATAATCATCATGACAATACTGTCCTCCCCGAGGGTCATCAAAACAATTTTGATCAGAATGACCCTGCAGGGCCACAGCATTCTGAGCCCTGTCCTGGCCACCAGCTCCACGACCCCGTCCACGAGAACCTCGTCCTCTCGGGACCACTACCTTCCCCAAAAGCACAGGACACTCGCTACACCAGTGTCCCTCCTCTTTACAATACGCGCACTGATTCGGCCCTAAAGGTGTGGTATTTGTAGGCCTGCTAGTGCGTGGAAGCTGTCGGGCCGAACCACCACGTCCACTACCATTCCCCCTAGAAGCCTGCTGCAACAACGCTTTTGTCTTCAAATCCTTGTGCTTCTTCTCCGTCCTCTCCTTATCCTCATTTTCCCTGTGTTCATAATACTGCGCTATATTCAAAATAACAGAAGGGGAAGATGTAGACCAGGTGCTCTCGGAAGCCTGTAATCAGGTCGCAATCTCAGGAAGTAAATTGGAAAGAAATCTATTAACAAACAATCGAACACCACCTTCGATCGGCAAATCCTGTCCACTATAGTCTAGAAACACACCTTCAAACCGAGTGAAAAAATCAGACACACTCTCATCTTTCTTTTGATGGCAAGCCGATAACTTGTCCCAATCAACTTCTCTCGGAGGGATAAGAGAATGCATATATACGTAATGATACGGCCGGGCAAAGCAAGTATCTCTGGTCTAGACTTATCACCTGGCTTCCGTTCCTGATCCCATACTTTTATTTGATCCCAGGTACCACCCAATTCCGCAGCATGATCCTGTGTGTGTACTTGTCTCCAAATATCAACCGGAACTAGTGAGCCAAAGAAAATTTCAATATCAGCAAGAGTCATCACTGTAGAAGAGGCAGTTTCAGTCAATACTTTATAATAAGCAGTCTGATTCTTCCTTGGATCAGGTAACTGAGTCTTAAGAGACAAGACTTCACTCCTTTTCCACGGAGTATAAACCCATTGTTCTTGGAAACGGGCCGCTGCCCCTGGTCTAGTAACAACATTATGCTGATCCCTTAGCTCTGGTATTTCGGGATGATAGATAGGATGAACCTCCCACATCGGAAACTGAGATACCGGGGTGGGGCTCTTCTCAAGCAGTCTACCCCGATAAGCAACCAAAGTCACAACATTACCAAAGACTTGACCAGGCGCCATATCAGTAACATATACATGATCCTTAATATCATATAGTATTTGCGGTGCTGCATCATTGAAACACTGCTCCCAAAGACCGATCAAAGTAGCCGACATATGCTTAAGGGCATGCTGTTGTACAAAAGGCTCATAATCTTTCATCACCCTCCAAACATCTTTCACACCATAAATGGGATTCCGAGCTCACTGGGCAGCCTGAGTAGTTACTACCCTTTTCTCCTCATCTCCCACATCAGATTGGACTAACGTCTGCCCCATACGTTCCTTTAATTTTGTCCAGTCTCTATCCTCAAATCCACGTACTGGTGTCCCACTACTCTGTGATGTCGGGGAATGGAAGAACACAGTGGGAGTGATAACAGAGGTAGTAGGCACTAACGTCGCTGATGGCTGTGTCGCGGGTGTAAGATCTGGCAAAAGAGACGCCGAAGCAATAGGTGTTGCAGGAGTACTAACAGTCATAGTTGCCACAGACGGCGAGGACAAAGAAAGGACAGGAGGTGCCGTGGCCAAGACAGTCCGATCAACAGGAACAGAAGCAGAAACAGCAGAGACAGAAGAACCGGGTAGCTGGGCCTGTAAGGGAGGAGCGGGATATATCCTCTGCGGGGCATATGGGGGTGGCGGTCAAGTATCTAACAATTGTTCCACAAATGTATCATTTTCTTCTTGGGTCACATAAAATTTATCAACATTCAATCGAAACCTCCTATCTTCACGTTCAATTCCTATCTCTTGTCTCTCTCTATCATGTGCTACAGCCTTCTGAGTCAATGTTTGCATTCTCTCCTTCCGGGCCTCTTTCTCTGCTTTCATTCGCCTCTGTTTAGCCTCCTTTTGCCACATTCGAAGAGAATCAAACATAGACTGTCTATTTCTTTTCGCAAACAACTTCTTCTGTAAAAACCCAATTTTTTGTTCATCAAAAGTGCCCATCAATGGCCACTGCAACTCGGCATTGTCCCTCTTGTATTTGTGCCATAGCGTACTAAACATAATAGGGCCAAGGCCATGCTTCACATACATATCAAAATTTGGAGTGCCTTCTGGAGGCGCTGGCTGACTTTCTTCCAATCAAGCATCTGCAGAACAACAACGACAACAAGAAACCAAAAACCTACTAAATCCAGGCATTTTCAAAAGTGGGCCAAATTCGTTATGTTGCCTGGCAAAGTGTTCACAACCACTTTGTACCAAAATCGGTCCTCAGACCGTGCCAAATACAAACCAAAATGGTACCATATCCACAAAGAACCAAAACAAACTCACCTGGTGCACACAGGTCAAACTAATTTATTCTCCACTACCGACTCTTCGGACCAAACGGTCAGATGCAAGGGTTTCACAGTTCAGGACCCCAGTTGGGATGACTGCTGGGTGAGGCACCATCTGACGGGACAGAAGGGGCAGGTGCGAGTTCAGAAACTCTCTCATGCAGGGATCCCTGGTCCGTCCGTCCAACCCAACGGTGGCCTTGACCTCCCCACCCGTCTTCAGGAGAGGATGGGCCAATCGCCCGATGGGGTCCTTGTTAGGGCGCCAACTGAAGGAAGTGACCCAATTAGGGCCACCCAGGTCACTCGCAACCACCTCTCAGCCTTCCATACAAATGAAGAGTTGGTCAGACAGTAGAGAATACAAACCGAGGGGCAGATTTACAAGCCCCTTGCGCTGCCAGTACATCACTTTTTGTGATGCACTGGCAGCCCATTTCTCTGCCCCATCTTTACAAGGACAGGAAAAGCCACCCTGCGTGGCTTTTCCTGTCCTTGTAAATACTGCTCCTATACACGCAGCACTTTGCGTGAAAGGGGCGTTCCATGGGTGTTGCTGTGTGTACATAATCGTACACAACATTATGTACGATTCAGAACCAAAGAAGGCACGCCCAGACTGGAAATTTCCAAATGGAGGCAGCTATACAAAGGAGGTACAGAACGATAAGTTTCGATCCTGAGACCGGGCACACACTATCTCTATGCCAAGGTCGTTCTGCCTGTACCCATCGCTGGACCAGTGGGAGCAGGCATCTATCTAGTGGGAAAAGTATGCACTAATAAGAACAGTGTATTCATTAGTACAGCAAGGCTCAACCTTGGAGGAAACAAAAATTACCAAAGCTGCTTCTCGCAGAGGCAGAGAGAGATTAGTTTCACTCATGGATCAAAATGGCGGCCAAACATAAAATGGTGCAGCGAATGCTAACTTATGCAGAACAATATATAAACAACACAGCTGAGACATTTTTACTCTAACAGAATGAAAAGCTCTCTTGAAAAGAAGGCATACTACTCTAAAAGGAACACATTTAGATTAATAAACACATGGTTACTTAAAAGTTTCATCAAAATTAGGGGCTGGTTGAGATGTCTGTGGGACCGCCACCGACGGTGTCCCACAACAGACACCCCTTCGGACTGACTGCCGCATTATGAAGCAGGTGGTCTGACCAAAACCATCAGGGGGAAGACTGCCGCCTCCGACAGGATCTATGATCCCATCGGGGTGGCGGTCGGACTCGTATCTCTAGAATGGCGGCGGTGCGGAAGCAGGCACCGCTGTCATTTCCCACAGCCTTCTCATGGCAATCCCACCACCATGAAAAGGCTGTCAGAAAGGGACTTTGGGTCCCCAAACAGGACCCCGTACCTTGTGGGCCACTGCAAAGTGGTTCAGGGGGCACATGTAGTGCCCCTATACACATGCATGCACCGTATGCCATGCACCACATGGTGCATCGCACACGGTGTATGCATGTGCACGAAGTGCTCTCTAACACTATGACTTGTGCTGCTGCCTTTTCCTGGCCCCCAGTACAAGCTGCAGTGTTAGAGAGCACTTTTCTGACAGCCACCATGGTGGTCAAATCGTATTTGGGCAATTAGACCACTGCCTGCCTGTCGGGCGATCCCCAGACCACTATGATGGCAGGCGGCAGTCCGACTGTCCAGCATCGTAATGATGCCCTAAGTATGTAATTGCATGATAATATGTCAGGTCTTACTTTTCAAGAAAATAATTCCTTGTGCAAATATGCCACATACAAATGTACTTGAAAATGAGCAACCGCAAGTAGTACAGTACATTTCAATACTGTTCTTAATCATAATTGAAAGAAGTATTTGCTGCCTATTTTCTTTTTTGCTTTTCATGCTGCAAGATGGCTTTCTGAAATTCCCCCCATCACTGAAGAATTGTTGAAAGACCTGGGTCCGTGCTAACAAGCCCACTTGCCACTCCTCCTCCTGTTGAGAAGCCCCCTGAGTGTTCATTCTCAGCTCGACTTTGGACTGTGGAGAAAAGGTCAGGCATAGCATTGTCTGATAAAATTTGCAAATATCTTATAATGATGCTGATTGCCCTAGAAGAAAGCGTATGCTACATGAATGAGCGATGCCACTTTCCCCATGACACTGTGCATAGAACGTGCCAGTTAAAAAGAAATGTCCATCAAAATCCTGTGGGGTTTTTCTGTATACACTCAACATGGAGATCTTGCTTACGTCGCATACCCACAACCTTTAAAACGTAGCTGCACTTCCACAATTCTTTACACTATATATATATATATATATATATATATATATATATATATATATATATATATATATATATATATATATATACACTTAAAACATCACAAGAATGCCATAATCTTTTATCTTGCGCAAAATGCATCGATTTAATCTTTAAAGTACTAAATAGTTTTCAAAAGTATAGTTTCCTTTTTAGTATTGCATTTTGATCGCCTAGTGTGCAATGATTCTGTTATTGTAGGGACATTTTCCTGCTTGGCAATAGTCTTCTAAATTGGCTTATCAAATAAGCATGATTCATTTGCGTGTGGCGGGGTGGGTGCAGCCTAAATCTCAGCTCTCCCTACTCACTGGTACTCTTCTCTGCTATGCCTGAGTCTCCCTCAGCTTACACTTGTGATGTTTGCTACTGCTGGCAGCTGCCTGCTTTTGTCCCTCCCTGTCACCAACATTCACTGGAGGCACTCTTTACTTATATGGTGTATGGCATTACTATGCAATGCAGTGGGGTAGCTAGCTCTTTGGCCGGCCGTGGCGGTCCCTGAGTTTGCCACCCCGCGGCGGCCGATTAAAGAGCGGTGGGGGAGTGCCCGTCCAGAGACTACAGGCAAGTGCGATGGGAGGCAGGGCCGGACTGGGAACCGAAACCGGCCCTGGCAAACAGCTCGGCCGGCCTCCGGTGGTGGGGAGAGGGGGTGCAGCCGAGCTGTTTGGTAGGGCCGGTTTCGGCCGATTTTGTTACAGGGGGCCGATATTGCCGCCCCCGGTAACAAAAACGGCCCCCAGGGACCCAAAACCGGCCCCCACCCTGGCGGCCCACGAGGGAAATGCCCGGTGCCCGCTACGGCCAGTCCAGCCCTGATTGGAGGCCGCCGCCCCCAAAACTCATGCTGCCTGGGGCGGACCACCCCCGCCCCCCTTTGCTCCGCCACTGATGCAATGCACAATACTGTGCAATGCAGTAATTCTATACAATGTAAGACTAATAAACACAACAGTTTTGCGACTGAAAATACAGTTTTGTGTACGCAATACTATGCAATGCATCAATGTAATGCAAAGCAATTTTTTCCAAAGCAGTAATACCGTGCAATGCTACAATAGCCATGTAGGCACATTCCTTTCAAAAGGTCCCATTTTCCATCGTAATGTAAACCCGGTTTAGTATGTGAACTGTTTCTGGACATATCTTCAGGTGGGTGTTTGGGGCAGAAGATCCCCTAAAATATTTACATATATGGCCTTGACACAACTGGTCGGGTCTCATTGTTGCATTACTGCCTGGTTGTCATGGTGTGGCAGGACCAACAGTGCTCGTAAAGGCAGCAGGCTGTAGATGATTTGCTAGCAGCACTGAGGGCAGGTCATATCTGATTTAAAATTGCACTCTGGGAGGCACCTGTTACCCTGAGCCAAAACACAACACAAGCAGAAAAGGAGTCGCCCCTAGTCATTATCCTTGTGCCGTGAGCAGTGCTGCTTTGGAGAAACTTCACGTCCGCCTCACAGTCCTCTCATTGTTGGTGGATTCTAAAACTCAGGATAAAATGGGTTCTGCCCAGTTAGTACGCCCAGAATGTATTTCTTTTTTTTTGATCACCTGGTTTTGGACTTTTTACTGTGGGTGAGTCTCACTACATGTGTCTCACCCACAGTAATCACATACTTTGTGTGTTGACCGCCAGTCTCTGCCTTTTAAGATAAGGTAACTGCAACACAGCTAGGGTAAGGGGCACTTTTCTGGATACACATGAACACATGTGCATACATGTGGGAACCCGTGTGGGCTGCAGGTGTGAGACTACTAGCCTGAGGAGACTGGTAACTGTGCACAGGTACCCTTGCGCAGAGGGGACTCTGCAGTGTTACATATTGACATGAGGTAGGTCTTATTATTGTAGTGGACACTTATAGGTGAAATCGGTATGTACTGTACTGGTATAGGTACTGTTTTGTCTGCATTGACAGTTTATTATACACATGGAGGAAATCTGCCTTAGAGTGCAATTTCGCTTCCCTTTGGCCGACAAATTCCCACAAGATGTCAAACAGGGGTGAAAAGTGTGCATCCAGTTCACATACACAGGTCCCAAGATCATACATGAACACTTTATGGGGTCGTCCAGAATTTTTATATTTTGCTGGCTCAGCTCAGGATCAGCGTGCAAGCCTTTTGTCACCCTGCTGTGCCAAATTAATTACATTTCTCCCCAGCAGAGGGAAGAAAGGCCTCTCCACACAAATGGAGTAATTAACAATGCTTTCCTCAGTTCCTGATGAGAAAGGGGTGGGGAAGAATCCCACTGCATTGCAGAAAGGAAGAAGGCCAAACAACTGGAGCCAACACAGGCAGAGGCTCATTTTTTAATTTTGAAGGGAAAGGCCCTGGCAGTGATGACAGTGAGGGGTAGAGATGAGGCTCTCAGGGGATATGTGACCAGTGACTTCTTGACGGCACTATCCTGAACTTTTCCAGCATGCTGTGCAGGACGGTTGGGACAGGGGTGGAGAGGTGATTTAGCACCCTAGAATTGGCCACGGGTTCCTTGGTACTAGACGTTTCCCCCACCATGTAATAACTCATGCACAAGGGAGAGAGAGGGCTTTTTGGTGTGTTTTTTACTTGGACTGCGACCCAACGTCAGCCATTGACAACAGGAAGGAGAATCCCCCTTCTCCAAGGGCCAGTGAGGCTGGCCCCCTTACACCCAGTCAGTGGACTTCTGTGCCCAGAAGGAGGAGAGGAGCACCAGAGACAAAGACCGGGAGGAAAACTGGCACAGGATGCCAGTGGAACCAGGACATGCATGGGGCCCCCTCCCTGTTTCAACATTGCTCCCGGGGGCCTACATCTCCCCGGGAACCGATGTGAAATGAAGGGGTGCACCATTGCATCCCACCGCAGTGAGTGAAGAGGCCCAGGAACCTATCTCCAGGCCCAGAGGAAAAAGGAGACTGGGGGAGCGCTTTCGCACGCTGCAATGGTGACCGGCGTGCCCCCGCTCCCTGTGCCCATGCCTGAGGGGAGTGGGGCAGCCACCACACGCAGCACACCCTGCCTGCACGGAGCGGGCAGGGAAAAAGCAGACTGCCGGCTCCTGCTCTGGCTGCGGAGGAGCCAGCCAGGGATGGAACTGGCAGGGGCAGCTGGCTGTGGGCTTCCCAATCTGCCCACAACTTTTTTTAATGTGGGGTGGGACCAGGCACCGCAAGCAAAAATGGGAACAAAAACAAAAGAAAGCCAGGAAGTGTAGAGCATGTGTACCAAAAAAAGAAAATGAAAAGCAGCTCTCCCTGGCGCAGCAGGAGAGCCACTCATTTCTTGTTCACCGCTACTGCGTTGGAGCGCCCCGTAATGTCACTGGAGAGGCACATTAACATATTTGTCTTGCCTTGTGGTGGCCCGCAGATGGCAGCGGTACCACCAAGTGTGGGTGGGAGCTGAAGGAGTGAAGCAGTTTCACCCCCATGACGTTTTCAAAGACCTGACCCTTTGTTTCTGGGGTCAACATTATGACCCCCTTAGGATTTTTATTGATATTTAAGCACCCCCAAGGCTGGTGCTTTTGTTCTAGAGCTGGCAGTGCAGTACTTTGTAGGGGCTGGTTCTTTGGTGCAATTTTTTGTGGCCTGAGCGTGTATAAAATGGCACAGACACATGATATGTTTATTTTCAATTCTTTAGTTATCTCTTATGCTAACATTGATTGTTGGACAACAATGCAATGCTTTATTGAGAAAAATTATTGCATTTACACCCGAATATCAGTCAATCAATCGTATGCATATGTTAAGCGTATGGCTGCTTCAGCAGTAGCGTTCTGGCTCTCAAAGCAGATGCTGAAACCATACTGGGTCCCCAAGGACTACACTTGACCAAACAGCCAAGTTATTAGCTCTCTTTTAAAGAAGTCAACTTACTGAGCCCTGCAAAACTTGAGCAGTAAAGTGTTCTAGAGCTTTGCTGTCAAAACTGTGAATGGGCTACCCCGCGTCTGACTTTGGAGTATTTGAAAGTCGCAAAAGACGGAGGTTATTGGACCTCGGCATTCTCTCTTGCTTGTACAGGCAGAGTCTATCCCTGAGGTAAAGAGGGCCTTTGCTTTCGAGGACTCTAAAGGTCAGGGTGAGGGCCTCAAATTTGATATGCTTCACCACTGGGAGCCATTGTAGCTGTTTTAAGTGATGTGAAATACGTTTGTGAAAAGGGATACAGATTATCATTTATTACATGAAATAATGGTGGTTTTAACATGTAAATTATTTGTCTTTTAATGTAATAACCCTTGACAAAGCCAATAGGTCTGTTTTATTTAAAGTGAGACCCCCTTATATTGTAATGTGCTCTAATTTTGAGGGTCATGATTCCACAGGCATCAACTGTGATTGCAGAATGCAATCTATGGTATTTTGTAATCTACATTATGTATATATCTGTAAATTAATATCTAGTATTTAGTGTGTGTGTGTGTAATAAATCCATGTTTCCTTTTCTGAAGAAAAAGCACTGACTGGACAATTATTTATTCAGTGTTATTATTGCGTGCCAGCGAATGGTAATTACTAGCCCACACCACCTCCCCTGAATAGGCCTTGGACTGCATCGCTACCCTGAGAGAATCAAGCGCTAAGATAGGGTGCTTGGTTCCCAGTATGGGGGAATTGTGGACCTATTTCTTGTGCAGGCCTCACATCCTGCACAACTAATAACCCAATCTCCTACAACATGTGCCTCCCAGACTCTACAGAACCAGGCGCCGACTTTGCTCTGCAGCATCATGTATTCAGGTAATTTGCCATGGTGCCTACAGGGTGTGTCACAGGCTTGGAAGATGGATTGATTAAATATTGCATGTTGCCAGGCCGCTTTGAGACGACATATTAACGGAGTTGCACCCAGTCATAAATGCAATTAACAGTTATGCTATGTTATGCAGATTTGCAGAGGGCACTATCACCTCAAAGGGAATACTGGTGCTGAGCAAGTGTGAGTCTAGCTGAATGTAGGCCTTAGTGGGTCTACTCACAAATCTAGGTCCTAAGCGTCTTGTGGAATTCAAGAAGCGAAGAGGATGCTCGTATGTGTAGCAGCAGGTCAGTCCACGCTTTAGGAGAGATGTAGGAAATTACTTTTAGTCAGGTTTCCTAGTTTCTGCAGGATTGGTCATTTCTCATCTAAATGATTCATGGCTGGACTGGATGGTGGCTTGGCTGCTAACTCCCCACAATTTTTTAAGGCAACATTTAGAAGCAGCTACTGTTTCAGGAGACCTAATATAATAGTTAGTGTCAGAAGATTATTACTTTGCTCATCCAGTTAGGGGAGCAGAACACTCACGAGCCTTTTGTCTCAGCTCTGGGAACCAATTCACACCTAATCAAGGAGCCATTCAGCTTCTGGATGGCAGTTGGAAGCTCATTTAAATTGGATTCTAGAGACTTTAGGTAGGCTAAAGGTAGCATTGTAAAAGTTTTTTTTGTAAAATATGCAAATCGGCGGCACCAATAAATTGAATTTCTGATAAATATTTTAAAAAGTCCAAGAAGTCACTTTTTATCTGATTCCTAGGCGGATGTAACATTATTTAATTTTAAGATGAACTCCAAGTGTTTTCTTTTGAAACAGCTATCCCCGCTATAGTAGAAATAGCTTTTTAGGCCTTTTCAATGTAAGGATATACTTTACTTTAACCTTTTATTTCTCCTGCTTGTACATACCATACACCCTGCCTTAAGGGCATTTAAGGCTAATTTAAGGGTGACTTATTAATATTTTAAAAGGAAGGTTTGGACCTGTCAAAAGGGGTTATTTTGACAAGTCGAATTTGCAGTTTATTCCTGGGCAAGACATATTTCAACAGTTAACTGTTTGTTGTGTGCCCCTGTGAAAGAATAACATATAATTTAGTATTGTCTGGGATTATGTGGCCTTGAATTTGCAGGAAATGGGTATTCAAATTCAAAATTGTTCCGTACAGGGTCCCTCAAAATAACTTTTTGTAAATGGACTCCATAATCTCAACATGGAAAGTGCTTCAGCTAAAAAGCTATTACTAGCTGAAGGTGTCCCCAGAGATGTCACTCATGACATGGGGCTGCTTGGTGGCTATGTATTTACGAAGAACAAATGCAATGTTCCATTTTAGCATGTCAAGGAAGATAGCTAACGTTGATTACTTTTGTACTAGATGGTATTTATCTAACATGCATATGTACATACAAAGTGCCACTTACGTACATACAATGTGCCATTAACACCTACAAGAATTATGGTTTACTGATATGGTCTTGAGAAAGGTGTCTGAGCTGATGTTGAATCACCCAGAGAATCAATGTCTTCAGCATTGGCTTACAAATCAGCGACAAGCAATATTCAGAAGCCTGGTAAATACGTCAAGTGTATA
Organism: Calotriton arnoldi; assembly: GCA_963921515.1. NCBI lineage: Eukaryota > Metazoa > Chordata > Amphibia > Caudata > Salamandridae > Calotriton > Calotriton arnoldi. The sequence continues at coordinate 56,136 of CAWUFW010010922.1, forward strand.
CCTCTGCATGAAGAGAAAAAAGCTTAGAAGCTCAAAAGAGGAAAAATTCAATTACTTTAAAACTTTTTACATGTGGAAATATCTTAGAAGCATTCATCTGTATTTACAGGAAAGTGTCAGCATCCATACCTGGCACATTTCTGCAGATGCAGTATTAATTTTATTAATTTATGGAGATTAAACTGGTGTTTCTTGCATACAGTTTATTTCCAGAGCTCATTTGCTGAGCTAACAGATCATATTCATGAATTATTAGACTATTTCCTCTTCAAACATTAATAAGCAGCAATGTGTTACGTTCTGTCTGTATGATTGCATGGCCCATCGTTTGGGTGTTACACATGTATAAACTTTCCAACTGCAGGTTATCATAATTAGCAAAGAGGATTAGGCTTGATTCGCATTCCTTAAAATATTTCAATTTCGGAGAAGTAATATATCGCAGTAGGGGATGCATCAAAAAATGGGAAAAATATGGAGCCCATGGCAGACATTCAGGACACTGAACTTAGAATGAAGACAACCGCATGGAAGGTATTGATTATTATAATTGTTATGCCAAAGTGTAAATGATAAATGCATAGGCCACTTACTACTTAATCCTGTTATTGCAAATGAATCACCTGATTGTACTGTAACATCGAAACTCTGATCAAACGTTGATAGCACTATGTGATTATCTCTGCAACTGCTACCGATTGTTTATTTTGCTGATGTGTGATGAGCAGCTTTAATAAAAAAGAGTTTAAAAAAAATATTTCAATTTAAATTATTCTGTTTTATTTATTGATTGAATTACTTTTACCTATTAATTTATTTATATATTTATTTATTAATTCATAGCTTATACATTTACCCCTAGGTATTTTAGTGTTAGGGGCCCTAAAGGCAACCTAAAAAGGAAATAGAATAGGCTACCAGAACTCAGGGGCATATTAGCAAGGGCCTTATCGCCGCTTTAGCGGCACTTTTTGCCGCTAAAGCGGCGATATTTCTATCGCCCTATTAGCAAGCTGTCGCTAACAGCTGTTAGCGACAGCTTTATGGCGAAAGCGACCGTTTTGGTGCCGCTTTGCATGTCAGCGATATATATCGCTAATGACATGCAAAGTAGGCGTTCCTAACTTAAAACGACTGAAAACAGTCGCAAACACAACTTCCCCTATTAGCAATGCCCGCGAAGCGATAAAAATTCGCGCTAACCGCGATTATTGCTGGAATCTAACACCTGCTAAAAACCTGACTTAACCATTCTAGTCAATGGGAGGTGGATTGTAAGGTTAAGTCCTCACCTGCCTATTAGCAAGCTTTTCATTAGCGCGTTGAATTTATCGCTGGATTTCTCGCTCTATTGCTGGGTTTCGCCGCTATCGCTGGATTTTTTATCGCCTTGGAGATAAGTGTTGATAATAACGCGTTATCTCCACAATGAAATCCAGCGATAGCCGGCGATAAAAATAACAGCACTAACCGCGCTTTGCGATAATTATCGCAATTCCTTGGTAATATCCCCCACAGTTTTTAATGGCCTACAAAGCTACAGGAGAGTCGGAAAAATCTGCCATCTGATCTGTCACCTCTATTAGACTGTGAGTATAATTCTGTCATGTAGGGATAGGCTAGCACTGAAAATCAAGGGGTAGGAAGCTGCTTCCATGCGTAAACGTAGGGACACCTCTTTTTCAAATCCATAACTGATGTCTTCACTGGATCAATTAATGCTGCAAGGTAAATATATGACTTTCCAGGTGAAAATATTTGGAGAGAGGAGGCTGGGTAGATTTGAAAGCTGTGGGACGTAAACACCTCCCATAAATTGCACTACACAAGTGTATGAAACGAGTGGGCCAAAATGAGTACAGAATGGACATTTATTGAATCAGGCATTTTCCCCAGGGAGCTGGAGCCACTGGAACCAGGTTTTGGAAATCATTGTCTCTGTCTCCTGCACCCTGGGATTTGTGGCAGCAGGCAAAGCAGACAAAACCAGAGAGAGAAAGAAAAAGAAAGGGAGAGAGATAAGGACAAAGAGAGAGAGGGATGTATTGGAAATGGCTTCTGTGTCATATCATGCTTGGGCACAGATAGAGCAAAGTGGCAATCGATCCCCATGACAATCACCTTGCACTGTCAGTTCTGGAATGGTTTATTAGTTGGGGTGGATTGGTATCCACAAGACGTAATACGGGGCCTGATTTAGATCTTGTTAGAACTCCCTCATCCCTCTGCAGCGGAGTTTACAAGACCTCCGCCAAGCTTACAGAATCCTGCCTGTTGTATTTAAATGTGTGCTGCCTAAACAGCCGTCTGTGTCGACAGAATGTTTTCAGTCGCATAAATGGTTCACTGCTGTCAACATAGTGGATTTCTCTAGTGGCTAACATTACTCTGTTGCCATCAGGGTGGCAGGATTCCGCCACGCCTATTTAGATTTTACAGTTGTGCTGGAAGGTCTAGCGTCAGATTGCCAATGGAGTGATTCTGTTGCCGGCCGCGTTCTACTTTGGACTATTCCTGTGGATTTAGGTGGATGCTAGCACCACACACCTGTGGTCCCGTCCGCGACTGGACCGCGCCCAGCGCCAGAACCCCTGGACCGCACGCCCCCCGCTCCAGCCTCGAGGACCGACGCCGATACGATGCCACCACACTCCACGCTCTCAACCCCGGACGGACGCACAACTGCTTCAAGGCCGCCCCGAAACGCACCCATGGTCCCTTCACCTGCCGGAACTGCAGCTACACCAGCCTCAGAGCCACCGAGGCGCCCGCCAAGAAGGACCCCAACCACCTCCGGTGCATCCTACTGAACACCCGCTCCGCACGCAAACACGCCGTCGAGCTCTGGGACCTGCTCGACACATCATCACCAGACGTCGCCTTCCTGACAGAGACCTGATGAACGACTCCTCCGCCCCGACATCGCCATAGCCATCCCAGACGGCTATAAGATCACCCGCAGAGACCGCATCAACGCAGTAGGAGGAGGAATCGCCATCGTCCACAAGAACACCATCAGGGTCTCGACCAGCACCGACGACACTCTCAGCACCGCCGAACACATGCACTTCCAGATCCACACGGACCCCAGGCACCCTTGTCTACAGACCCCCTGGGCCCCGACCCCAGTTCAGCGACTCCATCGCCGACTTCATCAGCACGCACGCCCTGACCTCTACCGACTACATCCTCCTCGGAGACCTGAACTTTCACCTGGAGAACAACAACGACAGCAACTCCACCACCCTGATCGACAGCCTCGCCAACCTCGGCCTGAGCCAGCTCTGGCCACAACACCGACCCACTGCGCCGGCCACACGCTTGACCCCATCTTCTCCTCAAGCTCCCACGTCTCCTTCAGCCACACCACGGAACTCCTCTGGACCGACCACCGCTGCATCCATTTCACCTTCCAGAAACCCACCACACACCACCGCACCCAACAGATCCCACGCCGCTGCTGGAGCAAAGTCACCGAAGACCAACTACGGGCAAACCTCGCACTCAGCCCTCCCTCCGACCCATCCAACACCGACGACGCTGCCTGCAACCTCAGACGATGGATGGACGACTGTGCCAACACCCTCGCCCCGCTGAAAAAGCTCACCTACAGCGACACCACCAAAAGAGCCAGCTGGTTCACCTCGGAACTCCTAGCTTCCAAGCGTACCTGCCGGAAACTAGAGAAGAAATGGCACAGCGATAAGACACCGGACAGCCACACAGCCCACAAAGACGCCATCCGTAACCACCACCACCTCATCAGGTCCGCCAAGAGAATCTCCTTCAAAGACCGCCTCAACAACAACGCACACAACAGCAAGGAGCTTTTCAACATAGTGAAGGAACTCTCCAATCCCAGCTCCAACACCAACGACATCCCGCCGTCGCAACCCCTGTGCGATTCCCTCGCCACCTTCTTTTCACCGCAAGATCGCCGACATCCACGACAGCTTCAACACCCAGACAACCCCAACTAAGATCGATACACCAGACTCGCCACACACCATCGACCACGACCCCCTGCCAGCCTGGGCCAGCGTGAACATCGAGGACACCATCAAGACCATGAGCACAATACACTCCGGCTCCCCGTCAGACCCTTTCCCGCACCACATCTTCAACAAAGCCAGCAGCTCCATCGCACCCCACCTGTGCAACATCATCAACCTCTCCTTCGAGACCGCGACCTTCCCAGAGAGCTGGAAACACGCAGAGATCAACGCCCTACTCAAAAACCCAAGGCGGACCCGAGAGACCTCAAGAACTTCCGGCCCATCTCTCTGCTCTCCGTTCCCAGCCAAGGTCATCGAGAAGATCGTCAACAAACAGCTAACCCGATACCTCGAAGAAAACAGCATCCTGGACCCATCCCAATCAGGGTTCCGCAGCAACCACAGCACTGAGACTGCCCTCATCGCCGCCACCGACGACATCAAGATCCTGCTGGACAATGGTGAGACCGCAGCCCTCATCCTGCTGGACCTCTCCGCCGCCTTCGACACTGTCTGCCACCGCACTCTACGCGCACGCCTCCACGACGCAGGGATCCGAGACAAGGCCCAGGAATGGACCACCTCCTTCCTCGACGGCAGAACCCAGAGAGTCCGCCTCCCACCTTTCCGATCCGAAGCCTCCGAGATCATCTGCGGCGTACTCCCAGGGATCATCCCTCAGCCCAACACTGTTCAACATCTACATGGCCCCGCTCGCACGCATCGCCAGACAACACAACCTCAACATTATCTCCTACGCCGACGACACTCAACTGATCCTCTCCCTCACCAAGGACCCCCTCGCCGCCAAAGCCAAACTCCATGAAGGAATGAAGGCCGTCGCCGATTGGATGAAGATCAGCCGACTAAAGCTGAACACGGACAAAACGGAGGTCCTCATCCTCGGCTCCAACCCCTCAGCCTGGGACGACTCCTGGTGGCCAACGACGCTGGGAGCAGCCCCGACACCCACCGACCACGCACGCAACCTGGGAGTCATCCTCGACTCAACGCTCTCCATGGCCAAGCAAGTCAACGCAGTCTCCTCCTCCTGCTTCAACACCCTCCGCATGCTTCGCAAGATCTACAGGTGGATCCCGACAGACACAAGAAGAACAGTCACCCAGGCCCTCGTCAGTAGCAGACTGGACTATGGGAACGCCCTCTACGCGGGAGCCCCGGCCAAGCTCATCAAGCGACTGCAACGCATACAAAACGCCTCCGCACGACTGATCCTCGACGTACCACGCCACAGCCACATCACCCCCCACTTGAGGAACCTGCACTGGCTCCCCGTCGACAGGAGGATCACCTTCAAACTCCTCATCCACGCACACAAGGCACTCCACAAAACTGGCCCAGCCTACCTCAACGGACGACTCTTCTTCTACGTCCCCAACCGCCAGCTCCGCTCCGCCGACCTCTCCCTCGCCACCGTCCCCCGCATTCGAAGAACAACCACCGGCGGCAGATCCTTCTCACACCTCGCCGCCAAGACCTGGAACACCCTTCCACTAAGCCTACGAAAGACCCAAGACCCGCTGACCTTCAGGAGGCTACTCAAGACCTGGCTGTTCGACCAGTAGCAGCATCCCCCCCCCTTCCCTCTCCCCAGCGCCTTGAGACCCTCGCGGGTAAGTAGTGCGCTCTACAAATTCTGTGATTGATTGATTGACACACCTGATGTGTTTTGGCTAATTGTGTTCACCTGCATACCACGCTAAAAACACAATCCATTTCAGGCCATGATTCTTTGACACTCCACTGCACCACAACATTTTCTTTTAAAATCTTCTCTATTATGCATTTAATATTTTATACAAACCCAAGACAAACCCACCCTCTAAATCCCCCCCACAGCCGGTGAGATGTCATAATTGCTGATATATAATTCATTCTCAGAAAAAAGACCAAACTCTTGTACATTACATAAAATACATAAAGCCTTCTCAAGCAAAAACTAGAAAAAGCAGCAAATGTCTAAACTCACCCAAACCTCCCCACTATCCTAAAGTGCCCTGTGCAACAGCAGCAATCTATTGGTAATCAGGCATAACCATATCAACATTTCTATCTCTCTCAACCTACTCTGTTAGAGGAGCCCAGATTCTCAGGGTTTTCTACCGTGAACGAATCCCCTTTCGTGCATACCCAGCTTTCTCCAAGTTATAAACGTCAAAAGCTGGGCCAGCCATTGCTGGAATCCCGGAGGGTTAGGATCCAACCATGCTGAAGCAATGCACAGCCTCAGGACAGCCATAGCTATAAAGATCAAGTATTGCCCTGCCACATCTACCTCTTCTCCTACTACTCCTAACAAAATTGTAGCAGGAGACAGGGTAAATCCCAATTCCAATGCCTCCCCAAAGAATTTAGTGATTTCTTGTTTCAGATTTGTGAGCGTGCTACATGATTTAAAGACATGAACAATATCAGCTCAGTGTAATGTACATCGGGGGCAGCATGTTCCTGTTCCCTTCCCCCATTTAGCAATCTTGTATGGAGTGTAATAGAAGGAAAAACAGGTCTTATAGCACTGTGCTTGCAGTCGAGGAAGTATTAAAATATCTTGAGCAGAATCAAAAGATTGGAGAAATATTGTATCTGATATCCCAACCCTCTCTTGCCAATTCTGAGGGCATTTCTCCAAATCAACTTTCATCACAAAGTTAAAAAGAATGTAAATAACCCCGAGTTAGGTTTCCTAGTATCGACTAACGTACTTTGACAAATTAAATTGGCCCACCCCCTTTTTTTGGACAGGAAATCCCTCACCTGAATATATTTAAAGAAATCCCTCCAGCCACTACCAAACTTATTTTTATGGTCATCAAAAGAGGTTATGCTGGTGGGAGAGAAAAAATAGCCCAACCTAACCAATCCCATTTCGACCCATCTCCTTATAAGTTGATCCATGAAGATCCCTGGTAGATTTGGATTATTTTCCAAAGGCGTATAAAAATTGAGTCTACCAATGCCCAATAGTCTTTGGACAGTACTCCATACTTTAAAAACCCCATACGGAGTCTTAACAAGTACTTTCTTATATTAACTGTCATTCAGCTGATGCCATAGATATCCCCACGCCTCTTTCCTCATTCCAAGTTCATATGATGAAGGAACATCATATACAACCACTTCCTTAGGACATTCTTGTAACAAAATTGCACTATACAGCAAAGAGGTAGCTGAGTAATATAGTCTCACATTAAGCAACACCCAACCCCCTCACTCTTTTGTAGCGTAAGGAACTTAAACACTCTTCTAGGTCTGGTATAGGCCAAGAGAGACCGTGAAAATAGATCTTCTATTTTCTTTAGCCAATGTCCGTGAAAATCCAGCGGAATTGCCCCCAAAAATAAAAGAGCTTATGGAAAAAAAGCCATTTAACAATATTTCGTCTGCCGACTATGGAAAGATGAAGACTATTCAATCTAGTCAGATCCTGTTTAGTTTTATTTAAAAGGGGTTCTGTATTATCTTTAACTATGTTGTCTATTTCTGCCGAGATACTATCTCCCAAATATACTGCCTTCTCTACGACTCGTGCATCCTGTATTATTGTTTTCTCATTAATAGCAACCTGGGTTTTATTTCGGTTAAGGACATAGCCTGAAAATTTCCCAAACTTTTCAGCCTCTTCTTCTAAACATAAACAAGTGTACGTATCACCCAAGGGTCTCAAGGCGCTGAATAACAGATGTATATTGTTACCCAACTCAATGGTACTCATTTTATCAACCTCAGATGGATGTAAGGCCCGCCAGGATTAGAACCTGTGGCCATGAGGTCGAACACAGGCCCCTACAGTGGATGCATTAGTTCACTGCGCCACCAGACCAAGCTTCTACCTCCTTGGGCGCATTTGAGGGATCAGTAGTCATGAGGGCAATATCATCGGCATAAGCCAACACCTTTGTTTCCCACCCTTGTGTCTGGATCGGTAAGATTGCACCATTGTTTTCAAGCCTATGTATCAGGGGATCGATATAAATAGCGAACAAAAGCAGAGAGTACGGACAGCCTTGCCGAGTCCCCCGCGATATTAAGAATGGGTCTGACAGTGCATCGTTCACACATACCATAGCCATCGGATGGTGATATAGCATTTTAATTGCTTAGATGAAACCTTTACCGACACCCACCCTTGACAGGGCCGCCTACAAAGATTGTCAGGAAACCCTTTCAAAGGTTTTTTCTGCAACCAGTAATATTAAGGCCATTGGATCTCCTGCTATACAGATGGCTTCAGAAAGCGAGATCGCCCTCCGTACATGATCTGTTGCCCCCCTTCCTGGAATAAATCTATGTTGTTGGGTGGATACAACCTTATGTATCATTGGGGCTAAACAAGAAGCCAGGATTGTACAATATATTTTAGAGTCGCTATTGACCAAGGTGATCGGCCGGTAGGATCCAAGTTCCACTATCGGCTTATTTTTTGGGGGGTAATACCACAATTTTGGCAGAAGACCAATAGCTCGGAGGCCTACGTCCCTTAAAAACATGATCAAACAGTTTGATCATGCACTCCTTAAGTTGTTGAGCGAATATGCTATAAAATTCAAAGGGAATATTATCTGTACCAGTAGTTTTCCCACCTGGAAGAATATTCATCCCCAGAAGGATCTCTATCCACTGTGGGGGGTCTTCTAACTGCTCCTGTTCTTCAAGAGGAAATTGTTTGTGGGGGAATGCGTCTAAGTATTCCTTAATCTCCCCAGGGCTCCCCTTGACATTATCCAAGTATAGAGTTTGGTAGTATTGATGAAAAGATGCCCTTATTTTGACTGGGTCAGTGATCAATCCCATAATAGGATATTATCCATAATCCAGAATCTCCTGGAGTAGGTTTTGCATACTCTGTTGCCTAGTTCGAATGGTCAGGTGGTGCCCAATCTGCTCACTGCATTCATGGGACTTTTCTTTCAAAACAGTAAGCTTATCAGCGGCTTTTTTAGCAACGATTTCCTGAATAGCAGATTTAGACACTGTCACCTCTACTTGAGCTTTCCCCAAGTCACTCCCCTGTTGTACGGCCAGAACCAGATCCTCATCTGCCTGAGCCAAATCTGCTTGAAGATCCTGTAATAGATGTCGCCCTTGACTATTAAGATTGAGCGAGAACTTTAAGGTTTCCCCCAGTAAACCTGACTTTAGGGCATCCCACACAATGTCTATTGCTCTGCTCCCCAAGTTATCTTTAAAAAAAATAGGGATCCACTTCATCATGTGGTTGCAGTAATCTTCATTGACTAGTAAAGCTTGCTCAAAACTCCAAGATATTCCCTTAGGCTTGAAACCTTCCCCCTTGATTTCTACCACTAGTGGGTTATGATCTGATACATATACGAGGAGTTTTTTTCTGTTGAGCAGTCATGGATTAAGGGTGGGAGACAAACGCGTAGTCCACTCTAGTATGGACAAGATGTGGCATGGAAAAAAAGGCATATCCTGGATCTGAAGGATTTTGCCAAATCCATAATTCATTCAAGCTATGATCTTTACACAGAGCCCTCAAAGTGTGAAATACCTTAGGTTTCCTCCCGGTAAAGACCCAGTCTGCTTCAGCATTCGGGGTCCAGTTGGCCGGTATATTGATGTTAAAATCCCAGCAGAGAACTACTGGGAGAGGCCACATTGATAATTCCCCGGTCACACAATCAAATACTCCTGGGTCATCTACAATACTTTCATAGATTGAGCATATAGTAAATGTTTCCCCAGTACATAGCTGGCATTGAGATATAACCCATTGGCCAAATTTATTGGCAAGCGTGCGAGTAAATTGCAGGCTGGTGTTGCGCACCAAGATAGCCACATCACGAGTCCAGGTATTCTGTGTTGTCCCTCCAACCAGCCTACATACCATCGAATTTAATAGGTTGAGTTGTGCACCTTCAATATGGGTTTCTTGCATACATATAATGTCTGCTGCTAGCAATTGTAACCCCATTGCAACATTCTTTTGCTTCTTAAGGTCGTTAGGCCCTCAGATATTAATGGTAGCTATAAGTTATTTACCCATTCCTTCTTGGAAAAGAAAATCCTAGTGCATATCATCTTACTCCTTAAGACCATGTTTGCTGCTAAAGATAAAAACCATGATACACAAACCCCTCCGACCAGCATGGGAGCCCCCCATCCATCTGACCCCCCAGCCTCCCACCATCCACCACCAAAAACAAAGGCAACCAGGCCCCTGCCTGACCCAGGATGATGACATCTGACACAATGCCACCCTCACCTCTCCTCCTTTCTCACCAGCCACCCAAAAGGTTAAATCAATCATTCATCGATTTGCCGTCTGACAAAATCAAAAGGTAACCACCCCCCAGACTATCGTTTCCCTTTCCATCACGGGTGACACCGTTAACCATATATGACACCTGACTTCACTAAACCCCACTCCCGGACCCACCTGTGATATTTTTTAGGTATGCCTGAGCGTGAATTTCAGAAATGAAACTATGAGTTACCCCCCCTGAAGACAATCTTCAGCCAGCCGGGTTCTGCAGATAAACCTCAGATCCCAAGTTTTGGAACGGAGCAAAGAGTTGCCTTAAACACCACCTTCGTTCTACTGTGGCATGAGCGAAGTCTGGTCTGGTGAAAAAAGTCACTCACTCATGTTCTCTTCTCTTTTTGCAGTGGGACGGGCCAGGTCATAGACTGCTTGCCGTAGCAGAAAGTTGACGAAGTACACCAGCATTGCCCATGGTTGTTCTGGTTCTTTAGAGGTACGTTTTGACAACATTAGTGGAAATCTGTGGGCCCACTGGATTTCTTTGTCCCAATCCCATAAGGGCATCTCGGGGAAGGCACCGCTTAATAAGGAGACCATATATTTTCTAGCATCATTTCCCCCTACCCCTTTGGGTACCCCAGGCATCGTAAGTTATTACGGTGTTGCCGGTTTTCTTGATCTTTGAGCTTCCACACCATATCCTTTAATATCCCCTCCTGGGTTACACCCTGAGACTTAAGGGCCACCACTTCAGTTTCGAGGATTTCCATCCAACCTTCCACCATGACTATTCTCTCAGCAATATCTGTACAGCTTTTCCCGATTTTCCTAACTGCACCCTGCAGATTTTTAGCAGCAAATCGGGCTTGACGGTTATCACTCTTGACTTCCTCCTGGAAATGTTTTACAGACTGAAAAATCAAAGCGAGGGATGGATCCCTCACACTCCTAACTTCTGATGTACCACAAGCACCTGCCGGGACCTGCTCAGTCAATTCTCTTCCATTTTCCCCCCTTCTTCTGGGGCGGTAAGATGTGTGCTAGAATGATCCAACATTAGGTTCCTTGTGCTGCCTCTCTTGGACACTTCCCGTGGGGTCTTTTCCTTCCTTTTCTTCCCCCTTTTGGAGAGAGATTTTCTTAGCTGTAAAGGACACAATGAATCTTCTTGCCCAGAGCTGCTATTCCATTTGGCTCCCCCTTACCCACTTGACACAGATACACTGACATTGGAGATGTCTGAGTCATCTGTCAGGGAGAAGAGCAACATTTTCAAGCAAAACATTTGTAAGTAAGTAAGTAATACATTTATAAAGTGCACGAATGCTGAGGCGTCTTGGCGCTAAAGAGAACGTGACGTGTGTTGTCCAGGTGAGTAATATAGCTTATTTGGGGGAAAGAGCCAAGTCAATCATTTTCCTAAACTGGCGCCTGTTCGGCTGCTGTGTGATAGTGGTGGCCAGTCTGTTCCAGAGTCTGACTGCTAGATGGGATAGGTTCCTCCCTCCCCATCTTGCTTTTCGAATTTTGGGAACCTGAAACAGCCCAGTGTTGGCTTATCTGAGATTCCATTGCGGGCAGTACCAGAGAAATAGTTTCTGCATATCCATGGCTCCCCCAGGTTTGTCAGTTAAGTCAGGTTTTCTTTTCAGCTTTCTCTGTTTCTTGTCCATTATTTCTTTTCTCATTTATTTTCTTGTGGTTATAACATTTATTTAATTTTTGTTTAATAATGACCAGGAGGAGAAATCCCCATTTTACAAAGGGAGAATTGTCAGTTATGGTGGATGAAATTATTAGAATAGAGCCACAATTGTTTGGAGCCCAAGTACAAAATACAACCATATCTCAGAAAAGGCAAATGTGGGCCAGAATAGCTGATAGAGTGACTGCTGTAGCAAACAACCTGTGCACACAGGAGTAAATTAGGAAGAGGCTGAATGACCTGCGGGGGAGAGTGCGCTCCCCAGCCTCCAAGCGTCACCTAGAGGCCCAGAGGACTGGTGGTGGTTCTCCCAGCTCCCCCTTACAACTTGTTCCCTGGGAGGAGAAGGTCTTGTAGATCCTACACCCTGAAGGCTTAACAGGAATCCCTTGTGGAGTGGAGACTGGAAAGTTACACTTTTGAATATGTCACTAAACCTAAATCTCGTTTTTGATTTTCAGTTCACTGTTTCTAATGTGTTTTGCACCTTTTGGAAACATACAAACATATATATATATATATATATATATATATATATATATATATATATATATATATATTATCATATTATCTACTGGCGGTCGCCAGTAGATAGTTATAGTTAGGACCTAGTTTCCATAGGAAACTCGTTTTTTGTTTTCTCAATATCTTTGGCGACGGGTGACGAATCTTCGCGAAATTTTCAAAACTCGTAGCCCGCTCCGGTCAGCTCCTGTCTTGAAAGTTTCGGGGTGATTTGGCAAGCGGGGGCTGAGAAAAAAGGGGGTCCCAAAACGTGTTTTCTCCATGTTAATTCCCATAGGAAACTTTAGACACAGCTACAGCCCGAACTGCTGAACGGAATTACACCAAACTTGGCAAAAAGGTAGCCCTTGGTTCAAAAAGAGACCTTTTTTTTAAATGGTGTAAATCCGTTCAGTAGTTCCTGAGAAATTCAAAAAATAGAGATCGAAAAATCAATTTCCCATAGGAAACTTTAGACACGGTTACAGCCGAAACTGCTGAACGGAATTACACCAAATTTGGCAAAAAGGTAGCCCTTGGTTCAGAAAGAGACCTTTTTTGTAAATGGTGTAAATCCATTCAGTAGTTGCTGAGAAAATCAAAAAATAAAAGTTTCGATATCTATGGCCGCGGTGGATCCGCGCACCCTCCCAATCACGAGCTTTATTCTAATTGGCTGTCAACACTCCAAACCAGGAAGTGTTGGCACTTGGCAGCCATCTTGTGCCCCGGTAACCGAGGCACAAGAAAACAGGGAAACAAACGCAAAAAACAAGAAAAGGGGGCAGGGTAGAAACACCCTGACCCCCCAGGCCTGCTCAGGGGGTCCCACAAGGACCCCCAGAGCCCAAAAAAGCATTTTTTTTTTTTTTTTTTAAATCGGCCAAAGTCGCGCTGGGTGCGCGACTCCGGCCGAAAATTTTAAAAAATGAAGCGCGGGCTCCCGCGCTTCGTTTAATTAAGCCCCCGGGTGGGCCAGGTCCCGGGGGCATGCAGAAATACATTTGCGGGGGCCCAGGGGGACCCCCGCAGCCCCGGGGACCGCCACCCCCTAGGGCTTGTTTTTTAAAGGTTTGGGGGGGCCTCCAAGGCAGGGACCGTTGGGGCATTGGGGTTCCCCAGGGCCCATAAAATAGGAAAGAAAGGGGGGCCACACAGCCCCCCTTCTTAAAAAAAAAAAAAGATGTGATCGTGCCGGAGGCCCCGCCCCCTCCCAGCAACACTCTGCAAACGCGCCCTGTGGCGCGTTTTAAGTTGGGGAATTAATTCCCCTTCAATACTGGGGGTCCCTGGGGGCCAACTAGCCCACCAGGTACCTCCAGTAAGCGCCACAGGGCTGCGTTGCAGAGAGGTGGTCTAGGCCACGCCCCTTTTTACACCTCTCTGCAACGCAGCTCTGTGGCGCTTCCTTGAGGTACCTGGTGGGCTAGTTGGACCCCAGGGACCCTCAGGATTCAAGGGGACTTTATCCCCCAACTTAAAACGTGCCACGGGGCGCGTTTGCACAGTGGTGAAGGGAGGGGGCGGGGCCTGAGGTGACATGTGTGCAAACACGCCCTGTGGCGCGTTTTAAGTTGGGGAATTAAGTCCCCTTCAATCCTGAGGGCCCCTGAGAGCCAACTAGCCCACCAGGTATCTCCAGTAAGCGCCACAGGCCTGCGTTGCAGAGAGGTGGTCCAGGCCATGCCCCTTTTTACACCTCTCTGCATTGCAGCTCTGTGGCGCTTACTGGAGGTACCTCGTGGGCTAGTTGGACCCCAGGGACCCTCAGGATTCAAGGGGACTTTATCCCCCAACTTAAAACGCGCCACGGGGCGCGTTTGCACAGTGGTGAAGGGAGGGGGCGGGGCCTGAGGTGATATGCGTGCAAACACGCCCTGTGGCGCGTTTTAAGTTGGGGAATTAAGTCCCCTTCAATCCTGAGGGCCCCTGAGAGCTAACTAGCCCACCAGGTATCTCCAGTAAGCGCCACAGGCCTGCGTTGCAGAGAGGTGGTCCAGGCCATGCCCCTTTTTACACCTCTCTGCAACGCAGCTCTGTGGCGCTTACTGGAGGTACCTTGTGGGCTAGTTGGACCCCAGGGACCCTCAGGATTCAAGGGGACTTTATCCCCCAACTTAAAACGCGACACGGGGCGCGTTTGCACAGTGGTGAAGGGAGGGGGCAGGGCCTGAGGTGACATGTGTGGAAACACGCCCTGTGGCGCGTTTTAAGTTGGGGAATTAATACCCCTTCAATCCTGAGGGCCCCTGGGGGCCAACTAGGCCACCAGGTACCTCCAGTAAGCGCCACAGGCCTGCGTTGCAGAGAGGTGGTCCAGGCCACGCCCCTTTTTACACCTCTCTGCAACGCAGCTCTGTGGCGCTTACGGGAGGTACCTAGTGGGCTAGTTGGACCCCAGGGACCCTCAGGATTCAAGGGGACTTAATCTCCCAACTTAAAACGGCCACAGGGCGTGTTTGCACACATGTCTCCTCACGCCACCCCCCCTCCCTTCACCACTGTGAAACGCGCCCCGTGGCGCGTTTTAAGAGGTAGTTTTAATCCCCCTGCCCTATTATGTACTAGGGCCTTACAGAGGTCATGCTAATCACAGGGGTACCCCAACACATAGTGTTCCCTAGTGTATGTAGGTGTTTTCACTGTATTCTAAGTGTCTTTTAGCATAGCACTGGCTCTAGGCCTAGTTACTCAGAGTCACTTACCACCAGTACCCGTCTGAAAAAGTTGTGGGCACAGGATGATTTTGCAACAAGGCCTCTTTCTGCTCCTCTGTTGGTTCTTTCTGCACATGTCTTGCTTCTTCCTGCTCTTTTCTTCGTCTTTGTGGACTTCTGTTGCTTCTTTCTGCATTTCTTTTGCTTCTTTCTGTGCGTTTTTTCTTCTTTCTTCACATGTCCTACCTCTCTAGGCATAGTTAGAAACTAGCATTTAAAAAACCTTGGAAATTCACTTAAAAAACCATAGGTTTCAGGCACGTTATAGTTAGACAGCATTTAAAAAACCTTTGAAATTCACTGAAAAAACCATAGGTTTCAGGCACGTTATAGTTAGAAATTAGCATTTAAAAAACCTTAGAAATTCACTGAATAAACCATAGGTTTTAGGGACAGTTATAGTTAGTTGGACATTTCACTCGTACAAAACCAGAGAAATTCCCCCATTATAGTTAGTTCAGCTAACTATAACTCGCGCCCCCGCAATGCACTACTGATGACGTCACATATTACATCACTCATGACATGGTCAGTGACATCACTGATGACATCACTGATGACATCTCAAATGACATCACTGATGACATCACTGATGACATCATCCATGTGATAATTTAATGCATCTTCTCACACCCTAATATAACCTTTGATACACCCACTCTAAATTACAGACTGCCATTCTCAAAACCATAGACACTCCAACACCAATAACTACATACCCACTCACTGATTCTTAGGTTTACACACACATCCACTCACTCACCCGTACAGTAACTCATACTTATGGTCACTCAGTACAGGACTATCATATGCACTCATACACCTATAAAGACACTCACACATCGCCACTCATCCAGAGAGGTACTCACACACCTAGTCAGTCATGCAAATAATTAATCACACTGACATTTACTCACCTATACAGTTATACACACACCAGCTCCATTACTCATACAAATACTAGCACATTCTTACGCTCTTATACAATCACTGATACAAGCACACACTCATCCATACAGCCACTCTCACAATCACACACTCTCACTTATAGCCATTTATATACTCCAACACACATATATACTGCCTTTCACATAAGTAGTTACTCACACATGTACCACTGAGATATACATTCACTCACTAACACACCCATACACACACTCACCCACCCATACAGTCAATCACAGATGCACGCTTGAAACCATGCACCCAGTGAATCACCCACTCACACATCTATGCACAGAGTCACACACACCCCACCCACACAAACACTCAGGCACCCATACAGATACTCAGACAACCAATCAATAACCCATATAGACACTCATGTAGCTATTCGCAAACCCATGCAGCCGCTTACACACCAACAGACAGACGGATACAGACATTCACACAGTTTAGTCACTAACCCATGCATTCAGTAAGATACGTTTAATCACTCACTTATAGAGTCAGTCACGCACCTACTAAATCATCCATTCAGACACTTATACACCCACTCATTCTTCAATACGCCTTTCCCTATATATATTAAACATATTTAAACTTTACAGAAACACACAGTCACTGGATGATGTCATCAGTGATGTCATTTGAGATGTCATCAGTGATGTCATCAGTGATGTCACTGACCATGTCATGAGTGATGTAATATGTGACGTCATCAGCAGTGCATTGTGGGGCGCGAGTTATAGTTAGCTGAACTAACTATAACGGGGAATTTCTCTGGTTTTGTACGAGTGAAATGTCCAACTAACTATAACTGTCCCTAAAACCTATGGTTTTTTCAGTGAATTTCTAAGGTTTTTTAAATGCTAATTTCTAACTATAACGTGCCTGAAACCTATGGTTTTTTCAGTGAATATATATATATATTATCTACTGGCGGTCGCCAGTAGATAGTTATAGTTAGGATCTAGTTTCCATAGTAAAAGCGTTTTTTCTTTTCCCAATAACTTTGGCGCCCGATGACGAATCTTCGCGAAAGTTTCAAAAATAGTGGGGCACTCTGCTCAGCTCCTATCCTGAAAGTTTTGGGGTGATTCGTCAAGCGGGGGCCGAGAAAAAAGGGGGGTCCCAAAACACGTTTTCCCCATGGTATTTCCCAAAGGAAAATTTTGACACGGCTACAGCCCGAACTGCTGAACGGAATTACACCAAATTTGGCAAAAAGGTAGCCCATGGTTCAGAAAGCGCCCTTATTTTTAAATGGTGTAAATCCGTTCAGTAGTTCCTGAGAAATTCAAAAAATAGAGGTCAAAAAATCAATTTCCCATAGGAAAGTTTAGACACGGTTACAGCCAAAACTGCTGAATGGAATTACACCAAATTTGGCAAAAAGGTAGTGCTTGGTTCAGAAAGCGCCCTTTTTTTTAAATGGTGTAAATCCGTTCAGTAGTTTTCGAGATATTAAAGGAAAAAAATCTTTATATATCTGGGCGGGACCTAACTACACAAGCACGAGCTTGGATCTAATTGGCTGCCAACACTTCAATCCAGGAAGTGTTGGCAGCCATCTTGGTGCAATGCTTTTTAATTCTCACCTAGCGACGCAGCGCATGCACTGCTCACTACTCAAACACAACTGCACTGCCCTAAACCCTAAAACACTACCCCAGCACGACCCCCTACACTGCACGAACACCACTGCACTGCCCTAAACCCTAAAACACTACCCCAGCACGACCCCCTACACTGCCCGAACACCACTGCACTGCCCTAAACCCTGAAATACCACCTCCAGCACAACACCCTACACTGCCCAAACACCACTGCACTGCCCTAAACCCTGAAACACCACCCCCAGCACGACCTCCTACACTGCCCGAACACCACTGCACTGCCCTAAACCTTGAAACACCAACCCTAGCACGACCCCCTACACCCTGAAACACTACCCCCAGCAAGACCCCCTACACTGCCCGAACACCACTGCACTACCCTAAACCCTGAAACATCACCCCCAGCAAGACCCCCTACACTGCCTGAACACCACTGCCCTAAACCCTGAAACACCAGCCCCAGCACGACCCCCTACACTGCCCGAACACCACTGCTCTGCCCTAAACCCTGAAACACCAGCCCCAGCACAACCCCCTACACTGCCCAAACACCACTGCACAGCCCTAAACCCTGAAACACCAGCCCCTGCACGACCCCCTACACTGCCCGAACACCACTGCACTGCCCTAAACCCTGAAACACCAGCACCTGCACGACCCCCTACACTGACCGAACACCACTGCCCTGCCCTAAACCCTGAAACACCACCCCCAGCACGACACCCTACACTGCCCAAACACCACTGCACTGCCCTAAACCCTGAAACACTACCCCCAGCAAGACCCCTACACTGCCCGAACACCACTGCACTGCCCTAAACCCTGAAACATCACCCCCAGCATGACCCCCTACACTGCCCGAAAACCACTGCCCTAAACCCTGAAACACCAGCCCCAGCACGACCCCCTACACTGCCTGAACACCACTGCACTGCCCTAAACCCTGAAACACCACCCCCAGCACGACCCCCTACACTGCCCGAACACCACTGCTCTGCCCTAAACCCTGAAACACCAGCCCTAGCACGACCCCCTACACTGCCCGAACACCACTGCACTGCCCTAAACCCTGAAATGCCAGCCCCAGCACGACCCCCTACACTACCCGAACACCACTGTACTGCCCTAAACCCTGAAACACCAGCCCCAGTACGACCCCCTACACTGCCCGAACACCACTGCACTGCCCTAAACCCTGAAACATCAGCCCCAGCACGACCCCCTTCACTGCCCGAACACCACTGCACTGCCCTTAACCCTGAAACACCAGCCCCAGCAAGACCCCCTACACTGCCCAAACACTACTGCACTGCCCTAAACCCTGAAACACCAGCCCCAGCAAGACCCCCTACACTGCCCGAACACCACTGCCCTAAACCCTGAAACACCACCCCCAGGAAGACCCCCTACACTGCCCGAACACCACTGCCCTGCCCTAAACCCTGAAACACCACCCCCTGCACGACTCCCTACACTGCCTGAACACCACTGCCCTAAACCCTGAAACACCAGCCCCAGCACAACCCCCTACACTGCCCGAACACCACTGCTCTGCCCAAAACCCTGAAACACCAGCCCCAGCACAACCCCCTACACTGCCAGAACACCACTGCACTGCCCTAAACCCGGAAACACTAGCCCCAGCACGACCCCCTACATTGCCCGAACACCACTGCACTGCCCTAAACCCTGAAACACTAGCCCTAGCACGACCCCCTACACTGCCCGAACACCACTGCACTGCCCTAAACCCTGAAACACCAGCCCCAGCACGACCCCCTACACTGCCCGAACACCACTGCACTGCCCTAAACCCTGAAACACCAGCCACTGCACGACCCCCTACACTGCCTAAACACCACTGCACAGCCCTAAACCCTGAAACACCACCCCCAGCACGACCCCCTACACTGCCCGAACACCACTGCACTGCCCTAAACCCTTAAACACTACCCCCAGCAAGACCCCTACACTGCCCGAACACCACTGCACTGCCCTAAACCCTGAAACATCACCCCCAGCACGACCCCCTACACTGCCCGAACACCACTGCCCTAAACCCTGAAACACCAGCCCCAGCACGACCCCCTACACTGCCTGAACACCACTGCACTGCCCTAAACCCTGAAACACCACCCCCAGCATGATCCCCTACACTGCCCGAACACCACTGCTCTGCCCTAAACCCTGAAACACCATCCGCAGCACGACCCCCTACACTGCCCGAACACCACTGCACTGCCCTAAACCCTGAAACGCCAGCCCCAGCACGACCCCTACACTGCCCGAACACCACTGCACTGCCCTAAAACCCTGAAACACCAGCCCCTGCACGACCCCCTACAATGCCCGAACACCACTGCCTGGCCTACACCCTGAAATATCAGCCCCAGCACGACCCCCTACACTGCCTGAACACCACTGCACTGCCCTAAACCCTGAAACACCAGCCCCAGCAAGACCCCCTACACTGCCCGAACACCACTGCCCTAAACCCTGAAACACCACCCCCAGGAAGACCCCCTACACTGCCCGAACACCACTGCCCTGCCCTAAACCCTGAAACACCACCCCTGCACAACCCCCTACACTGCCCGAACACCACTGGCCTGCCCTAAACCCTGAAACACCACCCCCAGCATGACCCCCTACACTGCCCGAACACCACTGCCCTAAACCCTGAAACACCAGCCCCAGCACGACCCCCTACACTGCCTGAACACCACTGCACTGCCCTAAACCCTGAAACACCAGCTTCAGCAAGACCCCCTACACTGCCCAAACACCACTGCACTGCCCTTAACCCTGAAACACCAGCCCCAGCAAGACCCCCTACACTGCCCAAACACTACTGCACTGCCCTAAACCCTGAAACACCAGCCCCAGCAAGACCCCTACACTGCCCGAACACCACTGCCCTAAACCCTGAAACACCACCCCCAGGAAGACCCCTACACTGCCCGAACACCACTGCCCTGCCCTAAACCCTGAAACACCACCCCTGCACGACTCCCTACACTGCCTGAACACCACTGCCCTAAACCCTGAAACACCAGCCCCAGCACAACCCCTACACTGCCCGAACACCACTGCTCTGCCCAAAACCCTGAAACACCAGCCCCAGCACAACCCCCTACACTGCCCAGAACACCACTGCACTGCCCTAAACCCGGAAACACTAGCCCCAGCACGACCCCCTACATTGCCCGAACACCACTGCACTGCCCTAAACCCTGAAACACTAGCCCTAGCACGACCCCCTACACTGCCCGAACACCACTGCACTGCCCTAAACCCTGAAACACAAGCCCCAGCACGACCCCCTACACTGCCTGAACACCACTGCACTGCCCTAAACCCTGAAACACCAGCCACTGCACGACCCCCTACACTGCCTAAACACCACTGCACAGCCCTAAACCCTGAAACACCACCCCCAGCACGACCCCCTACACTGCCCGAACACCACTGCACTGCCCTAAACCCTGAAACACTACCCCCAGCAAGACCCCTACACTGCCCGAACACCACTGCACTGCCCTAAACCCTGAAACATCACCCCCAGCACGACCCCCTACACTGCCCGAACACCACTGCCCTAAACCCTGAAACACCAGCCCCAGCATGACCCCTACACTGCCTGAACACCACTGCACTGCCCTAAACCCTGAAACACCACCCCCAGCATGATCCCCTACACTGCCCGAACACCACTGCTCTGCCCTAAACCCTGAAACACCATCCGCAGCACGACCCCCTACACTGCCCGAACACCACTGCACTGCCCTAAACCCTGAAACGCCAGCCCCAGCACGACCCCCTACACTGCCCGAACACCACTGCACTGCCCTAAAACCCTGAAACACCAGCCCCAGCACGACCCCCTACAATGCCCGAACACCACTGCCTGGCCTACACCCTGAAATATCAGCCCCAGCACGACCCCCTACACTGCCTGAACACCACTGCACTGCCCTAAACCCTGAAACACCAGCCCCAGCAAGACCCCCTACACTGCCCGAACACCACTGCCCTAAACCCTGAAACACCACCCCCAGGAAGACCCCCTACACTGCCCGAACACCACTGCCCTGCTCTAAACCCTGAAACACCACCCCCTGCACAACCCCCTACACTGCCCGAACACCACTGGCCTGCCCTAAACCCTGAAACACCACCCCCAGCATGACCCCCTACACTGCCCGAACACCACTGCCCTAAACCCTGAAACACCAGCCCCAGCACGACCCCCTACACTGCCTGAACACCACTGCACTGCCCTAAACCCTGAAACACCAGCCCCAGCACAACCCCCTACACTGCCCGAACACCACTGCACTGCCCTAAACCCTGAAACACCAGCTTCAGCAAGACCCCCTACACTGCCCAAACACTACTGCACTGCCCTAAACCCTGAAACACCAGCCCCAGCAAGACCCCCTACACTGCCCGAACACCACTGCCCTAAACCCTGAAACACCACCCCCAGGAAGACCCCCTGCACTGCCCGAACACCACTGCCCTGCCCTAAACCCTGAAACACCACCCCCTGCACGACCCCTACACTTCCCGAACACCACTGGCCTGCCCTAAACCCTGAAACACCACCCCAAGCACGACCCCCTACACTGCCCGAACACCACTGCACTGCCCTAAACCCTGAAACACTAGCCCAAGCACGACCCCCTACACTGCCCGAACACCACTGCACTGCCCTAAACCCTAAACACCACCCCCAGCATGACCTCCTAGTCTGCCCGAACACCACTGCCCTGCCCTAAACCCTGAAACACCAGCCCCAGCACGACCCCCTACACTGCCCGAACACCACTGCACTGCCCTAAACCCTGAAACGCCAGCCCCAGCACGACCTCCTACACTGCCCGAACACCACTGCACTGCCCTAAATCCTTAAACACCAGCCCCAACACGACCCCCTACATTGCCCGAACACCACTGCACTGACCTAAACCCTGAGACGCCAGCCCCAGCACGACCCCCTACACTGCCCTAAACCCTGAAACACCAGCCCCAGCACGACCCCCTACACTGCCCAAACACCACTGCACTGCCCTAAACCCTGAAACACTACCCCCAGCAAGACCCCTACACTGCCCGAACACCACTGCACTGCCCTACACCCTGAAACATCACCCCCAGCACAACCCCCTACAC
Organism: Calotriton arnoldi; assembly: GCA_963921515.1. NCBI lineage: Eukaryota > Metazoa > Chordata > Amphibia > Caudata > Salamandridae > Calotriton > Calotriton arnoldi. The sequence goes on from CAWUFW010010922.1 coordinate 79,037, forward strand.
TGCCCGAACACCACTGCCCTAAACCCTGAAACACCAGCCCCAGCACGAGCCCCTACACTGCCTGAACACCACTGCACTGCCCTAAACCCTGAAACACTACCCCCACACGACCCCCTACACTGCCCGAAAACCACTGCTCTGCCCTAAACCCTGAAACACCAGCCCCAGCACGACCCCCTACACTGCCCGAACACCACTGCACTGCCCTAAACCCTGAAACGCCAGCCCCAGCACGACCCCCTACACTGCCCGAACACCACTGCACTGCCCTAAACCCTGAAACGCCAGCCCCACTACGACCCCCTACACTGCCCGAACACCACTGCACTGCCCTAAACCCTGAAACATCAGCATCAGCACGACCCCCTACAATGCCCGAACACCACTGCACTGCCCTTAACCCTGAAACACCAGCCCCAGCAAGAACCCCTACACTGCCCGAACACTACTGCACTGCCCTAAACCCTGAAACACCAGCCCCAGCAAGACCCCCTACATTGCCCGAACACCACTGCCCTAAACCCTGAAACACCACCCCCAGGAAGACCCCCTATACTGCCCGAACACCACTGCCCTGCCCTAAACCCAGAAACACCACCCCCTGCACGACTCCCTACACTGCCTGAACACCACTGTCCTAAACCCTGAAACACCAGCCCCAGCACGACCCCCTACACTGCCCGAACACCACTGCTCTGCCCAAAACCCTGAAACACCAGCCCCAGCACAACTCCCTACACTGCCAGAACACCACTGCACTGCCATAAACCCTGAAACACTAGCCCCAGCACGACCCCCTACATTGCCCGAACACCACTGCACTGCCCTAAACCCTGAAACACTAGCCCCAGCACGACCCCTTACACTGCCCGAACACCACTGCACTGCCCTAAACCCTGAAACACCAGCCCCAGCACGACCCCCTACACTGCCCGAACACCACTGCACTGCCCTAAATCCTGAAACGCCAGCCCCAGCACGACCCCCTACACTGCCCGAACACCACTGCACTGCCCTAAAACCCTGAAACACCAGCCCCAACACGACCCCCTACACTGCCCGAACACCACTGCACTGCCCTAAACCCTGAAACATCAGCCCCAGCACGACCCCCTACACTGCCCGAACACCACTGCACTGCCCTAAAGCCTGAAACACCAGCTTCAGCAAGACCCCCTACACTGCCCAAACACTACTGCACTGCCCTAAACCCTGAAACACCAGCCCCGCAAGACCCCCTACACTGCCCGAACACCACTGCCCTAAACCCTGAAACACCACCCCCAGGAAGACCCCCTACACTGCCCGAACACCACTGCCCTGCCCTAAACCCTGAAACACCACCCCCTGCACGACCCCCTACACTGCCTGAACACCACTGGCCTGCCCTAAACCCTGAAACACCACCCCCAGCATGACCCCCTACACTGCCCAAACACCACTGCCCTAAACCCTGAAACACCAGCCCCAGCACGACCCCCTACACTGCCTGAACAACACTGCACTGCCCTAAACCCTGAAACACCACCCCCAGCACGACCCCCTACACTGCCCGAACACCACTGCTCTGCCCTAAACCCTGAAACGCCAGCCCCAGCACGACCCCCTACACTGCCCGAACACCACTGCACTGCCCTAGACCCTGAAACGCCAGCCCCAGCATGACCCCCTACACTGCCCGAACACCACTGCACTGCCCTAAAACCCTGAAACACCAGCCCCAGCACGACCCCCTACACTGCCCGAACACCACTGCACTGCCGTAAACCCTGAAACATCAGCCCCAGCACGACCCCCTACACTGCCCGAACACCACTGCACTGCCCTAAACCATGAAACACCAGCTTCAGCAAGACCCCCTACACTGCCCAAACACTACTGCACTGCCCTAAACCCTGAAACACCAGCCCCAGCAAGACCCTCTACACTGCCCGAACACCACTGCCCTAAACCCTGAAACACCACCCCCAGGAAGACCCCTACACTCCCCTAACACCACTGCCCTGCTCTAAAGCCTGAAACACCACCCCCTGCATGACCCCCTACACTGCCCGAACACCACTGGCCTGCCCTAAACCCTGAAACACCACCCCAGCACGACCCCCTGCACTGCCCGAACACCACTGCACTGCCCTAAACTCTGATACACTAGCCCCAGCATGACCCCCTACACTGCCCGAACACCACTGCACTGCCCTTTACCCTAAACACCACCCCCAGCATGACCCCCTTCTCTGCCCGAACACCACTGCACTGCCCTAAACCCTGAAACACCAGCCCCAGCACTACCCCCTACACTGCCCGAACACCACTGTACTGCCCTAAACCCTGAAACGCCAGCCCCAGCACGACCTCCTACACTGCCCGAACACCACTGCACTGCCCTAAACCCTTAAACGCCAGCCCCAACACGACCCCCTACATTGCCCGAACACCACTGCACTGCCCTAAACCCTGAGACGCCAGCCCCAGCACGACCCCCTACACTGCCCGAACACCACTGCACTGCCCTAAACCCTGAAACACCAGCCCCTGCACGACCCCCTACACTGCCCGAACACCACTGCACTGCCCTAAACCCTGAAACACCAGCCCCCGCACGACCCCATACACTGCTCGAACACCACTGTACTGCCCTAAACCCTGAAACACCAGCCCCCGCACGACCCCTACACTGCCCGAACACCACTGCACTGCCCTAAACCCTGAAACACCACCCCCGCACGACCCCCTACACTGCCCGACCACCACTGCACTGCCCTAAACCCTGAAACACCACCCCCCAGCACGACCCCTACACTGCCCGAACACCACTGCACTGCCCTAAACCCTGAAACACCACCCCCAGCACGACCCCCTACACTGCCTGAACACCACTGCACTGCCCTAAACCCTGAAACACCACCCCCAGCAGGACCCCCTACACAGCCCGAACACCACTGCCCTAAACCCTGAAACACCACCCCCTGCAAGACCCCCTACACTGCCCGAACACCACTGCACTGCCCTAAACCCTGAAACACCACCCCCAGCATGACCCCCTACACTGCCCGAACACCACTGCAATGCCCTAAACCCTGAAACACCACCCCCTGCACGACCCCCTACACTGCCCGAACTCCACTGCACTGCCCTAAACCCTAAACCCCCCCACCCCCTGCACGACCCCCTACAATGCCCGAACACCACTGCACTGCCCTAAACCCTAAAACACTAACCCCAGCACGACCCCCTATACTACCCAAACACCACTGCACTTCCCTAAACCCTAAAACACTACCCCCAGCACGACCCCCTACACTACACAAACACCACTGCACTGCCCTAAACCCTAAAACACTACCCCCAACACGACCCCCTACACTACACAAACACCACTGCACTGCCCTAAACCCTAAAACACTACCCCCAGCACGACCCTCTACACTACACAAACACCACTGCACTACCCTAAACCCTAAATTTACCCCAAGCATGACCCCCTACACTACAAAAACACCACTGCACTACCCTAAACCCTAAAACACTCCCCCCAGCACGACTCCCTACACTACACAAACACCACTGCACTACCCGAAACCCTAAAACACTACCACCAGCACGACCCCCTACACTACACAAACACCACTGCACTACCCTAAACCCTAAATCTACCCCAAGCATGACCCCCTACACTACACAAACACAACTGCTCTACCCTAAAACCTAAAACACTACCCTCAGCACGACCCCCTACACTACCCAAACACCACTGCACTACCCTAATCCCTAGAAAAGTAACCACCACCCCATGCCCAATCCCCCTTACCTCTCACTCCTCGTGGTTCCTCTCTCCTCGTGGTTCCTGCTTCATGTCATCTCTGAGGGGCGGTGCACGTCGTTGTGAGGAAACGGAAAAGCCTCTGTTTCCTTACGACGTGGATCGTCTACATTTTTTTAGAACTCATGGTCATTTACCATACATACCTTTACAACAAAATTTGTTGTAAAGGCATTCGTGGTAAATGACCATGCGTTCTAAAAAATGCGTAGTAATGACTTCGTGATGTACAACGCATGCGTGGTAATGCATGCGTTGTAATGGTATCGCGAAGTAAAAAGTCGTTGTAACGGCTGTTTACCGATCAAAGCTGGCCCCTGTTCTTCAGTGAGTCGTTTATTTGATAAATTAGGAGGAAGGAATGTGTTTTTTTTACCAAAAAGTGCATTCCCGGCTGTTGTATTGTGAAAGTGTCCGCGTGGCCTGGTTTCACTTCCGGTGAGAGAGTGGAAGAGTCTGTTTGGATCTAAAGGGGTTCTGCTGTTGGACGGGGCCGGCGCGACACGTCATCAGAAAACACAGCTAATTGAAAGCGTTGTCCCCGAAGTGTGGAGCAGTGCCATGAGAGGTCAATGAGTGTGCGTCCCACCGCAGTATGACCGTACCGCATGACCCATGTGCCGCCTCCAGTGTACGGAAGGCAGAAGCGGCATCCATCGCAGGTCCTCTTGAAGACCATTGTAGCACTAATTCTACATTTTGGAACTAGGGCATTTTAACCTTGTTGTTCCTGCCAGATACAAAGAGAAGATCCTGTGTTATTCAGTGCCCTCGTTACCTTTTCTGTGGGTAGTTGTGCTTGTCACTTCGCTGCCCCGCCGGTGCACAAGACTGGGCTCCCCACCTCGTGTGCCATCTGCTGGGCCTCTGCCCTCGGATCACTGGTTTTGGTTTCTGGAGTGGCAACATAAACAGTTGCTCCCAAAGGACTAGCCTGAACACTTAGGTGAATATCCCCTGCGCCAGCATTCTGCGGAAATTCTTCCCTAGCTCTCCCACGTCGATGACGATGTCATAATAGCCCGGTTCCGCTCGCGACACCGTATGACGTCATAGGAGCCATAAGAGGGCCTCGTCGGCGTGCTGACGTCAGTTCCACCCATTTTTTCCGTGCCACCGAGGTAAACTGGTGGACCGACACATTTTCACATGTATACATAGTATACTAAATATATATATATATATATATATACAAATGCATAACCAATAAAGGCATAAAGAAATAGCAACAGATCAAGCATTTCTCACTATTAAAACATAAGCATGATTAAGACATATTAAAAATATTCATGCCAAACAGTAAAAGCATCTTTTTGGTAGAACAGGTAGACAATGGGGAGGCGGGTGGGACAGTGAGAAATCCACAGGCAGATACTGTATCCACCAGAAAAAGCGTTACCGAAGGTAAGTAACTTGCTCTTCTGATGGATACTTCTGCCTGTTGATTCCTCACCTTTTGAATAGAATCCCCAAGCCGTACCTCACCCGGAGGAGGGTGTCCACCTGACTAGACCAAAAAATCTTGCAAAACAGATCGAGCAAAATGGCCATCCCTCCTGACCTCCGAATCCAATAATAATCGAATAATTTTTAGTCGAAATTATATTGAAAATAATACTTTAAAAATACTTTTATTAATAAATTTAGACAAACACTTAAAGGAAAACTTTTATTTATAATTAATTTAAAGATATTTCATACTTTACAAATTATGCCGAAGTCGCAACCCCAGCGCGACTTTTCAAAATGGCTACCGGAATGCGCGCAGCCATCGTGTAGGGTGCGCGACTTCTGTATAATATTTAAAAAAAAAAAAGAATGAATATAGTTTTCCTAACTAAAAATTATTCACAATTTTTTAAGTATATATATATATGTATATATATATATATATATATATATATATATATATATATATATATATATATATATATATAAAATTAAAAAACCATAGGATTGAGGTACATTAGACTTACAAATTTTCATTTAAAAACCTTTGAAATTCACTGGAAAACCATAGGTTTCAGGCACGTTATAGTTAGAAATTAGCATTTAAAAACCATAGAAATTCACTGAAAAACCATAGGTTTCAGGAACGTTATAGTTAGTTGGACATTTCACTCGTACAAAACCATAGAAATTCCGGCGTTATAGTTAGTTCAGCTAACTATAACTCGCGCCCCGCAATGCACTGCTGATGACGTCACATATTACATCATTCATGACATGGTCAGTGACATCACTGATGACATCTCAAATGACATCACTGATGACATCACTGATGACATCATCCACTTGAAAATCTGATGCACCTCCTCACACCTGAATATAACCTTTGATACACCCACTCAAAAATACAGACTACCATTTTCGAAAAAATAGACACATCAATACCAGTTACTAAATACGCACTGACTGATTCCTAGGTCTACACACACATCCACTCATTCACCCATAAAGTCACTCATACATGCAGTCATTCATCAATACAACACTATCATATGCACTCATACACCTATACAGACACTCACACACTGCCACATATCCAGAGTTACTCACACACTTAGTCAGTCATGCAAAGAATCAATCATACTTCCATTTACTCACCTATACAGTTATACAGACACAACCTCACTTATTCATACAGATACTAACACATAATTACTCTCTTATAGAATCACTGACACAAATACACACTCATCCATGCAGCCACTCTCACAATTACTGACTCTCACATATAGTTATTTATATACACCATCACTCACATATACTGCCTTTTACATATGTAGTTACTTGCACATGTACCACTGAGACATCCATTCACTCACCAACACACCCATACACACACTCACCCACCCATACAGCTGTTTCCACATGCACTCTTGAACCCATACACCCAGTGAATCAACCACTCACACATCTATGCACAGAGTCACACACACCCACCCACACACTCAGGCAGCCATACAAATACTCAGGCAAGCAATCAATAACCCATATAGACACTCATGCAGCTACTCACCAACCCATGCAGCAGCTTACACAACAACAGACAGACGGATACAGACATTCACACAGTTTAGTCACTAACCCATGCATTCAGTAAGATACGTTTAATCACTCACTTATAGAGTCAGTCACGCATCTACTAAATCATCCATCCAGACACTTATACACCCACTCATTCTTCAATACACCTTGGCATATATATTAAACATATTTAAACTTTATAGAAACACACAGTCACAGGATGATGTCATCAGTGATGTCATTTGAGATGTCATCAGTGATGTCATCAGTGATGTCACTGACCATGTCATGAGTGATGTAATATGTGACGTCATCAGCAGTGCATTGCGGGGGCGCAAGTTATAGTTAGCTGAACTAACTATAACGGGGGAATTTCACGGGTTTTGTACGAGTGAAATGTCCAACTAACTATAACTGTCCCTAAAACATATGGTTTTTTCAGTGAATTTCTAAGGTTTTTTCAATGCTAATTTCTAACTATAACGTGCCTGAAACCTATGGTTTTTTCAGTGAATATATATATATATATATATAAATATATATATCAACTCTTTTGTTGTCTTGTTTGTTTGAACGTATTTTGTCAAATATAAGATCAATCAATCAATCAATCAGGGAATTGTAAGCGCGCTACTCACCCGTGAGGGTCTCAAGGTGCTGGGGGGGTCCGCCGATCTGTTTAGCCGAAGAGCCAGGTCTTGAGGGTCTTCCTGAAGGTGTTCAGGGAGGGGGCGCGTCTGATGTCTGCCGGTAACTCGTTCCAGGTCTTGGCTGCAATGTGAGAGAAGGATATTCCGCCTGCTCTGGCTCTGTGGATGCGTGGGGTTTCGGCCAGTGCGAGGTTGGAAGATCGGAGGTTTCTTTTGGGTACGTGGAAGTTGATTCTGTCGTTGAGGTATTTGGGTCCGTTGTTGTGTAGGTGTTTGTAGGCGTGAGTGAGGATTTTGAAAGTAACTCTTTTCTCCACGGGGAGCCAGTGGAGACTTCGTAGGTGTTGGCTGATGTGTTCATGTCGGGGGATGCCGAGGACGAGTCTGGCGGCGGTGTTCTGTATTGTCTGGAGTTTGCGGAGTAGGGACTTGTTGATGCCGGCGTAGAGTGCGTTTCCATAGTCCAGTCTGCTGGTGATGAGTGCGTGGGTGACTGTCTTCCTTGACTCAGGGGGGATCCACTTGAAGGTCTTGCGGAGGATGCAGAGGGTGTTGAAGCAGCTGGAGGTGATGGCATTGACCTGTCGGTTCATGGTGAGTGATGAGTCGAGTACGATGCCGAGGTTCTTGGCGTGTCTGAGGGGGTAGGTGGGCTTCCGAGGGCGGTCGGCCACCAGGTGCTGTCCCATGCAGAAGGGGTGGTACCGAGGACGAGGACTTCTGTCTTCTCGGCGTTGAGCTTCAGGCAGCTGTTGGTCATCTAGACTGCGACGTCTTGCATTCCTTTCTGGAAGTTGAGTTTGGCAGTGGTGGGGTCTTTGGTGAGGGAGAGGATGAGCTGGGTGTCGTCAGCGTAGGATACGATGTTGAGGCCGTGTTGTCGGACGATGGCTGCGAGGGGGGCCATGTAGATGTTGAAGAGGGTGGGGCTCAGTGATGAACCCTGATTACAGGTTTCAATGTCCATAACACTTCACATGAAGTAATGTTGCTTGTAAGTGTTTTTACACCAAATAACATATTGCATATATGATTTTTATATTGTAAATGTCTGTTCTTTTTAACAGCATATTTTCACTAGGTATGTTTAACTTACAAATTTGCAAGTGTTGTAAATGTTTAATTGAACTGACTACAACTACCATGCTGCCTTGTTTTTGTTTTGTGAAAATAATATTGCAATATAGAGGGGTTGGGCGTGCATCAGGTGATGAAGTCCCGGAAGCCAGAATTTTAGTTTTTCAAATGAATCTTTATTTTCAATCAAATTCTCACAGGGTAGGTGATTGTACGATCAGCCAACGTGTTTCGTTCTCATGGTGAGAACTTCGTCAGGGCTCAGTAGGTGAGTATCTCTCCTTAGGAATTAAAGGTAGATGATGAAGGTAATCGCACCCCACAAGAGTAATGGGTGATAATTAGCCTAGGTCCAATAAGACCGGAAAGCGATCCTCCAGTCAAGTCGCTGTTCCAGGATAATCCGCTGGAAACAGTATGGAATCGCAGTGCCTCAGTCGGCAGGAGATTCTGGAAATAAGATAATATACTAAAGCCGACTGAGGCACTGCGATTCCATACTGTTTCCAGCAGATTATCCTGGAACAGCGACTTGACTGGAGGATCGCTTTCCGTAAGATAGAAATAAAAGGTCTTATTGGACCTAGGCTAATTATCACCCATTACTCTTGTGGGGTGCGATTACCTTCATCATCTACCTTTAAATCATAAGGAGAAATACTCACCTACTGAGCCCTGACGAAGTTCTCACCATGAGAATGAAACGCGTTGGCTGATTGTACAATCACCTACCCTGTGAGAATTTGATTGAAAATAAAGATTCATTTGAAAAACTAAAATTCTGGCTTCCGGGACTTCATCACCTGACGCACGCCCAACCCCTCTATCTTGCTTATGATCTGACTCACAGAGGCATCACCTGACGGCTGGTGTAAGGGCTTGTTGCGTAAGGGACGTGATAAAATTGAAACTGATGTGAGGTGCAGAAATAACAGTCCGCCGTCAAAGTATCTCTGTAATTCTCTATAATATTGCAATGTTAACTTGCTCATTCTCTCTTTCCTATCACATTTTCATATATGTCAAAGTGTTATGTACTGATAAATCTCTATATCCTGCTATGTTTTCAAATATTTTTGTGTTTAATTTTGTTTGTTTTCCTATCTCTGTTATTTGATCAAATTGGTGCTATTTGTTTCACAAATCAAAGTTTATTTACTAAAACATTTTAAGGTATGTAATTTTGTATGCTGGATATAAGTGATTATTTTTGTGAAAATGACTCTGCAATGTTCACAAAATGACTAATGTTATATATCCATCTAAGTAATGTAAAGGTTAGAATAGTAGCTGCTAGGCCTTAGAAAGGTTGAATTCACAGTTAACCTTTCTACTCTGTTGTGTGAAATATTTGGTATATTTTATGTATACTTTCTAATCATCTTATTGCATTTCAGGACACCTTTTCACCTGCTTTTTTGAAGTAGTATTGTGTCATTTAAACTGTTTTTGTAAACTATTATAATACCACTGAAAGGTACACTCATTATAAACTTTTACTTTTTACTTTTAGGTGGCTTCATATTTTTGCTTTAAAATAATTCAATTTAGGATCCTGATTTTTAATTTTATAATTTTTTATTAATTCATAATAGGTCCAACAGCCAGAGTATGTGGACAGCCATCTACTACTGAGGATACTCCACTCCAGACCAGGATCGAGTCTTCAGTGAGGACTACACTCCTGCAAGTTCAGTTGACAAGGACCAGCCTGGTCCCTCTGGTCTGTCTGGGCTGACACCTACCCCCGCTGTTACCACACCTCAGCCTATGGATACCACACCACTACCTCCAGTTCAGCCAGGAACCAGTGGGACGGGGGCATACTGGGTTAAGGGCACAGGGTAGTTGGGGTAGAAGTCATGGGAGGGAATCTGCGGGCTAGCAAAGTGATGCCACTGGGTTCACTGTCACCCAGGCCACCATCAACCAAGTTTTGGGATCCTACACCTCCCACCTCATCCACCCCAGCTGTTACCACACCTCAGCCTATGGATACCTCCACTTCCCATGTCCTAAACAACATCAAATCAATCTTGTGCCCCCCAGTCCCGGTTGCTGTTGATACACCACTACCTCCAGTTCAGCCAGGAACCACTGGGACAGTAGTATACTGGGTTAAGGGCACAGGATAGTTGGGGTAGAAGTCATGGGAGGAAATCTGTGGGCCAGCAAAGTGATGCCACTGGGTTCACTGTCACCCAGGCCACCATCAACCACGTTTTGGGATCCCTCCATCAGTCCAAAGACATGAGGGGTCAGTCCTGGCAGAGCCCCGGGAGATGAAGCAGTTTTAGAGGGAGCACAATGTACAGATGGAGAATCTGCATTCCAATTTCAACTCCCTGACTGGGGTGCTGCATGATATTTTCCCTATATGTACAGGGCTTTTCCAGCAACATCTTCCCTTTCTGTGGTTCAACTACATCTGCCTTAGCCACAGAAAGGGGGACCCTGCCACAAGAGGAAACAGCTGCACTCACCTCAGTACCTGCAACTGTGGATCCACCGCCCTCTCCCCTAGGAGGTGACGTTCAGGTGGACTACCAGAGAGGATGGCAACATCTCCATTGCCACCACCAGCAAGAGACACGGAACCTAATTTCCTCCAGTGTGTGACTACCATTCACTCTGTGGACTATTTTCTGGACACATCTACTTTTCTGATGCTAGTTGTATTTTGGACATTGGACTTCAAACAATTTTGGGTCTGCAACAATAGTTTCATTCACCATGATTGACAGTTTTAATTTTTGTTTTTGTTTTTTGATTTCATCCTGTTTTTTTAATTTTTTGGTTATGTTGAATAAAACAAAACTGACAAAGTCAAACATTGTTGTTATATTTCATTTCTCAATTGGTTCATTTTTTTCTTTACATCATACATTTTAAGATGTAAACATTAAAATCATTGTTGAGTCATAAATAATTCCCATGTAGGTACTGTGTCCTGCATTTTTTTAAAATGAGCAAAAATAACAAAAATCACAGATCAATAAGTAGTAGTTTATTAAATTGGAAGAAATATATTTTTGTAATTTTTTTCTTAAACATTACAACCGAAGCATAACTCAAATACCTAGTGCCTTTTTCTCATTTACAGTTCCAGACCTTGCCACCATGTAAGAATGGAATATAATCGAATACATCAGATTAAATAGGCTAACTGTTATTGATTTATGTCATCAGCTGGAACCAGATCTCCTAGCCCACAATAGGAATCCTACATCAGTAACACCAATAGTCTAATTCATGACAGTACTCCATTTGGTGGCCATAGGATCATTCCAATACAGGGTTGCAGTATCTGGTGCAATGTCACAAACAATTTTAAGGGCCACATGTGTGTACCTTTTTTAAGGTTGCAAAGGTTCCTATTCGACTGTAAAATGGGCTGCATTTAAAAAGAAATGTTTGCTTTATTTAAAAGCAATTACGGACATGGTGGTCTGCTGATCCCAGCAGGCCACCATCACTGCGATTTTAGCTATCCCTAATGGGTCGCAAATAGCGACCAACCTCATTATTATTCATGAGGTAAGTCGATTTGTGACCCCCAGGAATCACTAAATGAAACTCATGGAGTTTCATACATTAGGAATAGCGATGAGATAATTGCTGTTTGCAGAAAATCGCAATTAGGTAATTGGTATTCCTAATATTGATACATGTTGCCCTAAGTGTTGTCATACAAAAAGTTCTTTCTACAATGATACTACACATCAACAGCCTCAGACACTTAACACAAAATAAGAATTCTGCAAATGTGAAGGGAGATTAGTATGTTTTGTGTCGACTACCAAATGAGGCTAGAGCAATTTAAGCAGCACATGTTGATGCCAACATTCCACAGAAAACAAGTCCAACGTAATATTAAAAACTTCAATTCAATCACTGTGCAAGTTGTCTTTGTACAAGATATGTACACACAATGTCTGTGTGTGTCTTTCACAGGATCAAACCATGTTCCCTCTGTACTTTGCAACAGCAGCATCTTACTGCAAATGTCACAACTTTGAAATGTTCAAATGAAGATGACATGATGAAGGAACCTAAAACAGACTAAAAAATAAAAACTATTAGTTGATTACATTACAAAATTTTCACATAACAAATGAATAATTTTGAGGACACATTTTCTAAGAACAATCAAAGATAAATTATGTAAATTAACAGAGTACTCATTGTGTCAAAACGGTGATCAACAAACATCTTTAGACTGTATTTTCCTTAATGCGCCCTTTCTAAAAAATGCCCAGCACAGTCTGTCATCCTCATTAGATTAGAAGCTGGTTTAACATGTAATGTAATAAACTGTGAGGGCCATTTACGAGGAATTGGCTTAGGGCAGCGCCGCAAGTCTTCTTGCGGTGCTGCCCTACGCTAATGTGAAAGGGCAGAAATGCACCGTTATTATGAAATACAATGCATTCCTGTCCTTTCCCCCTGCACTGGCGCACAATTTGTTGCTGAGCACCAACATAGGCATCCTTGCACCATGGTGCAAGTGTACCTCAGTTGCAGGCAGGATTGTTTTCGTGCAGGAAGAGCACCTTCCTGCATTAAAATAATCCCAAGATGTGTTTTCCTTGTTCTTTGTGTTGCAGAAAGCAGCACACATGGAAAGAGGAAAGAAAGAGAAAAAATTTAAACATTTCTCCTCTTAGCGGCTGCTCTGGAGAGGCGTAAGGTTTCGGCACTGCCCATGTTTACGTGATTTGTAAATCTGGGGCAGTGTCAAAATCCATAGATGTTGCATGGGAATACCCAACGCAACCCCCATGGACGCCTCCTTGACGCAGAGTAAGGCAACACAGCGCTTTGCGCTGCTTTGCCTTACTCCAGATCTTTGGGGCCATGCAAAGCCTCGCAGGGTGGCTTTGAGTCGCCTCATAGATATGATTGAAAGGCCTGTGCCGCCAAAGTGTCAAAAAAAGTTATACTCCAGAGACGCAGGCCTCTTGTAAATATGCCTCTAACTGTATACTCACACGCATGTGAAGTTGTCAATACCATATTGACGTAAGTAAATTCCTTCCACTTCACCACTGTCCTCTTCATTTGGCATTTCAACATCCTCACCTGGTGGCTCTTTATAGTCTCCATCCTCTATAATGTATGGAATGTTCTGTTGCAGGCCTATGTTGTGTAACATGCATCAGACCATGGTAATTTAGCACACCTTATCAGGTGAGTACAGGAGGGCTCCACCAGTCTTCTCCAGACATCAAAATCTGTTCTTCCATGGGCCTCATTGAAGCGGACTTCCAATGGCATTGTTGGATTCTTCAGCGGTGCCAACAACCATGGTCGGCTAGGATAAGCTGAGTCTCCTATAAGAAAAGAAAATTGTCAAAAAATGTCATGTATATTTTAGATCATTAAACCTAAAATTAAGCAAACAATATATTGACAGATTATACTTACCAACCAGCCAGGCCCTCTCAGGTCCAAGTTGTGACATTTGCAGGGGTATGCTGCTGTTCAGTAGTACAAAGAAATCATGGGTTGATCCTGGAAAACGCGCACACATACTTGTGATGTGCAAATCACAGTAAGTAGACAACTTGCACATTGATTGAATGGAAGCTCTCTCAATTGCGGTAGACTCTGGTGTGTGGTGGCACTAAGGCAATATGGGTGCCATCAATTGTTCCAACCACATGTGGTAGGAGACCCAAAGCATAAATATCTCCCTTCACATTGGCAAAACCCTCATCTTGTGGATACTGGATGAAGCTGTTAATGTGTCTCATCTTTAAAGAAAAAACATCTTGTAGCACACCACTGACTGAAATTTAGTTGTGACATTCCACCAGGTACTGCCACGGTGCATTGGAATGATCCTGTGGCCACAAAATGTAGTACTGGCATGATTTTGACTATTGGTGTTATTGCTGTGGTATTCGTATTGTGAGGCAGAAGATCTAGCTCCAGCTGATGTCATAAATCAAAAATTGTTTGACTATTCAATATAAATTTTTGATAAGATCTCCTTCTTCCATGGTGGATAGGTCTGGAAATGGTCTGAACAATTGAGGTTGTCGACTCCTCACTCTACCTGGGTTCAAATGGCTGCATTTATAATACTACAAATGTTGTAAATGTTTGCTAGCATTTTTTTTTAATTTAAAGCACACATTTCATCTAGTTTTCAATAAATATATTTTTTTACATAATTATACAGAAAATTAATGTTTAGTATAATTATTTTTTTTAAATGACATTTTTTATGTGTAAATATTTTTTATTTTAAATGTGTAAATAATACATTAATATATTATTTACACATTCTTATTTTTTTTTTATTTTTATAATTGAAATTTCAGTCAACGGTGGTATAAACAACACCGCACAAATATTGCATCTAACCACATTAACGCACTACATGACACTTTTTTGGGAAAACAAATGAACAACATTAGCATTTTGTATATGTAATCAAAGTAGCCTCCATTTTGAGTGGTGGTGATGCACTTAAGATTCACAAACACACTATTTCACAATCTAAAATGGCGGGTGCCTGATCTCGCCATCAGGACATTTGCTTACAGACGGCGGATGGGAAGTTGACCAGGTAGTGGGTGTGATACTCCACGACGGGCACAGCCATAAACTAACGTGTGATGGCAACGTACGAAAGCCAATTGATGTCTGTCTCCGTTGATGATTACGTACATCATGTATCTGTACGGAGGGTTTCAGAAAAAGCTCACCTGCCTTCTAACACTGCAGCCAAATCCTCCTCAAGTTTTTCTGCTGTTTCCAACCTCTGGGAGCCACGATGCCTGGTAAAGTAGGTGACATGGCCCTAGCCTTCTCGCCAGAGGAGCTGGAGTTGCTGGCTATGGAGGTCCTGTCCCTGTTCAGCCAGCCGTATTGCTCACCAGAGAAACAGTTACAGATTGAAAATGAATATGTAATTCTGACTAACTTTTATTTGTTTTAAAAACACATGCTAGAATGTCCTTTTTAGTTCCTGAGTGAAGTGTAGAGATTAAAGTGAAGTTTCACTTATTTCTAAATTACCTAGAACTATGACTGTGTGTATTTTTAGTGGACTGTGTTCCCAAAGTGCCCTCTTTATAATAGTGTTAAGATTAACCGTAACTTCTTCACAATTGTCCTTGTGCTGACCAGGAATGTTCAATGTCTACAGTATTGCACCTAATATTCATGAAACTGTGTGCTGGTAGTGGATCCCCACTTGCCTGCCCTGGTCATACTTAATGCCCAAACCAGCTGGTTCTACTTCAAAATCTTCAATCAACCAATTATAAATGATTCTCTTTACATACTTCTATAAGGCTTTTAGTGTTATTTATTCACACTAATCCTTTAAGTTTGATTTGTAGGACGTAATTCTGTGGTGATTTCATTGTAATTACTTAATAATCCATCAAACTATCACATGGATATCAATTCTATATGCCTGTTACCCAATGCATTTCTGGTCGGATGACCCTTCTTCAGGGGTGTTTCAAGAATGAATATAAACGTAAGGAAATATCAGCACCTCAAGAATCTATAATATAGCTTGATATAATGAAATGTCAGCGTAATCCTGTGAAATTTAAAAAGTGACTCAGAGCCTGAAATATTGTGGATTTCTGATAGCTGTGCATACGACATCATGCCTGTGCACATTAAGTCCATAAACGTTCTGAGTCGAACGCTCCAAACAATGCATTACAATCACAACTCATTAAGCAGTAACATCAAAAACCTGAGTGATACGAGAATTAGAGCATGCTTTGCAATCCATTGAAGTGTAAACAAGTGCCTCAAACATAACACGCTATAGTCAATGCATGCCTGCAATCTATAAAATAAACCCAAGAGTACAGTTGCCGCATTTCTCCATGCACTGTGTGAAGTATCTACAGCGTGTGCTCAAAAGTCAATACGCCCAGGTGATGCTCACGAAAGTTATGCACATCCATTCTGCTTACCACTATTCTGTGACAAGCCTGCTACAATCGACTATGGAACGCGTACCACGTTCTCCATTATACCTTTTCAAACATGATGCCGACAGTGCCACTGACTTCACCCAACGTGTAACAATGACACTGGTGCTCCATGTAAGAAAATGTAAAGGACCTGTGCATGTGAACGTAAGAGCTTGAATTCCACCATTAAAGATACTGACACAACATGATGCATATCCTGTGCTGAACCTGTAAAAACCCGTGTCTCACAAGATGCTAACCTAAAAAGCTCTTTGTAGGCTTCTTACCTGAAGAAAAAATGATGTAACATGTAAGATATGGGTAATATCTGATGCTGTGAATTATACCATATTAAATCTGTACAGTTATAACCAAGAACATACTGAATACGTGAATTGCAATCATATAAAACATGCATATTCTAATTTATCATTCATCCTGGATGGCTGCATAGTGTCCAATTTCTTGATCCAATAAAATTCTGTTTGAGAAAGTCTTTTCTGTGAATTCATGTACAGCTTGTTCGCTATGACTTCTAAAATTGTAAAACGTAATTGAACCATATTATGACCTGCTTCTAGCCAATGCATTGCCACAGTTGAATTTTTGTTTTCGATCCGAATGTTACTTTTGTGTTCTGTGACATGGATTTTGATTTTTCCTTCTGTCATCCCTATATATGACTTTCCACATGGACATTTCAGTGCATATATGACATTCTTCAATTGGATGGCTTTGCCTTTTGTGGGATGTGCTAAGGAGTTGCCTTCAATAGCAATGTACAATGCATACAGTTCATACACCGTTGCATACCTTAATGTTGTTCCTGTTCTGGGAGTTTCTTTGGTGGTTAATATTTTTTGATTTGCTGTATGCAAACATGGGTTTTATGTTGACTAAACATTGAAAATCCAGTTCATTTTGAATGATTTCCCATCTTTTTTTTGGGTGAAATATTACAAAACCCATACTATTGCTTTGACTTCCTTTTTGGTTGTTTTAGTTAACAAATCCTTTCTGTCCAATTGTTCTACTCGGTTAAATAATTCTTGTATTACAAGATGCAGGTAGCCTGGTTGGTTGAATTTCATTTTGAATTTCACATTCACTATTACTAAATCCTGATGGTCTGAGATGTTCCTTTTTAGTCTGATAAATTGTGAAAAAAGTAGGTGGTCTTTTAAAGCTGGTTGATGAAAGCTCTGGTAGTGCAGACTATTATTCCTGTTTGTAGGTTTGCCTTGCTATGCTTTGTATACACACTGAACAAAGGTGTTTTTCCTTTATATCATTTTTTTGTGACATAAGTTCACTATTCTAAACAACAAATCAGAACCTTTCGGAGGTTTTAAACAGTTCCTGGAGTGAATTTAAAATGGTTAAGAGACAACATCATAAATGATATAGGAGCAATAATGGAAATTTACAAAAAGTTTACCAAATAGTTTCTGAAGATATTTCCTACATGCAGGAGATAATGATAAAAATGAACCAATGTTTGAAAGCTTTGAAGCAGGTGAAATCTGAAAATTTGGAAAATGTTTTGAGAAGAAAGTTCATGATCAGTTCTAATTACAGAGATAAAATAAAATTATTGTATATGTCTTTTCAGCATCTTCAAGAGAACGCAAAGGGGTCAGTGGCCATAAAGGTAGGGAAGCAGCGGGCCACTGTATTTTGGGTGGTGAGACCGCAGACAGCAATCTATATAGTGGCTCAGAAGGTGAGGGGACTGGAACGGAGGCCATCAGCTCATCAACATCTTTGGAGGCCTCCACAAGCAACCAGTCACTAATGGTGGCGGACCCTACAGGAACTGTACCACCTGCATCCTTGTCCACCACCCAGAGATCCATCTCCACCCTCCCTCTTGCTCCCCCCCCAAGTTGGCCAAACCCGCCACCCTCCTAAAAGGGCTGGGGTCTCCTTCGCCACAGACACCTCACCCCAGCAACTTTCACCCCAGCTGCACTGAGTGAGGAGGCTATTGACCTCTTATGCAGCATCTCTGTAGGCCAGACTCCACTCCTGAATGGCATCTAGGGCCTTATTTGCCAAATGCAACAAATGGTAACATGCCTGGAAGCCATTCATATATCAATATCTGGTCACTAGAGATCATTTGCAAGACTAACCTCCTCACTGACTGCAGCCTTCCAACTATCCCAACCGTGTGTCCCAACTCAGGCCCTTCCTCATCCCATTTCCAAAGTTCCACCCCAATCCCAAGCACACTCACTTGTTTGCAGGCACCTACTCCAACACACACAAGCAGCACACTCACATAACTACAAACACACAAAGGAACTCAAGCAAACTCCCAAACAACATACAGACATTATTGACACTACACCCACAGGCACCACAACCAACACACACCCACAGCTATCACAACCACCATCAATACACCCACAACCCCCAGCACACCCACATCCACCACCACACCCACAACCACCAGCACACCCACAATCACCACAACCACCAGCAAATCCACAACCACACCACACCCACAACCACTAGCACACCCACAAGCACAACCACCAGCACACCAACAACCACCAGCACAACCACAAGCACCACAACCACATCAGCCATCTCAACAGAAAACGAATCAAAATGCACACCTACACACAAAACAACACCAACCAAACACAAATGCACACACTCACACAAATACAAAACACCTGAATAATACACATCCAAACGTACACCAGACCCACAAGCAACTGTAAAACGTACACCCACAGGCACCAAAACCACACCAACAACCTCAATAGCACACTCATCCAAACCAACATCCACGTGCAAAACAACACCAACCAAACACAAATGCAAACACTCACCCGAATACAAAACACCTGAGAAACCACACTGTTGCAATCAAAGAATGATCCTTTGTAGGCAGGTCATGTAGGTTTTATGATTATGTTTTTAAAGAGATAATAGTCCCTGTTACAGGTTACAGATGTCATGTAAATGACATATCAATGCCCCACCAGGAACAGCCTCCTACTGTTCAGCCCACTCTCTCCAACTGATCCCTCAGACATACATAAACATACTATGACATCACACACAGAGGCGGAGAAGCAGGTATCATAGCAACTAGGGAGAGAATGCTTTATATCTAACACAGGATATAACACACACACATCCAAACATATACCAGACCCACATGCAACTGCAAAACACACACCCACAGGCACCACAACCACACCAATCAACTCATCCAAACCAACACCCTCACACACAAGCACACCTACATGCAAAACAACACCCACAAACACACACAATCACCCAAACAGCATACACCTGCCAGGAAACAAACACTCAAACATACACAACATACACCAGACCCCCATGCATCTGCAAAACCAACAGACACATGCACATCACACACTGAAGATCCCTCTACCTCCCAAACTCAATCCTCTCCCACCCTTGCTATCTGTACTCCACCTCGTGAATGTCTTACCTGGTCATAACCCCTGTCAAGCCCAAACTCACCCCTCCCAAGAAAGATCCTTGAGGTTCCTGCTCTGTGCCCACTAGATGCCCCTTCTGGAGGAGATTCCCCTTTGACAGTCTGTTTAAGAGACAAGTTTGGGGCAACACTCCAACATCATGTCTATGGGATAATCAGTTTTTATTTACTGGTTATGTTTTGCAATACAATATATTGATTTGAGAGAAGTATCTAATTTCTTAGTTAAAAATATTTTAATTTCACCAAGTTTGTCCTGTCAGTATTTTTCATTTAAAGTTCTTTGATTCCTAGAACTGTTAATGATTAAAATGCAATTTACATATTTTAACTTAAAATTATGACATAAAATGCGACAGTTTTTTAAATGTCAATTACACCAACTAATGGATTTGTCATTTTTTAAAAAGTGTTAATACAGATGTGTTTATTTGTACTTGATAAGCGATGAAAATAAACACATATGCATTGCACCTTAAAATAAGAATGGCACAAATAACATTTAATAAAATACAGGAATACAGGAAATGCACTAGACAAGGGAAATGTTAAATTGATAAATATATTAATTGATTAAAGTTTGGAACTTACATTGATTTTACAGTTATTTCAAAACAAACTTTTCACCTTATTAAGTGCAATTCCTATATTATATTACATTTCAATTACCCCAATAATTTGCGATGCATACGTTCATTATTTTATATTTTAGGAAAATTAAGTTAATACACCTGTATGCTCAGTTTTTGATTTTTTGATTGATGTCCATTTTTGTGTAAGTGTCCATTATCATGAAGGCAGCCTGCACCAAATTTAAAATTACAATAAAATTATACAGGTGTGTTTCTTAACTGACAACATTACACACATGTGTTTTACACATTGGTATGTTATTGCTTGTAAGAGAGATTTCAACATGCACAAGCCCAGATCAAATGTAAATGGACAAGTCAAAAGGTAACAAGTAAAAATAGAAGCTTACCTTAGAGTCTGGCCACTATGGAGTTGATTTGCTTCATGGTCAAGCAGCAGCAGCAAAAGCAGGACTTGGACACTTGGCTCCATGATGGGAAAAGAAGTGTGAAACAGAAAGAAGGTAAGGTTTGGCGTTATATCCATTCCAATCTGCCAACTCAGGTGTGGCGGTTTCCCTGCCACAGTTACATCAGCAGGAAGGCACATTGTAATTGACCTGGGGGACAAACTGACTGTACACTCTCCGAAACCTGCATTTGCATATGGCACCGTCGATGCAGGTGAAAGAATCTGGCATAGACGGTGGCACTCTGATGATCTTTCATCCATTAACCTGCCAGTATCTAAATAGAGGTGGAGGTCCGCCTACTAGGCGGACGGTGAATCCGATGGAAAAGCGACAGCGGGACCGAATCCGCCAAGATCTAAATCAGGCCAATAGTCACTATCTTGCTCGGTCTAGTCAAAGGTATCGGAACTTTAAACCTTAGCTCAACCCCTGGTAGCTGGGGCAAAGAGCAGACAGGTTTAACTTAGAGAAAAGTGCAAAGATTTTAGAAGTACCAAAGCAGTTAATAGGGAAAATACAGCACAGTAAAAGTCCTAATCTAATGTATAAAAATAGAGATCAATTTAATAAGAAAAATGACAAAATCACAACAAATATTAAATAAAGGGAACCGGAAATATGAATTTTTAAAGATTTAAGTGAAAGTAGCACCAAAAAGCGCATAACGCCACTGGTAGTCAATAGCTGCAATACACTGGTACCTATGCACAATTTGAGGCCAACAGTGATGGAGCACAAGTTAGATATATATACAAGTAGATTCAGGGGCGTAGCATAGTCAGTGAAATTTGGGGAGTGTGAATCGCAAATTTCCTAACTAAAAAATAGTATGCCAAAGAGTGGAGAGATGACCAAGGATTGAGATACATGAGGAACAGGTTCAATACAGATTTGCATTTGGTGGGACTCTATCTAAGTTCCTGATAAAAAAAATTAACAAGTTAAAACCTTTTAGTCAAACAAGGACAAGGAGAAAAATCAACAAAGGCATAGGAAACCCGACTCAGGGCCACCAGATCCAACTCCATAGCCAAAAATGCATTTATTTGGGGGTACCCCCGGCCCCCGAAGCTACGCCCCTTAGTAGATTGGCCCTGCTAGAGCCTGGAAGTAGGGAAGTTTGAAAAAAGGTTTCCAAGTCCCAGTCTGAAAAAGGGGACTTTGTCAGATCAGATCAGATAAATCTTTATTCGGTTTACAAGAGTAAAACCATAAACATCACATAAGATCAATATTGGAATACATCACAATAATCTTACATTCCCATTTGCTCATTCACAAATATTTTACTTGATCAGGTTTAGGTTTGATATATCCCACTACTTGGTTTCATACTCTAGCAATGTATATTGTGACACCCTACTAGAACCCTGCCCGTGCGACTCAATCACCAGTCAGTCATTGCTACATTTTTTCTTTTTTTGGAAACTATATATTGTACCTAGGAAAGAGTTTTTAATACTGCTACTGAAGCTCCAAAATATAAGAAGGTGGAGACCAGCCCTGTTTTATCTGCAGATTTTACAGACAGAAAATATTTGCTTGATGGTCTATAAATACATTTCTGCTGCTGTCTGCCTGAGAAATTTAGTGAGGAAATAATTATCTCGCATGCTACATGCGGTCATGACCAAAGCAATCCTGTTCTGGGACTATGTTTGGACTTTGCACAGGGCACTTTATGATATATGTGTTTACATGTCCATAAGGCACTTTATAATGAGAGACATGGGTCCCTTGGCTGTACCCGCAATATCTTGTCTTTATACCTTTACTGTGGGCTGGTTTGTTTGAGTTTGTGTACTTGTTTCTAATCGTCATCTTGAGTAAGGTTTTGCTTACATTTGCACTTTGCACTTTTGGTAATGATACTGAGCTTGGACTGGTTGGGCAGCGGGAACTGTTGACTCCTTGTGATAGATATGTGAGTGTGGACTCTATGAAAAAGGCACATGGGCTGATTATTGGTAAATGAAAATAACTATTGTGACATATTCCAATATTGATTTTATGTGATTTCATATGTATTTATCTTTATGGTTTTACTCCTTGTAAACTCGATAAAGATTTATCTGATCCGATCAGGTATTTTGTCATTTTTCTAAACAAAAATTATTTTCCATGCAGGACAAAACTGAAATTCAGTCTCATGCCATGTAACTGCTGGTGGGATACTTTTTGCTGTTGCTCCCCATGAAGCTCTGGATCCGAGAAGCGAAACTTTTGAAAAAGTTCCCAAATTTCTAATGGTGCCAAACAGCCATGTTAGTAGAATACAAAGACCCTGGGACTTCAGGGGGAACACTTAGAGACTCTCAGGGCATCAGGCAGAGAGCACAGCAAAGTCCAGTCTGTGTCCAGTTGCCACTGGTCAGCTTGGAGTCTTCACAGAAATGCCCACTTTCAAATTTTTATGTTCCTGGAGCTACCCAGGGATTGGCCTTATGAACCTTGAAGACTTTTGTGCACTTCAATTTAAAATGGAAGGGGGGGGGGTTCAACCTCCTCAGATCACACAGGTCACAGATGCCAAATTCAGCAGGTTCAGTATGCCTGTTATTCTTTTGCAAGACTAGCAGTTTTCTAGGTGAGGGTCCAGCTTTGAATGATTCACCAGCCTGGGAGTGCAGGACCCCTAAGACACTCTTAGTTCCTGTCAGACTAATAGAATAATGATTTCCAGAACCTAACCTACCTACCTTTGCAGTAGTTAACTGTTTGCTTTACTGCAAAAAACACCAAGATGCAATGTGTCAGGGTCTTTTCAAAATGGTGAAAGTCTTTGGCCACACTTAACTTCAGCTCTGAGAGCTGGATGTGTGTAATCCTAGTGTCCGCCAACATCTAACACTGAAATCTAATTTGAAGCAGGCACTGCATCCACAGAAAACCCAGAGACAGAAGTCTGGTAGGCTAAAAACAAGGTCATTCAGCAACCAGACAGGCGATACACAGGATTTGTCTTAGAATCGTGTTTGCTCCTTTGTGAAGGCAGGACATATTTTACATGTGCTTCAGACTGACTTGTCATGCAGGATTTGTCACTCGGTGTCAACAGGACAGGCACAGTCACCACTCTCCATATTCTATGGAATCCAAAGGAGGAGTCAGCTCTGCCCATTCATTTCAGTTTATTGTGTGCTCCTGGGAGAAATATCATACCTCTTTCTTACCTCACTCAAGGCTGAGCACTGGCAGTGAGTAGCTGGAGAGCTCATGAAAATTAGCTTCCTGATAGCTCAGGATGGTAAAGGCTAACCTTCTACAAGGCCAACATGGGGTGACTTACTAATATTTAAAAGGAAGGTTTTTTACCTGTCAAAATGGTTTGTTTCAACGGGCTGTACAGCAGTTTTAAACTGCAGCGGTCAGGCTACAATAGTAGACCGGAGCCATGTGTTCTTTGTCACACTAATGAATTGCACAATAAGTGCTGCAGTCTACAGGTACATTTAACTTTCCAAAGCATGGGTGCAGTTTCTACACCATATGCCATGGCCTTAAAAGAGAGTTAAATACGCCAATCAAGGATTAGCCAATTTCTACATGTTTTAGGGAACACAGTACTTACACTGGGCACAGGACAGCAATGCCCCCGTGTGCAGAGTCTAACAACCATCAATAAAATTCAGCAAAAAAAAGGGTGACCATGTAAAAAGGGATATTTTCTCAATGGTTAAAGATGTGATATTTTCTAACAAGGCATATTTTGTTCTGCTTTCTGTCCACCTCCCACACCCATGCATTATTCAAGTCTCATTGTGACACAATAACTGGCATATTGCACTAGGCTGGACACCATGCTTTCATTTCACCTCAGTTATTTTATCATGTTTTGAGGAGGATAGTATAAACACAGGAATGTGTTGCTTTAGGAAAAGAATGAGAATAAGCATTTATTTTTGGTATTTTTTGACAAATAGGTAATGCACAAATGATGGTTATTGGCATATGCCATGGTGTCTATTTATCTCTGCCTTGCAATCATTAAAAGTATGACATAGGCCCTCATTTAAAGTTTGGTGGATGGGATACTGCATTTAAAACCTGGTGGAAAGGCGATCCATCAAACTCCTAGTTCCCCCACTCTATTTGGAGTTGGTGAAACCCCCACATTTGTTCCGGCATAACCTATGCTAGCTCTACAGTAAGAAACCTTTGAGCAAAGGTCCACCAAATAATGGGCCTTTATTCAAAGTCCCTCAGACCATCTTCCGTATTTAGGGTAGGTGTTCCCATATACTTTATTCTAGTTTGGTACCACCAAGGAAAGCCAGGCAGTCACGAGCATTGAAGCAGACAAACAATCGCCGGCGTGCCTGGAGAAAACTCTCAGCGTGTCAGAGAATTTTTTTCGGATTTTCACTAATAAGCTCTTACTTTGGGAGTTTGTTTTTCAAAAACAAAAAACGTTGCTTAGCTGTCACATTATCCATGTCGGCCACTACACAAACGTCCAGTGCTTTAAACGGAGTTGCTGCAGTGGTGGCTCTGCTGAAGTCATAGAGATCCCATCCCACCTGGTGGAGAGCTCTAAACATGGTGAGTTCTACTTCCAGAGGGCATCAGATTACATCTCTTTGTTGAACTGGTGGAAAAGAGTGCAGCCTGCCATACTCTAAATAAGGGCCTTTACTTTTAGACATTTGCAGCCAGCATACCCCTCCCCTGCTGCTATTGCTCCTGTCCTATTTGAATGAAATGAAAGACATACAGCTGATCCTGATCAGTCCCCAAAGGCAGGAGATGGTTAAGCTTGATTGCACCAAGATTACCTTCACTGATTGCTGGTTTCAGGCATGTTTTGGGTGAGGTCTGACCCATGCTACAATCAGTGATGTGATGGTTGACCTCCTCTTCCTGTTCACGTGTTGCTGTTTCTTCTTCTTCTTCCACTGTTTGCGTTGCCAGCACTGGTAGTCTCCCAACTTCAGATTTGGTTGGTGCATGAACCAACAAGCTTCGCATAGCTAATAGGCCTTGCTACTTCTAGGAGCACATTTGGGTCCCTTTAAAAGATGCAATCAACAGTTTTTCCAAAGAAGGCTGCAGTACCTTAAGCTGTTACAAACGTTCCCTTGAGTCAGGCACAGGTCCATGCTGTAGCAGGCTGCAGTACCTTAAGCTTTTACTAAAGTGCCCTTAAGTCAGACATGAATGCTTGCTGTAGCTGACTGCAGAACCTTACTGTCACTAGAGGAACTTTAAGCAAGACACAAATGCTTGCTGTACCGGGGTGAAGTGCCTCAAGCCATGATTAGAGACCACTTGGGTCAGGCATAAGTCAGTTCAGTTCAATAGTCTTTATTCGGTCATAACGATGACCATAAAAACACAGATTTAAGAATACATTATTCATCATATGAATTTCAAGAATCAGAGATTATTTACGAAAACAACACACATCGGTTAGCATGAATTTAAAAAACACTGTAAAATATGTTATGTATACATTTAGCAAATGATACAAATAGTTGCTTCATGAGCACCCTTGGAGGCTAACATTTATTTAAATACTGTAAGTCCTTTCTGTACCTTGAGCCATTCCTAAATGTTCCTTGAGACAGACACAAATGATTGCTGTACATGGCTGCAACACCTTCAGCCATTACTAGAGGTCCCTTGAGAGAGACGCATGTTTTATATAGGATTCCACCACTGCCTGTCTGTCTTCTGATACGAGAGAACTATAAACAGATCAGATGACCTTGAATGTCTTTTTATTGAAAGTGGAAGGGGACAATGGCACTAATTTCATTTGTGCTTTTATTTTGAGGCAGATTACTGAGAGGGTATGGGTTTGACATGTATATTTGCATATTTACTTTAGCAAGTGTAATAAATGTTGCTTGTTTTCTATAACCTTAATAAATACCCATTATTTGGTTATGATGGTTTTGGGGCTTTTTGTGCATCTCTGTATGAATTTGAAGATAGTGCCATAATTCTGAAAGATAGTCCAAGTCACTTGTATATACCAAGCATTTGCAATGCAATCGGTCTCGCCTTTGGGACCTTATATGTATTTAGCTATGCAGCACATTAGCCTGGGTGCTGAAACATCTACTGTTCTTTAACATGGAGGGAAAGTAAGCACCAAACTGCGTGACACGCCAGGTATGGGAACACATGGAGAGAAATATTGCCTTTCAGCGGGAAATGGTGTAGTCTAAAGCTCTGTTTTTAATATAAAATCAGGGCCTTCGGTGGTCATATCACTGAAAATACAAGATTTGAAAAAAGTATTATTGTCTACGGGTGCTCGTGGAAGACAATTTCTATGGACTGGAATCTAGAGAATGCTAAAGTGATTCTGGTATTTTACTGACCTCTGCTGGTCGTTTTCTATCAAAAAAGTTAAATAGAGGCAGTTGCCAGAAAAATTTTAAAAAGAAAGTCCCTCAGCAGAAAGCAATTCTGGTATTTTACTGACCTCTACTGGTCGTTTTCTATCAAGACGGTTAAATGGAGGCAGTTGAACAGAAAAAAGTCCCTAAGCAGAAGCAGACAAGTCCTAGGGCTGATCTCCAGAGCCCACAAAGTACATGCACATATAAGTATATACTAAAGTATATACAAGAGGTCTTGAATGCTTGACCTAAAAATAGCTTTGAAGAGAGCTACATCTGTGTCCTTTAATGTGGAAGACAGTATGCTCTACAGTAAGACAGAGGGGTCAGGAGTGGTCAGTGAGAGGAAAGTGATGATGAGTGAGACTTACCAGGGGGAGAGGAAGGGCCAGGCACTCCAATGTAGTGCCAAAAGTGGAATGTTATAAAAAGAAGAAAGATAGTTGTCTGAAACGGGCAGTCGAAGAATATAATTCATCCATTCAAAAGACATTGAGGACAAAATACTCCTAAGGCAGGACAAACACAAGAATGGGGAAAGCCATTGAATGAGGAGCAGGAGTTATAAAGACAAGAAAGACATCAAATTATGTTCAAGGGACAGTTTCAGAGCCTGCGTGAATATATGTTTAAGTATTGTAACAATAGGTTGCCTAATAGTAAACCTCTTGATAGGAAGACCTAAGAAGGTGATGGTGGTTGATAACCACTGTGTTCCACCAGTACCACCAAGGGCGATGGGTATCACATTTGACACATATCACACATGCAGTGCAAGCAGGGATACTGCACACAAGACAGCTCCAAAATGCATCACCAGTACAGAGTACCTGCAGGGTAGAACCACATACCATACCCTGTTGGTAGTGCTGGCACAAGATAAAATATCTCATTACCACTGCAAGATGCACAAAACACTTTAGTTGAGGTTCACTATGCTTCTTTATAGATGACCTACTAATATTTGGTGAAAATCTATAGTTGAAATATAGATATGTTACAGCCAAAAACATACAATAACTGAAACTCACTGCTTATAGTTGGCAAAGCAAACACACAACTCCCTATACATTGCTCATAGTGTCACATCTAAATACACAGATGACTTTATAAATGACACCACAAATTACCTCATGCCATGTATGCCCTTTACAAAATCGTAGCACACAATGGGCAAGGCTACATTAATTCCTGTTGCACACTACATGCATGTCATATGCGCCTCTTTAGTGTGAGGACAGGCACCTCCAAGTGTTGTGCTTTCTGTGCACAACATAAAAGGGAGGCCATGCAGACTTTCTTTATGTTACTCTATATAGAAGTCAACAGGCATGGGTTAAGGCCTTGCCATGTCCATGTTACAGGGCGTGCTTAATGATCCTCTATGTACCACAGCCATATCCTGTATTCTATATGTTGCAGAAGGTAGCAGACTGTGAATACTAATAGTCATGTGCCCAACACTCCTGCATTTAGCAGCCCATGGACTTTTTGTCCATGATATAAATGTTCCTTTTGCCCATGTGTGTAGCAGAGACAGGACATAGTGGAACACAGAGATACCTTGTCCACCTCTATGTCTTGTATACAAAGAGATGTTGTTGGTGATATCATCAGCAAAGTAATTTCAGTTTTTGATACATAACCATTTTAAGATTTTTTTTCAGGAAATGTTTACATTTATTTTATAGCATAACTTGTTATCAGACTTTAATCAGCGTATTGAGCCATTTTCCATTAATGAATCAACCTATGAAACACCATACATACGAAGAAACACATAGCTCATGATATATTTAAATTAAATAGAAACCTTTCTTTGTGAATCGTTAAACATACTTCCCCATTTAGCTACAATCTGTGTGTTAAACAAAAGCCATTCATTCAGTCACTCATGGTACACCAAGAGATGGTGGTCTTACCCTCACACTGCCTAGATTAAAGGGACATTAATTCTAAAATAATAATAATAATCAATAGGAGCTAACTATATGAATAAGAGAACTCTTATAATGTATGTCAGAAAAAACAATTCTGTTTTATATGAAGGCCCTCACCCACCAACCTAGTTGGTGGCATGCTTCATCATCACGATATACATTAATTCTAAACACATCCCCACTCCGTAGTATGGGACAAATGAAGTGCGTCTTCCATACCACATTCCCTAATCTGCTGTGGCTATAGCATAACAGCTAACGAGTAAGATGTATTGTCTCTGTGACATGAAGAATAGAGAGACTGTCTGAGTTGGCCCAATGGAATCTTAATAAAGCACTATTATTAATTTGAATTATGAAGGGCAATCCATCTTCGTTCCTGAATGTTAATTAGATGACCCAGATATTCAACTTTCGAAGAATCACTTTGACATGTGACTTCTAACTCTTAAGATGTGCCTCCACAGTTGTTACTGTTGTAGGGCTGTAAAAGTATTCTTAAAATGATCAATGAAAGGGATTGCTTTGTCTGTAGTTAAACCTTATATACAGCCCTCTACCTCAGACACTACCTTGTTCTATCTAAATTGATAAACAGAAGCAAATTGACGAGCAATACCACCTGCATATCATATATAGATATTGTATTCTACATAAAAGAAGGTTTTGTTTTTTGCAGTTTTGTTTATAGAGGAAAGAAACATCAAAAACAGGATGGCACAGAGGCAGCAGTGCTGAAGCCCAGTGGCGTATCAAAGGCCCACGCAGCCCCCACAGTGCGGGGAGGGGGGGGGAGGCGAGCTCCTGGGGCTCCCCTCAGGACAGTACTCTGGCCTGAGAGCTCCCGAGTGAGTTCTGAGGGGGGCGTTACGCCACTGCTGAAGCCATGCTATCCGGCGTCACGGGCCCGCAGTGGGTGTCACGGCACAAATCTTGATCCCGGCTTCAGTTGGGCCAACTGACTGGGCACAATTTTACAAGTGCCACAGCAGGGCTAATCCGGACGACATAGGAAGCCACTCTGGCATGCTTTAGAAGAGCTCCAGTTCTCAGAGAATATTACGGACTGTTCTGAAAGTGAAATCACTTCAGTCGTGCAGCCTGTGAGTCCCTGGTACACAGACCCCTAACCAGGGTTAAATGCTTCTAGCGCCTTCTAAAGTTCAGCTCCTCTTGCAGGGGTAGCTTGCTCCTACCCTTTCGTTTAGGCAGGTTCCTTGGTACCGAGGACAAGCCAGGCAGGTCTTCCTACAGATCAGACTCCAGGTGATGTCCCATCATCTCTGGGAAGCTGGCTATTAGTCAGACACCTGTCTTGTTTTCGCAGTGCTCCTCTGGGTACTCTGTAGAACATCCCTTCCTTGGTAGAGAGAACTTGGAACTGGCATTTATGTGAATTTAATAGACAGGGGATGTAGATTCTCTGTCTGTCTTTGCTGCTCCAGTTTGGATCACTTCCCTTTTCATGTGTCCTTTTGAGGCTGTTTTTCAGCCTCAGCCTTTGCCTTGAGTGAGGCTTTTCCAGCGGCATCATCTCTGATGGGAGTATCCACAACAGAGGTGTTAGAAATGGGGGTCTCTAGTTGGCAATGGCTGGCCACTGTCCAAGTAGGTACCCTTCTTCCTAAGTCAGAGTAAGAGGGCTACCCTCCTTGATACCCCTGCTCAACCCTGTGGTAACGTAGCACGAGCAGGTAGGCTTATCTCAGAGGCAGTGCGTGAAGCATTTATGACCATACACAGTAACACAGTGAGGAACACTACAAAGGACACCACACGAGTAGTTATCAAAAATAAGTATCTTTATATATATATAGACTTATCACAAGACCAATAACTGTAAAAGCCACAATACTGTCAAAAATAGGACTGCTGTTGAAGGACTGTCAAAAATAGTTCAAAGGTTGCTGCAAAAATAAGGTTAAAATTCAAAGCAGGGGTCTCTGCGACCCTTTCTCTCACAAAGTACCTGGGTTTAGTACCAAAACCAACAAAATGTCGCAAATAAGCTGTAGCGATGATTCTCGGCACGCGAGGCCGGCGATGCGTTGAAATCCTGGCCGCAAGGGAGGACGATGCGCCGAGCTGCGTGATGCGTGCGGAGACGATGCGGCAAACTTCTGCACGCTGGACCGTTGATGCGATGACTTTCTTGCCGCGAGGGAGAAGTCGATGCGATGATCCTGTTGCGTTGTGCGATCCTGTTGCGATGCGACAAGAAGACGCTCCGCGAGGGAGCGACGAAATTCGGTGCGATGCGATCAAAAGGGCGGACGCACGGCGTCCGCAATGCGATGTCTTGAAGCGATGATTTCTTTAGGGGTTGCGAGCGCACGCGACAGCAGCGCGATGACTTTTCCAGCGCGTCTCGGCTGCAGCGGCTCGCAAAGGGGCGTTAGCGATGGTTTCGTGTTGCGAGCACTCAGCGGCAGCAGCGCGATGATTTTCCCAGCGCTCTCGACTGCAGCGGCTCGCAAAGGTGCGTTAGCGTTGATTTCCAACACTCTTTTCTCTGAAGCAAACTAGAGGCCCTGGAACTCACAGGAGCCTCATCAGCAGATAGCAGTCCTCGCAGGGAGGAAGCAGGAGGTTGGTGGTGGAGTCTGATGGGCCTGAGACTCCAGCAGGAGGCTAGCTCTTTTCCTAGCCCTTGGGTAATTGCTGCACAAAAATAAAAGTTCTCTCAAAAGTTCCTTTTTCCTCTTCCTCAATGTCCAGTGGCACGGACAGAGTTTCCTCTCCAGATCCAGGAGCAATACAAAATGTTGGGGTTTGAGCACAGATATTTATACCCCAAAAGTCTTTGTTCTTAGAAGCTACAAGTCACTGAACCTAGCCAGAACCAGTTCTGCTCAGACCTGGAGCACTTTGTTTACCAGGCTGCATCCTTCCTTTCAGAAAGAGGGGGTCTGCTAGCAGACACACAGTAGGAGGTGGAGCCAGCATTCACCTTGCCAGGCACAGCCCTATTCAGGTCAAGGAGCCACCCCTCCCCATACTCTAAATGCAGATCCCTCTATTCAACCCAGGTCTGACTCAGCCTGCCCTGCCCCTCCAAAACCAGACAGCCAATACACATAACCGTAGAGCACACTGGAAGGCTTAGGCAAGAAAATACCTACTTTCTAAAAGTGGTATTTTCAAACACAGAATATAAAAATAAACTTCACTAAAAGATGTATTTTATTGTTCTGAGCTCAGGCATACTAAATTCGTTTTTCTACCATGTTCCTGGGGTCAGTTAGGACTATAGGATGTAATAGTCAAACTGCCCATTCTAGCCTATGGGGAACAGGTAGCCTTACAGTAGTGAAAAACGAAATTGGGTGTAATTCACTACCAGGACATGCTACACACACCAAGGC
The DNA here is from genome assembly GCA_963921515.1 of Calotriton arnoldi. Classification (NCBI taxonomy): domain Eukaryota; kingdom Metazoa; phylum Chordata; class Amphibia; order Caudata; family Salamandridae; genus Calotriton; species Calotriton arnoldi. The sequence continues at coordinate 111,750 of CAWUFW010010922.1, forward strand.
ATGTCCTACCTTACACATACAATGCACCCTACCATAAGGGTGACTTACATGATGCCAAGGGAAGGTTCAGGGGCTGGGAAGTGGGTGCACTTCACAGCCAAGATGGCAGTTCTGGACTGCACACAGACACTGCAGTGGCAGGTCTGAGACACACTTTACAAGCTGCTTCTGTGGGTGGCACACATCAGTGCTGCAGGCCCACCAGCAGCATTTGGTTTACCAGCCCTGGGCACGCACAGGCCACACTACTAGGGACTAACAGGTAAACCAAATAAGCCAATCAGGGATATACCAATTCATATAGACATATTTACACAGGGAGAGCACATGCACTTTAGCACTGAACAGCAGTGGTAAAGTGCCCAGAGTCATAAAACCAACAGAAACCAGTCAGCAAAAATACAGGAGGCAGGCAAAAAGTTTAGGGGTGACCCTGCAAAAGGGCCATTTCCAACACACTCCCTTCCAGCCAATACGCAGGGTAGACCAATCACTACTTTGATGGGCTTCCTGCTTCGGGCGATAGAACACGTAACTGGCCCGCAACTGCAGGGGCATATGCCAGCTCTACTCCAATCTGAACCCTGGTGGATCCCTCTGTCCACACTCCTAGGGCCCACTAAGATAACCAATGGGGAACTCTTCCCCTCACCTGTGGACACCACCTGTGCAGCATCTAACCTTAACTGGCCCCCAGGTGTGTCCCAACAGATAAACAACAAGCCCCCGTAGCCACTGACAGTAGTCAGTGTTGAAATCCAAGCCCTATACCTCTCAGGGCTCTCAAACTTTTGTGGCATCAGAGAGTGAGGGGTAGTAACCCCACGTGTCTGGCACCTTTTGTCCACTCTCCCTCCTGACAGGTTAGGCAACGCGTCCTGACACTGACCCACCAGCCCTGGGCCTGTAACCAACGGCGGGGCCAGCGACTGGGGTGGGCTCCCCCACACCCGGTCCTTCTCTTTGGGGCTCGGTACCCTCCCACCTGGAGCGGTACCCCCTTCCAGAATTGTCAGGGCACCTGAGGCAGGTGTCCTGCATAATTCGCCCACCAGTTCAGGGGTTCTATCCTGCAACTGGTATCCCAGCATAGGGTCTGCACCCTTAGACTGGGCGGAGGTCAGGGGTGAGGCTGCCCTCTCCCCGCCCCTTTACTGGGGCCCGGCACCCTCCCACCTGGAGAGGTGCCTCCATAACACAAACTGGGAGGGGCACTGTTAGCAGTTGCTCCTTCCTCCAGGTCAGGGGGGATACCCTGAACCTGGCCCTCCAACCCAGGGTCTGTACCCTTAGGCTGGACCTGTGCCTGGCAACCCAGGACTTCTGGGGGCGTACACCACTTCCCCCCAAGGAAAGCACACTCCTCCACCAGTGCAGGGCCTTGTCCCTGCAACTGATCTACCAACCTGGAAAAACCCTCAGGTGGCCCCGGGGTCAGAGGCGAGGACTCCCTCCCTCTGCACCCCCTTCCAGCATACTGCACCCTCCCACATGGAGGGGTGCTTTTAGAAAAAGAAATGGTCGGGACACCATGGAGGCAGCCGGAGCAGGCACAGAGGACGAGCGGAACCCCACAAGCACCCCGGACGACCAGCCTGGGACCTCGGTGACAGGGAAGGGCAAGTACAAGAAGAAGAGGAAGACGAAGTTCAGTCCGCAGGAGAATAGGATCCTGGTCACGGAGGTGATAGGACACCATCAACAACTGTTCGTCGCCTCCAATGTGCCATTGGGCACCAAAAATGGATTATGGCGGTCCATCGTGGACAAGGTGAATGCCGTCGGAAAGCACAAGAGGTCAATGGACGAGGTCAAGAGGCGATGGATTGACATCAAGCGCAAAGCCAAGGAGAAACTCGCAGGCAACCAGAAGGCAGCAATGCAGACTGGAGGTGGGAGCCCAGCGCCACAGCTGGAGCTGGATGACATGGAGGAGCTGGTGTCGACAGTCATCAGTGTGGAGACCGTGGCAGGAGTCGGGGCACCAGACACTGCTCGACATGACACAACACAACAGCAACAGGGTGATAACCACCAGGTACTGGGGGGACGGGGGGAGATGGCCACAATGGCACACATGCACAATGAAGCAGAGCACAGTGCACACCCACAATGAGTCTGGATCATGGCCCTGATCTACACACTGTCACAATGTACATTGCCATGCTGTCTGAATGTGAACATGTACCATGCAGCTGCATACATGTGGACACATTGTAACACAGCATCTCCCCTTCACATTGCAGGGGCACCGTCAACACCTCCTGCAGAGCAGTCCCAGCCACTCTTCACTGATGACGAGGAGGACACCACCAGCATCGACACCCAAGCCCTCCAAGACATCATTGAACTCATCCGCCAATCACCTCCAGGACCAGGGCAGCCCAGCTGCATCGAGGAGACCCCACCCACTCCACAAACCACCCAGCAGGAGGCACCCATAACCCCGGCTGTGTCCCAAGACCCCCCCGAACAACACATGGCCTTCCAACGCCGTGTGTTGGAGGTCCAGAGGGAGATGGCTGAGCAGGTGCGGGTGGGGTTCGACTTCATGGCTACCAAACTTGACGCCATCCATGGGTGTCTGAGTCCCATCAGGGACCATCTCCAGTCCCTAACGGACACCCACACACCGCTCCATGGTCTCCAACGAGCCCTGGCTGACATCGCTGGAGTCATGACTCGGAGACAAGAACACCTGTCTGCTCAGAGTGGCTCCAGCGATCTCAGACGTGAGATGGCACACAGGCGGAGGCTCATGGAGGACATGGTGTGGATGGAGGCGGAAAGGATGGCAGCCACTGCTGCACATCAGCAAAATGTAGCTGGGATCTACCATGCCCTGCATGTCCTCATCATGGTATTGCTGCCACAAGGCGTGGCGCAGATGAATGCTGCTGCCCCTACACCATCCACATCTCCGCCCCCTGGTGTGTCAGTGCCTCACAGTGCTTCAGGCATTTCCACTCCAGCACCTGATGTGTCACTGCCACACAGTGCGGCCGACAATCCACCTCCGGCCCCTGATGTGTCAGTGGCACACAGTGCCGCAGCCGGAACTGCACCACCCACAGGTGGGGCAGAGCACACATCCGAGGATGAGGACGTGGATGGGCTTGAGTTCAGAAGGAGGCACTAGCATTCATGTCCGCCACCTGGCCTGTTGCTGCTTGGTGCCACACATGGCCCCATGACCTTCCACTGACCCCCGGTTGGCATGGCCCTGTACTGCTCCAGCTGCAAAACTCCAGTGGATGTGCATTAAACATTCAGAAACGCACTGCTGTGTCATGTCTTACATCATTCATGTATGAATGTGTGGATGAATGTAGGGTCAGTGATTCCCCCTAACGTCAATGATGCTCATCTAGTGGGATTCCAGTCACAGTGTGCTACATTGCCGATTGCGTTCCGGGTGCCGTAGACACTACAACAGGGACACACGCATTAGTCACATCCTTGTCCGGACATGGACTGAACCACGCCCAGAGCCCCCGAGTCATTGCTGCAAGCCCTGCGCTGGTCCGGCATATGCCAGGCCAGACCACTCCACTTACGCTCCAAGGGGGGGGCCACATAGCTGCATGTTGCAGGTTTACACGCTAGTGGTCTGCAGGTCGCTGGTCTAGTTGTCAGCATGTCACGGCCACTCCCTGAGGGCAGGTTTGCACACACACCACACCCATCCGGCACAGGCGTAACAGGCCATGTGACCCCACCAATATAAGGGTCCGACAACGTCACATTCCCCACTGCCGGTGGTGACTGGATGACGGACGTTCCACGATTCTCAATCAGAAAGTGCCCATGAGTTGTTGCGCACGGGGTTAGTGGCACCCGAAGCCTTGCGGCCATCACGGGCCTACCACCACATGGCGCTGACTGGGGTTGCACAGGGTTAGTGGCACCCAAAGCCTTGCGGCCGTCACGGGCCTACCACCACGTGGCGCTGACTGGGGTTGCACAGGGTTAGTGGCACCCAAAGCCTTGCGGCCATCACGGGCCTACCACCACGAGGCGCTGACTGGGGTTGCACAGGGTTAGTGGCACCCGAAGCCTTGCGGCCGTCACAGGCCTACCACCACGTGGCGCTGACTGGGGTTGCACAGGGTTAGTGGCACCTAAATTTCTGAGCGGGTGTGCGGCCTGTGATGATGACGTGTGCACTGATGTGGTCTCTGCCATTGATGCTTCAGGAATCAGCGTCATGTGTGGGACCTGCTGGGCCGCGGTGCGGGTCTGCATGATGTGGAGCATGCCATGGTGGCGGGACCTGGGCCTGGAGCTTGCATGGGCACGTGGTGTGCCCACTGGTGGACACACCATTGGTGGGAGGTGAGCAGTGGGGCCTGGGTGCGCAAGTACGGACACCCGGCGCTGGCCGGCTGGAGGGTTAGGGTGCGGCTGCATGTGTGCGCAGGGCGGACAGGAGTTGTTGCCATGTGCAGTGAGATGGACTCTGCCATGATTGACTCTAGCCTCGATTACAGATTGCAGACCTGGTGGCGTGCTGTGTATACCGGCACGTGGTTGGAGACACACCGGTGGCAGCAGGTGAGCAGTGGTGCCTGGGTGCGCGGGTGGCAGTGTCCCTCCTTCTCTCTCTCTCTCTCTCTCTCTCTCTCTCCCTTCCTTCCTTTCCTTCTCCCTCTCTCTCTCTCCCTTCCTTTCCTTCTCCCTCTCTCTCTCTCCCTTCCTTTCCTTCTCCCTTACTCTCTCTCCCATCCTTTCCTTCTCCCTCTCTCTCTCTCCCCCTTCCTTTCCTTCTCTCTCTCTCCCTTCCTTTCCTTCTCTCTCTCTCCCTTTCTTTCTTTCTTTCTCTCTCTTTCTCCCTCTGCCTTTCTTTCCTTCTCTGTTTCTCTGTGTCTTGCTCCTTTGATGTGCGCATGACACACGTTCTGATTTTGTGCTTTATTTTCCAGGCTGTGACATCAAGATTGTCCCGGACGGACCCGACAGGAGTCTTCCGCATTGGTGTTTTGTGTTGTATTCAATAAAGTTTTTGGTTGTTACTTCAATGATGAGTGACTTTTTCTCGTTCTTCTGCCCGCACATGTGTTTCTTGTTATCATTGTGCGACCTCATGCGCTTTTTGTGGCTCTTGTGTCGTGCAAGGTATGTGTTTGTCCCGGGGGGGGCCTGGGAGTGGTGGCGGTGGGTGTTGTGGCCCTCATGGGTCTCCGAGCTGCATGATCATTGTCTCCATAGCATCTGTGGGTCTTCAGATGTGGCTCTGGGCTGGGCTTCCTTTTATACTGCAGGTAGTTGTCCTGCTTAACACCAGCAGTAGGCAGGTGTTAAATCCCTGCTGCTACCGTGGCTTATCGCCTGTTTTTGGTTCGCATCGCAGATCTGGCAGTTCGTTGTGAAAGTGGTGTAGTGGTGTTTTCGTGTGTTTTTGCACGGGAACGCCTACTCTGCATCTCATTAGGGTTAGTTGGTGGTGTCACCCGTGGAGGTAAATTTTTCAGCAGTTATCGCGGGAAACCTTGCGTTGTCTGCAGTTTGAAACCGCTTGTGAATGGGACGTTAAATCTATCTCCACTTTTGATGCATTAAGGAGGCGATAACTCGGCGATAAGTCCTTGTGAATATGCCCCTATGTGTGCTGCAGAATTCAGCACACATAGAAAGAGGGAAAACGAGGAGAAATAAAGATATTTTTTGGGGAGGTGTAGGTTTTTGGGGCTGCCTCAGACTTACGATTTCTCGTAAATCTGTACCAGTGTCAAAAAGCCATGGATGTTGCTGGGAACGCCACCAGCAACACCCATGGAACGCCCCTTTCACGCACTTTCTGCGTGAAAGGAGCACATATTTATAAGGCCATGAAATGCCACATAACGTTGCTTTACATGGCCTTATAAATATGCCAGTGGCACATTGCGCCACCGGAACATCAGAAAAGTGAGGTTCCAGCAGTGCAAAAGTGCCAGTAGGCCTCATAAATGAGGGCCATAGTTTGCATTGCATCCCACCGGCGTATTTAGTAAATTTCCAAACTTTGTAAATGGTGCATGGAAATTAGCACATAGGATATCCATAAAACATCATCCGTTTACAAAGGCTTAATTTAGCTGCCTCGGCCTCCTAGCCAAGTGTAGTTTGATAATGACGTTGTGCTCATCATCTGTCCTAACAATAATAATGTCCTGGGTATTTTTAACACACTGCAATCAAGTCTACCATTTTCCTTTGTCCTTGAATTTCGAAGTGCAACTTTCTTATTCGGGACAGCTTGAGGGGTCCTACTCCCAAGCTACCCGCAAACTCCAAATTGGTGCTCCTCAGAGTCACCTCTTTATGGTGAACCTTGTCTGGGGAGACCCTCCCATTGTCTCCCCATCCACTACTCTGAATTGGGAAGCAACCAATGGTCCCTTCTGTTTGATACTGGGCTGGGGTCAGTCGGTTATAATAACTGAGTGCCTGACAGCACTCAGTGGAGACGCCTAACGGGCCTCCACATGTAAACTGAAGTCCAAGGGCTCCAGCAGATGGGGGTACATTCATTTTTTTTAATAAATGTATTGTTTGTTAACATTACACCCAGCGCTGGAGTACGCTGAGGGAAACTTTAGAAGAAGTGAACTGCGGTAAAGGGCTTCAGAACATTACCAATTTGTCTGTCACTGGAATAACACATAATTGGTCACAAAAATGTTACTTTACAGAAAGAATGGAATTTGAAGATGGACTGCTGGTCCTATTGAAGACCACTCCATTCTCCACTTCTTCTTTCCCTCTGCTGGCTGAAAGATTCTGGGAAGGATACTGTGCTGTATGCCTCCATGAGGGTGAACCTGCCTCAGTCTGATTGACAGACCCACTGAAATTGTGAGAAGCACCAGACACTATTTGGCACTGGTCATATGCTACACGCTATATGTTTCAGAATATATGCTGGAACTGTCCTACAGCTCTCTGAATATACTTTGGACTTTGACTTATGTCGATCTTGTTGCATCAGTGTTTCAGAATTGTGGAGATGTGTGCTGTACCCCGTCTCTTGGGTGGGGTTAAGCACGTGAACCCTTCTGAGTCTCTAATGGAATGCCCTTCTGCTGTTGCCACCGTACCTGTGTGGAAGTCTGCAGCCAATCCAAGGAGACCACAGCAGCGAAACCTGCACCATGAAGTCGGGTCTATCCTTCACCACGAGACCGGAGTCAGTTTCATGATCATCCCTTGGGTCCCACACACGCCTCACTAAAGACAGAGAAGGGTTGCCTGAGAGGTTAATTGCTACCTATATGGGTGAGGTGGGTGGTGACTCTTCCTGCTAAGCACAACCCCCACAGCACTGACCTTTATAATGGCCCTTTTCTTTTCTCCCTTGTCCTGGTTAGGTATGGTGGTCCTGCACCTGATTGGCTAGTGTGGTGTCGTTGTTCAGAACAGATGACAACGACCCAATTTGCATTCATGAACTGGAGCTTTATTCTGTAACCACTGTCATGCTCCTATTACACCCCTTAACTAACTCCCCGCTCCGGGCTCTTCCTCTTCCGCTTTTTGCCTCCCCGCTTCTCTTCCCTCCGCAGGTCCTAGCGCCCCTGCATAGATTTTCACACTATTACATCTAGGAAGCTGGCTAGATTTAGAGACCTTGCGGCCTGCTATGATCCGAGTGCACTGTAGACATGTAGGTCTGAGTCTTGTTATATTCTCTATGGTTGGCATACCTCCCTGCTGTCCCTAAACATGCTGACAGGAACTGCTACACACAGCCCCTTTCCTTCACAGGTTCCATCCACAATTGCCATTGTGGTTGCTTTCCCAGTACTGTTTTGATGTGTGTTACTCAGTGCTTAATTTGTAAAAAAATAAGTGCCAGGGCTCTTGCAGGAGGCCACTGCAGCTTGCATCACACATTTCCCCTCCCATTGCTGCAAATGGCCATACCAACACAATTTCTAATCATCACGCTCCTACAAGTGTGACAATGTATCCTGTTCCAGGCCTCTAAAGCTATAAGAATGGCTTGGGTGGCAGTCATTAGTAATTTTTTAATGTATATTGAATTAATAAACAACTGTTGTTGTTCTCATCTTTAAATCAGGCAGACAGCGCCACCATGTGGCAGACTGTTACAAGCCCGGCGTTGACTATTAAGTGCCGGTGCCCAGCACCAGAAACCACCGGCTAAAATAAAGCACTGGTGTTACTGTAAGGCTAAGAATCTTAATTCATTGTCGAGACTCACAAAGTAATCAGTCTTCACTGTAAGACTGTGAACCTCCGTTTATCAATGATGCTCTTTTTAAGGCGGTAACCATTAGCAATTACCAAACCTTGTGTTACCATATTGCCTCTGCGATACTGCCTAGTAATGTCACTGTGTTTCTATCGTACTAGGTGTGTTTCGAGCTCCAAGAACATTTGCGGTTTACAAGCATTCGAGCTTTGTAAATTGTAGGTCTTTTCAAAATTTAGTATTTAGCCAGGGGACCTAGTTTCATTATTATGCAATGTTATTTCCATCTTCTTTATTTGTTTACCAGTTTCTACCTAACATTGCTATTCTGATTGTGAAATTACAGGTTCCTAGAGTGATTTAATTTCTGTATTATATTTGTGTATTGTGTTTTGTGTGCTTTTTTTGCTTTCCATTTATACTGTAAATATATTTAATGTATATAAGGTTTAAAAGATTGCACAACACGCAAACCTTTAGAGATATTCATATTTTTTTGCAATTATGATAATTGTGTTGTGCTGTAACTAGAGTCTGATCATACCTCCTTAGGCTTAGCTGCCTGTCCACATGTACACAGAATTAAAGGAAATGAGACGAGTCCCACTTTCTGTTGCAGGCTTTGTATTTATACACCAGTTAACTCGGATAATATGTCTTCTCCTTTTTGTCGAGCACAGTAGCCCTGTGCATACATCATCCACTGAATCTGGCGGGACAGGAAATTTCCAAAGATGGTGGGATATGGAAGCAAAGGACTTAGAGAAAGTCCAAGGGCATTAACAGATCTTATTGACAAAGAGAATCAAGGTGACTCCTTATACTGGATCTCCAAAAATGATATCAGACCTGTTCTTTATCTTGTGGGATGCTCTACATTAGGATGTAACAGTGAGTTTTTAATCCCATTAAAGTTAGACTTGGCAAAGGGATTATCTTACCATATTTGGAGTGTTGATATACTTTCGGTGTGGAAGTGATCCTCCACAGAAACCACAGTAGTGTGTGCCTAACTTGATGAACCACTATTTTGACCTCTGGGCCTTTTCCCAAACTTCATTTTGTTGTATAGTTAATAGTAATACAATACTACTACTTATTTTCTGCAGACTGCTATCCTAAAAACCCGACATGTAGAGAAATCTGCCTCTGCCTGGGGCGGTAAGCTCCACCCTGATTGCAGAGATCTGTGCACATATAAACATATGTTTAGTAGTAAATATGGGAGAGACAGGTGAAGTGGTTGAAAAATTAGGAAAATTCATACTAAACGGGAGGGGTTTAAAGAGGAGAAAGGAGGGGGTCAGGGAGGGATAAGGGGGTCTTAGGAAGGGTCAGCCATCTACACACAAAATGTAATCCCATTGCAATTCACACGTAGCACGTCTAAAACTACTACAGCCAAAAAGGCTCCAAAAAAGTCCAGCTCAGACCTGGAGTAAATCCACCATCACAAATGGCCCACCAGTGGAACTACAACAACCTTCCACAGAAAATTATGGAGGCAGGGGCCTCCAGTAGGAAAACCAATAGGAAATAATGTTAAAATATATTTTAAAATTGTCACTTTAAAAAAATATAAATACATTTCATTTACTGTTTAAAAATGATGTATAATTATAAAATAAGTACTATTTTACCACAAAATGTATTAAACTTTTCAAAATGTAAAAATACATTTAACCCAAAATGTTTTTGTAAAAAAAACTTAAATAATTCTGTTAATTCTAACTAGTAATTTTGATACATATCAAATAAAAATAAACATTTTACTTTTAAGGGAATAATTTTGTAAATAAGCCTTTAAATAAATAATTATATAGTATTTCAATACATTTAAATAATTATTTTTTAATTCAGTTTTAAGATAATAGCGCCAGATGTAGGTAACTTCAATTTAGCGAGTCCTTAATAGCGATTTTTACCGAATCGCTATTAAGGACTCGCTAAATGGAATGTAGGTAGGAATCGCTAAAATATTAGCGATTCTTAACATTCCTTAATAACGAATCGGTAATTGAGATTCGTTATTAAGGAATACCTAGCCATTCATTTTTATGGGCTAGGAGGCCCATAGGAATGAATGGGAAGATATTCACTATTAGCGATTCGGTATTACCGAATCGCTAATAGCGGGAGGTATTTCAAGGGTGCCAGGGTGTCCAAAGGACACCCTGTTGCACCCCTGAAATGTGCATGTGTGCACATGTGGCGCACATACATGCCCTAAGGGCATGGATGTGTGCCACATGGCACATTTGAAAAGCAAAAAGTGCTTTTTAAAGGAAATCGCTACTTACCACCAACTTGAAGTTGGTGGTAATTAGCGATTCCTTAAGGCTCAAGTGCACTATTTTTGGTGCTACGTACATTGCATTTAAGGAATCGGTATTTCCGATTCCTTAAATGCAAGAGCAAAATAAGGAATCGCTATTTTGCGATTCCTTATTTTGCATGTAGGTATGAACTCACCTACATTGCACTCAGCCAAATACCGGTCGGTAACGCTGAAATTCTCCGAATTTCGGCGTTACCGACCGGTATTTCGCCACCTACATCTGGCCCATAGTGCTGTAACTTGTGTTAGTTGTTCTAGATGTAGTTTTCCTTATACTTTACCATATGGTGGCTCCCCCCCGGTGGAAGGGACCTCCACATATGTATGAAGAGTTACTAGCAGTAACTTTACTCTTGTAAATTTGGCTCCACCCCCTGGTTTGAAGAGGTGGGGACATGTAAGTCTACACTTTAGAATGCATGTACACATGGAAATGGTGAATAGCCAAAAGTAGTAGTAGTTGCAAAGTTACTCCAAATTGTAAGAGTATGTTTACCTGTGTAAATTTACCTTTGTGAATAGAGCACCTGTGGCCTCTTTTACGATTCTCTTCTTTAATAGTCAGTGACGTAAACACTGCCGCTAGGTCCGCACTCCATGTTTGGAATAGACTGGTGTATCTCCACAGGAGATGATCACTGAGAGCTTATGCACTGGCTTCCTCAAGAACTGTGTTAGCTTCAATGACTTGCATCTTGTAATGACCTGCATCTTTATCACTTTCTCAGAGTGAGCCACTGTGCACACTCTCATCAGCTCTCAAAGGTTTGTGTGGAACACATTTATCAACTTGGGTGCCTTTGCTGCACTTTGCCTAACAGACTTTGTTCGTAATTGGGCTTTACTTGTGACATAAAGTGTGCATTATTCGCAGTTAATGCTGTTTGGTGGTTTATGTCTGCGCCTTTATTGGTCAACTTCAGATACGTTTTGAACATATTCTTACTGGTGTCATGTAGTAAGATTGGTTATTTGTCTGCCTCATCTATCTCCTTGTTTGCAGCAAACCCGAATTTGTAAAGCGTGAACTAATCACCCGTAAGGGTCTCAAGGAACTGGGGACCGTTGGGGAGATTAAGTGAGCTATTGCCTAGAGTCACGTGGTGCTGAGCTGATCTGCCTCAGGCGCTGGTGATTGACTCGTGAGCCCCTCGCTCTGAAGTCAGCCGCCCTGGCCGCTGCGCCACACATCTCCCGGCAAACTTATTCACTAAGTAATCAGGCACATCCTCAATTTTGGAGGACAGTGGCATTAGAGACGAGCCCCCATTACTGTGTCACTGTGCTGAGCATTCACAACGTTTTTCTGAAGTTCTCTTACTGTTCCCCTAGTAGTCTACTCACTGTTTTCTTTAATGTCTTTGCTTGTTACATTAATCTTTTTTCACTTTTTGTCCTTATCATCTTTTCAATACTGTTATCCGAAAGCCAGCAATGGTGCTTTCCAGTTGCACCAGGAGTGGGGCACCACTGCGCGCCGTTCATGCCCTCAGGATGACATGCTGATGTACCCCGACTCATGCATAGTTCCGATACACATGGAGAGAAGCACCATCTGCAGTTTGCCCGCCTCCATGCTGCACATTTCCTATAATGAAGCTAGTTGCCACACCGGGCAGCCTGTCTTAGTAAATGCTTGCATGTGTTTATGCTGGTGCGCAGAACCAAGTAGGGGTCCAACATAATGCATGCGTCTTTACTCCAAAACTGCATATAGTATTATGCTTAAATCACATGACATCTCATATTGTAGGCCCTCTGTGGAAAATAGACCTACTGAATGAATGAATTCTGGCTGGAACGCTCCACTGTCAAGATCTGTGACATCAATGATCCGACCCCAATGCTCTACACAAACTTGATCGATGTTTATGTAAAGAGCTGATGTCTTTGATCCGTCAAAAAACGGAATCACTAACGATGGAATAATCAAATGGTGGCTTTTTGCTAGGCCTCGACAGAATTTCTATTACGCCAGAGTAATTTCGGTAATTCTGCTTTTCTCTATGACGTGGAATCAGAGATACACAGTTACTCCTGCTCGCGTAATTAAGAGAAATTTTGGGGGAAAAACTCTACCGCAAGAGCACATTCAGGAAGTGCGAGCGGCCATTTGCTCTCGCTATTTGTGTTCTGCCTCATTTAGCACTGTTTCTTAGAGACAAAATGTATCCTTGTGTCCATTTTGGATGCAAGTGTGCATTTTGCACTAAGAAAGAAGTGCTAAATGGAAGTAGCATGGTGGGGGAATGTTGCATTTAGCGCTATTTCTTAGCGCAAAATGCATCCTTGCGTCCATGTTGGATAAGAAATAGCACTAAACACAGAATTACTCTACTCGCATAATTCAAGCATAACCTTATGGAATTCTTAGAAAGTTCTGTGGGGGCAGATTTACAAGCCCCTTGCGTTACTTTTGCGTCACTTTTAACATGGGAAAAGTGACGCAAAAGTGGCGCAAGGGGCTTGTAAATCTGACCCTGTGTATTTACGCTACACGGAATTACGCAAGCTAATCCCACCTCATATTTTCAAAACTGCAAGACGCATTTCTGCGATCCACGTCTGGAAACAGATTTGCTCAAGAGCAAACCTTTCTACATGTAGCCCAATGAAGCCTACCTGTCACTGAGGAGTATAGTTTAACAATTCCTGATTAGTTACTGACACAATGTATTATTACGGAGAATCGTAAAGCTACCACTTGATGAGTACACATGCAAATTGAGTTCTCTTCAGGCACAAGTGGCATTGATGGCCACACAAATTTACGAGATAATTTATGCTTTCAGCAGCGCAAAGTGAAGATGTCAAAGACGTGTCTGGACTGCATCTGTTCTGCAGAAATGCTCAGTGCTAACAGAGATGATTAGCATGCATCTTGCAACTCCACTGTACAAATAAATGCAGGAAGGAGCTGTACTGCCTTGACTGATCCAGCTGAGTCGTTTAAGCACAGCAGGTGGAGCCCACCCCAGACCCAGAGGAGCTCGAATTAAGACACTTCCTCAGATCTATGTTTGCAGAGTAGCAAGATTACATACATTACTCTTCGTGTCTCATCATTACAGCTGCACCAGTTCAACAGTTATAGTAGGGCTGGATAATAACCTTCAAATATTGGCACATTGTAATGGCCAACAGGGTCTATTTTGAAATAATGAGGCCTATTTGCTTCTGTGAATGTATTTATTTATCGATTGCTAATTTGTTACTCAGCACAAGCCATTATGAGGGCCACTCAGGGAGTCAACATAACAGGTGAAGTGCACATCATGGATTTCTATTACTCATCTGGTCAAGTTACCCTTTAGATGTCATGTTCACCCTCAAGGTCACAGGTTTAAGTGATCTGGGAAGGGCAGTCTTCCACCCCTCTGTGAGATGTAAGAAGGAGACCCACATCAGGTGGAAAGGATAATACAATACTGCAGTGCAGTCTCTTAAGCATGAAAAGTATGTAGAACCATTTTTTATGAGAAAAGAATTATGCAAATGGTGTGAAATATGGTTAGCTGGTATCTTGTGTGAAGTATTCATGAGAGGGTGTATGTACCTTCCATAAAACAGGCACAAGATGTATCAGCAGGAGTCTAGTTAGAGCAGTAAATGTCTATCATTGGTACGTTTTCTGTTCAAAGCAGACTCCTGTGTGCAAAAAATGAAGCAAAATTGCATAATGCAAAATTTTTGCAAATTTTGTGAGCATCATATCAAATTTCCTCCAGTCTTGTTAATTATGAATAACTGCAAAAACACTTGCATTTTGAGGGATACAAGGTTGAGAACCCAATTTTCTGCGGTCTTCTTGGTTGCCATTTGGTTCATTCTGTTGCTATAGTGTATGCATTGAAGGCAAAGGAGAATGATAAGGGGGCCATGTTTGTTTGTCCCAGCTGCCATTCTTTTTGTTTTTCTGAAACAAACTCTCAATCAAGAGATTGTTTAAAAGAATATACACCAATACAAATCTATATCAATTACAGGCAAGGGAGCACCCCCTCCTGCACATACGGCCAATGTTGGTTTTACCTGCCTTGAAATATCATGCCTCACATAGAGGATCCAGGAATGGAAATCAGTGGTGGATGCCACGCCCTAACTAGGGCTAAGGGTGTGAGAAATGTGCATAATTTGCTTTAGTATATCTGTGCGAAATTTCAGAGAAATGACTCCAAATTACAAGTAATTACCCCAAATGCAAATCAGTCATTTAGGGCTAAATTTTAGCGTGAAATGCATCCTCGCAGTCATTTTTCGATGAGAGGATGTATTTTGAATAAAGAAATAGCACAAAAACACAATTGCTGAGAACAACAGCTGCTTGTGTTTTGTTTGTTTGCATTGTTTCCACCCTTCTGCAGTATAATTTTACTGCAAACTGCAGCATAATTATGCACTGTGGCACAATGATGTACTTTTGGTAATTTAACTAGCGTAATGCCAAATCCCTTAAATTACGCCAATTACATTGGCGTAATTTAAGTTTTGTCCCAGGCCAAACTATCCTTTAGTGGATATAATATTGGGGCCAGGGTTTCCATTGGCAGAGAAAGCTGTGTCTCTACCAGTTGAAACATGCCAGCCCCCACAACTCTAAATGAGGTATGGGACCTGCGGGTTTGGCTGCACAACATAACCATCAATTTATGGTGGATCTCACATTCTGCCAAACCCTAACTGACTTAACAAAGTGCTCTAGGTTTTGGTCTGAAGGTTGTGGTCAGTTGCTCCAAATTGATTGTTTTTAGTGGTTTATCTTTGATGTGGTTTGGATTGTCCAGGGCAATTAGGCTCTGCTTTATTTTCATTTTAGTTGAAGAAGGGAGTGAAATAATTCCCCAGACGATTTTATGCAGCTAGGTACTTAGCAGAGATGGGCAACTTTGTCCATAGTTTGAAAGATGGCACTATTTAATCACTTGACCTTGTAGAGCACTACACTGCCTTTCACCTAGATTCACGCCATATAATTACCACATACATACATATTTACATACCAGTTCTTTAACTTGGTGTAAAGGACGCAGTGAAATGAGGATGCTGAGTCTGTTTTCATTCATGATCTGTTCCACTGTGTGGTAGAAGGGCAATCCATTTTTATTAGGGATTATTTGAAATGATTGTAAATAAGGCATTTCATCTGTACTTGACATGATAATTGAATGTTGTGTGTTCATATGTACACTGTTTGGGGAACACAAAGTCAAGAATTTAGCTCTAATTAACATATAGCAGTGGCTTTGGCCAGATGGTGTGGTGTTTCGGTCAAGAATCTCATTTTCTAATTAAGGGCCTGATCACGATGTTGGTCTGAGTTGCCTCCGACTGACACTGTTTTGGTGGAGGAACCACCTGACCATAGGTCGGCAGTTTTGCACACATATTTACAATCTAACCGCACATAGAAAAGTCCCATTTCTCAATGGCAGAAACTGCCTGCAGCACAAGCTCCCATTGAGAAATGGGAGTTTGTGAAAATCCCTGCACATAGTGCAGGGATTTTGATGGGGGCACCATAGGTGCCCCCCAGGCCTAGATGTAGAAGGCCAGGGTGGAAGGGGGGCCTGCAAGGAGCCCCCAATGGCACTTTCAATAGCCTTTTCATGTCGGAAAGGCCAACATGAAATGGCTGTCGGAAAGTGCCATCATAATCCTGATAGCGGAAATGCCGTCCTTAAGGGATTATGAAGCTTCCAACTGACCAACGGCCTTCATGAGCCTGTCCGAAGGCGTTGGTCGGTCCCTCTGACTGCTGCCCTTGGCCACACACATCCTAATGCATCGGTCAGACCGCAGCAGTGGATGCAGTTTGGATCGCAACTGATAAGTCGTCGGTTGCGCTCCAAACCGCATCGAAATTAGACCCTAAATATGTAAAAGAATATTGCTGGTTTTATTGGGTGAGATTGGAGGAAGCTAACGAGCTGAGTGGCTGGAATGGAGAGACAGTTCAACCCATGAATAGGAGTGTGCTATGTTACAGTGCTTAGTTTGTAAAATAAGTGCTGGTGCAGAAAGTTTTGCTCAGAAGCCTGCGGCCAGTGCCATTGAATATCCGGACTGCTGAATACCAAGGCTGCATAGTCCTGAGTCCACTTCATGACTCTTTTTTCCACTATCAAACACTCCCTGCCCCTTTATTTCACTCCTACATTTTTTTTTCATCCTTGCTTTCTCCCTTTGTCTCTGTTTTTCATTCTTTCTCTTTATGCTCCTTTCGTCATTTTCTTTCCCTTTCTGAGTCCAAGTCTGATGAGAAAAATAAGTGTCGGCCCCCAAAAAACCACCGGCTCAAATTAAGCACTTTCCTTGTAGTGCTAGTTTGCTGAAGTCCATGTGAGATTTGCCGATTACCTGATTGAGGTGTTAAACTGAACTAGGTATCTGAGACTTGTTTCACTCAGGGGCGGCTCCTCCATGGGGCGGAGGAGTGTCGCCCCACTGCTTTCTCGCAGTGCAGAAACATAAAATGGTATTATAAATACAATTTTATGTTTCTGCTTCTCGCACTGCGAGAAAGCAGAAGGGTTTGGTTGGGGGTGGGCTGGTGGGCGGTCCTGCTCTAGGGCAGGGGAGGAGTGGCTTGCCCACTCTGAGGGCGCTGACTGTTTGGTCAACCCCAGGGCCCACCAAACTAGTCATATGCACTCTTCCTTTTCTCTATGTAGGTTGCATGGAACCTACATGGAGAAAATGGCCTCCCCATAGACGCCTGTGTGGTCCGCGTCCCAAGCAATCACAACGCTGCCATTGCAGCGTTGTGATTGGCTTAGGGGAAGGGAGGGAGGCTGCCTGCTCCTGGCCGGCGAAGGTAAGTTAATTATTATTATTTTTTTTAATTAAACATCCACCCCGCCCCCCCCACCCGCGAGTCATGTTGGCTGTGACTGGTTTCGCTAATATGGCATTAATGCCTGGAATGCGCCTGACATCCATAAATGTACTGATGTGACATTTTACATTTAAGGAACAGTCAGAAATGTCTTCGTTAGTAGTTGCTATCCCTGTAGATTGTAATTCGTAGAAAAATAGCATTTTGTAATGACCCTGAGCAAAAAGATTCCGCCAGCATTTTCAACAGTCACATAGTATCTTTGCTTTTTTTTATTTGTGTTCTGTGCAAATAAGAAGTAAAAAAAGAAAAACCGCTTTGACCCTCCACCCTTCGAATTATAAGGATGTTCCTGAAGAATAAAACATGTTGAGCGCATTCGCTCCCGCGAGGCTTTGGCAGTCTTTAAATCCTTGAGCAGAAAATTAAATTAAGGGGAAGGATTTCACTTAAGCCCCGACATTGTCTGCAGCTTCACTCTTGTAAAAGTGTCATTTTTGTTCTTTTAATTAAAAATTTCACATGCAAATGATTTCCTGTTTTCTTTTGTGATGCAGAGATGGCGCTTGGAGGGAGTCGCGTGCCACGTGGCTGGGTTGGATTCACGCGCCGGAACCGAGGAAAATATGAAGCGGGTTTTCTCTCCAGATACTTTTGTGTTCATCGGGTACCACTAGGCCTTTGCCCATTATCTACATTTTAATTGCTGTTTACCAGTCACACTCGTCTTCTTTGTACTGGGAGGTTGCTCCTGTAATCAGATGGTTATCACGTTTACAACACAAACCACACACTGTTCAAAGAAATGCAAATGAATTATGAAGTCATTTCTTGCGGTGAAAAAAATACATCCTGATCAGACTGTTGCTGTAAAGATGTGATCTGACTATGTAAATTTGATGTACCGATAAACATGTGTATTAATATAGCCGATGGGCTGGGCTGGGCTAAGCTGGGCTGCTGTGGCATGGGTTGCTCCTGCTGCTATTCGCTTGCTGCTAGGTGCGGAGCTAGCAACAGTGCATCATGTGCAGTGGCATTGGGGCCATGGACTGTGAGGGGATTGCTGCTCCCTAAATATAGCTTTTTTTCTACTACCGAACCAGGGAACTGGGGCCCATTTCTCTTGACTTACATTAGAGCTCAGGGCGAAAATGCTTTGCTGCTGCCACTACATCCTCTCCCACTACCAGCCGCGGCCCGTGCAGGTAGGGGCAGTGGGGCTCGTGGGGGGGGGATCTCGACAGACGAAAGCGAGGGAGCGCTACCCAGTCAATAATTACCTCTTGGATGGGCCCGAGGCTTGGCGTAAGAATTATGGATCTGTTTTAACCCAGGGAGGGGGCTTGCATGGGGCCACCTCCCCAGAGCTCCAAGGGTCCATGGATCCCAGCCCTGTGCCGAATTTAACTCAAAGGGGCATAAAGGTATCTTTATGTCCGCACTTGGGCCGGATCTCCGCCCCAAGTGCAGACATAAAGATCCTACTCGTAAATGCCCTTTGTGAATTCCCAAAGTCGTAAACTACCAAATGTCCAAGTTTACCTTTGTGAATCATGCCTGTAGTGTATAAGTAAGGTACATGGTGTGCAATGCCCTCTAGGGGCTAAGTCTATGGTTGCATTTTAATTGGCTAGAAACTGGTGTCCTGTAGGGGCTGCATGTATGGTTACATTCTATGTAAGTTGAAAGTATGCAAAAAATCACAGATACATGCCATGTTAATTTTGAAATGCTTTATTGATTTATTAATGTTGACAGTGATTACTGATCAAGGTTGGTATGTTTTATTAATATTAATAATTGCATTTGTACATGATTATTATTGATGATTGCATTTAAATTAAACAATATGGTGTTTTTAACCTGTGGGTTATTGTTTATTGTTATATGGTGAACCCCTGATAAAGTCAATAGGCCTGCTCTATCTAAAGAGATGTCCTCCTATATTGTGATGTGTTATCTGTTATAGGTGGGGGATACTATGATTTTGGGGGTCAACACCCTTTAGGGGCCAAATGTGATTACGCAATGCCATCTGTGGTGTTTTCAATTTGCCTAATGTATATATTAGTAAATTAATGTGTAGTATTTAGTAGCGTGTTTGTAATAAATGTACATTCCCCTTTTCTAAAGAAAAAGTACTGACTGGACAACCATTTATTGAGTGCTATTGTTGCATGTCAGCGAATGGTGACTACTAGCCCACACAACCTCCACTAGACCTTGGACTGCTCTGCTTCTCTACTTCTCTACTTGCACAGGCCTTACATCCTGCACAACTATCAACCCAATTTCCTACAGTCACTCATTTCTGACCTGGAAGGGACAGGCTTTTCTTCCACAGAAGACCCTCACAGCCACTAGGAATTTAGGTGCAGCCCTCATGTATGCCTGAAAGCATCTGTGCTGTTTCGCAATTTTCCCTCTCTCCCTAGAAGTTACCCTGTCAATTTTTATTTTTGGCAACCATTTGTGGAGATCCTCATCATGATAGACCCCTCAAAGTGCATGTCGGCACTCCCCAGGGGTACACTTTTGGTGTTCACTGAGAGGGAAGGCCCTAAATTTGTCTCCCAGCCCAATAGTCCCAATGGGTACACCCCATTAAGCCCCTGCACACACAACAGGGCTGCTGGCAGCTTATTTATAGTCTTTGGGATGCATTGTTGCTACCATGGGGCCTGCCAACTAGCCTCCCAGTCTAATATAAGATGCTTGGAGCAATTGGGGCATCATCATAAATATTATTTTTTAAAGTTTCAGAAGTTGACAAACAGTATGTATATAACTTTTCCATATTCATTGTGATCCTTAAAAGGTGTATGCACAGTAAATGGTCCACAAACACTACTGTTGCACCTGTCCTAAGGGTTAACAAACATTTATTTTTGTATGAACGTCAGTTGCAAGATGGAGATGAATGCTGCCCACACAGGACATACCACTATCACACTTCTTCTCCCTTTCTTGTTCTTTGTTTCCAAGTCTTCCTCTGGGGAATACACTAGATTTCTCGCTACAGCAACCCCATGGCAGTTGTATGCTGCAACCTGTATGCAAGCAGTGACAGCTGCATGGCATTCTGGGCAGAAGACCTTTCTAGACTCATCTCCAAAGGGAGAAACTGTGCTGCCCACTGCTTGCCTTGATTCTGAACTTTTCTGAATGGACCGACTCTGAATGTGTGTATGCTACTGTCGAACCCCGAAAAAATAAATATAAATTAGAGCATTACCCTGGACAGGTATGGATGATTCCTGAGTGTGGAACAACATCTCGACTGAAATTAGGCTAAAGGACTTACTAAATTACTGCCAGCCTGTGTGGAAGACCCCAGACAGCGGGATGTCCCAGTGACACCGACACAGCTGCCATATGCCCACTCTACCCCTCACTGGATCCGAAGCATGGCTTCCTCAAGAGACTACAACTGCCACTACCGGTGAGCAGAGAGTCGACAAATCCAGGTGACTACACTCTTCTCTGCCCTGACTCTTATTATTTTCTGTCTTCTTCATTTGATCCTGCTGTTGTGGTTGGCCAGCACATGAGGGGCTACCCACCTATCTGGACTAAGAGAGGTTTGCGCGACCGGAGAGGACACTTTTTCCCTATGTGCTTCATTCTGTTCTGTTGGCCAGACAGTTGTCTGAGCCTTCTGATCACTGAATTTGGGTTCTCAATGAGTGTGAATGCCTTGACTAGCAGCCTCTAGGTACCAACACCTCCCTATTTAGTTGACTGACACCACTAACTCTAAACAAAGGCAGTTGGTTACCTTACCTTCCAGATCCTAATAAACGCACTCTCCAAACTTCAAGACACAGTCAACCTCCTTTGCATGTTACGAGATAAACTGTCACTTGTTTGCCATTTGCTCTTTAATCTGCATTGTGTTTTTTTAAGTGTGCAAACAATAGCGTAGTCAACACAACATTTTTCCAGCTTCTAGAGAAGTAACCATTTTAGAAGAAGGGCTGCAAACCCCTAATTTTGCAATGATTAAAGTCAGCTAGTGATCACAGCCATCTATTTTTTGCAAACATTGCTTTACACTTTACTTGGTTCCTTAACTGCATTGTTGTGCTTTTATTACATTATTGCACAGTCATTATCAACTGCATTGCTGTGGTGTTGTGCTTTTTTAAGTGCATTATAGTCCAGTAATTTGCAATCATAAAATGGGTGCAATATGAAGAAATGTAACCTGTTAGTCAACCTCGAAATTGTCTCCAAAGAAATAGACTAAACAGACACAAGACCATGATAACAGCAGAACTCAAACTTTTAAACTTCAGCTCAAGGGTCATAAACTTTAACCACGGGTCACAAGTAACTCTTCTGAACCAGATTTCAAAATAACTAAGAAATTCGAATCAAAATGTCAGGTCATTGAGGTTCTATAGGTGACTGCATAATGATAACTACATCATGTAAACAATGTCAAGCAGAGATGAAGAGAAAGAAAGTGATTGGGAGAGGGAAGGAGAGACACAGTAAAGGTGCTGTGTGTTCA
Organism: Calotriton arnoldi; assembly: GCA_963921515.1. Classification (NCBI taxonomy): domain Eukaryota; kingdom Metazoa; phylum Chordata; class Amphibia; order Caudata; family Salamandridae; genus Calotriton; species Calotriton arnoldi. Next base: position 133,639 of record CAWUFW010010922.1, read on the forward strand.
ATAGTGAGCATATCCAGAGTACGTGATTTTACAGCTCTATTGTTTCCTCTCTTGATGTCACTATTAAGCAGCCGGTGCCTTCATGAGCCTTTCACTCAAGTGACCAGGATCCCTGCTTCTATGTGAGTGACTCCTCTGTGGTATTTGTGCCATTCTATTTGTTTTTTAGTTCACATATCTGTTTAGAGCAGTCACTAGCGCTTCACCCTTAGTCAGTGCTTAATTTGAGCCGATGCTTTACGGTGCTCAGCACTGGCACTTAATTGGTTTCTGGTGCTCGGCACCGGCACCTAATTGTCAACACCATACATAGAACAGTCCACCACATGGTGGCGCTGCTCATCTAATTTAGAGATGAGCAGAAAATGGTAGTTTAGGACTATAATATACATTAAAATTGCTAAATACCTGCCTCCCCAGCCATTCCTTTAGCTTTGGGGACCTGGAATAATCTGAACTGTCGCATTTACATGCGAGAGAGATGGTTAGTAGTTGTTTTGGTAGCGATGACAGGGGCGATGGGTGGTGCAAGCTGCAGTGGCCTCCTGGTCAGAGCCCTGGCACTTAATATTTTACAAATTAAGCACTGGGAATCCTTTGACTAGAACGTTATTGCAGCCTAATATATATGAAGGGAACCTGCTGCAGGAGTCCACACTATGGGGCTTATTTACAAGCCCCTTGAGCCGCTGGTGCGTCACTTTTAACATGTGACAAAGTGACGTACCAGTGATGCAAGGGGCTTGTAAATAAGCCCCCATGAATCCCCCTTCAAGCAGGTTGGCCATTATCGTAGGCTCTGTAGGTGTCTATATTGCATTTGTGTAGTTCTACTTAAATGTTTTCGAGCAATGACCAAGGGTAGAGCAAGCAAATGCATTTCAACTCTAAATAGCAATAGGAAACCCAAATGAAAGTCTATTCAAAGGATGGATATAACTAAAAATGTCGTTAAAGAAGTTGAAATTCGTTTGACAATGACTGCTCTGTTAACTAGAAAGCCATTACGAAACGTAAAACCTCTAAGAATGGTGATTTTGTGCTAAAGGAGTTTCTCTCTCTGCACACTGTTTCTCTCCCATAGTCCCTACTGATATTTCCTACTAAACCTCGAACTTCAGAGATTCTAGGGCAGGATGCTCACTATGATCTGACAAGTCCTGAAATATTACTATTGCCTAAAACGTGCAACACCTGGTAATCAAGAGCATATTAACATAGGTATTAAGGCATGTTGCAGTAACATGTTAACCCACATTTTAAGCCACCTACAATTTTTTTGGTTTGGTGTAGTGTTTGATTGGCAGAGACAGTAGCCATGTCTGATTATTCTATTATGCATAATGTCACTTAAATTGAGGCCTGGATGAAATTTGAACTCAGCTGCTGATTTCCAATATCAGATGACGTAAAAATGATCAATTTCCTCAAAATTTTGCATTAAGGAAATCCGCATACCTTTTTTTAAAGAGAATTAATACATTGAATAATAAAAATGTCTCACGAGATACCAGCAGGAGACTGTTTGGCAAAGAGGATGCGCCATCAACCGACATTTTTTCTCAAACCAGTCTTCTGCGTGCCTAAATAAAGTAAAACAAGAAACCGGCATTTCTTATTTTGCACTGAAAATTACAGTTTCATTCAATTTCCGAAAATTGTAATGCAATTATGCAGGAGTTAGGGAAAAAACTTATACTGGCTTAGTTTTAAATCAGGGATTATTAAGTGTTGAATATGTATTACAGACATATGGGCCGACGTATTTAAGAGCACCATGGAGATTATTTTTTTTGACTGTTTATCTAGCATACTTACCCTTAACATACACCCTGTTTTTCTAAGGGTACCTTAAAAGTGTTGCAAATGGGCCATCTATATTTTGGGTGGGAAAAAGTCCACTGTCTCCCCTACTCCTGCAGCGACCCTTCCACTAAATAAAGAATTACCTACTTTGTCAGAAAGTGCTTGGCTGATAATGTGGTAGCGCTTTCTGCCAAGCTGCAATGCTAGCTAGGATATCACGTCATGGCAGCATAGTCAACATTCTTTTGTATCAGAATAAATACCCATAGGTCTGTTTCTAAAAACCAGCAAAATAATGTTCAGGAGATGCTGAGAGTTTTCACTCAGTGCATGAATGATATTACAGTTTTTTGTGTTCGAGACTGCCACACATTTTATAGTTATACATTGGTTTAGGGGTGTTATAAGGTGCTGCTCTGTTCTTTGAGGACCGGGCAAAGTATAGAAACTAAGGGGCTTTTTTATGAGCCAGTTTGTGTCGCTCTTGATGCAAACCTTACATGTGATTTATGAAGCCACGCAAGGCCACTTTGTGTGGCCCTGACTGGCTCTATAAATCTAAATAACTAAAGTTTGTTACATACTATAGTTTTTGCTCCTGGACTGTAAAATTTCTCCTAATGGTCTTTGAGGTCTAATAGCCATGTATTTAACTTGACTAGAGTCAATTTCTAAACCTTTGACTATGCAATACTCATTAAAACTGTAAGTGATGTCATCAGTGATGTCACTGACCATGTCATGAGTGATGTAATATGTGACGTCATCAGCAGTGCATTGCGGGGTGCGAGTTATAGTTAGCTCTACTAACTATAACGGACGAATTTCTCTGGTTTCTCTGGTTTTGTACGAGTGAAATGTCCAGCTAACTATAACGTCCCTGAAACCTATGGTTTTTTCAGTGAATTTCTAAGGTTTTTTAAATGCTAATTTCTACCTATAACGTGCCTGAAACCTATGGTTTTTTCAATGAATTTCAAAGGTTTTTAAATGCTAATTTCTAACTATAACGTCCCTGAAACCTATGTTTTTTTTAGTGAATTTCAAAGGTTTTTTAAATGCTAATTTCTAACTATAACATAGCAGTCGCGTTTGCAGAGTGGTGGAGAAAGGTGAGCGTGGCCTTCAAACACCTTTTAGCAATCCCACTGTGTGGGATTTAGCGGAGGTAACAGGAGGGATAGTTAGCCCCCAACGTCATCCTTGGGTGCCAACTACCCCTTTTATTACCTCCAGTAAGTCCCACACAGCAGGATTGCTAACTTGTTATATCAAGCCCGCCCCCTCCCTGCACCACTGTGCAAACGCGCCCCCTGGTGCGTTGTAAATTGGGGGATTAAGTCCCCTTGAATCCTGAGGGTCACTGGGGGCCAACTAGCCCACCAGGTACCTCCAGTAAGCGCCACAGAGCTGTGTTGCAGAGAGGTGTAAAAAGGGGCATGGCCTTAAACCACCTCTCTGCAACGCAGCTCTGTGGTGCTTACTGGAGGTACCTGGTGGGCTAGTTGGCCCCCAGGGACCCTCAGGATTGAAGGGGACTTAATCCCCCAATTTACAACACGCCAGGGGGCACAATGGCACACTTATTATGTCATGCCCGACCCCTCCCTGACCCACTGTGCAAACGCGCCCCCTGGTGCATTGTAAATTGGGGGATTAAGTCCTCTTGAATACTGAGGGTCCCTGATGTTGATTCATAGCTAGGATATTTTCACATGCATGAATAGGGGGTTATGCGTATGTATTTATATAAAAATCCTACCCCCCTATCAACATATATTATTATACATATATATTTTTAACCATGTGTGTTATTTATTCACGTATTTTACAGTGATTTGTTATCCTGGCAGAATTTCTATACTCATATTTTATATGATTTTACGCATTATGCTGTGAATTGAATATGAAGTATGTTTACTATATCTATTGCTGCTATCCATTTGCATTTGCACTTTAAATAGAGGTAATCCCGCCCCATACGCTGACATGTGATCAAGGCCGTCTTTTCTGGCCGAAACGCGTCATGGCGACATGGTGATTGCTGAATAAACATCACTGCAACTAATATGGGTCTACTCTTGCCTTATTCCAAGCTGATGTGAAATGGTGGGCAAGCTTGCAAATATATATATATATATACACGTTTTATTGGCCTATAATTGCTATGTTCCTGTCTACTTCCTTTTTTACAGATTTGGACAACTTCAGCCCCTCTCCATGTTGAGGGTACCGGTGCTCCAGAGGGACAGCATTTCAGATTAAATTAACGTATGGTACACATACATCTTTGTCGTGTTTAAGAAGGTCACCCTGGATTTTGTCCAGTCCTGGGCTTTTCCCAACCTAAAGGCATCGATAACTCCCATTGTTTCTTCTAAACTGAAGCTCATTGTGTATCCCATGTCAATATTAGGGTTGCAATTGCGGAGACATTGCGGGGACATTGCGGAGACATTGTGGAGTCACTGTAGATCTATGGTATGTTCCTCAAGAGCAGAGTAAAGATTGGAAAAATGTTGGAACTAAGTGCCCAAGTCCAGGTAGTGCTCTGTGCCAGTGGTGGCTTCTTTGCTTCTGTGTGCAAGTATTTTCCAAAATGTAGTGGTTTCCTTACTTTTAGCTGCTTGTACCAAATTTGACCAGTTTGTCTCTTCCCAGCTCCTCTCAGCTTTATGTAATTCTTTCTTATAATTAGTCTTAGCCTCTTGCACAGCTTTTGCTCCTTTAGACTTTAGGACATTAAGTAATAACTTCTTAGTCTCCCTGCAATCCTTCGTGTGCCACAGATTACAGAAGTAGTGCCTTTTTATCCCTTGTCCTTCCTTTTTGGATGGTCGCTTGGTTAAGTGTGGAGTTAGATTTTCAACCAGGTAATGGTGAATTTCTATTATGGGAATCTGGGATGGAGAATAACCAACAAACAGGCTCATTGCATCCGAAAAAGTGTTGTAAATGCTAGCCGTGGTCTCCATATTGCTCACTATGGACAGCCACTTAACTGAATCTACGGCTATTCCAATAGTGGTTTGTATTAGAGATGGATCCCTATCTTGTGTCTGTAACTCGGGCAGACAACTTGACATCACTAGGCATAGCAGACAGTGATCACTATCATCCCTGCTATCTATTTTAAAATCAATTAGCCTATCCCTGGTTGCTACACTATGTGAGATGTAATCAATCTTTGATCGCGTGTTGCTTCTTTTAAATGTGTGTGAGCTGGGGATATCGGAGGCCATTCTACCATTGCATTTTCTCAGTCCGTGTTCTAGTGTGAGATGTATGAGTGGCATGGCTACTAGTGTGCAAGGTATTGGTGGGCCGGTCGCTAATGCAGGAATACCTATTACAGTGTCTTCTTCCTCCAGGATCTGGTCTAGATCCCTGATTGGCTCGAACGTACAATTAAAATCACTGCCTATGATAATCATATCTTTGGGGCCTATAGAATTAGGGGCACTGTTTAATGTTTCTATCACCTGGTGCTCCAAACTCCTCCTCCTTGGTCTCACATAAACATTGAACAAGAGGACTGGAATACCATTGCTTGTTTTTATGCATACACCCCATATATCTGAGAAGTCTATGGGAAACACGTCAATGGAGACGTTTAGGGAGATTTATTTTCCATAGAACCAACCCCCCGATTGTCTGCCACTCCTTGAGGTAGTTGTGCTGATATAGAAGGTTTATAACCTTACTTATGTGGTGGGTTGAATAGCCAAGTCTCCTGGAAAAGGCAGGGATGAAACTGGTTGATGTACTTTTGCCAGTCTGGGTCTATTACCTTTTGCCTTAGTCCTGCCACATTTCAGGAAAATAGGTGTATGGGTTCCAACTTTGGCCTGTTTAAACTGAGTAGCACAGACTCTGGTCCATTTTCCATACAGATGCTTGTGCGGTGCTTCCTGCTACCCCCGAGGTGCCTGGATGAGAGCCCCACTATAGTTTATGTCTTTAATACCATTCGGCCTTTGGCACTGGTCGTGTGGTGGTGTTACGATCGGTGTGACGAGGGTTCAGTCAGTCAATCTACAGCCTCGCAATTTACCATGTTGTGACTATTTTAGGGTTGATTGGTCCGGGTAGATGGATCCCCCAATATAAAATCTGCCCTGTTCATTGGTCTATGCAGCTTGACCTTATTGATGAATTCAACAATGGGCACAATTTTATGTCCATTTTGATTAACTCGTCGACTATGGTCTTGTTGTTAAAGGTGAGGACAATAATATCATTGGTTCCATCCCCACTGGGTAGTCTTTCTGCTTTGACTATATCCGAATGCACCACTGATAGGCATTGTCAGCTGTGCCTAATCCAGTGGACCACCTTGTTTTTTAACAAATCCCCATCCTCGCAGCTGCCTTGTCTTAGCTTAGGGATGTTAACCATGTACATTCTATATTCCTCAGCTTTGCCTACTTGTTCACCAAAGTAGTGCATGTTGTTAGAATGGGAGCCCCTTGTATACGGGGCCATACTAGGCAATGTCCTCTCAGTTATAATTTGTTGTATAGGTATTCATAAGTATTGGGGGTCTCGCTTGGGTAAGTGACGTTGGCTTGTCCTAGGGGCACTATGGCCCACTGGTTCTATGGATCTCTCTTGTTGCGTGTTATCATTACATGGCCTTAAGCAGCACTCCATGTTATGCTCATCATGTCTGCTAGCAAGAGTCTGGCTGGATTAGGACAATGCAGGGCTCATTTTGTCAATTGGTTGAAATGCATAGCAGGTGGGCCTGGTCTCTGTGGGTGAAGTGGTTTAGGTAACTAGTGGGGCACCTCTCTGCTCTTGCTATGTGATGTTCCCCCTTGCCCTTCAAGCTGAGCCATCAAGAATTTCCCAAGTCCTTTCAAATCCACCACCTCTTTTAAGAAAATGCCAATTTTCGAGGTGCTCTCCCTCATTGTTATTTCAATGTGGCTACACTGTCGTGCTTTGGAAAATTCAGGCGGTTCTCTTCTCACTTGATGTTTAGCTATTGGTGGATTGCATGAGTAGTGGGGCTATGAGCTGGTAGGTCTGTCACAGTGGCTCTAAGTGCCTCTCTGTCAGCAGGGGGGAGCATCTATTGTCGCAGGTAAACCCCATGACCACCTCCAAATGCTTGTCTTCTCCTGGTCCTGTCTGCCCCGTCTCCTCTATGAAGTTATTGACTGATAGATAGTTGGGTTGGGGCCGGTTTGCTCAGTTTGCTGGCCTCTGTGAGGCAGGGTGCAGATCTTTGTTTTTCATTAGGGTGGCCCAGGGTTGGTTTAGAATTCGAATTGCTTATTCCCTGCACTGCTTCTTGCTTTGCATCAAAGGAGGTCATTTTTGAGGTTTGTGCGCGACTCAATTTAACCTTTTCACCCAGTATGGACTCAACCTCTTCTATTAGGTGATCTATTTCAGCCGTTGTGCAGTTATCCCTGGCATTTCTCTTTTTTTGGGGGGGGGTTTACCTCTTGCCATGTGGCGCCTCAGATGCTTTGCATTTCACCATTCTGTCACCAATAAATGCTCACAATATTTATCCCGCTCTATGGTGTTCATAAAACAAGACAATAGTTGGCCAACTTGAAATCTCCGAGTCTACCCTAGCAAGATCTATTACCAAACAGACATTTCTATGTGTAGACGGATACGGCCTTTTATCCTAGGGTTTTAGTTAAAAGCAGATAAAATACAAACGGAAAGAAAAAGCACAAGTGAGGAACAGTAATCTCCAGTGGTAGCAAAAAAATGAATATGTTAGTATAACGTTTGAATTCTGGTAACTTAATTGTTCTTACAAATTATTCTTTTAGGCCCACGGGTAGGTCAGATGCAATTTGGGCTGTGCCGCAGGGAGGTGTCAGTATGGCAAAGCTGGGGAGAGAGCTCCTCGCTTTCCCTCAGTGTGTGCGCGCCCCTGCATGGTTGACTCTGGGGCTAAAGCTAGTGGGGAGGGAGGCCTTTCGATATTGGGTCAGGACGGCACTGCGTATCTAGTTCAGGCATGGAGAGACTGGGTCAGGACAATGCTAAGGGCGATAGATCATCAGGTACATGCCATTTTACAACGGGGTCTAAGTTAAAGAGTGTTGCTCACCAGTGCCCTCTGGGACAGTACTCTCTCCTGTGCTTATGTCAGTCCAAACACTTGATCCAGAAGCATAAGGTACTCACCTTACGTAAGCTCTCTATACAGTAAATTAGAGCTAGCAGTGGCATTATCCCCTCAGGAAGCTTAATAGTCCTGTTTAAGGCGGCAGCCTATGTCTGGCAGTAAAACCGAGGGGGGTGGCCCTGTCCTGGCTCTCTCTGGTGCAGACTTTGCCCGTGTACAACCAGCGCGCATCCAGTGATGTGCGAATGCTGAGAGTGCTCTTCAGGGATCAATCAGCAGGGATGCCTCCTGGTGCAGGGCAAGGTGAGGAGTCTCCTGCAGTCAGTGTGGTCACGGGGGGGCACAAACCCCTCTTTCAGCAGGTCAGATTTCCCACGCTGCGAGAATGCAGAGTGTGGTTTCTGTGTGATGCAAAGGCCCCGCCCAATTCAGGGACCAGGGACGGCTCCTGGTGCAGGGCAAGGTGAGGAATGGAGTCTTTTGAAGTCAACGTGGTCACGGGGGGCTATAAACCCTTCTTTCAGCTGGTCAGATGTCCATACATCTGGAGTAAGGCAAATCGCTGCGTTGCCTTACTCTGCACTGGGAAGGCGTTGCATGGTTGTTCCCATTGTTCCCATGCAACTCCTGTGGTTTTTGATGCATTCCCAGATTTACCAGAAGTGGTAGACCTGGGAATGCGCCAAAAAGCTACGCCTTCTCAGGTGAGGTGAAACGATTTCTCCTTGTTACTTCCTCTTTCAATGTGTGCTGCATTCTGGTGGATATGCCTTTCAGGATTGTTTTTGTACAGGGAACGTGTCCCATCCTGCACAAAAACAATCCTGCATGCAACGCAGGCACCCTTGCACCATGGTGCAAAGGTGCCTACCTAGTACTACGCAACCAAAAGGGCTCCAGCACAGGAAAAAATGCAGGAATGCACTGCATTGCCTTAAATACAGTGCATTCCTGCCCTTTCCCTGTCACGCAGTGCAGTGCAGTGCAGCAAAGTGACTTGCTGAACTGCACTGTGTGACATTCCTCTAAATAGACCCCTAAATGCATATGCAAGTTTGCAAAGATGAGAAGTTTGGTGCAATCTGCAGAACAAATGCCAGACTGAAACAGGGCCAGGAAGTTCAGCAAAATAACAAATTGATTGCAATGAAATGACACACACTTTTAGGATTTTGCCTAAGGAAATAAGAGCGATGTATTGCTCTAAGCACGTGATATTAACTTGACACTATTTATCAATGGTGTGACATGCACACATTTAAGAGAGAGATTAAGAGACCCTGTCAAAGAAATGTGTAGATGGCGCCCAACCAAGATGACAGTGAAATGGAAGCATTTGTTTTCACAGAGCTGACTACAAGAGGGTTACCAACTCCATACCAAAGGGCTTTTTATAAGATCTATGTTGAATAAAAAATCCGGACATGATTTTTAAAATTGAAACTAATGTAAAGACGCCCTGAAGTCAAGTGAAACTAGAGAATGGATATTATCAAGAACACGTTAGATCTCATTGGCCAACTGAATTAGCAAATTCAGTGCATCTGAGTATATGGCTTCGTCAGTTGTAGTTCCAAACATCTCTAAGGCAGTGTTATGTTTCTACAGACCAGTAAAGGGACATTAGAGCTGTTCCCCATACAGATATCCAGGGCCGGCCTTAGGGCAGTGCGACCGGTGCGGCCGCACCACACTGGGCACCGACCTGTGGAGGGGGGTGCTGACCTCAGGGGGTGGGCTGTGTTTAGCAGTAAATAATGATTGGACAGATGAGGGGCCCTTTTGCCCGATGGTAGTGAGAGAATCCGAGGAGGAGGTCATGGGGGTGGGGGCACCAAAAATTATTGTCGCACCGGGCGACACCAGGGCTAAAGCCAGCCCTGCAGACATCCACTGTGGGTCTGCAGCTTTAACCTTTCTGGGCTGAATGCATCCAAGTACAGGTTATCCCTGGCCAGTGTGTGGGTGTTCCAGGCTTCCTTGTTTGGGTGTAACATCTGCAGCATATACTGAGCCACAGAAACTCCAAGGCTTGCATTTCACCAGGTAAAATCTACCTAGCAAGGTCGACTTCATTCTAGGTCACTGTATGTAAGTGTTTCTTAGGCTTATGGGGCCTTGTATATAGTGGTACCACAATTTCACCTACTAGATCAATCTTTGCCCATATGCAGGTGGAATAACCTGAATTTATTGAAAACTTCTCCTTGATCCTGTCCCACCTCATCAGTAAACCTTCTCATGGTGATCTTCGAAGTCTGCAATAGCAGTGAGGTGCTTTCATTGTCTGCTCAGTGTAGTCAATCACAGCTACTGCCCATTCTTGTTGTTTCCACCCAATGCCATCACACTCCATTTTTGGTGCCACTTTATTTCTCTGGAAACAGAAACAGTGCACCCGTTATGTAATACGGGCCAGAATTAGTTTGAGCTTGTATATTTAATATATGCACAAAATGTTACCTATATGATAAATGCTCACTTGCATTCGAGCACCAGAATTGTATCTGTTCAAATTTTTTGTTAAACTCGCATAGTTCTCGAATTAGGGGGCATATTATCAAGGGCAGTATCGCCACTTTAGCAGCACTTTTTGCCGATAAAGCGGCGATATTTTTATCGCCCTATTAGCAAGCTGTCGCTAACAGCTGTTAGCGACAGCTTAATGGCGATAGCGGCCGTTTTGTAGCCGCTTTGCATGTCAGCGATAATTATCGCTAATGACATGCAAAGTAGGCTTTCCCAACTAAAAGCAACTGCAAACAGTCGCAAACACAACTTCCCCCTATTATCAATGCCCGCGAAGCGATATAAAAACTCGCGCTAACCGCGATTATCGCTGGAATTTAACACCTGCTAAAAACTTGACTTACCTATTTTCTCAATGGGAGGTGGATTGTGAGGCTAAGTCCACCATTGCCTATCATCAAGGATTCCCCTATCGCTGGTGTTTTATCGCAGGATTTTTTGCGATATTCTCGCATTTCGCCGCTATCGCTGGATTTTTTATCACCTTGGAGATAAGCGTTGCTAATAACGCGCTATCTCGGCGATGAAATCCAGCGATAGCCGGCAATAAAAAAAACAGCGCTGAGCGCGCTTTGCGATAATTATCGCAAATTGTTGCTAATATGCCCCTTCGACTTTCATGAAATATGCTAAATGTTTGCCATTTTGCAAGATTTTTGCCAACAGGAAACTGTGAGGTATACCCCTCATGATGAAACGTTTTTGGAAATACAGGTGAAATATAGTTTTGCTGTAAACACATAGGGCCATATTCTCAAGAACGGCGATAACATTATCGCCGCTTTAGCGGCAGGAAACTGCCGCTAAAGCGGCGATAAAGCCCTTATCGCCGCTTTAGTGGCAGTTTCCTGCCGCTAAAGCGGCGATAAAGTTATCGCCGTTCTTGAGAATATGGCCCATAATTTCCAGAACTATTTTACATGAAACAACTTTGCAAATTTCGCACACTCCTAAATAACTCAAAACCCCTACCTGTTATTACAACTGCCTTTTAAATCAGTATAAAATCATTTGAATCCTGTTTCGATGCAACATTCCATGCATAAATGCATTTGTCTCGTGTAGCATGGCTCTTTAGCCCTGTGCTGCTACATTTCATTTCTAAATCAGTGGATATTCCCATACCATGCACAAATATTGCTGCATCATTCAAGTACGACTGCATGTATGGGACTTATAGCTCACAAATCTTGATACAAAGCACTGACCACCTAAACAGGAGAGAATTATACATAATAGGCACGCAGGGTGCAAGCCACACTGGGGAGAGAGGAGGATGGAAGGAAGGTGTAGTATAGGAAAGTAAGGAAGTTCCAGGTAAACCCATGAGAGTAGTAGGAGTTAAGTCAGTTTTGGCAGAGACGGGAGAAGAAGATCCCGTGTGCTGGAGTTCAGGGATAGGGGGAGTAGGGTGGTGCTTCTCAAAGAGTTCAGCAGCGGAAGGTTACATTGTGATGGGGTATTCTTTAAAAGATAAGTCTTCACTTCTTTTTTGAAGTCGAGAAGGGATATTGCCTCCCAGATAAGATCTATGATGCCATCCTACAGCTTGGTTATACAGCAGGAGACGTTGTGTCATCTAGTTTTTCGTTTTTTACATTTTCTTATTTTTAATCTGACAATGCTATTTCTCTCCATATACAGACAGCGCCCAATTTGGTATGGTTATATTCTAAGTCTGAATCGTTGTATCTTAACCGTGCTGTGCACTACTTTGCCCAGCTCACTGTTGTCTGTAGGAATGCAAGACTCCTCGCCCAAAAATATTTTGGGGGCCCCTCTTTGAAACAACTTTGCATTTTATTATACATTTTCTGCTAATTTAAGTCCCATGATGACAAACAAAAGCGAATTACATGTTAAAGGTTGAGATAGAGAAATAGATACAAGTAAAATAAAGAAAAACTCCACTTTGCCAGGGACCTCTGGGAAGGTGGGGGCCCTGGGCAATTACACACTTTGCCCATGCCTTAAAACGTCTCTGGCCCAGCTCCCCTTTTCTGCATAGTGTGCCTGTACTGATGCATAGCTCTAATTCTGAAATCTATCTGAAAATGATGCATTCCTTGTACAATACTATAAAGCTGATGTAATGTAATCTTATTTTTATGTTTTCAAATTCATGTTTGCTCCATTTTTACGTCTGTCTGCAGATAGCTTTAGGTGTATGGCAGAGACTGATTATGCGTTTGGTGCTCTTCAGACTGCTGTTGCAGCGGTGTCAGATTCACCCGCTGTATTATTAGTTTGGCGGTTTGCTGAACAAAAGACCACCGGAGCACCGTCAACACCCCAGCCATTTGCCGACCTCCTCAATGGTGGTCAAGGAAAGCAGCTGTCATAGGGCAGTACAGAGAAGTTCACCAACGTCCGAATTATGAGTTGGCTTTCTGACGAGCTGATGTGGTGGTGGGACCACCTGCATCGAGACGGCAGAATTGAAGGATTTGTGGTGCATTCTCACCCATTTCCATTTCCTCCCTTCAGTCATGACGTGGATACATTCCTCCAGGGCTCCCCTTCACAGCAGCATCTTTACATGGACAAACATGACCCTGTTGGGACCGAAATACAGGCAAGTTCATTTTGTACTATTTATCCATTGCCTGGACAGGGCACATATGGTCCAAACTCCAGCAATGTGAAAGTACTGGTAGTAGGTATTTTTTCACGTGTCATGCATATGGGTACACTGCAGACAAAAATACACACTTGCATCGACACATACGAAAAATTAGACATCGCCATCAGAAACACCGCCGCTGGCCTATCGGGAACATTGTAATACGGCAGGCGGAGACTGCCACTGTGGCAATCTTCCTGGGACTGCCGCCATGGCAGTCGGGTAGTCAAACCACCAAACTTGTAATCAGGCCCTAAGTTAACAATAAACTATATACATATGAAAGGGCTTTGGGTTAGCCCCTTCAGTCATTGAATGTTAAAAATGGCATTCACATTTTGGATCATCCCACCAGACAGCTATATGGAGCACTAAGTGTCAGTCATATTGTATGGAGTAGTTCTGCTGTACTGTAGCAGCCTAGAAGATAAGGAGTCATCACAGATGGCTTCATGGCCACCACTCATAGTGCACTTGGGTGACTAGTGTCACAAGTCCATGTACATTCTTATTGATGGTTCACTTGTCTCCTTCGCACACATTTGGTTCCCACCATGCCGTTTTCGGAAGGTCAGCTGTCTTGTTCTGCGCTGCCTCGGTGGTAGTCCGGGGGGGGGGGCGGGGGGAGGCCTGGGGTGGTGGCGGTGGGAGTTGTGGCCCTTGTGGGTCTCCGAGCTGCATGGTCAGTAGCTCCATGACATGTGTTGGTCTTCAGATGTGGCTCTGGGCTGGGCTCCCTTTCATGCTGCAGGTTGTTGTACTGCTTTACACCAGTAAAAGGCAGGTGTTAAATCCCTGCTGCTAACGCGCCTTATCGCCTGTTTTTGGGTCGCATCGCAGATCTGGCTGGTCGTTGAGAATATCGCGAAGTGGTGTTTTCTTGTGTTTTTGCACGGGAACGCCTACTCTGCATGTCATTAGTGTTAGTTGTCGCTCTCATCCGTGGCGATGTTTTTTGCGCCAGCTATCGCTGGGAAACTGGCGATATCGGCAGTTTGCACCAGCTTGAGAATAGGGCGATAAATCTATTGCCACTTTTGCTGCGCTAAAGGGCCGATAAATTGGCGATAAGTCCTTGAGAATATGCCCCACTGTATTCTAAAGCTGGTTTGAGGTCCACAACACAGGGACATCTACCTGGGAAGTAGTGCCTCTTCACATTGCCATCATAATCAGTGTCATCCCACGTGTGGTCTACTAGACTAGTTGGAAAAGTATAACTAGGCAATACTGTTTTTAATCCTGGCCTCCCTTTTGACCAGGTTGTTTGCTCTTGGGCAATCGCTTTTCAAACATATTCCTCTTCTCCATTTTTGGTAAGATTGGCAGTATTTAGAGTCAAAGTAAAAGCTTCTAGTAAGCATGTGTTTAATAAAATACGAAGGAATGTGGCATGAGAGAGGGGGTAGAGGAAAAAGGCCAGTCTCATGGAATGCTCACCAAAATGCAATATGGTGGTAAAAGTATAGCCCTTGAGCAGCGTGCTGCTAATTTAGGTGTCAACTTAACAAACTGTTTGATCTTGGGCAAATCATACACCCCCTCAATCTACTGATCTGACAAAATGTCAGCACTCTGAAAGAGCATTAAAGGAAGCTATAAATATCACAAGCATACACCTAAGACAGATCCACTGCATGGTAGTCATTAACACATTCAAAGCTGTTTATCTTATAGATAAATGTGCTCCTGAATCTGCATCGTCTAGGACCCCTTCAGTGCTGCAGCTCCTACCTTCTAGCCACCGAAGGTACCCTTTCACAGCTCATAAAGGGCTGAAACAGTGAGAGTTCCTTGAATCGTGAGAGGGCTAAAAGTGGTGGGGAGTAAACATGTGGAACAATGGGCATTCTGTAGTTCTTCTGTGTGAGCAGTGGTACAGGAGCTATGATTGCTGGATAAACTTGCAAATGCGGGATAGTTGGTCATCTTACCATTAACCCATCCATACATGCAAACAATTTATGGATTTATTATTGGGTTAATATGGTATAAACTAGATTATCGGAGCTAAAAAAGCACTTTATAGATGTTGGTAATCCGTTGCACTGTGCCACAGCATAAAATAGCGTGCATTTCATTTGGTGTCAGAGCATAGAAACAGTGGACATTTCAGACAATAAAACATCACTAAAAGCAATCACTAAGGAAGCACTTTTTCTTATTAGCCTATATTTGTTTTCCATGTACTTCTGCCTTATCAGACATTTTAATACTGTATGACCAGTTTCTATACCGTTGTAAATTAATTTCAGCCCACTAATCATATATTTTAACTTCACATCTATATATTTCTACAAGTTCATTACATCTTTCGAAAGAAGAATTTAGAAATGTTTAAATTTAAACAAATCTGCAAATTTTTCATTCCTGTTGACATATTTCCCTTTCTGTTACTGGAACATCTTATCACAAGTTCCAAAGTGTTAATTATATAGAGACATTGAATCATATTTTTGGAAGTCTCAATATGTTTCCGTCACTCTGTATTATCATTTATTTACTTTGCGCTAACATATTGCTTAGCGTCAAACAGTATGGAGCGAACCACATTCGGCAGAAACTAAAAATGAAATTGGTAGAGAAGAGCACAAATGTTGAAAAAATTACAGACCTTAAAGCCCCAGGGCTTAAGTGTCATGAAGAAAATGCTGTATTATGGCTTCCTTGTAAAAGGGTTTTTTGGGTATTGGAGGCTATAACATTCACTGTCAAAGCCAAGAGGTCTGGCTTTGTCAAACTGCTGTGATGGTAAAATTGCAAGACAACTGCTTGCAATAAAATCTTTCAATAAAAAAAAAAACAATCATCACATTTAGTTTTATTTGACAGTAATTGTGCTTCATTAAATGTGAATACAAATAGCAGGTATAGAAACTATTTTTTGTCTTAATGCATATAGAAGGAAAATATGATTATTATTAACACAAAGAAAAGTTTCTATTGGTTTTGATTACTGCAACATGAATAAATAGTTTAAACTTACAAGGATGACTAATACACTTAAAATACAAATGATAACGGAAGTGAAGAAAAAATATTGACAAAGTAAAGTATTGACCTTCCAACCCTTTAATGAAGTGCACATTCTGGGTGGATATAGACATCTGATCAGGCATAACAGCAATTGTATGGCACAATATCAAGGGAACAAAAGACACACAATTGATGGACGGAATGCAGAACAAATCAAAACATTCACCCCCAGTCAATAGATCTGGGTTAAATCCATCATTCTTTTGCTCATCATGCCACCCCAGTTTAGACCTGGCCATATGCAAATCAGTCTTGACCCTGTGCCTCATGGGAACAGTCCAGCCCGGACTGCCAAGCCAGGTCCTCCCTGGACCAGAAACAAGCATCCTAGGACTGGTTTCGGGGTTTCACCCCTCTTCAGCCAGGATAGCTTGATTCCAGTGGCACAGTGAGCCCGGGACACACGTCTGGGCATACCCGGCGCACTTAGGGCGAGGAAGCAAAAGACACACAATTGATGGACGGAATGCAGAACAAATCAAAACATTCAACCCCAGTCAAGAGATTTGGGTTAAATCCATCATTCTTTTGCTCACCATGCCACCCCAGTTTAGACCTGGCCATATGCAAATCAGTCTTGACCCTGTGCCTCATGGGAACAGTCCAGCCCGAACTGCCAAGCCAGGTCCTCCCTGGACCGGAAACAAGCATCCTAGGACCGGTTTCAGGGTTTCACCCCTCTTCAGCCAGTATAGCTTGATTCCAGTGGCACAGTGAGCCCGGGACACACGTCTGGGCATACCCGGTGCACTTAGGGCGAGGAAGCAAAAGACACACAATTGATGGACGGAATGCAGAACAAATCAAAACATTCATCCCCAGTCAAGAGATCTGGGTTAAATCCATCATTGTTTTGCTCACCATGCCACCCCAGTTTAGACCTGGCCATATGCAAATCAGTCTTGACCCTGTGCCTCATGGGAACAGTCCAGCCCGAACTGCCAAGCCAGGTCCTCCCTGGACCGGAAACAAGCATCCTAGGACCGGTTTCGGGGTTTCACCCCTCTTCAGCCAGGATAGCTTGATTCCAGTGGCACAGTGAGCCCGGGACACACGTCTGGGCATACCCGGCGCATTTAGGGCGAGGAAGAAAAAGACATACAATTGATGGACGGTATGCAGAACAAATCAAAACATTCACCCCCAGTCAAGAGATCTGGGTTAAATCCATCATTCTTTTGCTCACCATGCCACCCCAGTTTAGACCTGGCCATATGCAAATCAGTCTTGACCCTGTGCCTCATGGGAACAGTCCAGCCCGAACTGCCAAGCCAGGTCCTCCCTGGACCGGAAACAAGCATCCTAGGACCGGTTTCGGGGTTTCACCCCTCTTCAGCCAGGATAGCTTGATTCCAGTGGCACAGTGAGCCCGGGACACACGTCTGGGCATACCCGGCGCACTTAGGCTGAGGAAGCAAAAGACACACAATTGATGGACGGAATGCAGAACAAATCAAAACCTTCACCCCCAGTCAAGAGATCTGGGTTAAATCCATCATTCTTTTGCTCACCATGCCACCCCAGTTTAGACCTGGCCATATGCAAATCAGACTTGACCCTGTGCCTCATGGGAACAGTCCAGCCCGAACTGCCAAGCCAGGTCCTCCCTGGACCACAAACAAGCATCCTAGGACCGGTTTCAGGGTTTCATCCCTCTTCAGCCAGGATAACTTGATTCCAGTGGCACAGTGAGCCCGGGACACACGTCTGGGCATACCCGGCGCACTTAGAGCGAGGAAGCAAAAGACACACAATTGATGGACGGAATGCAGAACAAATCAAAACATTCACCCCCAGTCAAGAGATCTGGGTTAAATCCATCATTCTTTTGCTCACCATGCCACCCCAGTTTAGACCTGGCCATATGCAAATCAGTCTTGACCCTGTGCCTCATGGGAACAGTCCAGCCCGAACTGCCAAGCCAGGTCCTCCCTGGACTGGAAACAAGCATCCTAGGACCGGTTTCGGGGTTTCACCCCTCTTCAGCCAGGATTGCTTCATTGAAGCAAGGGGAGCTGCATGTCAGCAGCTCCCCTTGAGCAAAAGCAATGCCGGCTCCTGCAGGAGGCGGGTAGCCGGTTGGACCGTGGGGGCATTGGGGCTCCCCCCATGGTCCCCAACGGAGAGGCCAGGCCCCAGGGGATGGGGTCCCCGGGGCCAGAAGTGGCCCAGGAGGGAGGCCAAGCGGCCCCCCTCCCCTGACATTATAATTAAAAAAAAAAAAAAAACGGAAAGGCCGGCCCCGGGGAATGGGGTACTCGGGGCCATAATTGGCCTAAGGAGGGGGGCCACGCGGCCCCCCTCCAAAAAAATAAAAAAGAAGGTTGCCCATGCCCTGGGGGATGGTGTCCCCGGGGCCATAATTGGCCTCTGGAGGGGAGCCACGCGGCCCCCCTCCCAAAATTTCAATTAAAAAAAAAGAAGGCTGCCAGGCCCCGGGGGATGGGGTCCCCGGGGCCAAAACTGGCCCAGGGAAGGGGGGCCACGCAGCCCCCCTCCCATAATAAAGATTTTAAAAAAATAAAACAAAAGCCGGCATATCGCCGGAGGCCCCGCCCCCTCCCTGCACCACTGTGCAAACGCGCCCCCTGGCGCATTGTAAGTTGGGGGATTAAGTCCCCTTGAATCCTGAGGGTCCCTGAGGGCCAACTAGCCCACCAGGTACCTCAAGTAAGCACCACAGAGCTGTGTTGCGGAGAGGTGTAAAAAGGGGCGTGACCTCGAACCACCTCTCTGCAACGCAGCTCTGTGGCGCTTACTGGAGGTACCTGGTGGGCTAGTTGGCCCCCAGGGACCCTCAGGATTGAAGGGGACTTAATCTCCCAACTTACAATGAGCCAGGGGGCGCGTATGCACAGTGGTGCAACGAGGGGGCGGGCCTGAAACAACAAGTGTGCAAACGCGCCCCCTGGCGCGTTGTAAATTGGAGGATTAAGTCCCGTTCAATCCTGAGGGTCCCTGGTGGCAAACTAGCCCAACTGCAGCGTGGTGTAAAAAGGGGCGTGGCCTCAGAACACCTCTCTGCAACGCAGCTCTGTGGCGCTTACTGGAGGTACCTGGTGGGCTAGTTGGCCCCCAGGGACCCTCAGGATTCAAGGGGACTTAATCCCCCGACTTACAACGCGCCAGGGGGCGTGTTTGCACAGTGGTGCAGGGAGGGGGCGGGCCTGATATAACAAGTACCTTTCCTGCCTGTTTTTACATCTCACTTGTCTCTTTCTACACTCGTCTTCCCTCTTTCTGTACCTTTCCTGCCTGTTTTTGAATCTCACTTGCCTCTTTCTGCACTTTTCTTGCTTCTTTCTACACCTCTGTTGCTTCTTTCAGCAATTCTCTTGCCTCTTTGTGCACTTCTCTTGCCTGTTTCTGCACCTCTCTTGCCTCTTTTTGCACCTCTGTTGGCTCTTTCTGCACCTCACTTGCTCCTTTCTACACTTCTCTTGCCTCTTTCTGCACCCCTGTTGCTTCATTCTGCACTTTCCATGCTTCTTTCTGCACCTGTCTTGCTTCTTTCTGCACCCCTGGTGTCTCTTTATGTACCTCAATTGCCTCTTTCTGCACTTTTCTTGCCTTTTTCTGCAGTTCTCTTCCATCTTTCTGCATGTCTGTTGCCTCTTTCTGCACCTCATTTGCTTCTTTCTGCACCCCTGTTGGCTCTTTCTGCACTTGTCTTCCCTATTTCTGTACCTTTCCTGCCTGTTTTTGCATCTCACTTGCCTCTTTCTGCACTTTTCTTGCTTCTTTCTATATCTCTGTTGCTTCTTTCAGCAATTCTCTTGCCTCTTTGTGCACTTGTCTTGCCTGTTTCTGCACCTCTCTTGCCTCTTTTTGCACCTCTGTTGGCTCTTTCTGCACCTCACTTGCTCCTTTCTACACTTCTCTTGCCTCTTTCTAAACCCCTGTTGCTTCATTCTGCACTTTCCATGCTTCTTTCTGCACCTGTCTTGCTTCTTTCTGTACCCCTGGTGTCTCTTTATGTACCTCTTTTGCCTTTTTCTGCCCTTTTCTTGCCTTTTTCTGCAGTTCTCTTCCATCTTTCTGCACGTCTGTTGCCTCTTTCTGCACCTCATTTGCTTCTTTCTGCACCCCTGTTGTCACTTTCTGCACTCGTCTTCCCTCTTTCTGTACCTTTCCTGCCTGTTTTTGCATCTCACTTGCCTCTTTCTGCACTTTTCTTGCTTCTTTCTACACCTCTGTTGCTTCCAGCAATTCTCTTGCCTCTTTGTGCACTTCTCTTGCCTGTTTCTGCACCTCTCTTGCCTCTTTTTGCACCTCTGTTGGCTCTTTCTGCACCTCACTTGCTCCTTTCTACACTTCTCTATCCTCTTTCTGCACCCCTGGTGCTTCATTCTGCACTTTCCATGCTTCTTTCTGCACCTGTCTTGCTTCTTTCTGCACCCCTGGTGTCTCTTTATGTATCTCTTTTGCCTCTTTCTGCACTTTTCTTGCCTTTTTCTGCACCACTCTTCCCTCTTTCTGCACGTCTGTTGCCTCTTTCTGCACCTCATTTGCTTCTTTCTGCACCCCTGTTGTCTCTTGCTGCACTCGTCTTCCCTCTTTCTGTACCTTTCCTGCCTGTTTTTGCATCTCACTTGCCTCTTTCTGCACCTCTATTGCCTCTTTCTGCAGTTCTCTTGCCTCCTTCTGCATGTCACTTGCCTCTTTCTGTAACTCTCTCGCCTCTTTGTGCACCTCTCTTGCCTCTTTCTGCACTTTTCTTGCCTTTTTCTGCAGTTCTCTTCCATCTTTCTGCACGTCTGTGGCCTCTTTCTGCACCTCATTGCTTCTTTCTGCACCCCTGTTGTCTCTTTCTGCACTCGCCTTCCCTCTTTCTGTACCTTTCCTGCCTATTTTTGCATCTCACTTGCCTCTTTCTGCACTTTTCTTGCTTCTTTCTACACCTCTGTTGCTGCTTTCAGCAATTCTCATGCATCTTTGTGCACTGGTCTTGCCTGTTTCTGCACCTCTCTTGCCTCTTTTTGCACCTCTGTTGGCTCTTTCTGCACCTCACTTGCTCCTTTCTACACTTCTCTATCCTCTTGCTGCACCCCTGTTGCTTCATTCTGCACTTTCCATGCTTCTTTCTGCACCTGTCTTGCTTCTTTCTGCACCCCTGTTGCTTCACTCTGCACTTTCCATGCTTCTTTCGGCACCTGTCTTGCTTCTTTCTGCACCCCTGTTGTCTCTCTATGTACCTCTTTTGCCTCTTTCTGCACCTCTGTTGTCTCTATCTGCACTCGTCTTCCCTCTTTCTGTACCTTTCCTGCCTGTTTTTGCATCTCACTTGCCTCTTTCTGCACTTTTCTTGCTTCTTTCTACACCTGTGTTGCTTCTTTCAGTAATTCTCTTGCCTCTTTGTGCACTTCTCTTGCCTGTTTCTGCACCTCCCTTGCCTCTTTTTGCACCTCTGTTGGCTCTTTCTGCACCTCACTTGCTCCTTTCTACACTTCGCTTGCCTCTTTCTGCACCCATGTTGCTTCATTCTGCACTTTCCATGCTTCTTTCTGCACCTGTCTTACTTCTCTCTGCACCCCTGGTGTCTCTTTATGTACCTCTTTTGCCTCTTTCTGCACTTTTCTTGCCTTTTTCTGCACCTCTCTTCCCTCTTTCTGCACGTCTGGTGCCTCTTTCTGCACCTCATTTGCTTCTTTCTGCACCCTTGTTGTCTCTTTCTGCACTCGTCTTCCCTCTTTCTGTACCTTTCCTGCCTGTTTTTACATCTCACTTGCCTCTTTCTGCACCTCTATTGCCTCTTTCTGCAGTTCTCTTGCCTCCTTCTGCATGTCACTTGCCTCTTTCTGTAACTCTCTCGCATATTTACGCTCCTCTCTTGCCTCTTTCTGCACTCCTGTTGCTTCATTCTGCACTTTCCATGCTTCTTTCCGCACCTGTCTTGCTTCTTTCTGCACTCCTGTTGTCTCTTTATGTACCTCTTTTGCCTCTTTCTGCACTTTTCTTGCCTTTTTCTGCAGTTCTCTTCCATCTTTCTGCACATCTGTTGCCTCTTTCTGCACTTCATTTGCTTCTTTCTGCACCCCTGTTGTCTCTTTCTGCACTCGTCTTCCCTCTTTCTGTACCTTTCCTGTCTGTTTTTGCATCTCACTTGCCTCTTTCTGCACTTTTCTTGCTTCTTTCTACATCTCTGTTGCTTCTTTCAGCAATTCTCTTGCCTCTTTGTGCACTTCTCTTGCCTGTTTCTGCACCTCCCTTGCCTCTTTTTGCACCTCTGTTGGCTCTTTCTGCACCTCACTTGCTGCTTTCTACACTTCTCTTGCCTCTTTCTGCACCCATGTTGCTTCATTCTGCACTTTCCATGCTTCTTTCTGCACCTGTCTTGCTTCTTTCTGCACCCCTGGTGTCTCTGTATGTCCCTCTTTTGCCTCTTTCTGCACTTTTCATGCCTTTTTCTGCACCTCTCTTCCCTCTTTCTGCCCATCTGTTGCCTCTTTCTGCACCTCATTTGCTTCTTTCTCCACCCTTGTTGTCTCTTTCTGCACTCATCTTCCCTCTTTCTGTACCATTCCTGCCTGTTTTTGCATCTCACTTGCCTCTTTCTGCATCTCTATTGCCTCTTTCTGCAGTTCTCTTGCCTCCTTCTGCATGTAACTTGCTTCTTTCTGTAACTCTCTCGCCTCTTTGTGCACCTCTCTTGCCTCTTTCTGCACCCCTGTTGCTCATTCTGCACTTTCCATGCTTCTTTCTGCACCTGTCTTGCTTCTTCCTGCACCCCTGTTGTCTCTTTATGTACCTCTTTTGCCTCTTTCTGCACTTTTCTTGCCTTTTTCTGCAGTTCTCTTCCATCTTTCTGCACGACTGGTGCCTCTTTCTGCACCTCATTGCTTCTTTCTGCACCCCTATTGTCTCTTTCTGCACTCGCCTTCCCTCTTTCTGTACCTTTCCTGCCTATTTTTGCATCTCACTTGCCTCTTTCTGCACTTTTCTTGCTTCTTTCTACACCTCTGTTGCTTCTTTCAGAAATTCTCTTGCATCTTTGTGCACTTGTCTTGAATGTTTCTGCACCTATCTTGCCTCTTTTTGCACCTCTGTTGGCTCTTTCTGCACCTGACTTGCTCCTTTCTACACTTCTCTATCCTCTTGCTGCACCCCTGTTGCTTCATTCTGCACTTTCCATGCTTCTTTCGGCACCTGTCTTGCTTCTTTCTGCACCCCTGTTGTCTCTTTATGTACCCCTTTTGCCTCTTTCTGCACCCCTTTTGTCTCTTTCTGCACTCGTCTTCCCTCTTTCTGTACCTTTCCTGCCTGTTTTTGCATCTCACTTGCCTCTTTCTGCACTTTTCTTGCTTCTTTCAACACCTCTGTTGCTTCTTTCAGCAATTCTCTTGCCTCTTTGTGCACTTCTCTTGCCTGTTTCTGCACATCCCTTGCCTCTTTTTGCACCTCTGTTGGCTCTTTCTACACCTCACTTGCTCCTTTCTACACTTCTCTTGCCTCTTGCTGCACCCATGTTGCTTCATTCTGCACTTTCCATGCTTCTTTCTGCACCTGTCTTGCTTCTTTCTGCACCCCTGGTGTCTCTGTATGTACCTCTTTTGCCTCTTTCTGCACTTTTCATGCCTTTTTCTGCACCTCTCTTCCCTCTTTCTGCACGTCTGTTGCCTCTTTCTGCACCTCATTTGCTTCTTTCTGCACCCTTGTTGTCTCTTTCTGCACTCGTCTGCCCTCTTTCTGTACCTTTCCTGCCTGTTTTTGCATCTCACTTGCCTCTTTCTGCACCTCTATTGCCTCTTTCTGCAGTTCTCTTGCCTCCTTCTGCATGTAACTTGCCTCTTTCTGTAACTCTCTCGCCTCTTTGTGCACCTCTCTTGCCTCTTTCTGCACCCCTGTTGCTTCATTCTGCACTTTCCATGCTTCTTTCTGCACCTGTCTTGCTTCTTTCTGCACCCCTGTTGTCTCTTTATGTACCTCTTTTGCCTCTTTCTGCACTTTTCTTGCCTTTTTCTGCAGTTCTCTTCCATCTTTCTGCACGTCTGGTGCCTCTTTCTGCACCTCATTGCTTCTTTCTGCACCCCTGTTGTCTCTTTCTGCACTCGCTTTCCCTCTTTCTGTACCTTTCCTGCCTATTTTTGCATCTCACTTGCATCTTTCTGCACTTTTCTTGCTTCTTTCTACACCTCTGTTGCTTCTTTCAGCAATTCTCTTGCATCTTTGTGCACTTGTCTTGAATGTTTCTGCACCTCTCTTGCCTCTTTTTGCACCTCTGTTGGCTCTTTCTGCACCTCACTTGCTCCTTTCTACACTTCTCTATCCTCTTGCTGCACCCCTGTTGCTTCATGCTGCACTTTCCATGCTTCTTTCGGCACCTGTTTTGCTTCTTTCTGCACCCCTGTTGTCTCTTTATGTACCCCTTTTGCCTCTTTCTACACCCCTGTTGTCTCTTTCTGCACTCGTCTTCCCTCTTTCTGTACCTTTCCTGCCTTTTTTTGCATCTCACTTGCCTCTTTCTGCACTTTTCTTGCTTCTTTCTACACCTCTGTTGCTTAATTCCGTAATTCTCTTGCCTCTTTGGGCACTTCTCTTGCCTGTTTCTGCACCTCCCTTAGCTCTTTTTGCACCTCTGTTGGCTCTTTCTGCACCTCACTTGCTCCTTTCTACACTTCGCTTGCCTCTTTCTGCACCCATGTTGCTTCATTCTGCACTTTCCATGCTTCTTTCTGCACCTGTCTTGCTTCTTTCTGCACCCCTGTTGCTTCACTCTGCACTTTCCATGCTTCTTTCGGCATCTGTTTTGCTTCTTTCTGCACCCCTGTTGTCTCTTTATGTACCCCTTTTGCCTCTTTCTACACCCCTGTTGTCTCTTTCTGCACTTGTCTTCCCTCTTTCTGTACCTTTCCTGCCTGTTTTTGCATCTCACTTGCCTCTTTCTGCACTTTTCTTGCTTCTTTCTACACCTCAGTTGCTTAATTCCGTAATTCTCTTGCCTCTTTGGGCACTTCTCTTGCCTGTTTCTGCACCTCCCTTAGCTCTTTTTGCACCTCTGTTGGCTCTTTCTGCACCTCACTTGCTCCTTTCTACACTTCGCTTGCCTCTTTCTGCACCCATGTTGCTTCATTCTGCACTTTCCATGCTTCTTTCTGCACCTTTCTTACTTCTTTCTGCACCCCTGGTGTCTCTTAATGTTCCTCTTTTGCCGGTTTCTGCACGTTTCTTGCCTTTTTCTGCACCTCTCTTCCCTCTTTCTGCACGTCTGTTGCCTCTTTCTGCACCTCATTTGCTTCTTTCTGCACCGCTGTTATCTCTTTCAGCACTCGTCTTTCCTCTTTCTGTACCTTTCCTGCCTGTTTTTGCATCTCACTTGCCTCTTTCTGCACCTCTATTGCCTCTTTCTGCAGTTCTCTTGCCTCCTTCTGCACTTCACTTGACACTTTCTGTAACAATCTCGCCTCTTTGTGCACCTCTCTTGCCTCTTTCTGCATCCCTGTTGCTTCATTCTGCACTTTCCATGCTTCTTTCTGCAACTGTCTTGCTTCTTTCTGCACCCCTGTTGTCTCTTTAGATACCTCTTTTGCCTCTTTCTGCACTTTTCTTGCCTTTTTCTGCACCTCTCTTCCCTCTTTCTGCAAGTCTGTTGCCTCTTTCTGCACCTCATTGCTTCTTTCTGCACCCCTTTTGTCTCTTTCTGCACTCGCCTTCCCTCTTTCCGTACTTATCCTGCCTGTTTTTGCATCTCACTCGCCTCTTTCTGCACTTTTCTTGCTTCTTTCTACACCTCTGTTGCTTCTTTCAGCAAATCTCTTGCCTCTTTGTGCACTTGTCTTGCCTGTTTCTGCAACTCTCTTGCCTTTTTTTGCACCTCTGTTGGCTCTTTCTGCACCTCACTTGCTCCTTTCTACACTTCTCTTGCCTTTTTCTGCACCCCTGTTGCTTCCTTCTGCACTTTCCATGCTTCTTTCTGCACCTGTCTTGCTTCTTTCTGCACCCCTGTTGTCTCTTTATGTACCTCTTTTGTCTCTTTCTGCACTTTTCTTGCCTTTTTCTGCAGTTCTCTTCCCTCTTTCTGCACGTCTGTTGCCTCTTTCTGCACCTCATTTGCTTCTTTCTACACCCTTGTTGTCTCTTTCTGCACTCGTCTTCCCTCTATCTGTACCTTTCCTGCCTGTTTTTGCATGTCACTTGCCTCTTCCTGCACTTTTCTTGCTTCTTTCTACACCTCTGTTGCTTCTTTCAGCAATTCTCTTGCCTCTGTGCACTTCTCTTGCGTGTTTCTGCACCTCTGTTGCCTCTTTTTGCACCTCTGTTGGCTCTTTCTGCACCTCACTTGCTCCTTTCTACACTTCGCTTGCCTCTTTCTGCACCTCTGTTGCTTCATTCTGCACTTTCCATGCTTCTTTCTGCACCTGTCTTGCTTCTTTCTGCACCCCTGTTGTCTCTTTATGTACCTCTTATGCCTCTTTCTGCACTTCACTTGCTTTTTTTTGCACGTCTCTTGCCTCTTTCGGCACCTCTGTTGCTTCTTTCTGTACTTCTCTTGCCTCCTTCTGCACCTCTTAGTTAGAGGTAGTTTTAATCCCCCTGCCCTATTATGTACTAGGGCCTTACAAGGGAGGTCATGCCAATCACAGGGGTAGCCCAACCCATAGTGTACCCTAGTGTATGTAGGTGTTTTCACTGTATTCTAAGTGTCTTTCAGCATAGCACTGGCTCCGGGCCTGGCTAGTCAGAGTCAGTTACCACCAGTACCCGTCAGCAAAAAGTTGGGGGCACAGGATGACTTTGCATTAAGGCCTCTTTCTGCTCCTCTGTTAGTTATTTGTGCACATCTCCTGCTTCTTTCTGCACCTTTCTTCGTCTTTCTGGACTTCTGTTGCCTCTTTCTGCATTTCCCTTGCTTCTTTCTGCGCCTTTCTTCCTCTTTCTGCACATGTCCTACCTCTGTAGGCATAGTTAGAAATTAGCATTTAAGAAACCTTTGAAATTCACTGAAAAAACCACAGGTTTCAGGGACGTTATAGTTAGAAATTAGCATTTAAAAAACCTTTGAAATTCACTGAAAAAACCTTAGGTTTCAGGGACGTTATAGTTGAAATTTGCATTTAAAAAAACCTTAAAAATTCACTGAAAAAACCACAGGTTTCAGGGACGTTATAGTTAGTTGGACATTTCACTCGTACAAAACCAGAGAAATTCGGCCGTTATAGTTAGTTCAGCTAACTATAACTTGCGCCCCCGCAATGCACTGCTGATGACGTCACATATTACATCATTCATGACATGGTCAGTGATATCACTGATGACATCACTGATGACATCTCAAATGACATCCCTGATTACATCACTGATGACATCATCCACGTGATAATCTGATGCACCTCCTCACACCCTAATATAACCTTTGACACACACACTCTAAAATGCAGACTACCATTTTCGAAACCATAGACACACCAATACCAGTTACTACATACCCACTCACTTATTCCTAGGTCTACACACATGTCCACTCATTCATCCATACAGTTACTCATACATGCAGTCACTCATCAATACAGCACTATCATAGGCACTCATACACCTATACAGACACTCACACACCACCACTCGCCCATAGAGTTACTCACACACCTAGTCAGTCATGCAAAGAATCAATAATACTCCCATTTACTCACCTATACAGTTATACACACACCACTTCACTTATTCATACAGCTACTAACACATACTTACTCTCTTCTACAATCACTGACATAAGCACACACTCATCCATAGAGCCATTCTCACAATCACTCACTCTCACATATAGTCATTTATATACTCCAACACTCACATATACTGCCTTTTACATATGTAGTTACTCACACATGTACCACTGAGACATCCATTCACTCACCAACACACCCATACACACACTCACCCACCCATACAGCCCTTCACAGATGCACTCTTGAACCCATACACCCAGTGAATCACCTACTCACACATCTATGCACAGAGTCACACACCCCCACCCACCCACAGAGACACTCAGGCACCCATACAGATTCTCAGACAACTCAATAACCCATATAGACACTCATGTAGCTACTCACCAACCCATGCAGCCACTTACACACCAACTGACAGACTAATACAGACATTCACACAGTTTAGTCACTAACCCATGCATTCAGTAAGACACGATTAATCACTCACTTATACAGTCAGTCACGCACCTACTAAATCATCCATTCAGACACTTATACACCCACTCATTCTTCAATACACCTTGGCATATATATATATATATAAAACTTTACAGAAACACACAGTCAATGGATTATGTCATCAGTGATGTCATTTGAGATGTCATCAGTGATGTCATCAGTGATGTCACTGACCATGTCATGAATGATGTAATATGTGACATCATCAGCAGTGCATTGCGGGGGCGCGAGTTATAGTTAGCTAAACTAACTATAACGGCCGAATTTCTCTGGTTTTGTATGAGTGAAATGTACAACTGACTATAACGTCCCTGAAACCTGTGGTTTTTTCAGTGAATATATATATATATATTATCTACTGGCGGTCACCAGTAGATAGTTATAGTTAGGACCTATTTTCCATAGGAAATCCGCAACATTCTATTTGAAATAACTTTGGCGCCGGTTGATGAATCTTCGCGAAATTTTCAAAACTCGTGGGGCGCTCCGGTCCGCTTCTATCCTGAAAGTCTCGGGGTGATTCATCAAGTGGGGGCCGAGAAAAAAGGGGGGTCCCAAAATGTGTTTTCCCCATGCACTTTTCCATAGGAACCTTTCATCGCAGCTACAGCCCGAACTGCTGAACGGAATTACACCAAATTTGGCAAAAAGGTAGCCCTTGGTTCAGAGTTGTGCCTTTTGGTTAAATGGTGTAAATCCGTTCAGTATTTTTTGAGAAATTTGAAAAAGAAAACACATATATATCTGGGCGGAGCCTAACCACACATGTCATCGTGAGATCTGATTGGCTGTCAGCACTTCATCCTGGAATTGCTGGCAGCCATCTTGGGACCAATATAAATGATAGTACCCCATTGAAATGCATTGTAGTGAATCGAAGATTTTGAGGGTTACCAAAAGGAGAACTATAAAGGGTGATAACAGATTTTAGTTACATTAGAATTCATTTGTTGATGGTACCATACTAATTTCAGGAATTGTGGTGTGTTCTAAGGTGATTTTACCCTGTGAAAAACCTTCTGCTGGGATATCATGAATCATGTTTGAGAGAAAACTATTTTCACATGCTTGTCCCATACAGTTTTGGAAGGTGCTCCAGAAGCTAAAATGAGAGCATATTTTCTGTAAATTCACATTATCTTTCTCAGTCATGTGAGAATGAAGTCTAACATTCTCAGTAAAAAATGTACATCCAACAAGGGCAGAGACTGTCAGTTGATTCCTTTGTGTTCTACTGCAGCTTCCCAGAGTGTTCTAAAGAACAACTAGAGTGCTAACAGCCTTACTTATGACAAAAGTATGGCACACCTGAAGCCATCTTGATTGGAATAAACTGGTAACACTTAAAACATTTAATTTAAAAAGGAACAAAATGATGGGGTTCATTTTGTCATAGAAATTATGGTTAGTGCTGTAGAAAGAAAAATTAGGACATGTTTCAAGTGTGATCTCAAATATCTTCCTGTTATATTTCAACAGGAGCAGCCTGTCAGTTGATGCCTTTGTGTTCTACTGCAGCTTCCCAGAGTGTTCTAAAGAACAACTAGAGCGCTAACAGTCTTACTTATGACAAAATTATGGCACACCTGAAGCCATCTTGATTGGAATAAACTGGTAACTCTTAAAACATTTAATTTAAAAAGGAACAAAATGAGGGGGTTCATTTTGTCATAGAAATTATGGTTAGTGCTGTAGAAAGAAAAATTAGGACATGTTTTAAGTGAGATCTCAAATATCTTCCTGTTATATTTCAACAGGAGCAGCCTGTCAGTTGATGCCTTTGTGTTCTACTGCAGCTTCCCAGAGTGTTCTAAAGAACAACTAGAGCGCTAACAGTCTTACTTATGACAAAAGTATGGCACACCTGAAGCCATCTTGATTGGAATAAACTGGTAACACTTAAAACATTTAATTTAAAAAGGAACAAAATGAGGGGGTTCATTTTGCCATAGAAATTATGGTTAGTGCTGCAGAAAGAAAATGTAGGGCATGTTTTAAGTGAGATCTCAAATCCTCTTCTATTTCATTAGAAAATTCTGACATGCAGACTGAAACAATCACTTTCAATACCAGCAGTAGACTTCCAGTTAACTCCCTGGTGAGCAGTAGCTTTACTACAGTGATCTAATGAACAACTAGAGTGCTAACATTCTGAATTTATGGCAAATGTGTGACACATCTGAATGCCTTCTTGATGGAATCAAAGTAAAAAACTGAAAGCATTTCCTACTGAGGAGACTGCAGTAAATGACGAAATTAGGAAACTTCATAACAAATAAGTCTCCCAAGATGGCCACCAGAGAAAAAAGAGCCCAAATGTAGCACAAATATCACCCAGATGTAGCCCACATATAGCCCAATGACAGAAGTGTGCAAAACACTTTTTATTTTTAGTTTTTCTGCAGTTTTATATAGTGCAAACTGGTCAGGTATTGGAGCGTTACATCTTACTTGGACCCCTTATTGCGTATTTTGCACGAAGTACATGAGATTGATCTTGCGAAACATTGAACTTTACGATTCTGTTAACCTGAAGTTGCTCTGAACCGGGCTTTGTAACACCCGTTTTTACCTACTGGTTTTAATTAATTCTCACTGTATTGTATTAGGAAAGAGGATTTACTGTTTTTATGTACACTTTTATGATCTATGTTTCTAAATCAGATCAAATAAAGTTTAATGAATTCTATGGCAGGACGGAGGCGAGGATTATGCATATCTTTCCTCACTTTATTTGCATAGCAGTTCAAAGAAAACGTAACACAACAATCATTAAACAAAAGACTACACAACCCATGAACCATTAGGGGGGTAGTCTCCAAGGCAACTATAGTCCAATCATATCACAGTCCATCGTATATAATATTGTGACGTCCCTTCCGCTTCCTCTTTGTTCACTGCTCGTCAGTTAAGTGCATTCCTTACATTCTTGGCTTAATCTGACGTTGTTGCTGTTTGTATAGCGGTTTCTTGTGCACGTTATTAGCATTATTGCCTTGGTATTGTTTCATATTCCCTGCGCAGCAGGCTCTTGCCCGAGCGCGTTCTCCCCTCGCAGTTTCTCCCGCTGTGTGCTCTGCGCGCGGTGAGATCCTGTCAGGCGCGTCTGGTCCGAGCGAGGCAGCTCCGCCGAGCGCTCCCGCTGGTCTTTACGCGCGTTTGGGAATCCGGTCACTCCTTTAGTGTCCGCTTGATTCCCGACCAACCCTTGCCTAATTTTGACACCGCTACACGGTGATTTCCCCACACGGCCACGTTAGTGACCAGCGCCACCTGGTGGTGGTAATTGGTATTGCGCCTCAGTCTATTCTTATAACAGCTTCGGGGAAAGCCCAGCTGTTGGAGCACCGGCGAGGGGGCTGTCTTAAGGATTTTAAGGGCATTTGTTCTGTGCTCACACCCTCTGCTATCATGTCTTCTCCAGAAGACCATTTTTACTCCTCCTACCAGGAAGTGGAGGAGGAATGGCCCCCAACTTCTCCCTCCAGCAGTGGACCAAGCCCTCTCTCTGGCTATTTCTAGGGCGCTGGCTCCTCTTAGGGATCAGGTTGATAAGCTGGCGAAAAGCATCCCTGGGGTGTTCAGTGACCCAGATCTGGTGGTGGCGGGTCCAAGTAGCTCCCAGATGGGGAATAAAAGGGCCGTTAAGCATAACGCGGGGCACTTGGAAGGATTTGATAAACTTACGGAGACCTTCCTCAAGAGTGCGCGAACGCTAAAACATGCACCCTGCCGGGAGGAGGAGGGGCCCGGAGAAAATTGCGACACTGTCACCACTATTGTAGACCCCGACGGCGGGTTTCCCTTAGAGGGAGAGGGTGTATCGGAGGACGATTTCTCCTCCGATGAGGATAAGGACTCGGGGCGTCCCTGGCGTCCAGAGTCCCACTCCTCTCAGTCCCCGGTTGGGGACGGGGTCCACTCGGACATGTTCGAGCCTACCCAAATTTACCATCCTAGGTCGGCAGAGTGGACACCTGACGCCAAAGTGGCAGAGTATGTGGTGGGGAAAATCCATCAACCCCTTGAAAGGGAGGTCAGGAATAGGATGAGGGGAGAATGCCCCAGGCCCTCACTGAAGGGGAAGGTGGCACACACGCCTGAAATTGATGAGAAACTATGTACCTTTTTCTCCAAGTATATGAGGGATCCCAAGAAAGGAATTGATAGGTCTTGGACGTGGTAGGGCCCTTGACCCAAATTATTCAATTGACGGAGCGTTCCAAAGAGTCAGGATCCCCTTTGTCCACGGATATTGTGGCTGGTTGGGCGCACTACCCTAAACCCTAAAACACTACCCCTTCCACTACCCAAACACCACTGCACTACCCTAAACCCTAAAACACTACCCCCAGCACGACACCCTACACTACCCAAACATAACTGCACTACCCTAAACCCTAAAACACTACCACCAGCACGACTCCCTACACTACCCAAACACCACTGCACTACCCTAAACCCTAAAACACTACCCCCAGCACGACTCCCTACACTACCCAAACACCACTGCACTACACTAAACCCTAAATATACCCCCAGCATGACCTCCCACACTACACAAACACCACTGCACTACCCTAAACCCTAAAACACTACCCCAGCACGACCCCCTACACTACCCAAACACCACTGCACTACCCTAAACCCTAAAACACTAACCCCAGCATGACCCCCTACACTACCCAAACACCACTGCACTACCCTATACCCTAAAACACGACCCCCTACACTACACAAACACGACTGCACTACCCTAAACCCTAAAACACTACCCACAGCATGACCCCTTCACTACACAAACACCACTGCACTGCCCTAAACCCTAAAACACTACCCCAGCACTACCCCCTACACTACCCAAACACCACTGCACTAACATAAACCCTAAAACACTACCCCCAGCACAACCCCCTACACCTACACAAACACCACTGCACTACCCTAAACCCTAAAACACTACCCCCAGCACGACTCCCTACACTACCCAAACACCACTGCACTACCCTAAACCCTAAATCTACCCCCAGCACGACCCCCTACACTACCCAAACACCACTGCACTACCCTAAACCATAAAACACTACCCCCAGCATGACCCCCTACACTACACAAACACCACTGCACTACCCTAAACCCTAAAACACTACCACCAGCATGACCCCCTACACTACTCAAACACCACTGCACTACCCTAAACCCTAAAACACTACCCCAGCACGACCCCCTACACTACCCATACACCACTGCACTACCCTAAACCCTAAAACACTACCCCCAGCATGACACCCTACACTACTGCACTACCCTAAACCCTAAAATACTACCCCCAGCACAACCCCCTACACTACCCAAACACCACTGCACTACCCTAAACCCTAAAACACTACCCCCAGCACGACCCCCTACACCACCCAAACACCACTGCACTACCCTAAACCCTAGAAAAGAAACCCCCACCCCATGCCCAATCCCCCTTACCTCTCACTCCTCATGGTTCCTCTCTCCTCGTGGTTCCTGCTTCACGTCATCTCTGAGGGGCGGTGCACGCCGTTGTGAGGAAACGGAACAGCCTCTGTTTCCTTACAACGACATGGATCGTCTACATGCTTTTAGAACGCATGGTCATTTACCATACATACCTTTACAACAAAATTTGTTGTAAAGGCATGCGTGGTAAATGACCATGCGTTCTAAAAAAATGCGTAGTAATGACTTCGTGATGTACAACGCATGCGTGGTAATGCATGCGTTGTAATGGTATCGCAAAGTAAAAAAGTCGTTGTAACGGCTGTTTACCGATCGAAGCTGGCCCCTGTTCTTCAGTGAGACGTTTATTTGATTAATTAGGAGGAAGGAATGTGGTTTTTTAACCGAAAAGTGCATTCCCGGCTGTTGTATTGTGAAAGTGTCCGCGTGGCCTGGTTTCACTTCCGGTGAGAGAGTGGAAGAGTCTGTTTGGATCTAAAGGAGTTCTGTTGTTGGACGGAGCCGGCGCGACATGTCATCAGAAAACATAGCTAATGGAAAGCGTCCTCCCTGAAGTGTGGAGCAGTGCCATGAGAGGTCAACGAGTGTGCGTCCCACCGCAGTATGACCGTACCGCGTGACCCATGTGCCGCCTCCAGGGTACGGGAGGCAGAAGCGGCATCGCAGGTCCTCTTGAAGACCGTTGTAGCACTAATTCTACATTTTGGTACTAGGGCATTTTAACTTCGTTGTTCCTGCCAGATACAAAGAGAAGATCCTGTGTTATTCAGTGCCCTCGTTACCTTTTTTGTGGGTTGTGGTGCTTGTCACTTCGCTGCCCCGCCGGTGCACACGACTGGGCACCCCACCTCGTGTGCCATCTGCAGGGCCTCTGCCCTCGGATCACTGGTTTCGGTTTCTGGAGTGGCAACATAAACAGTTGCTCCCAAAGGACTAGCCTGAACACTTAGGTGAATATCCCCTGCACCAGCATTCCACGGAAATTCTTTCCTAGCTCTCCCACGTCAACGAGCACGGCTCCGCTCGTGACACCGTATGACGTCATCGGAGCCATAAGAGGACCTCGTCGGCCTGCTGACGTCAGTTCCACCCATTTTTTCCGTGCCACCGAGGCAAACAGGGGACCGAGACATTTTCACATGTATACATAGTATAATAAATATATATATATTCACTGAAAAAACCATAGGTTTCAGGCACGTTATAGTTAGAAATTAACATTTAAAAAACCTTAGAAATTCACTGAAAAAACCATAGGTTTCAGGCACGTTATAGTTAGAAATTAGCATTTAAAAACCTTAGAAATTCACTGAAAAAACCATAGGTTTCAGGGGCGTTATAGTTAGTTGGACATTTCACTCGTACAAAACCATAGAAATTCCCCCGTTATAGTTAGTTCAGCTAACTATAACTCGCGCGCCCGCAATGCACTGCTGATGACGTCACATATTACATCACTCATGACATGGTCAGTGACATCACTCATGACATCACTGATGACATTTCAAATGACATCACTGATGACATCATCCAGTGAATGTGTGTTTTTCTGAAAATTAAATATGTTTTATATATGTATATCTCAAGGTCGATGGAAGAATAAATGGGTATATAAGTGTCTAAATGGATGATTTTTTTTGTAAAATTGATTGTATAACTGACTAAGTGTATCTTAGTGAATACATGGGTTAGTGAGTAATGTTTAAATATGAAAATATCTGTATCAGTCTCTCACTTTGTGTATAAGTGGCTGCATGGGTTGGTGAGTAGCTACATGAGTGTCTATATGGGTTATTAGTTGGTTTTTTGAGTATAAGTATGAGTGTCTGAGTGTCTGTGTGGTTCGGTGAGGGGTATTACTTAGTGCATAGATGCATGAATGAGTGACTCACTGTTTGTATGTGTTGAAGACAGCATGTGTGCAGGACTGTATAGGTGGATGAGTATGTGTATGGGTGTGTTAGTGAGTGAATGACTGTCTCAATAGTGTCTTTATGAGTAACTACATATGTTTTAAACTAGTATATGTGAGTATTGGTGTATATAAGTGAGTATATGTGAGAGTGAGAGATTGGAAGAGTTCCTGTAGAAATAAGTAGGTGTTTCTATAAGTGATTGTTTAAGAGAGTAAGTATGTGTAAGTTTCTGTAGAAGTAAGTGTGGTAGTGTGTGTATAACTGTATATGCAAGTAAATGGATGTTTGATACTTTGTTTGCATGTGTGACTATGTGTGTGAGTAACTCTATGGATGAGTGGCGGTGTGTAACAGGATGTATAGGTGTATGAGTACATATGATGAGTGAGTACATGTATGAGTGACTGTATAGGGACTGTTGGTGAATGAGTGGATGTGTGTGTAGATCTTGGAATTACTGAATAGGTGTGTTGTAACTGGTATTGGTATGTCCATTGTTTTGAAAATGTTAGTTTGTATTTTTGAGTGTGTGTATCAAAGGTTATATTAGGGTGAGAGGAGGTCTGCCACTCTATCACAAGGATGATGTCATCAGTGATGTCATCAGTGATGTCATTTGAGATGTCATCAGTGATGTCATGAGTGATGTCACTGACCATGTCATGAGTGATGTAATATGTGACGTCATCAGCAGTGCATTGTGGGTGCGCGAGTTATAGTTAGCTGAACTAACTATAACGGGGGAATTTCTATGGTTTTGTATGAGTGAAATGTCCAACTAACTATAACGCCCCTGAAACCTATGGTTTTTTCAGTGAATATATATATATATATATATATATATATATATATATATACATGTACTGAGGTCTTTGAT
Organism: Calotriton arnoldi; assembly: GCA_963921515.1. Classification (NCBI taxonomy): domain Eukaryota; kingdom Metazoa; phylum Chordata; class Amphibia; order Caudata; family Salamandridae; genus Calotriton; species Calotriton arnoldi. The sequence continues at coordinate 170,174 of CAWUFW010010922.1, forward strand.
TTATATCAATAAAGTAAAGATTTTTCTGAAGTCCTGAGGAGATTGTGGTGCTGTAAGATATATATAGACATATATATATTCACTGAAAAACCTTAGGTTTCAGGGGCGTTATAGTTAGCTGGACATTTCACTCGTACAAAACCATAGAAATTCCACTGTTATAGTTAGTTCAGCTAACTATAACTCGCGCCCCCGCAATGCACCGCTCATGACGTCACATATTACATCATTCATGGCATTGTCAGTGACATCACTGATGACATCACTGATGACATCTGAAATGACATCACTGATGACATCATCCAGTGACTGTGTGTTTCTGTAATTTTTAAATATGTTTTACATATATTCTTAGGTGTATTGAAGAATGAGTGGGTGTATAAGTGTCTGGATGGGGATTTTACAGGTGGGTGACTGATTGTATAAGTGAGTGATTAAACGTGTCTTACTGAATGCATGGGTTAGTGACTAAACTGTGTGAATGTGTGTATCAGTCTGTCTGTTGTTGTGTAAGCTGCTACATGGGTTGGTCAGTAGCTACATGAGTGTTTATATGAGTTATTGATTGTTTGCCTGAGTATTTGTATGGGAGACTGAGTGTGTGTGTGGGTGGGTTGGAGGTGTGTGACTCTGTGCATTGATGTGTGAGTGGTTGATTCACTGGGTGTATGCGTTCAAGAGTGCATGTGGAAACAGCTGTATGGGTGGGTGAGTGTGTGTATGGGTGTGTTGGTGAGTGAATGGATGTCTCAGTGGTACATGTGTGAGTAACTACATATGTAAAAGGCAGTATATGTGAGTGATGCTGTATATAAATGAGTATATGTGAGAGTGAGTTATTGTGAGAGTGGCTGTATGGATGAGTGTGTACTTGTATTAGTGATTATATAAGAGAGTAATTATTCGTTAGTATCTGTATGAATTAGGGAGGTGGTGTGTGTATAACTGTATAGGTGAGTAAATGGGAGTGTGATTGATTCTTTGCATGACTGACTAGGTGTGTGAGTAACTCCATGGATGAGTGGCGGTGTGTGAGTGTCTGCATAGGTGTATGAGTGCATATCATAGTGTTGTATTGATGAGTAACTGCATGTATAAGTGAATGTATGGGTGAATCAGTGGATGTGTGTGTAGACCTAGGAATGAAAGAGTGCGTATGCAGTAACTGGTATTGGTGTCTCAATGGTTTCGAAAATGGCAGTCTGTATTTTACAGTGGGTGTATTAAAGGTTATATTAGACTGTGAGGAGGTGCATCAGATTTTCACATGGATGATGTCATCAGTGATGTCATTTGAGATGTCATCAGTGATGTCATCAGTGATGTCACCTGACCATGCCATGAATGATGTAATATGTGACGTCATGAGCAGTGCATTGCGGGGGCGCGAGTTATAGTTAGCTGAACTAACTATAACAGTGGAATTTCTATGGTTTTGTATGAGTGAAATGTCCAGCTAACTATAACGCCCCTGAAACCTATGGTTTTTTCCAGTGAATTTCAAAGGTTTTTTAAATGTTAATTTCTAACTATAACGTCTGTAAAACCTATGGTTTTTTCAGTGAATTTCAATGGTTTTTTAAATGCTAATTTCAAACTATAACGTCCCTGAAACCTATGTTTTTTTCAGTGAATTTCAAAGGTTTTTTAAATGCTAATTTCTAACTACAATGTCCCTAAAACCTATATTGTTTTTAACTAAATTTAAAAAAGACGTGCATACTTTTTGTAGTGAAAAACTAACTGTAACAGTAGTCTGTTATAAGTTATAATTTAACAATGTTTAAAACTTAATTAGCACTAATTAACATATATGTTTGGAAAATGTGTGACGGAGCAGCTATGATACCTGACTTCGAACAACAGCGTTCACAGTTCGATTTCCGGCTCCAGCGGCACGTTAGCCCACCACTATGTCACTGTGGGCAACACCTTGCTTAATATTTCCGATGCCCCCGAGCGCCGGCACACCTTTCCAGGGTTAGCTGTACGCTTTACAAATGCTCGCATTTTTTAATTTAAAACCATAGTGATGAGAAATATTATCACGTTTTTTTTTCTTCTATTCTGATAGATCTTTTATTTATGTCTTCTATTTAGAATTACGGCAATCAATGAATGTATTTACTCATGAGAATGGAAATGACACGGTTTTCCGGGTAACAGTTTTTAAGCTCTCCAACGTATGTACATATTAAGGACCTTATACGTGTTAGGTTCGAAATCGAAACTTTTCCGCTTCACATTTTGTAACTTTTCCCAACACGTGCACAAGTGAAACAGTTAAAAGTGAGCACGTGTCAACTGTAAAACGTGACATCTAAATGGGCGGAGCCGCATCTTCCTTCCATAGACTACTGAATAACTAAAAAGTATATAAACCAAACCCGTTGATAGATTAGTTTCGTTTTTGCGAGTTATTTACGCGTCTCCATTCAGTGATGCAGGTACTCTTTTCTACAGTCGGATTCTTGTTTTGCGGCCACAAAACATAATCCTGAGTTGTAAGTTGTTTGATTATGCAATACTAGATATTTATAATACATAGCTATTTGTCAATCTTTAAACACTTGTATTTAGAAAAAAGTGTTATTGGTTGTTTTTGCCATTTATATGTAACGTCAGCAGCTTGTTTTCAGAAACAGACAGAATACAGCAAACATTGTTCCTGTTCTGGCTCCTTTGAGCTCATATAGTGTGACTTTGTATATTATAATATTGACATTGTACTTGACCTCAGAAGTGTTGGTGACCCGTCGGCGCGAAGACTAAAAATTTATATGTAACGTCAGCAGCTTCTAGTTTGTAGTCTATTTCCCCCTTGACATCATATAGTGTGAGTATGTATATTATAATAACCACACATTATGATCTCAGAGGAGTTTGTGACCCGTTGGCGCGAAGTCTAAAGATTTATATGTAACGTAAGCAGCTTCTGGTTTTTAGTCTATTTCTCCCTTGAGATCATATAGTGTGAGTATGTATATTGTAATATGAACATTTATACTGACCTCAGTGGAGTTTATGACTCGTCGACGCGAAGACTAAAGATTTATATTTAACGTCAGCACCTTCTCGTTCTTACTCTGTTTCTTTCTTGGGATCATATACTGTGAATATGTATATTATAATATTAACAGTCATTGTGATCTCAGAGCACTTTATGACCCGTTGGCGCGAAGATGAAAGATTTCGAAGTCCCGGAGAAAAGAAGCTCTCAACATACTCATCGCTGGAATGTATTTCGTTATTGATCTTGTTTTGTATTGATGACTTCATTTTCATTTTCCTTTTTGTGTGCCATCAGTGACACTGTGTATATTGTAAGAGTGTGATATTTCCACACAACAGGAATAGAAGATTTCTCGCCGCCAGGAGTAAACCATCTGAAATACAGTTTACTGACCTTTATAACTTACTTGATCAGATATTTTTACAGTGACAATATTTTTGGAAATTGCAGTTTAAAAAAAAATTGTTTCCATAGATACTTTCTTAGTGAATACCTTTGATAAACCCTACATTTCTGGAAGTTTTTTTTACTATTTCTATTTTTGTCTGTTGCGGTTCCTATTAACCTTCTCCCAATAGAATATATATGACCAGTAGTGTATATTATTATACTACTATGCTATATATTCTTAAAGGAGTACGTGATCTAAGCACTACGACCAAACTTTCCCGAATTCTACAATAATAGAAATTATAAAAAATGATAAAGCATACATTTCTATGTAATATAAAGTGATTTGTGTTTAACTGTTTTTTACTTGTTATTGTTCTTGTGACCTGAGATGATGTAGTGCGGGAGTGTTTCTTGTAGCACTTCTTTTCTACTTTATCTAAAAGTAACTCATGCCCTCTTATATTATCAAGAATATGGGGCAACACTTTTACAAACTATAGCAGAAAAAAAAGGGATGGTGTGCCCACGCTTAAGGGATATTTTATGAATTGCATTTGTATTTGTCACCCCTTTGATATATACAGCTTCGGTTTCCGAACAAAGTATATTTGTAATTGCTTAATAAAAACTATTTCAAACCTAGACTGAAATTTTTGCTGCGCAACCACAGCTCCCCCTTAGAAAAGTAAACACCACATTATAACTAAACAGTGCTCCTGGGAAGTATCCCACCCGCAAACTTAATAAAAAGAAGACCGCAACACACTTTGTTATTTTCCCGCCTTGATTTGTACACCCCACGCCAATTATATAAATGGCCGTTAAAATATATAAAAAAATATTTTTACCTTCATAATCCCTCTCCACCAACTTGTGACCACTGTACAGAGTTAATATTCCTACCCTCCCCGCTACTACTTTCTTTCCCGTACTCCATTGAAGTGCGTCACAAAATGGTTCACAACAGTGAACCGTTCCCAGCCAATAATGAGCAAACTTGTACTAGGAACAGTTTAGCCAATAAAATGTCCATGGTGTTCCGCAGAGGGGGAGGGAATAGCTGCCAACACTTCTACTTTCAATGGTTTACAGCCAATGAACATTAAGCTTGGGAAGGTCCTGCTTGGAACACGTTACCCAATCAGATGTCCCTGATGCTCCGCAGAGGGGGAGGGAATGGCTGGCAACACTTCTACTTTCAATGGTTTACAGCCAATGAACATTAAGCTTGGGAACGTCCTGCTTGGAACACGTCAACCAATCACATGTTCCTGCTACGGGGAGGAAATGGCTGGCAACACTTGTACTTTCAATGGTTTGCAGCCAATGAACATTAAGCTTGGGAAGGTCCTGCTTGGAACACGTCAGCCAATCAGATGTCCCTGCTACTCCGCGGACGGGGAGGAAATGGCTGGCAACACTTGTACTTTCAATGGTTCGCAGCCAATGAACATTAAGCTTGGGAAGGTCCTGCTTGGAACACATCAGCCAATCAGATGTCCCTGCTACTCCGCGGACGGGGAGGAAATGGCTGGCAACACTTATACTTTCAATGGTTCGCAGCCAATGAACATTAAGCTTGGGAAGGTCCTGCTTGGAACACGTCAGCCAATCAGATGTCCCTGCTACTCCGCGGACGGGGAGGAAATGGCTGGCAGCACTTCTACTTTCAATGGTTCGCAGCCAATGAACATTGAGCTCGTTGTTGGAACACCTCAGCCAATTAAACGTTAATTTTGTTCCAGACACACGAACAGAACACGCCCTCCCACATAATATTAATTTTCATGTAAGAAAGTGACACTGTCCATGATAAAAGTGAACACCGCATTATAAGTAAACATTACTGCGCATTATATTAAAGGAAGGCTGCAATACGGCGCATTGTTATTTTCCCGACGGGATTTCCAGAGCCTACGCAACCTTGCCGCAATACCGCGCACCGTTGTTCGGCGGACGTGATTTCTACATCTGCGGACGTGATTTCCACAGCCTACGCAACATTCAAACTCCCTGCCTCTGCACCGTACAGACTGCTTAAACTAGGACCACAGTGTTCCTACTATACCCTCTTATACAATTTTTCTCTTTTGTTTCGCCCTACGCCTTTCAAGTCAGTCACAAAATGGCTGCCAACACTTCCTAGTTTCAACAGTTCGCAACCAATGAGCCACACACTCGTGCTCGTAACGCCTCAGCCAATCAGATGTCAGAATTCTCAAATATCGATATCTGTAAATTTTTATATTTCTCTAAAACTACTGAACGGACTTACCCCATTTAAACAAAAGCGTGCTTTCTGGACCAAAACCTTTCTCCCTGCCAAATTTGGTGTAATTCCGTTCAGCAGTTTGACCTGTAGCCTTGTCTAAAGTTTCCTATGGAAATTGCATGGAGAAAACACGTTTTGGGACCCCCCTTTTTCTCAGCCCCCCTTCACGAATCACCCCAAACTTTCAGGATAGGAGCTCACCTGAAAAGAGGAACTTTTGGAAAATTTCGTAAAGATTCGGCAAACTACGCCAAAGTTACAAGCACATCAAAAATGCTTTTCCTAAGGAAACTAGGTTCTAACTATAACTACCTACTGGCGACCGCCAGTAGGTAATATAGATTGATAAAGGCTGTTGCTACAACTGAAATGCATCTCTCCTGTTTGCTGGGTCGAGGGAGGCCCAACGCAATAAAGAAGCCTTAATCCAGCAGCCCTCGTGTGCGTGCTCTCTTCCTTCTGGGAGAAGGGGTTGTGTTAATATATATATATATATATATATATTCACTGAAAAAACCCATAGGTTTCAGACATGTTATAGTTAGGAATTAGCATTTATAAAACCTTTGAAATTCACTGAAAAACCATAGGTTTCAGGCACGTTATAGTTAGAAATTAGCATTTAAAAACCTTTGAAATTAACTGAAAAACTATAGGTTTCAGGCACGTTATAGTTAGAAATTAGCATTTAAAAAACCTTAGAAATTCACTGAAAAAACCATAGGTTTTAGGGACAGTTATAGTTAGTTGGACATTGCACTCGTACAAAACCCGTGAAATTCCCCGTTATAGTTAGTTCAGCTAACTATAACTCGCGCCTCCGCAATGCACTGCTGATGACGTCACATATTACATCACTCATGACATGGTCAGTGACATCACTGATGACATCACTGATGACATCTCAAATGACATCACTGATGACATCATCCAGTGACTGTGTGTTTCTATAAAGTTTAAATATGTTTAATATATATAGGGAAAGGCATATTGAAGAATGAGTGGGTGTATAAGTGTCTGAATGGATGATTTACTAGGTGCGTGACTAACTCTATAAATGAGTGATTAAACGTATCTTACTGAATGCATGGGTTAGTGACTAAACTGTGTGAATGTCTGTATCCGTCTGTCTGTTGCTGTGTAAGTGGCTGCATGGGTTTGTGAATAGCTACATGAATGTCTATATGAGTTATTGATTGGTTGTCTGAGTATCTGTATGGGTGCCTGAGTGTTTGTGTGGGTGGGGTGTGTGCGACTCTGTGCATAGATGTGTGAGTGGGTGATTCACTGGGTGCATGGTTTCAAGAGTGCATCTGTGATGGACTGTATGGGTGGGTGAGTGTGTGTATGGGTGTATTAGTGAGTGAATGTATATCTCAGTGGTACATGTGTGAGTAACTACATATGTGAAAGGCAGTATATATGTGTGTTGGAGTATATAAATGGGTATAAGTGAGAGTGTGTGATTGTGGAGAGTGGCTGTATGGATGAGTGTGTACTTGTATTAGTGATTGTATAAGAGCGTAAGAATGTGCTAGTATTTGTATGAGTAAGTGAGCTGGTGTGTGTATAACTGTGTAGGTGAGTAAATGGCAGTGTGATTAATTATTTGCATGACTGACTAGGTGTGTGAGTACCTCTATGGATGAGTGGTGGTGTGTGAGTGTCTATGTACGTGTATGAGTGCATATGATAGTCCTGTACTGAGTGACCGTAAGTATGAGTGACTGTACAGGTGAGTGAGTGGATGTGTGTGTAGACCTAAGAATCAGTGAGTGGGTATGTAGTTATTGGTGTTGGAGTGTCTATGTTTTGAGAATGGCAGTCTGTAATTTAGAGTGGGTGTATCAAAAGTTATATTAGGGTGTGAGAAGATGCATGAAATTATCACATGGATGATGTCATCAGTGATGTCATCAGTGATGTCATTTGAGATGTCATCAGTGATGTCATCAGTGATGTCACTGACCATGTCATGAGTGATGTAATATGTGACGTCATCAGCAGTGCATTGCGGGGCGCGAGTTATAGTTAGCTGAACTGAACTATAACGGGGGAATTTCACGGGTTTTGTACGAGTGCAATGTCCAACTAACTATAACTGTCCCTAAAACCTATGGTTTTTCAGTGAATTTCTAAGGTTTTTTAAATGATAATTTCTAACTATAACGTGCCTGAAACCTATGGTTTTTTCAGTGAATTTCAAAGGTTTTTAAATGCTAATTTCTAACTATAACGTGCCTGAAACCTATGGTTTTTTCAGTGAATTTCAAAGGTTTTTTAAATGCTAATTCCTAACTATAACATGTCTGAAACCTATGTTTTTTTCAGTGAATTTCAAAGGTTTTGTAAATGACAATTTTTAAATGTATTAATTGTTATATTTATTTTTTGATACTGATTTGCTACATTTTTTTAAACTATTTATTTTTAGATATTTTATTTTTTAAATTACATTGTAATTACATTATACATTACATTACAAAATATACTTTCTCAGAATGAATTACTTTAGTTTAAATACTTTGCAAATAGGCAATAGACTTTTAAGTACAGTAGTTACAGTTGTTGCAATGGGCAACACAATTTCAAACACAATGCAACATTGAGCTCAATGTGAATTTCTAGTTAAATGCAATTAGTTACTTTATGGATTACTTTTCTAACCACAGGACTGGATCCTAGATTCAGTCCTGGGACATCTCCTGTAAACAGTTGAGTAAAAGCGTTTTGGTTACAGTATTGATTTTTAAGGAATATTATTGTATTTTAAAAGTTGACAAACTTTTTCACATAGAATCACCAATGTTATCCTATGGGAGGAAATTCACTTAGCAGGTAAGTAGTGTTATCGTTACTTTTTCTTACTCAGTGGTGGATCCTGGATCCAGCACTGGTGCATCTCCTGTAAGCAGTTGAAAGAATGCGTTTAAGTCATACAGGCGATTTTTAAGGAATATTTGTAGTTTGTGAAAATCGACACTTTGAAACTTTTCTGCTGAAAAACCAGACAATGGATTCCTATGGAAGGAAATACAAGTTACTGGTAAGTTCGGTTAGAATTACTTTTCAGGGTCAGTGCTGGGCTAAAAGATGCAGCACTAGGTTCTTTCCTGATAACAGGTGAGTAAATCGGAATTCGTAGTTCGGTTGATTTTAGAGGAATATTATAAAGTTCCAAAACTCCACACTTAGAAGAATTTCCAAGTGAAACCAGTCAATGTTAGCCTATGGAAGGAAATTCAAGTTACTGGTAAGTACGGTTAGAATTACTTTTCAGGATCTGTACTGGGCTCAAAGATGCAGCACTGAGGTCTCTCCTGATAACAGGTGAGTAAATTGGAATTCGTAGTTCGGCTGATTTTAGAGGAATATTATAAAGTTCCAAAACTCCACACTTAGAAGAATTTCCAAGTGAAACCAGTCAATGTTAGCCTATGGAAGGAAATTCAAGTTACTAGTAAGTACGGTTAGAATTACTTTTCAGGATCAGTACTGGGCTCAAAGATGCAGCACTGAGGTCTCTCCTGATAACAGGTGAGTAAATCGGAATTCGTAGTTCGGCTGATTTTAGAGGAATATTTGCACAATGGTGAAGGAAGGGGTGGGGCCTGAGGTGACATGTCTGCAAACACGCCCTGTGGCGCGTGTTAAGTTGGAGAATTAATTCCTCCTCAATCCCGAGGGTCCCTCGGGGCCAACTAGCCCACCAGATACCTCCAGTATGCGCCAGAGAGCTGCGTTGCAGAGAGGTGTTCAGAGGCCACGCCCCTTTTGCACCTCTTTGCAACGCAGCTCTGTGGCGCTTTCTGGACGTACCTGGTGGGCTAGTTGGCCCCAGGGACCCTCAGGATTGAAGGGGATTTAATTCCCCATCTTAAAACGCGCCACGGGCCCTGTTTGCACACATGTCACCTGAAGCCCCGCCCCCTCCCTTCACCACTGTGCAAACGCGCCCCGTGGCGCGTTTTAAGTTGGGGTATTAAGTCCCCTTGAATCATGAGTGTCCCTGGGGTCCAACTAGGCCACCCTGTACCTCCAGTATGCGCCAGGGAGCTGCGTTGCAGAGTGGTATTCAGAGGCCACACCTCTCTGCAACGCAGCTCTGTGGTGCTTTCTGGATGTACCTGGTGGGCTAGTTGGCCCCCAGGGACTCTCAGGATTGAAGGGGATTTAATTCCCATCTTAAAACGCGCCACGGGGCCTGTTTGCACACATGTCACCTTTAGCCCCGCCCCTCCCTTCACCACTTTGCAACGCGCCCTGTGGCGCGTTTTAAGTTGGGGGATTAAGTCCCCTTGAATCCTGAGGGTCCCTGGGGTCCAACTATCCCACCAGGTACCTCCAGTAAGCGCCACAGAGCTGCGTTGCAGAGAGGTGTAAAAAGGGGCGTGGCCTCTGTACACCTCTCTGCAACGCAGCCCCCTGGCGCATACTGGAGGTTCCTGGTGGGCTAGTTGGCCCCCAGGGACCCCCAGTATTCAAGGGGAATTACTTCCCCATCTTAAAATGCGCCAGGGGGCGCGTTTGCAAAGTGGTTAAGGGAGGGGGCGGGGCCTCCGGCACGATGCCGGTCTTTTTTTTTTTTTTTTTGTATGGGAGGGGGGCTGCGTGGCCCCCTTCCCTCGGCCACTTTTGGCCCCGGGGACCCCATCCCCCGGGGCTTAGGATTTTTTTTTTTTTTTTTTAAATAAACAAAAACGGGAAGGGGGCCGCGTGGCCCCCCTTCCCTGGGCCTCTATTGGCCCTGGGGACCCCATCCCCGGGGCATGCCCTCTTTTTTTAATAATTAAATATTTGGAGGGGGCTGCGTAGCCCCCTCCTCAGGCTATTTAAGGCCCCGGGGACCCCATCCCCGGTGCCGGCCTTTGCATCCTTTTAAAAAAAAAAAAATTCCTTTTTTTGGGAGGGGGCTGCGTGGCCCTCCTCCGGGCCACTAATGGCCCCGGGGACCCCATCCCCGGGGCCTGGCCACACGTTGGGGACCGTGGGGGTCCCCAATCCCCGCACGGTCCCGCCGGCTAGCCGCGTCCTGCGGGAGCCGGCATTGCTTTTCCATAAGGGAGCTGCTGACATGCAGCTCCCGTTATGGAAAAGCAATTCTGCTTGCTTCATTGAAGCGAGAGCAGGTTTCCCTGCTCTCGCTTCAATGAAGCAAGCAAGTTTGCAATGGCAGGACGGGAGCCGCGAGGCTCCCGTCCTGCCATTGCAAACAGCTGTGTCCCGGGGTAGGCACCCGGGACACTGCAGGAGCCGGCCCTGGGGTTGGCGGTCCCCAGGGCCACCACTGGCTCCAGGGAGGGGCCGCGCGGCCCCCTCCCCACTTCTACATAGCCCCGGGGAGGTGGTGGTCCTCGGGGCTTTGGGGGTCCGAAACTGACCCCCACATGTATTTCTTAGTGCCCCGGGAGGTGGCGGTCCCCGGGGCATGTGGGGGCAGGAGCCCCCCACACAGGTCATTCTTTTTTAAAAAAGAAGCCCCGGGGAGGTGGCGGTCCCCGGGGCTGAGGGAGGGCGGAGAGCCCTCCCGCACCATTTTTGTTTAAAGCCCCGGGGGGTGGCGGTCCCCGGGGCTTGGGGGGCCTTAGAGGCCCCCCACATACAATTAAAACCAACCCCCGCATGCCCGCTGGACTTGGCCCACCCGGGGGCAAATTAGCATCGAAGCGCGGGAGACCGCGCTTCGATTTTTTTTTTTTATCGGCAGGCTCCGCGCACCCAGCGTGTTTTTTGCCGATTTAAAAAAAAAAAAAAAAAATTTTGGCCCTGGGGGTCCTTGTAGGACCCCCTGAGCAGGCCTAGGGGGTCAGGGTGTTTCTACCCTGCCCCCTTTTTGCGTTTTGCACCCTTGTTTTTGTCTTTTCTTGTCCCTCGGTTCTACCGAGGAACAAGATGGCTGCCAACACTTCCTGGTTTGGAGTGTTGACAGCCAATTAGCATGCAGCTCGTGGTCGGGAGGGTGCGCGGATCCACCGCGGCCATAGATATCAAAACTTTTATTTTGGATTTTCTCAGGAACTACTGAACGGATTTACACCATTTTTAAAAAGGGTGCTTTCTGAACCAAGCACTACCTTTTTGCCAAATTTGGTGTAATTCCGTTCAGCAGTTTTTGCTGTAGCCTTGCATAATGTTTACTATGGGAAATTGATTTTTTCACTCTTATTGTTTTAATTTCTCCGCAACTACTGAACGGATTTACACCATTTAAAAAAAAGGTCGCTTTCTGATCCAAGCGCTACCTTTTTGCAAAATTTGGTGTAATTCCGTTCAGCAGTTCGGGCTGTAGCCGTGGTTAAAATTTCCTATGGGAATTAACATGGAGAAAACACGTTTTGGGACCCCCTTTTTTCTCGGCCCCCGCTTGATGAATCACCCCGAAACTTTCAAGACAGGAGCAAACTGGAGCGCCCCACTAGTTTTGAAAATTTCGCGATGATTCGTCAAACGACGCCAAACTTATTGGGAATAGAATGTTGCGGATTTCCTATGGATAATAGGTCCTAACTATATATATATATATTCACTGAAAAAAGCATAGGTTTCAGGCACGTTATAGTTAGAAATTAGCATTTAAAAAACCTTGGAAATTCACTGAAAAACCATAGGTTTCAGGGGCGTTATAGTTAGTTGGACATTTCACTCGTACAAAACCATAGAAATTCCCCCGTTATAGTTAGTTCAGCTAACTATAATTCGCGCGCCCGCAATGCACTCCTGATGACGTCACATATTACATCACTCATGACATGGTCAGTGACATCACTCATGACATCACTGATGACATCTCAAATGACATCACTGATGACATAAACAATAAACCCACCCCCCGTATGCCCCCGGGACTTGGGCCACCCGGAGGCAAATTTGCAAATTTGCATTGAAGCGCGGGAGACCGCGCTTCAATTTTTTTTTTTTCAGCAGGATCTGCGCACCCTGAGCGCATCCAGCCGATTTTTTTTTGCCCGGTGGGTGTATAAGTGTCTGTATGGATGATTAAGTAGGTGCGTGACTAACTCTATAAGTGAGTGATTAAACGTATCTTACTGAATGCATGGGTTAGTGACTAAACTGGGTGAATGTCTGTATCCGTCTGTCTATTGCTGTGTAAGTGGCTGCATGGGTTTGTGAATAGCTACATGAGTGTCTATATGAGTTATTGATTGGTTGTCTGAGTATCTGTATGGGTGCCTGAGTGTTTGTGTGGGTGGGGTCTGTGCGACTCTGTGCATAGATGTGTGAGTGGGTGATTCACTGGGTGGATGGTTTCAAGAGTGCATCTGTGATAGACTGTATGGGTGGGTACGTGTGTGTAAGAGTGTGTTAGTGAGTGAATGTATGTCCCAGTGGTACATGTGTGAGTAACTACATATGTGAAAGGCAGTATATATGTGTGTTGGAGTATATAAATAGCTATAAGTGAGAGTGTGTGATTGTGAGAGTGACTGTATGGATGAGTGTGTGCTTGTATCAGTGATTGTATAAGAGCGTAAGAATGTGCTAGTATTTGTATGAGTAAGTGAGCTGGTGTGTGTATAACTGTATAGGTGAGTAAATGGCAGTGTGTTTAATTATTTGCATGACTGACTAGGTGTGTGAGTACCTCTATGGATGAGTGGCGGTGTTTGAGTGTCTATATAGGAGTATGAGTGCATATGATAGTCCTGTACTGAGTGACCGTAAGTATGAGTGACTGTACGGGTGAGTGAGTGGATATGTGTGTAGACTAACCCTGGGCATAATACTTTGCTACGCTCACGAAGCATGCAAAGTTTGTGCTACTACGCACTACGCAAATTGCACGTAGCAGAGTGAATAACTGTACTAATAAACGTAGCGTAGCAGGAGTATAATAAACTCCTTCAAATGCTTTGATAAAGCAATTTTTTATGCTAAAAAGCATATAACCAATTCACAAAAATGAATGTTGACAATAAAATATCAAGCAATGAGAGAGGTGATGATTTTGGAGTCCCCTAACCTAGGGGAGGACCAGCAGATGCCTTGAACACAAAAAGCATATCATGTGAACGATTCAATGGTGGTCCCTTCCTCCTAGGACCACCCCAAGCACAGTTATGGGCAAAAATACAATCCCAACCAAAGGCCCTGCAAAGCATTATGGGACGAGATTAGCAGTGGGCAGTGAATATTATAGTGTTCAATATCAAAATAATTCTACAAAGAGCTGCAGTTCAACTAGTCAGTCACTGGGTGTCGTCCCTCAAGAGTGAAATGCAAAAGTATTGAAAACCTTTCATGAAGCTTTTGCATTTGACTCGTGAGGGACGACACCCAGTGACGACTAGTTGAACTGCAGCTCTTTGTAGAATTATTTTGATATTGGACACTATAATATTCACTGCCCACTGCTAATCTCGTCCCATAATGCTTTGCAGGGCCTTTGGTTGGGATTGTATTTTGCCCATAACTGTGCTTGGGGTGGTCCTAAGAGGATGGGACCACCACCTAATCATTCAATAAGATGTGCTTTTTGTTTTCAAGACATCTGCTTGGTTCTCTCCCTAAGTTAGCGAGGATACCAAAATCATCACCTCTGTCACTGCTTTTTGTTTTCACTTTAGTGAAATGACTATATGCAATTTTAGCATATAAAGACAGAGATATTTATTTTATCTTAACTTGCACTGTACAAGTTTGCTTTTGGTAATTATTGTACAGTGCAGTGAGTCAAGCACACAGCTAGCACTACGCCCAGGCTTAATAATAATAACAAACTCCTTCAAATGCTTTGATAAAGCAATTTTTTATGCTAAAAAGCATATAACCAATTCACAAAAATGAATTTTGACAATAAAATATCAAGCAATGAGAGAGGTGATGATTTTGGAGTCCCCCTAACCTAGGGGAGGACCAAGCAGATGCCTTGAACACAAAAAGCATATCATGTGAACGATTCAATGGTGGTCCCTTCCTTCCTAGGACCACCTCAAGCACAGTTATGGGCAAAAATACAATCCCAACCAAAGGCCCTGCAAAGCATTATGGGACGAGATTAGCAGTGGGCAGTGAATATTATAGTGTTCAATATCAAAATAATTCTACAAAGAGTTGCAGTTCAACTAGTCGTCACTGAGTGTCGTCCCTCACGAGTCAAATGCAAAAGCTTCATGAAAGGTTTTCAATACTTTTGCATTTCACTCTTGAGGGACGACACCCAGTGACGACTAGTTGAACTGCAGCTCTTTGTAGAATTATTTTGATATTGGACACTATAATATTCACTGCCCACTGCTAATCTCGTCCCATAATGCTTTGCAGGGCCTTTGGTTGGGATTGTATTTTGCCCATAACTGTGCTTGGGGTGGTCCTAGGAGGAATCGTTCAATAAGATGTGCTTTTTGTTTTCAAGACATCTGCTTGGTTGTTGGTTCTCTCCCTAAGTTAGTGAGGATACCAAAATCATCACCTCTCTCACTGCTTGTTAACTTTTGTTTTCACTTTAGTGAAATGACTATATGCATTTTTAGCATATAAAGACAGAGATATTTATTTTATCTTAACTTGCACTGTACAAGTTTGCTTTTGGTAATTATTGTACAGTGCAGTCAAGCACACAGCTATGCACTACGTAATTTGCGTAGCTACGTGTAGTTGAAGCTGTACTTCACGTAGCTACGTGAAGTGCTACTACGCAAACTACGCCCGGGCTTAGTGTAGACCTAAGAATCAGTGAGTGGGTATGTAGTTATTGGTGTTGGAGTGTCTATGGTTTTGCGAATGGCAGTCTGTAATTTAGAGTGGGTGTATCAAAGGTTATATTAGGGTGTGAGGAGGTGCATCAGATTATCAGGTGGATGATGTCATCAGTGATGTCATCAGTGATGTCATTTGAGATGTCATCAGTGATGTCATCAGTGTTGTCACTGACCATGTCATGAGTGATGTAATATGTGACGTGATCAGCAGTGCATTGCGGGCGCGAGTTATAGTTAGCTGAACTAACTATAACGGGGGAATTTCACGGGTTTTGTACGAGTGCAATGTCCAACAAACTATAACTGTCCCTAAAACCTATGGTTTTTTCAGTGAATTTGTAAGGTTTTTTAAATGCTAATTTCTAACTATAACGTGCCTGAAACCTATGGTTTTTTCAGTGAATTTCAAAGGTTTTTTAAATGTTAATTCCTAACTAATACATGTCTGAAACCTATGGTTTTTTTCAGTGAATTTCAAAGGTTTTGTAAATGACAATTTTTAAATGTATTAATTGTTATATTTATTTTTTTGATACTGATTTACTACATTTTTTTAAACTATTTATTTTTACATATTTTATTTTTAAATTACATTGTAATTACATTATACATTACATTACAAAATATACTTTCTCAGAATGAATTACTTTAGTTTAAATACTTTGCAAATAGGCAATAGACTTTTAAGTACAGTAGTTACAGTTGTTGAAATGGGCAACACAATTTCAAACACAATGCAACATTGAGCTCAATGTGAATTTCTAGTTAAATGCAATTAGTTACTTTATGGATTACTTTTCTAACCACAGGACTGGATCCTAGATTCAGTCCTGGGACATCTCCTGTAAACAGTTGAGTAAAAGCGTTTTGGTTACAGTAGTGATTTTTAAGGAATATTATTGTATTTTAAAAGTTGACACTTAGAAACTTTTTCACATAGAATCACCAATGTTATCCTATGGGAGGAAATTCACTTAGCAGGTAAGTAGTGTTATCGTTACTTTTTCTTACTCAGTGGTGGATCCTGGATCCAGCACTGTTGCATCTCCTGTAAACAGTTGAAAGAATGCGTTTAAGTCATACAGGCCATTTTTAAGGAATATTTGTAGTTTGTGAAAATCGACACTGAAAAACTTTTCTGCTGAAAACCAGACAATGGATTCCAATGGAAGGAAATACAAGTTACTGGTAAGTACGGTTAGAATTACTTTTCAGGGTCAGTGCTGGGCTAAAAGATGCAGCACTGGGTTCTCTCCTGATAACAGGTGAGTAAATCGGAATTCGTAGTTCGGCTGATTTTAGAGGAATATTATAAAGTTCCAAAACTCCACACTTAGAAGAATTTCCAAGTGAAACCAGTCAATGTTAGTCTATGGAAGGAAATTCAAGTTACTGGTAAGTACGGTTAAAATTACTTTTCAGGATCGAGTACTGGGCTCAAAGATGCAGCACTGAGGTCTCTCCTGATAACCGGTGAGTAAATCGGAATTCGTAGTTCGGCTGATTTTAGAGGAATATTTGTATGTTTCAAAAATCGACACAGAGAAACTTTTTCAGCAAAAAGCAGGCAATGATATCCTATGGAAGGAAATTCAAGTTACTGGTAAGTACGGTTAAAATTACTTTTCAGGATCAGTACTGGGCTCAAAGATGCAGCACTGAGGTCTCTCCTGATAACAGGTGAGTAAATCGGAATTCGTAGTTCGGCTGATTTTAGAGGAATATTATAAAGTTCCAAAACTCCACACTTAGAAGAATTTCCAAGTGAAACCAGTCAATGTTAGCCTATGGAAGGTAATTCAAGTTACTGGTAAGTACGGTTAAAATTACTTTTCAGGATCAGTACTGGGCTCAAAGATGCAGCACTGAGGTCTCTCCTGATAACAGGTGAGTAAATCGGAATTCGTAGTTCGGCTGATTTTAGAGGAATATTTGCACAATGGTGAAGGAAGGGGGTGGGGCCTGAAGTGACATGTCTGCAAACACGCCCTGTGGCGCGTTTTAAGTTGGAGAATTAATTCCTCCTCAATCCCGAGGGTCCCTAGGGGCCAACTGGCCCACCAGATACCTCCAGTATGCGCCAGAGAGCTGCGTTGCAGAGAGGTGTTCAGAGGCCACGCCCCTTTTTACAACACTCTGCAACGCAGCTCCGTGGCGCTTACTGGAGGTACTTGGTGGGCCAGTTCGCCCCCAGGGACCCTCAGGATTGAAGAGGATTTAATTCCCCATCTTAAAACGCTCCACGGGGCCTGTTTGCACACATGTCACCTGAAGCCACGCCCCCTCCCTTCACCACTGTGCAAACGCGCCCTGTGGCGCGTTTTAAGTTGGGGGATTAAGTCCCCTTGAATACTGAGGGTCCCTGGAGTCCAACTAGCCCACCATGTACCTCCAAAAGCGCCACAGAGCTGCGTTGCAGAGAGTGTAAAGGGGCGTGGCCTATGTACACCTCTCTGCAACGCAGCCCCTAGTGCATACCGGAGGTTCCTGGTGGGCTAGTTGGCCCCAGGGACCCCCAGTACTCAAGGGGAATTACTTCCCCTTCTTAAACCACGCCAGGGGGCGCGTTTGCAGACTGCTACAGGGAGGGGGCGGGGCCTCCGGCACGATGCCAGTCTTTTTTTTTTTTTTTTTTTTTTATGCCCAGGGGGTCCTTGTGGGACCCCCTGAGCAGACCTAGGGGGTCAGGGTGTTTCTACCCTGCCACCTTTGTGCGTTTTGCGCACTTGTTTCTTGTGTTGT
Organism: Calotriton arnoldi; assembly: GCA_963921515.1. Classification (NCBI taxonomy): domain Eukaryota; kingdom Metazoa; phylum Chordata; class Amphibia; order Caudata; family Salamandridae; genus Calotriton; species Calotriton arnoldi. Next base: position 188,313 of record CAWUFW010010922.1, read on the forward strand.
TTTTTTTTTAATCGGCGGGATCCACGCACCCTAAGCGCATCCCGCCGATTTTTAAAAAAAATGCTTTTTTCTGCCCAGGGAGTCCTTGTGGGACTCCCTGAGCAGACCTAGGGGGTCAGGGTGTTTCTACCCTGCCCCCTTTGTGCGTTTTGCGCACTTGTTTCTTGTGCCTCGGTTCTACCGAGGGACAAAATGGCTGCCAACACTTCCTGATTTGGAGTGTTGACAGCCATTTGAAAGCCAATTAGCATGCAGCTCATGATCGGGAGGGTGCGCGCAGGGTGCGCTCAGGGTGCGCGAATCCGACGCGGCCATAGATATATATGTGATTTTCCTTTTGATTTTCTCAGGAACTACTGAACGGATTTACACCATTTAACAAAAGGGTTCTTTCTGTACCAAGAACTACCTCTTTGCCAAATTTGGTGTAATTCCGTTCAGCAGTTCGGGCTGTAGCCGTGGCTAAAGTTTCCTATGGGAAAATGAATGGGGAAAATGGGTTTTGGGACCCCCCTTTTTTCTCGGCTCCCGCTTGACGAATCACCCCAAGACTTTCAGGGTAGGAGCAGACCAGAGCGGGCCACAAAGTTTGAAAATTTCGCGAAGATTTGTCAACCGGCGCAAGAGTTATTTCAAATAGAATGTTGCGGATTTCCTATGGAAAATAGGTCCTAACTATAACTATCCACTGGCGACCGCCAGTAGATAATATATATATATATATATATATATTTCAAAAGTTTAAAATTAAAACATTCATACATTTCAAATAAAGCATTGGAAGAACACAAGCAAACAAACCCTAATTAGCATTCACCAAATACTGTTAAAAATTAAAATTAAAAAAGCTAGGACAACACTCAATTACTTTCAACTTTAAAACAGTTAACCAATCATAACTCTTTATTAAAATAAAAAACAGTATAAGAATCCTACACAAATGTTCAAGGAATTGTTTCACTAAACCCCTGCATTTCAAGAAGACTAAACACTGCTGGATTTCAGAAAAATTGTAAAAGACAGTCCTTAAAAAACATTTGGAAGTAAGTTAAATGAATTCAATTTACACTAACTTAAATCAACAAAAACTACATACACTTATTGTAACTAAGTAAATAATATATCTTTTTATGTTTCCTAAATAGAGATAAAACACATTAAATTCCCCCAAAAATCAATAAAAATAAAGGTGGATGCAAATTTCAAAATCAAACAACAAAATGACAAATAAATATAGGTACATATAAAAATAGTTAAAAATCATTAACTAGAGACTTCTCTTTTAACAGTAAATTGACAACTAGCTAGAGAGATAAAGCTATATCAATTACTTACCTCGTAAACTTAACAATGTAATTTTTTCCATCAGTTCAAAAGAAACAGCTGGGGCAAAAACTAAATCAATGTGCAATTAAAGTTAAGTTTCCAAACATCACCAAAATCATCTAATTTGTAGGTGTAAATGTACAAAAATGTTTTACAAATGCATTCATAATTAAGTGGTATAAAATACAGTTATAAATAATGTATTAAAACTATAGTGTTGTGAAACCCACAGATAAAACGTTTTACAGAGCCACTTACTCAAGATCTCACAAAGGAAAATTATTATTAGACCACATTGCACACATATATAGCAAAGAAAACAGAAGGAGTGAAAGAACACACTGGGAATGTGCAAAGTATTAATTTAATACAAATCATGGTAGTGGACTACAAATAATGAAATTGTTGAAATTGTAGAGAGCATAATCATCCCCACAACATAACAGAAAATGTAAGAAACGTACTGCAAGAACTCAGAGAAGCTAGTTCCAGCTCTTAAGAGCCTACTGGCACTATTTTAAAAGATATAAACCCCAATGTTCCTGAATATATTGTAGGCTAACTCCCTCCAAATCCAAATTTAAAAAGACTTATAGCCAGAACTCAAATACAACCAGAAAAACACCTGTTGCTCCAAATTGATTTGAGGATATAACCATCCTCCGAAAGAATGAGAGGCTTGCATTGCGTCTGCACCACACAACTTGGTACATGCTTGATGCAAACCTCTATGTCAGATTTGTAAAGCCACACTTTGTGTGGCTCTGAGTGGCTCCAAAAATCTGAGGTAATGAAAAGCAGCATAAATCACTGCATTGCATTACTTTACCCTGGGAAGGTGTTCCATGGGCATTGCATGTGTGTTCTCAAGCAACTCCCATGGTTTTTGATGCATTCCCAGATGTACAAGAACTTGTAAACTTGGGAATGCGCCAAAATCTTACACCTTTCTAGGGGAGGCACAGCGAGGAGAAATATCTTGATTTCTCCTCTTTTCTTCTTCTTGAAAGAGGAACATGCCTTCAAAGATGCCCCTCCCTGCACAAAAACAATCCAGTATGCAACACCATGGTGCCTATGTTGGCGCTAAGCAGCCAAAAGGGTGCCATCACAGGGGAAAGGAGAGGAATGTGCCACATTGCCTTAAATACAGCGTACTCCTACCCTTTCCCTGTCATGAAGTGCAGTGCAGCAAGCTGACTTGCTGTGCTGCACTACGTTGCTTTCTCATAAATGAGTCCCTTAAAGTTAACACACACAATTGATACTTTCTTCTTACCAGCAATGAAAACAATGAGAGAAGAATATTTATATATGCCACTAAGAATAAGCTACTAAAACATATCTAGAGAAACCTGATGGAGCAGGATTTCGCAAAAAGAAACCTGCTCAACCGAACCACCCTTTAATATGGACTAACAGTAAGTAGTGTGAAAGGAAGACACGGCATTGAAGGTAGGAGATACTTTTATTAGGTCTAACGTCCAACAGGTCCCGGCAGCAACTGCCGCCGTGGGACATCACATTCTAGAGTGAAACCCCACCAAGCTACACGAGCTCACACACGAGCTCAAGACACATTCCAAGCAGAACCCAACACACCCCCCTTCCTTCACAATAAAGAAAAGCATGAGAACATGAGGTTGAAATGAGAAAAAGACAGTAAAAAGAAAAATGCAGATAAAAACAGTCATGATAAGAGATGACATTACAGCATTTTGTAATCATGAAACTTTGCAGGCACAAACTTCAATCTGGTGGATGCACCCGTAGAAGGAACACGGTCAGAATGAATAGGTTCCCTCCCATGAACATTGGAGGGCACAATCATAGACAGGGAATGAACACCAAATTTCTTGTTGACATAGTCAAGCATAGACTCGGGTACAATGGAAATAGCACACTTGTTCCAAACTTTCCCGTTCTCCAACACCACCACATGATTCTTTACAGCAGACACTCTTTTGGGAGCTGAGAATCGAGAATCCACCTTGCGAAGAAAACCGTGTCTCTTGACTCTCACCCAATCGCCCGCTTTGACAGGCAATGAACCTCGAACTCCCAACCTGGTGTCATACTTAGCTTGAACAGCAGACCTAACATCAGTTACAACTGACAATTTCTTTGTGTCCACCTCCGTCCTGGACATCCATTCCTTGTTTAATTTGGAGCCAGCAACCCTTCCCCTAAGTAAGGTAAATGGGGCAATGCCCGTACTAACATGGGGAGTGGTCCTCACAGCCCACAGCATGTCGCTGACAGCTTGTCGCCAATGTAACCCATTCACTAATGCCAGCTGAAGATGTTCCTTGATGACACGGTTAAAGCGCTCAACTAAACCATTACTGCGAGGGTGATAAAGGGACGTAAGGATGTGTCTTACACCTATATTCTTAAGGAATTTTTGCATCTCGCAGGAAACTAACTGGGTACCATTGTCTGACATCAACTCCTCGGGAAAACCTTCCCTGAGAAAGACATCATGCAGAAAGTTGATAACAGATGAAGAGTTTGCATTGTCTACGAACCTGACTTCAGGCCATTTTGACATGAAGTCAATTAGAACAAGAGCATATTTGAGAGAACTACAAACGAGTCCAAAAGGACCCGCAATGTAAAAGGCCAATTTAGTCCAAGGAGTGTTCTTCACCACAATGGGTTCAACCGGGGAAGGATATGTTACTTGGGATTTGTCACTAGTAACTCACATGCAGCAAACACGAACAAAATGCTCAACATCCTTATCAAGAGCAGGCCACCAAAAATCCTGTCTCACCCTGTGTTTCATGGCTCGAATGCGAGGATGGCCCTCATGAGCCAAATTCAAAATCCTTTTGCGTAAGGACAAAGGAACCACCAACAAACCACCTCTCCTCAATACCCCATCAACCACGGATAACTCATCCTTAACTCTTTTGTAGGGCATTAACTCGGAGGGGCAATCTTTGTCACTAGGCCACACACCAGCTAAAAGATCAATGACTTTCGTAACATCAGCATCCTCAGACAAACTCTCCAACCATTCATGTTCCGAAAGGGCACCGCCAACAGTGTCTTCAAAAGAGCACACCGCACAAACTATTTCCAGATCATCACACTCCAACATATCATCTTCACATGAGAGAGGTAATCTGGATAGAAAATCGGCAACATGGTTTTTGGCTCCAGCAACATATTCGAGCCGATAACGGAACTCCTGTAGTCTATATTGCCATTTGGAAATACGTGGCGGTAAACAGATCGACCAAGGGTTTATGGTCGGTTCTTAAGATGAACTCGTTGCCCCACAAGAAATTTCTGAAATGTTGGACACCCCACCACAAACCTAAGGCTTCCTTCTCAATGGTGGAATAAGTACTCTCAGCACCCCTTAAGGTCCTTGAAGCGAAGGCTATGGTTTCTTCACGACCATCACCCCTCCTCTGAAGAAGAACTGCCCCTAAACCAACATTGCTTGCATCAGTGGATACAATACATAGGTCATTAATGTTAAAAAGTTTAAGGAGACGAGCATGTACAATTTCTTGTTTGATTGATTCAAAATTGTTGTTGCAGTCAATATCCCATACATACTTGACATTTTTCTTTAACAAATTCCGCATGGAAGCGGTTTTGGTGGAAAAGTTACTGACGAATTTGGCATAATATTCCACCAGCCCTAAATAAGACCGAAGTTGGTCCTTGTTCAAAGGTGTGGGTGCATTCTGGATAGCCTCAATGATCTTTAGTTTGGGTTCAATTCAAAACAATGGGGGCCAACCATTCAGAACCTTCCATGGGTTCAATAACCCGCGCAGAATACAGACGTTAAAATTCACGCTTGAGTTCATTACGTAGACTCATGGGTACTTTGCGAACCTTATGAGCAACAGCCTTTGCACCATCCTTGAGTACAATGCGATGCTGAAAGCCCCTAAGTTTCCCAAGTTTACCATTAAACACCTCAGGAAAGATATGTGCCCATTTGTCATTGGATAGTTGAGTAACAGTGTGGACTGGGGATGCATCAGAAGATGAGGAATTATAGAATTGGCTGAGGGCAGTGCGGGACACAACCATATCAAGATGGTGAGGATCTAAGATGATATTAAGAGCGCCCTGCTCATCCCACCCCAACAAGTTCGCACCATCTTGAACTACAAATACAGTCCCAGTAGCTTGAACAACGTCAAAAACAAGATTAGCCAAAAACTTTCCTAAAACCTCCACTCTTTTACCCCCATATGCAAAGATTTTGATGTTAGATTGTTCCAATTGGACACCAACTATTTTGCTAAAGTCCTTAACATTGATGAGAGTAAAAGGCGAACCTGAATCTGCAAGAAAACTAAGGCAAATCCCATTAACACCAATGTTGCAAGAGGGAGATTTCCTTTTGTGAGACCCCCCCAAAGAAGATAGTTCGACAACACCTTCAACGTGTGACGAAGAAGGGGACAGCATCAACAGTTCGTAATTTTCATCATCAGAATCTAACAGGTTTTCTGCAATGGCCTTCACCACTTGAATTGAACTCTTCTTGACTGTGACAGCTTTGCACATTCTGGAGTAGTGACCTTTCTTACCACATTTATAACAAGTTTGATTCAAGGCAAAACAAAATTTGGCATTCCCTAAATGCGACTTGCTCCCACAATGGAAGCACATGACCTCATTTTGTTCGGATTTGGCTTTGGGGTGAAATGTAGTAGAACGTGAAACACTAGCGGAGGATCCCTTCGATGAACTACAGACAGGTATGGTATTTAAAAGTTTAACTTCGTTAGTTGAGGCAGTACAACTCATCTCCTTTACACAGAAATGAGAATGCTCAATACACTTAGCCAACGTGAGATCAGTCTCTAAGTCAGGATCATCAGAGGACAATAATTTTTCTTGAATCTTTTTGTTAGACGTCTTTTCAATTAATTGGTCATGAATAATCTCATCTCTAAACTCCCTGTAGTTGCAGGTGACTGATACTGTCCTAAGAGCGGCAACAAAGTCATCAATGGACTCACCGGGAGTTTGAGCACGTTGTAGGAACTTGTGACGTTCAAGAACAATATTCCTTTTGGGACTGAATCTTTTATCTAAGGTTTTGATAATAGAAGCATAGTCATCAACAAGTATAGAATCCCCATTGTCACCACCACTTACAAGAGTACTTACCACTTTTAAAGGTAAGGTTTTCAAAATGTTTCTACCCTCGGTGCCTAGATTGTAAATTAAGAGCGCTTTCTTCTTCGTAGAAGTAAAGGTTTCACCATCAATGGCTTCCAAGTATGCATCAAAAGTATCTTTCCACTGTTCCCACTGAACAGGTGGAGTACCAGCAGAGTGTAAAAAGGGTGGAGGCGCCGAAATGTGATCCATGGCCAAACATGGGTGAGTTGCTGCCCAACACCAACACAACAGCACTGAAATAAAGCTAAGCAAGTCGATAAACCAGGATGTGGTAAAAAGACGTGAGAGTGCCCAGAGAATTATATGAAAGCTTGAAAGTAGACAGGTGGTGTGCGCATCACCGTGTGCACAACTGGTGTAGGACTAGAGTAACGATGCTCAAATACATCACCAGAGAATGACATGAAGTGTGCGCATCACTGACGACAAAGGAATATAAAGAAAACAAGGGTGTGCGCATCACCGGATGCACAATGTAGAAATTGCCAAAAACGTGTACCTTAATGAAAGAATGCAGAAAACACAGAGAAACAAGGTGTGCGCATCACCGAATGCGCAATAACAGAATAAGATGCTGATACAATACCATAATTGAAGACAGGTGTGCGCATCACCAAATGCCCAGAGTCGAAGTGCAGAACATAGCAAAAGTAGAACAAGCAGGAAAGCGATGTGTGCCACTTGGGAATTCGATCCAGCGACGGATGCAGAACTGCTCGAAACAGCGTGAACCAAGATGGCGGCTGGTGCATCGGGGCATCTGACGTGGAGACGTGGAGACATACGGCAGGGGTGTGCGCAAGGAACAATGCCGATGGTATCCTGACAACAGTGCGCACACGGTGCGTGAGCCTTCGCTGCACTGCAAGGACAATGCCAATGGGATCCTGGCAACAGCGCACAGGAACAGGCACATTACCCACGTGATGGTGCACGAGCCTTCGCAGCACCGCGAGAACACACCAACTGCAACAGGAGCAGGCGCCGCGCCCCGGTCAGGAAATTAGTCAAAACTTGCCCAAGATCCTCGAAACTCCAGGAACGATGCTCCGGAGAGTAGCGCCAACACCATGGAAGAGCAGGAACGACAGGCAGACGTGGAAAGCAGGAGGATCCGTAGGAAGCAGTCGGAGGATCCAAGACAGAAAACACAGCGTGGCACAGCTTCAGGAGCACCTCAGAAGGGAATCTGAAGGCGTCAGACCAACTCGTCGCCACTGAAAGGAAGGCACGGCGTTGAAGGTAGGAGATACGTTTATTAGGTCTAATTTCCAACATGTCCTGGCAGCAACTGCCGCCGTGGGTGACCACATTCTAGAGTGGAACCCCACCAAGCTACATGAGCTCACACACGAGCTCAAGACACATTCCGAGCAGATCCCAACATATTGTTAAACGACTAATGTGCACATTTACACTACACGGGGGGAGACTGCTTTATAAAATGCATGAACTAACTAGAACTAATACGTAAATAACCGGAAATGTAATCATTTTGTGTTTTGAATGAAATCAAAGAGGTTTGCATGGCAAGGCCGCAGGTGTTTTTCGCAAAAAGCATGGCGTGTGTTGCTTTATACTAATGAATAATGCCGCTTTTCTGCTTAAGCTATGCTAGACTAACCGTTAACATAAATTAGAGTTAAGATGGGGGGGTAAACCGTGAAAATTACATTATCACATAATTAATAATGTTCGTTTTTCTGTTCTTTTAGTAATGGACGAGTTCTCCATATTAATAAAGTTAGCCATGGTAAGGGCGGGTGAGCAAGAGAGCGAGTGGGAACCACGTGACTACATGACTGAACTGCTGAGCAAAGCTGAAAAAACCGTGACCTGGTGAAGGACATGAAAATTGACCAGCGGCCAACGCCAGTGTCATCGTGGGAATAGAACCCGAAGTTGTTCAATTTAATAAATTGTTAAAGAATGTTGATACATGTTCTCATGGGAGAGAAGAGGTATTGATGACTGTATAAAAAAAATGTTTAGAACAATGGTGTAGTCAAAAGTAGATGATTTCATAGTGGGGTGACACTCCACCCCTAGAATCCCACCAATCCCTTAGCTAGAAAATGTGAAATTAGCAACTATTATGGGACGAACTTGTACTTTTAGGGTATAAGAATAGGTACTTTAGGGGTGTGGTTTAGGTAGCCGATGGTGTGGTGTGCGGGCTTCAAGGGTCACGTAGAGAGTCAGAGAGGAAAGCGTAGCTGTTTCCGTTGGTGAGCTGAGAGGCCTAGATGTTCCTGTCCTGTCCCTGTTCTGGTTCTTAAGTCTTTGATTCCTGACTCTTGGTGCAGGGGTCCCTCACTACCGCCTAGGCCTGGGTGGTGGTTTTCCCTTACAGATACTCCGGGTTTGTATTTAATCTTCTTAGCATTGTAGAAATTATATTTTTCCCGGCTTTTTTTTTTGATGTGTGCCTTTTGTCTCTTCATCTATCCCCTCCGAATTTGTTTTGGTTTTTAAGAGATCGATTATTGTGTATCTAATGTCTCTTCATCTATCCACTCTGTGCAACGTATACATTTGAATGATTTTTCTGATTGTTACTGTGATTAGTTTGTTATTCTCTCCCCATGAGGTCTCCAGTATTTGAGTTTATGGATATGATCGTTATAAGTTTTATTATTGCTAGATAAAATTATTAAATCACACCGAGAGTTTGTAGTCATTAATCAGGATTCTAAAATGTTAATCTTTATTTCGGAGAAATTACCATTGCCATCAACTCTTCAACTAATTGGTCCATCGACCAAGTAGATGAAAAGACGAATCAAATTACAAGATGTTTAAATTTTGTGTATAAATAACAGGAATAGGTCGAAGAAAAGTTAACAAACTTGACATCCAGCGTATCAGGGATTTTGGGTGAATGAGTATGAGCCAATGTATGATGTTGTTGAATAATTATCCCTGATCAATTATTTGGGTTCGCGCTGGATCAGTTTCTTGGTAGCAGAGTGACGGTTTGATTATTGATTAGTTTGGTAAATGGTTATTGAATATTGATTATTTGTTTAACAAAAAGAGTTAGCGTCATGTTTTATGTTGTCTAGAAGTACAGGTACGGAGTTGCCTGAGGAATCCCGGGAAGGAATTTGCCTGAAGTAGGCAGAAGGAGAGTGTGGTAAAGAAATCACACTGCAGAAGTACTTTGTCTGCTGGAAATAATACTGAAAAGCTAGGTAGGGCTGTCAGTGTTTTAATTAGGGAAAATTTTGTATGTAAGGAGAGTGTCTGAAATAGCGAAGGGTCCTTTGAAACTCTGGCAGTATCTCTGAGAAAAGTAACAGGACACCCTTTTGTATGTCAAAAGGTCCTCTTGTGATACCTCGGTTTTATCTCTAGAGGAGTAATAGGTCTCCCCGGAGCTTGTTAGAAAAGTGAGATAATGCTGGTCGTTATTGTTACTTGCAGTGTAAGGATCTCTTGGAAAAGTGAAGACTATCTCTTTATTTAGTGGAGCAGACAAGGTAGCATTGTCTTTTTATGTTGTTACTAACAGAATTTTGATTAAGAAAATCTCAGAAAAATATTGCCGTAAAATTTTGTAAAGGAGGACTCAGTAGAAGGAGTGATACTGACGTCACAGAGTGCCGCGCTAGTATCGGTCGGAGCAGCGGGGGTGTATTGAGTGTAGATTGTAAAGGGAGGGTCAGTCGAAGGAGCAAAAACTGACGTCACAAAAGACCGCGCTAGCATTGGACAAACAGTGGGAGAGAACCGAGCTCTGATTGGTAAATTAAAGTGAGCGTGCAGACATTGGTTGAGATTGAAGTTACGTAGGGAGCTGTGATTGGTTGGTCGGTGTGAGTCGCGCTGGTATCGGACAGAATCTAACAAGTAGGGAAGAGAGAAATATGGAGAAATTTTTGTTGAGTTATAATTGAGAACAGACTTTAATAAAGAAGAATTTTGAAAATGGGTTTGTTAAAAACTATAAAGAATTTCTTTAAGAAAGACAAACAAATTGTGACGAGAGAAGGAATCCCTATTCCACCCCCAAAAATGCCTGCCTCTTATATGATGATGGAGCGAGGTTATCATACGTGTGTTTGGTTAGAAAATTGGATGAACTATACGAAGGATGATGGAATGTTAGCTTTTCCTGAATTTGAAACCTTTAATGTGATAATTTTACAGAATTTGAGAGCTAGGATGAACATGCTAGAGCCAAATCCAAGACTTACTCAGTATGAAGCGTTGGAGGAATGGGAAGTAGAAGCTTATGAGCGAGAAAAAGATCGAAGTGGTAGGAGATTCAGAGGTTTCATGCCTAGATATGCATTCGAGAGGCGAGAAGATCAGATGAAAAGATGGAGAAGAGCGGTAGTGACCGAGGGTCTATATCCAGTTTTGATGGTAGAGAGTCAGACAGGTACCAAGTGTAAGGAGAAAAAGAAAAATATAGAAACATTCGGAAAAGGCTTAGATGAGTCTGATGATGAATTATTAGAAGACATTATGACTAAAAGGCCTCCACCATATGAAGAAAATTCAGGCGAAATGACTCCAAGTGCCCCACAAATGGTAACCCCATTGACTTCCCAAGTTACCGAAATGGCTAGAAGGGTGCGAGAAAATGAAGTAAGTTTGTTAAACAAGGCTAGAAAGGAACAAGTACAGAAATTAAATCAGTTAAATTTGAATGCAGAAGCTTTGACGGTACCGGTGACAATTGGTCCCGTGGTTCCATTATTTGGAGAAAAATTGACTTTGCCTAACGTACACACGTTGTCAGTTCCAAGAAGTAGTGTAAGGAGTGAAATAGAGTCAGCAACGAATGAAAATAGACAAAATGACCAAAATACTTCACTGTTAAATTTAACGATTGATGAATTATTAATGGAAACCCCGAGGAGAAGTATTCAACTAGACCCAAGGAAATTAGGGCCAAACATTACTCCAGTAAAAGGGAGTACAGCAAGTCCCAATCCAGAAGAATTAACTCATTGGATAAATGAAATGACTAAAACAAAAGACCAACCACAGAGTGTAGATGTAAGTCAATTGAAAATAGATTTAGAAGAAATAATTATTGGAACAGTAAGTCCAGATAGATTAGGGACTTATAGTGAAGAAGAGTTGTTGTTTTTGTGTAAAAGTATTATATGAAGAGCGAAGAATTTCCATGAGAAATTATCAGAGGTTGCTAATGAGTTTGGTGTAGATATAAAAAAATCGAAGATGTTACAAAGGACATACAGAATGGCTTTTACTGAAAAGGATTTAGAGAGTTTGAATGTATCAGTAAAAAGATTAAGATAAAAGAGTTAATGAATTTACTGAAGAAATGGGGAACTTTAGAAAGATAGAGGAGTAAGTGGATGAAAAAGAAGGAAGAAACTGCGGGTAGGGGAACTTCCAGGTTTCCATTGAAAGAAAACGAGCAAGTTGAAAGGGTATGTCCGATGAGAGAAGTTCCAGGTGGTGGATATGTTCATGTACCTTGGACGAGACAAGACATATTATCATTCACTAATGATTTTCCCAGATTGCGAGAAAAGCCAGTTGAATGGTACAAACAAGTGGACAGATTTGTAAAAGTCTCAAAGGTGTTGTTGAAAGACTTAGATGGTCTTTTGAAATAGTGGTTCCAGCTGACTTGTGGACAGAATGTAAGATTACTGTTGATTGGCCTAAGGATGAATATCCCAGAGATGCAAGAGCAGGTGCACCATCTGAAGAGGTGATGAAAAAGTACCATCAGGTCATTACCTTCTTGAAGGGTAAGATTTTTCCTAAAGAAACAGATTGGGTTAAGATTGACAGGACAACCCAAGAGCCCAAAGAGTCAGTGCATGCATATTATGAGAGATTGTTACAGGTGTTTAAGCAGTACAGTGGGTTTGAAAATATTGGTGACAAAGATATGGGACATTTTGTGTATCGATTTGTATATGGATTGAAACCAGAGATTAGTGCAATGATACAGCAGCATATGCTCTGCTGGCAAAGTAAGTCAATAGACGAAATTTTGAGGTATGCAAAATATTGTAGTGATGACATTGATTCAAGACTTAAAAAGTTGAAAGAGAAAATGATGTGGGCTCAAGTGAAGATGGCAGAACAGCAACATAAAAAATAGTAATGGACAACAAAGTCAAAATCAGACTGGTCAGTTAAACAGTGGAGGTAAAGGAACATTTAAAATGAGTAAAGAAGAAGCTAAAAAGAAATTTCCTTGTCATGCGTGCGGAAAAATTGGACACTGGAAGAATGAGTATAGAAATGGACAAAAGGGCAATGAAGTAAACTAAAATTTAAATCCACAGATGCAGAATGAGGTGATTGGGAATCAACAGCAGCATCAGCAGGTAGTTACTCCACAGTTACAGGTGCCACAACCTCCTATGTCCCATAATGTGAATGCTCATATGCAGATGTACAGTGCAAGTACTGGATTCCACGGAGGAGAGCAGTTTGGTAAGAATCCACTGGTTTCACAATATTTGGTAAGGTGTAGTGAGAGTGATTCGGATTCGTCTCAATGACGGTGCCTGAGGGGGGAGGAAGAGTGCGTACTTGGAGCATCTTTAGAGGTAGATCAGTCAGATCCATTTGTTGATGGACAGGTAGAAGGTAAAGATATCACCTTCTTGTTGGACACTGGTGCTACCCGTTCTACTGTGAGAGCAGCAGAAATTCCAAACCTACCCCTCTCGGGAGAAACTATCCAAGTTGTAGGCGTTGCAAATAAACAGATTAGAACTCCTGTCACTGCCCTGATAGAAGTTCATATTGGAAACTTTAAAGACATGCATCGGTTTGTGGTATGTGATTCCAGTCCCGTAAATCTCTTGGGCAGAGATTTACTGTGCAAAATGAATTGCACCATTTATTGTACACCAGATGGTGTTGCTTTTATGACACCTGATGTGGATGTTGAGTACAAAGTATTGATGGCCCAAAGAGAATGAGAAGTGAGTGAATTATATTCACTACTCACTGATGAAGATTTGCCTGAAGAGTTAAAAGATACAGTGAGATCAGAAGTGTGGGATTTTACAGGAAAAGATATTGGATTAATGACAAATGTGGATCCAATCCAGATTACAGTAAAAAATGGTGCTATATATCCAAATACCCCACAGTACAAAATGAGTCCAGAAGTAATAGCAGGAGTCACACGTGCGATTGACCAAATGATTGAAAAGGGAATTTTAAAGGAAAAAATTAGCAGTCCCTGTAATTCGCCCATTAATGGAATCAAAATGCCTAATGGGAAATATAGAATAGTACAAGATTTGAGAAAGGTGAATAAAATTGTAGTACCATGTTGTCCAATAGTGCCAAATCCAGCAGTAATTCTTTTCAAATTCCTGTGATGCGGAATGGTACACTGTTATTGATTTGTGTCAGGCATTTTTCTCCATTCCTTTGCACCGGAAAGTCAATATTTATTTGCATTCCGGTTTGAAAACCGTATTTTGGCCTGGTGCCGAGTTCCTCAAGGGTATACTGAAAGTCCCTCGATCTTTAATCAGATTTTGAAAAGATGTTTGGAGACTTTCGTCATGCCTGAAACTCCGTTTTGGTTCAATATATTGATGACCTACTGTTGGCATCAAAAACACGAGAAGTATGTGTGACAGACACAATTGCTTTATTGAACCATTTAGCAGAAGGAGGACATAAAGTATCACCATCTAAATTGCAATACTGTAAACAGGAAGTCCAATATCTAGGTCACAAAATTGGAAAAGGGGTCAGAAAGGTGACGCCAGAAAGAATCAGTGTAATTAAGAAAATGAATCCACCCAGAAATCAAAAAGAAGTGCGAATGTTTTTGGGAATGGTTGGCTATTGCAGACAGTGGATTTGTGGTTTCTCATTGATTGCAAAACCTCTACAGAGGTTGACACGAAAGGATGTGAAAGATCCAATCATGTTGGATGAAGAGAGTATGGAATCCTTCTCAAGATTGTGAAACAGTCTTTGTCAAGCACCTGCTTTGGGAATGCCAGATTATTCTAAAGAATTTGCATTGTATTGTTGTGAGAGAGATGGATGTGCACTTGCAGTTTTAACTCAGAAACACGGAATGGCCCGACGTCGGGTGGCATATTTATCTGCCACTCTACATTCAGTGGCTGCAGCATTGCCAGGCTGCTTAAAAGCAGTAGCCGCCACTTGTGTAAGTTTGGAGCAAAGTGAAGCAATTGTGATGGGTTACCCTGTAAAAGTATTTGTACCACACTCTGTTGAGATCCTTTTAACTCACACTCGGACTCAACATATGACATCTAGTCGGCTGACTAAATATGAGAGAGTGATTCTAGGTGCTGAAAATGTGACAGTGGTGAGGTGCACTACTGTGAACCCAGCCACATTGCTGCCAGATTCAAGATGTGAGGAAGTGAAAGAAGAAGCAGAACATGATTGTCTGGAAGTGACAGAACTTTGTACTAAACCCCGTCCGGATATAGAGGATGAACCGTTAGAAAGGCCAGATTGTGAATTGTTCGTGGATGGATGGATCATGTTTGAGAAATCAAAGGGATGAATTGTGTGCTGGTTATGCTGTCTGCACTTAATCAGGAGCATTAGAAGCATCTTGCCTGAATGGGGTAAAATCCGCCCAAGTTGCAGAGGTGATTGCTCTGTTTAGAGCATGTAAATTGGCAAAAGGTCTAAAAGTAACCATCTACACCGATAGTCAGTATGGATTTGGTATCGTACATGACTTTGGTCAAATATGGATGCAAAGAGGATTTTTGACTTCCTCCGGTTCCCCAATTCGGAATGGAAAAACTGTAAAGGAATTATTGGATGCTTTGCAGTTACCAAAAGAATTGCCATTGTGAAATGTGCAGCACATCAATCAGGAGATGATGATGTGACAAAGGGCAATAGATACGCGGACCAATTAGCACCTTACTGTGCACAAAATACAGTGGCCATAAACAGGTCAATTGAAAGGGAAAATACTGAATGCCATCTTATGTACACAACAACATTTGAGACTTGGGATTAAATAAAGCAAATGCAGGAAGAAGTCAGTGATGAGGAAAAGGAAGAGTGGAATAGAACAGGCTGTAGGAAAAATGCATAAGATGAGGTTTGGGTCTATTACGATGGAAGACCAGTATTACCAGGTTCTTTACTTTCCCATATGGCCAGGATGTATCATACACAAACACACATCAGAAGGGATGGAATGATGAGACTGTTCAAGCAGACATGGTATAATCCAAAGTTCAGGGCCATCGCAGAAAGTTTATGTCAAAGGTGTGCCATATGTCAGAAACAAAATCCTGGAAGAAAAACAGTTGTAAATTGGGGTGTAATTGGGAAAGCAGGAGGTCCTTTTACAAGACTTCAAATTGATTTTATTGAGCTGCCACCATCTAATGGGCTGAAGTACGTCCTTGTCATTGTCTGTTTGTTTTCTCGCTGGGTGGAAGCCTATCCAACGAGAAGGAATGACAGCCTTACAGTGGCTAAGTTGTTGTTAAGAGAACTAATCCCTAGGTTTGGTTTTCCAGTCACTTTGGAATCAGATAGGGGATTACATTTCAATAATGAGATAATTCGAATGATATGTGCAGCATTACAAATTGAGCAAAAACTGCATTGTGCCTATCGACCAGAGGCTTCTGGAGTTGTTGAACAGATAAATGGTACAATAAAATCTAGATTAGGGAAGGTATGTGCATCCCCAACACTGAAGTGGCCTGATGCTTTACCCCTGGTATTGATGAGTCTTAGAAGTATTCCTGACAAAAAGACTGGATTGAGTCGCCATGAAGTATTGATGGGAAGAGCCATGAGACAAGCATACATACCTACGAACAAACTGATGACTTTGTCTGATGATCGTGTGCTAGATTATTGCAAAGGACTGGCTGACCTGGTGCGTTCTGTGTCCCGCCAGGATGGAGCAGATGCCACAACGACACAGTGGAACCAAGCACATGATTTGAATCCTGGTGAATGGGTACTAGTCAAGAAGCACGTAAGGAGAACGTGTCTAGAACCACATTGGAGTGGCCCTTACCAGATCACATTGGTGATGACCACAGCAGTAAAGTGTTTTGGTTTGCCAAACTGGATACATGCAAGCCATACCCACTTAGTCCCAAGTCCAATTGAAAGACCTGAAGTACAGCAACTGGAAATTCAAAACCAAGTAGCAGCAGCTGAAGTGTGTGAAGCTGAGGAGTCTGGAGTGACAGATTCTAATGAACATTTTGACGATGAACAGCCAAGCACAAGTCAAGTAAATTGGGCACCAGATACTGGGATTAAAGAGACTGTTGTTGAGTCAGAAGAAGGTGAGGCTGCCAATGAGCCAGGAGAAAGCAAAACGGCTGTTGACCTAGAAATTGAACCAAAGGAGAGTGAAAACACCAATGAGCTAGAAGAAGGTGAACTCGTTGATGAATCAGAAGCAAGTGCTGAACCTACAGAAACAGAAATACAAAGGAGCAGAGAAGGACAGACAGAAAGAAGATCAAACAAAAGAAATAGTGAAGCAAACACAGAAGGTGAAAAGATAATTGAGAAGAAAAGACCTAGAAAGGGAAACATTTGGTCAAGTGGAGCAAGAAGACTAAAATTCAGAATAGTCAAAAGAAGGTTGGGAAAAAGACCAGAGCAAAGTAATGAAGTTTCAAGCCAAACAGAATTAGAGAACACAAAAGAGAAACAACCCGAAAATCAAAAAGAACAAGAATTCCATGCAGAAAGTACAAAGCTCCTGAATTGACTTATGTTATACTAGAAGAATTTGAAAATTTAGGTTTAAGTGAAGAACATGACAGTAGTGATACTGAAAAGGAAGATGAGAACAAACTAAGACCACCTTAAAAGAACTATAACGAGACCAAGGAGAAAAAATCTGTCAGATGAACTGAAATGAGAACATAGGAGAAAACCCAAAAGACTAAATAAAAAAGAGAAAGGAGTAAAGAAGAAAGTCATTAAGTGTAGGACTACACAAAAACATATTTTTGAGAAAAATTAGGATTTTAGACTAGAAAATTTAGATTTTCATATATTTTTTTCTTTTTTGTAGTACATCAAAATTGCAGAAGTAGAAGTGACTGAACAATCAAATTCTAGACTAAAACGTAGATGTATTAAAACCTGTATGTGTAGTGTTTTCCTATTAACGCTTATGTGGATCCTGTTGATTGTTATCTTACCTATTTTTAGTGTAAATAATATTGGAAATAATACTAATGATATGACAGTTGAAGGAATGAAAGATGTGTCTAAAACACGTATGAATACAAATATAGAACAAATGGATGGAAGTACTTACCATCATGATAAATCAATTAGTGATTTTTTGTTAAATGTCTTTACCAAGTTGTTATATGAGTATACTAACAATATGAACGTGAGTGATTGTTATGTCTGTATGAAATTACCTACGTCTGTCTCTGAAGGACTAACCTATCATCATCTTTCTCTAACCTATGGTGTGTCATGTAGTGTACTCAGCAGTCTATTTTATATGACTGTTAAGCTGGATTATCAATATACTAATATAGATTTAGGGCCTCATTTATGAAAAGTGACGCATCGCTGCGTGAAAACAACGATGCGTCACTTTTCATTGCGCCTCCTTGCGACACCAATGATGCGTCATATTTACAGTATGACGCATCATGTCGCTAGAGAGTTACAGATACGTCAGTATTTCTGACGTATCTGTAGGCGCAAAAATGACGCATTGCTGGAGTGTGTCACAAAAGTGACGCAACTCCAGCAATGTGTCCTTTCACATGGGGAAAGCCCCATGTGAAAGGGCCTTCGTCAGTCTTACGCCTGCCATGAGGCAGGCGTAAGATATTGACGCATTAGGGTCAAAGAAATGGCGCAGTGAAATCTTATAGATTTCACTGCGTCACTTCTACGACCCTTTCTTGTGTCGGAACGCCCCCCCTGCATACATTATACCTGGCGCAGGTATAATGTGGCGCAGGGGTTTACAAAGTGACGCATCTACCTAGATGCGTCACTTTGTAAATATGATGCACCATGGCGCATTTTTTACACTGCTGGTGCATCACAAAAAGTGACGCACCGGCAGCGTAAAAGTGACGCAAGGGCTCATAAATAAGCCCCTTAGTATTTTCAGAAATACCAATCATAAAGGAATTACTATAAATGCTCGTTATATGGGAGAATTCTTCCATATCACTAAAACTTTAGATATAGAGAATGCCTACAAAACAATTTAACCTGTAGTTTACATGTTGAAGAAAAATTATTTTTGGATATGGTAGAGAATAGAAGAGCAAGTTTCCAGAAGGAAACTAATGAACAGAAATCACAGGCACCACCTTGGGCTTTTAGAGAAGGAAATTATGAGAAAGGTGAGACATACGCTGCGATGTCCCTGGACTGGTTACGAAAAGGGAAACTTTGTTTATATAGATCAAGGACTAACTATAACAATTACTTTATTGGCACTAGTGAATGTGAGCATACCTTCCAAATTACTGGAGGATGGGGATTGAAGGGTGGAACTGACCCAGTTTTCCCAGGAATCTATTACGTGTGTGGCAAGAAAGCCTATTATAGGTTACCAGCACGTTGGTACGGAAGCTGTTATTTTGGGATCGTCTTTCCAAAGGTCTACCATAAAGACCATGTGGACAATAGTGCTAATGAAATAAAACAAGGACTAATATGAAGTAAACGAGCAAGTTTTTCAGAAACAGTAGGTGATATCTTTGGTGCACTGATGCCCTCAGTTGGAGTTGTTTTAAACGCACACAAAATTCGTAAATTATCCACAGTAGTTGATCGTTTATCAACAGATACTGCTGGTGGTTTCTTGATGATTGATACCGAAATGGTGGCAATCAGATCAATGGTTTTACAAAATCGACTTGCCCTTGATATTCTTTTGGCAAAAGAGGGTGGAGTTTGTGGCATGTTGAAAATTCAACACTGCTGTACCTATATCCCAGATAAAAGTAAAGGGATAGAAGGATATATTAGAAATATAACAAAATTACATAATGAGTTAACCCAACTGGAGGTTGATAGTGTTTGGGAGAGACTTGGTAAGAGTTTCTCTGCAGTAAGTAAATGGTTTTCTAACTTAGGAAATAGTTTATTAGAAAAGATAATAATCCCAATATTTATTGTAGCAATAGTAGTTCTAGTAATAATAATAACATATAAATGTTGCAAATATGCAAGAGAAAGAAGAGATGTGAAAAACAAAAAGAATAAAAGTAAAGGAAGAAAAGAGAAAAAGAGAAGAAATAGAGTTAGAAAAGTTAACGGAGAATATTATGACATGAAAAAAGAGTTAGACGAGCGTGCCATAAAAGAAGAAAAAGAGAGGACATGCTAGATAACATAGAAGGTGGCACTCGGTATGGTGAGTAATTATGATGGCTCTTAAAAGCCATCAGAGGGGGGATTGATGGAGCAGGATTTCGCAAAAAGAAACCTGCTCAACCGAACCACCCTTTAATATGGACTAACAGTAAGTAGTGTTAAACGACTAATGTGCACATTTACACTACACGTGGGGAGACTGCTTTATAAAATGCATGAACTAACTAGAACCAATGCATAAATAACTAGAAATGTAATAATTTTTTGTTTTGAATGAATTCAAAGAGGTTTGCATGGCAAGGCCGCAGGTGTTTTTTGTAAAAAGCATGGCGTGTGTTGCTTTATACTAATGAATAATGCCGCTTTTCTGCCTAAGCTATGCTAGACTAACCTTTAACATAAATTAGAGTTAAGATGGGGGGTAAACCGTGAAAATTACATTATCACATAATTAATAATGTTCGTGTTTCTGTTCTTTTAGTAATGGACGAGTTCTCCATATTAATAGAGTTAGCCATAGTAAGGGCGGGTGAGCAAGAGAGCGAGTGGGAACCACATGAATACATGACTGAACTACTGAGCAAAGCTGAAAAAACAGTGACCTGGTGAAGGACATGAAAACTGACCAGCGGCCAACGCCAGTGTCATCGTGGGAATAGAAAAGCTGAGATTGGCAAAATGTTTGAGGCGATGTTGAAGAAAGAGAAGGGGGCGGATTGTGGTTTTATGTACAAATATGCGGATCCAAAATACTTTAAAAAAGTTAGGTTGAAGATTTTAAGGGGTATGGCTGAGACTTGGTATAAAATTAGGAAGACTGTAAATCTGCGATATTTTAGTCAGCTGGCCCCTATCTGGGAGTCGCCGGGCTCTCCAGAATGGACCAAGGATGCGTTGGCACTCCCATTAAGAGAGGCTGGCATAGTAAGGTGGAAACAACTACTTCAGGAAGGTCATCTGATTACTTGGGAATGGTGTAAACAGATATTGGGTCAAAGGTTCGCAAAATTTAAGTTTCTCCAGATTCAGAGCTGGTATCAGGACATGGACACAAAAATAGGAGAATCTAGTGAACTTGAGGAGAAGCTGCTGTCTTGGGTCATACCGAAAAAGGAAATTGCGTTGTGGTATTGGCTGATGATAGAGATGGAAGATGGGGCTTACCTTGCCAGAGGATCTTTGGGGAGGATGCTTGTCGGAGACCAGTCTGGAAGATCAATGGCAAGTATTTATGTCTATGATGTACAAAATAGTTAAACCTGCATACGTGAGGAGGAATCATCTCTCTACCATTCATAGGGCTTACTGGACCCCCCCAAAGGTTATCCAAATTTGGGTCTGGAGGTGATGTGGCCTGTCCAAAATGTGGCAGCATGAAGGAGGACGATCTGCATATGTTTGTACATTGCCCAATGATCCAACCTTTCTGGGAGGCCGTGAATATGGTCTTGTCCAACGCTTTGAACCTACAAATTAAGGTAAGCGTTTTTCTAGTTATTTTTGGAGGTTTGGATCCGCAAATCTCAGTTAATAAGAATAGTGCAAAGCTGGTTTTTTATGCCATTCTCCTGGCGCGCAGAGAGATCTGCAAACGGTGGGTGTCTCCGGCTCCCCCAAGTTGTGATGATTGGTTATACTCCGTTAAGAGCGTGGCCAAGCTGGACATTTCAGATAAAGGGAAAAAGAGGTATGAGTTTTGGATGCCCTTCTTACACTGGTGTGAGCAATAAGTAAAAACGTTAGACCGGGGGTCCAATGATTAAGCCTCTCTCCACCTCGGCTGGCACCTTTTCCACTGAGCAGGGAGGCTCAGGGAGATTGAGTGTGTATTGGAAGTAAAGAGGAGGGATGTCACAATCCAAGGGCGACAAAGGTGAATCCTCTTCTCTGCTCCTTTCTTTAGCGATTGAGGTTTTGGATACACCAGGTTGGAAACGTTAATGGAAAGGTGTGAATGAGGCAAATGAGGACACAACAAAAAGAACAAAAAAGAACCCGAAGTTGTTGAATTTAATAAATTTTTAAAGAATGTTGATACATGTTCTCATGGGAGAGAAGAGGGTATTGATGACTGTATAAAAAAATGTTTAGAACAATGGTGTAGTCAAAAGTAGATGATTTCATAGTGGGGTGACATTCCACCCCTAGAATCCCACCAATCCCTTAGCTAGAAAATGTGAAATTAGCAAATATTATGGGACCGACATGTTCTTTTAGGGTTTAAGAATAGGTACTTTAGGGGTGTGGTTTAGGTAGCCGATGGTGTGGTGTGCGGGCTTCAAGAGTCACATAGAGAGTCAGAGAGGGAAGCGTCGCTGTTTCCGTTGGTGAGCTGAGAGGCCTAGATGTTCCTGTCCTGTCCCTGTCCTGGTTCTTAAGTCTTTGATTGCTGACTCTTGGTGCAGAGGTCCCTCACTACCGCCTAGGCCTGGGTGGTGGTGGTTTTCCCTTAAAGATCCTCCGGGTTTGTATTTAATCTTCTTAGCATTGTAGAAATTATATTTTTCCCGGCTGTTTTTTTTATGTGTGCCTTTTGTTTCTTCATCTATCCCCTCCGAATTTGTTTTGGTTTTTAAGAGATCGATTATTGTGTATCTAATGTCTCTTCATCTATCCACTCTGTGCAACGTATACATTTGAATGATATTTCTGATTGTTACTGCAATTAGTTTGTTATTCTCTCCCATGAGGTCTCCAGTATTTGAGTTTATGGATATGATTGTTATAAGTTTTATTATTGCTAGATAAAATTATTAAATCACACCGAGAGTTTGTAGTCATTTAATCAGGTTTCTAAAAGGTTAATATTTATTTCAGAGAAATTACCATTGCCATCAACGCTTTAACTAATTGGTCCATCGACCAAGTAGATGAAAAGTCGAATAAAATTACAAGATGTTTAAATTTTGTGTATCAATAACAGGAATAGGTCGAAGAAAAGTTAACAAACTTGACACCAGCGTATCAGGGATTTTGGGTGAATGAGTATGGGCCAATGTATGATGTTGTTGAATAATTATCCCTGATCAATTATTTGGGTTCACGCTGGATCAAACCCATGGATGATGGATGGCATGTTCAAATCATGCCCTCCTCCATAAATCTACACAATCCATGGAGAGTAACATAACACCAACATCCATTCACACAAATCTACACAATCCATGGAGAATACCAAAACACCAACATTCCTTTAATCAATGCACTTTTACTAAATAAATGCAATAAACCTAGAACTATTAAATGAAATAAAATTCAAAAACAGTATTTGCAATCCTCAAAAAATAATTTTCGCTTTAAGCACGCATGAGTTCTACTGTTTTAAAAACATGTTCACATAAAGCTATTCAATGCTGTTACCATCACTTTAAGAAAAGTATCTGGAGACATCTTAAAGAATTGGCATTAAGGGTAGAATACTCGACGAAGGCTGAATTTTCCCATTAAAAACCTCAATGTCCTAGCAAACGTCCCTGTGACTGAAGTAGCAAAACATTACAACCTATTAATAGAGTCACCTTACTATCAAAGACATGAGCAAAACTTAATTCCCCTAATGACTAGAAGCCAACCATAGTATCACATACCATGGTGGAATGTTTATGACAGTACCACGGCAAAACAGGAAAAAAACAACAATGAAATAGAAGGGTGGCATATTTCCTTCCATGGAACTCTAGGATGAAGCCCCCCTACACTATTTAAATGGTTTGAAATTTAAAAAAATAAACAAAGCTACAAAGAACTAACCAATTAAAAAAGAACCTGAGGTCTGAAAACAAACCACACAAATGCATAATATGTTACAAAGCAAAGTGCAACTCTTGACCAACAACAAAGACCTATCCTATATGGACTCCATAGCAAGATGCTACTCTAAACTAATCAATCAGAAAAACCACCAAAACAAAACCAAAGAAACCTGTAAACAACTATTAATATTAATATTTGTACTATTTAATCTCAAGTAAAAAATCAGCTTACAAAATTAATCGATACTATTGAACAGTAAAAAACATTGAAATAAAAATAAATAAATAAATAATAAAACAAATACCCAATTCTCTAAACCAGAACACATAACACAAAATGCATTATAAAATAGGCAGAACATCAAAACATTATTACCGATATAACAACAGGAAACACAAAACAATACATTAACATATCCCACCCTATAAATATATTTAAAAAAGCATTGCTTTCAGTTGTGAAGCCGAAGATATAAATTCCATGATAATCTGAAAGGCAAAAATTATCCATTTATAAAAATTTAAAAATCTCCCAAAAATGCAAACATTTCAAATAAAGAAATCTGAATTAAATTCCAAAGAAGTGATAACTATCCACAGGAGACCATAAAAACCCAAATAATTAAAAAATCTAAAATGCTCCAGGAAAACCAAAAAGTCAAGGGAATTAAAAATAAGATTGGTTTAAAAAGTAACCAAATTGATTTTTCTTGAAAAAAGCACCCCAAAAAACAGCATCTCCCATGACCCAAATGAGAAACCTGTAATAAAAAATCAAAAACACCCACCCTCACGACATGTAAGCCGCATAAATATTACAACAAATATACTATTTACAAAATGCATAAAATCAATACATAATATAGAAACCCAGTGAACCTATAACTAAAATATAATGTGGCCTACCAATCTCGACTTCCACAAATTAACACAATTCTAACACCAGCCAAACAAAATACTAAACACCATTTACCTAATCTAGCTAAAATAATCCTATAACCCTTCCATAACACTAAAACCCCAAAAAGTATTAAAAACTCTGATCTTACCTCACCTAGAGAACAGGAACTGAGAACCGCGAATGGAGGAAATCAGGAACAGCCCCAAATAAAGAAGATAGACTATAAAATTGTTAAAAAAGTAAAAATTAAAACATTTAAAAATGCCCCACAAATGAACTACATACATTTTTATTGCATTGTTAACCAAACAAATACCCCAAAACCTATTCTTCTATAGCCAACACATCCTGTTCCTATAGAGAAATATACCTAAAAAAATTACAACAAACACATAGTATAGAACAATGATATTAAATGCAACCATAAACCCTTAAAAATGTTTTTTACTGCAGTATTAAAGATGATTTTGTTGACATCACAATATCATTGCATAAAATATACTTGTCCCACAATATTTTGTATTCAATATTTTGGCAGAACACCATAATGTCATCACAATACAAGAGATCCAATGGATAAAATCAGCTAATCCTTTGCACCAGGCTACGGTGAGCAGAAGCAACAGATGGCACAATTAACTCAATTCATTGCCTGCTGTTAACCTTTCATGTCATATTGTTCTTACAGAGTGACCTAACAGAAAATAAGCCTTCTAACGATATCTAGTATATTGGTATATGTGACTCCCAATTTATATGGCAATTGTTAAATTGAGAGCAACTATTTACAATTTATCTTGTTTGAAGTACTACTTTCATTAATTATGGTTGCATGAACAACGAAGTGACATGAAAAGGGGGTGGGACATCATCTGATTAGAGACCTGTCATTTCATAAATTATAGCGGATTTCAGATCCTGCTCTACCGGAAGAGCTCTAGAGAACATGGATCTATTAATTGGTTCAGTGGGTTTAATAGTGGCTATTGAAACACAGATTTCTCTTCTGGATTCCAGACAAGGTGTATGTGTACTGTCTGGTCATTCAAAGCTGATGTGAGGGAAATCACAGCCATTGATACTAGGGGTGGGTAATTCAGTGTAGCGTAATCATGCAGAATTACCTAAGAAATCTGCGAGATTATGAGTGAATTACGCAAGAAGAGTAATTCTGCATTTATCGCTATTTCTTAGCATAAAATTGTCCCCTTGCATCCAAAATGGACACAAGCATGCATTTTGCACTAAGAAATAGCACTAAATGCAACAGAACACAAATCGCAAGTGCGAGCGGGCGCTCACGTGCACTAAATGTGCTCTTTGGGTAGCACTTTCCCTCAAACTACTACCAACATTTACCACTATTTTCTGAGCATAAAATGCACCTTTGCATCCAAAATGGACAGAAGGATGCATTTTGAGCTAAGAAACAGCGCTAAATGCAGCAGGACACAAATAGCAAACATGAGCAGCCACTCACACTCACTAAATGTGCTCTCACAGTAGGATTTTGTCCCCCAAATTACTCTTAATTACGAAAGCAGGAGTAATAATCGGTCATTCTGCATCGAAGTGTGACATGGAATCACCAAAATCACTCCAATTACTCTGGTGTAATCGAAATTCTGCCCAGGCCTAATTAGAACTCTGCAAATATATCAATGACAAGCAGTGTAAGTACCCTGCATACTTTAGAAAGCCAGCAGGTCTGCAATTGGATAGCAGCACTTCAGCAACTCTCCCTTAGCTTTCAGTCCTCATTTCTGCCCCTCCCAAATGCTCACAGCCGATTATATTTATTTTCTCCAATTATTCTCGATATAGTAGGGAAGGGAACTCCTGCACAGTTTCTCACATCTTTGCCCCAGAACACTTGCAACACCTTTGTTAAAGAAGCATACAGAGGGCAGGCAATTGTAACCATTTCTATTATTGTCTAGTACCCTCTCGGCCAAATCCTTGGTCAACCTGCACGATTTAGCTGTGGGCTGAAAGCCAAAGGCATAAGGGCAGTAGAGGTAAGTCAAATGCCCACCCTATTTAGAGTGGGCAGTCAGATGACTTTCTTTTACTGTCTTTCACCACCATGTCACCACCAGGTATATATTGGCTGTGAGGAGTAGTAAAAAAATAAAAATTACACCAACACCATGGGAGAAAACCTTCCTTTTCTTATTTTTCAGAAATAAACTACTGCTTTGGGAGTTTGCATTTGAAAAATGAAAACGTTTGGAAATGTTTGGCAACCGGTCACAATGTTTGACGGAGCTGTCTTAATTTTTTTTCCTATATTAACAGGAACTGCCACAACTTTGGTTTCTGACAGCATATAAAGATGTCTGTGGGGACAGCTGACATCTCTGAAGTTGATAGGTGAAGCAAAGGCAGGTTATTGGATGTAAAGTTCTTTGGTACTCTATCTGCCTTTGCTGCGTCAACCAAACCTTTAATCAGGCCCCATGCCTTGTAGATCTAATTACTGTATGCAACTTTTGGAGAGTGGTTATTTTTCAATTTTCTGTTTTTAGCATTACTAATGTCAGCTCTGAAAATAATGTCTGAAAATAATGTGGCTTTCTCACAGACACTGTTAACATTACCATTCAGATTATTAGTTTTCTATACCCAAACCTTTTCACACACATACACACACACACACTAAATTTGTGCTTTCATGTTGGCATATAATCAGGCAAGCTTGTAGGTAACGTATATATTATGGAAAAAAACCTTCCATATACAATAGTACAAAACAAGAAAATCTCAGAAATGTGAAGAAAAAGCTAGAAGTACTCACCTGGGCCCCTACTATATCCTAATCATCAACAAAACACTGGTACATTCATAGAAACCATTGAACATATCTTTTGGCACCAGAGTGCCTCTTCCTCACTAAGAATCTAGTATAAAAACTGAAAAATAAGATATTTGTGAGCACCACAATTCACTTTCCTCACCTAGAACACCAGCATAAAAAGAATGGGAAAATATAGAAAGATATATGGGCACCATAAGGATCCATCACATCCAAGGACCCAGGAGAAACTGTGAAAAATACATAAAAATCAGAAGAAGGATAAATTGGCATCTAAGGATCCTATTACAACTTGGAACCTAACAGACACACTAAACTCAATGCAGGCAATTGGTGAAAAGCTCCACGAATAGCACACAGGTTCCATCATACTCAACACTTCACAAGAAATATTGAAAAAATACAGGAAAATCAGTAAACTGACTGTGGGCACCATAAGGGTTCTACCACTGAAATGACTTCTGCCAAGACATGAAAAAATGTCACATAATTGTGGAAAATATGATGGACCCCACAGGCCACCTCATACTACCAGTACCTGAGCAAGCACCCGGAAAATGGCAGGAACTTTGAGGAAAATACATTAATGAGCCTGCATCAGAAATTACTCTTAATAGGTAACCAAAACGGTAGCAAACAGATGAAGAAAAGCACGGTAAGCAACTTTTGTGCAATACCATGCGTATATGATATTTTACAACACAGTCTTATGGAACCAGCACCAAAGCATACCATAAGCAAACTGTGAGCTTCAGCTACCTACCTCCTACACCATGCCAGCATATAGGAGGTCCATTGTCCTTGTATCAGGCCCAATGACTGCCCCTTCGACATGGATTTACCTAGTCCACACATGTGCATGCATCCTTATATCTTCCAGAAACAAACAAATCAACCAATGCGAGCACTATATAAAGGTGATGCCCCTTACAGCTCAACCATAATTCATCAAATACAACTATCTCACAAGTGAACAAGAACTCATTCAAAACGCAGAGGATAATGCAGACAAAGTATATTTTGCGGTGGTTTCCTATCAGTATCTGAATAGAACAGGCAGCCATTAAACATGAGAGTGGAGTGAGGAGAACCGGAAGAGGAAGTTAATACTACCTGAATACCAGTGTTGTGCCCACTCCTCTCCACGGTCCTTTCTTTCTGTAACGATATATATATATACTAAAATGCTTTATTTGCGAGTACAACGTTTGCAAATTATGCTTTGAAATTAAAATTGCATTAAAATACATTTATGTGAGAAGAAAATGCACCTATCGATTCATTCTAGAAAGGAAAATTGAGGAAAATGCAAGTTTCAGTCCACATGCCTACAGAGGCTGCAAAGGTTCTGCCCACTGAACGTTCTTCCTACAATCTCCCTGATATAGCCCATTCAGCACGAATAGCCCCATATGTTGATTAAGGGACTGGCTACTCATTCTTGTTCTTCGCCCTTACTTTAGCAAACGATTTTCTTCTAGTCTCTCTTCTCTAAAACCCTATTGACCTTCAGGATGTGTCTTAGTACTTCTCATAACTGCTTCGCGCACATAGCGCTTCAAAGAGATGTTTTTGGTTTTATATGCTAATAAAACATTTTGCAGTCAGTCCATAGTTGACTTCTCATAACTCTGCTTCGCGCACATAGCGCTACAAAGAGATGTTTTTGGTTTTATATGCTAATAAAACATTTTGCAGTCAGTCGATAGTTGACCTCTTCATTTTAGATGTTGTGCTTATCGGTCACAGGGAGACAGAGTCATTTGGAGTGAAGTGAAAATAATGGCTTCTATTTTAAAGCCTTTAGGGAATTTGTTTCCTCGGTGCAGCATAAATTCGCTAGCAAAATTACCCCAAACATAGTTTGAAAGTAGAACTTACTGTGTGATTAGCCACTTACCGTGGTCTGGAGTAAATTTGTTCAGCAGTTTTGAATATATGTTACAAAAAGTATTGTGTGAGCTTTGAAGAGCTAAGTTTACGTTTAATTCTGTTAATTCACACGCACAGTTAGATCGCATGACTCGGAGGAAGTGCGTCAACAGCTTCGTATTAAAACTAAGGAGCTCTCGGACCTAGCCACGGATGCGGCTAAGGCACAGTATCGGGCTACCCTTAGCAGGATCTACGATGTAGGCGACAAGGCAGGCAAATTGTTGGCCTGGCTGGATCGCAGAGACGGGGCGCGGCGCGTGGTGGCTGAAATTGCCATCGATTCACATTCCCGAACCACAGCTCCGCAAGACATAGCGGATGCATTTGGTAAGTACTACCAGACCCTGTACTCTTCCAGCACGACCCATTCGGAGGAAGAGGCTTCTTCCCTCTTACAGGATATACGCCTGCCGGCGATCACAGAGGAGGAGAGTCTTGACTTAGACCAAGATATTACAACGACCGAAGTGGAGAGGGCCATTCACGATCTGCGGGGGGAAAGCGTCGGGCCCTAACGGGATCCCTATAGAACTGTTTAAACTCACGGCGGGCGTGACCGCCCCTTTTATCACCGCCATGTTCCAGGAAAGTAAAGACCGCGGAATCCTCCCTGAAGATCATAGACTAGCCAATATCATTGTTAACCACAAAGTGGTTAAACCCGCCGATCAGTGTTCTTCATATAGACCCATTTCGCTCCTTAACTGCGAGGCTAAGATCCTTGCAAAAGTTCTCGCCACTCGCTTGTTATCGGTTCTTCCCAATTTGGTTCACCCGGATCAATCCGGGTTTATGCCCGCAAGAAATACATCTCTTAATCTCCGCAGACTACACGCAGTGTTATGTAGAGCAGATACGATCAGAGAAGATACGGTTGTGGCATCCTTGGACGCTGCTTCAGCCTTTGACACCATAGAATGGCCATATCTGTTCACTGTGCTACGCAAGCTGGGATTCGGCCCGGAATTTATCAACTGGGTACGTCTCTTGATTGTCAACCATTGGCACAAGTGATTGTAAATAATCGAAAGTCCCCTGTCTTCTCTCTCGGGCGGGGCACGAGGCAAGGATGCCCCCTGTTGCCACTTCTTTTTGCTTTGGCCTTGGAACCTCTAGCAGCTTGGATCTGCCAGGTCCCCACCATCCGTGGCCTTAACTGGGCCTGTGGCAGGGAGGACCGTATATCACTGTATGCAGATGATATCCTGCTCTATCTCGCTTCCCCGGCAAGGTCCCTTAATGCAGTGATGGATATCTTTCATAGCTTTGGCAGGTTCTCAGGCTATAGGATCAACTGGTCAAAATCGGTTCTTTATGTCCTTAGTGGGCAGAGACCGCGACTTCCTCGCGGGTGCCAGTTGACGGAGGCTGTTGATGGCTTCAAATATCTGGGGATCTGGGTATCTAAAGATCTGACGCGATTCTATGAAACTAATCTCCGGCCCCCACTAGAGCGCCTCAAATCTGACGTTCTACATTGGAAATCGCTTCCTCTGACCCTCCTCGGACGAGCAGCCCTATTCAAGATGATGTCCCTCCCCCGTCTTCCATACGCACTACAAAACACACCTCTTCCGGTCGCGGCATCCTACTTTAAAGAGTTGGACAGCACAGTACGAGACTTGCTGTGGGAGGGTAAGCCACTCCGCATAGCCACGCATAAGCTTACACTGGGATGGTTCGACGGTGGCATCGGGCTCCCAGACATGAAAAGATACTACTGGGCCTCGCAGCTCGCGGCCATTAACCAATGCATGTACCGGCGACAGGATGACCCGGCATTTCAGATTGATCGATGGCTCCTCCCGGGGGGTGGGTTCGAGGGAGCGCTCTATACAAAATCCCAGAGGAAAGTTCTGACTGGCCCGACAAAACATGCTGTGCACATCTGGCAAGAAGCCACAAAAGCCTAGGTTGGGAGGGTAGCTTACACAGGCCACGCCACTTTGGCACTGTGACCAATTGGGTCGGCTGTCGCGCTCCTTGGGATTCGACAAATGGGATACCATCGGTATCTCCAGAATCGGAGACCTCTGGAGATCCTGGAATGTTATATCGTTTGCCCACCTAAGGCAAGAATATGAAATGGACAGCACCGAGCAGTTCAGATACCTTCAAATTAGGCACGCGCTCCTATCGGCTCTCCCCAAGGGTGCAGTCCTTCCTGATTCCTCCCCACTGGAAGACAGGATTCTAGATGGGGACCTGCCGGAACGGGCCTTATCCCTCATCTACAAGAAGCTTATAAACAACATGACCG
Source organism: Calotriton arnoldi (assembly GCA_963921515.1). NCBI lineage: Eukaryota > Metazoa > Chordata > Amphibia > Caudata > Salamandridae > Calotriton > Calotriton arnoldi. The sequence continues at coordinate 219,785 of CAWUFW010010922.1, forward strand.
ATCCCTTAATACGGCTCAGAGCTAAATGGGACCACGACGTCGCCGGCTTGGAGGATGAGGAGTGGCGGGCCGCGATAGCTTCTCCCCGTGAGGTGGCCATCTCCTCTAGACTCAGACTGGTTCAGTTAAAAATCCTTCACAGGACATATCTGTCTGGGCCCTCCTTGGTTCATATGGGATACGCCTCAGACGGTGGGTGTGCACGCCAGTGTGGCCAGGAGGGCACCTTCATCCATACACTTTGGGAATGCGATACAATTCAGAAATTCTGGGAAGGGGTGGTATCAGTGATAGAGGAAGTGATGGGGCGACGGATACAGTGTAATATAAAACTGATTTTGTTGAATATATGGGACCCCACCGATCTTACAGCCAGAGAGAGGACTTGGGTCACATTGGGCCTTATGGTAGCAAAGCGGAATATCGCACGTTTGTGGAGGGCTCCGATTTCACCGAGCATTACGGACTGGGCCAAGGACATGGACTGGTGCATGGTGACTGAGATATCTATTTACGTCTCATGGGGTTGCCCGAAAAAGTGGTCGCAAATTTGGGGGCCTTGGAACACTTTCCGGGGAGGAATATGTGAATCACCAGAGGGTCGGGGAGAAGAAGCAATTGAGGTTGATTAATGTGTTCTTCCTGACATCAACTATGCCGGAGGGGGGTAAAAGGATCTTGGATGTGCTATAACACTGTGTGATAATGTCTACATGTGTAATGCTGTGTCTCTGTTATGCTACATGCCCTTTTTTCAATAAAAAAAGATTTAAAAAAAAAAAAAAATTCTGTTAATTCACAAATTATTTACAGATCTAGATCAGAGGAAGATTCAGCTGTAAAAATCTGAAATAAATTCAGATCTAAATGGACAAAGGAACACTTTTACCAATTGTCCCTTTTTGATATCTGTAGGAAATTGGGTTACTCAGTGAGGGGGGTGAAACTCTGCTCAAGCAGCAGCCACATTTCCTTTCAGGGTGAAACACAAGCAAACTATGAATTCACCTGTGCTTAACCTTCTGGTAGCTTGGCACCAAAGCAGTCAAGAGTAACTCATAGGCAATGAGTAAAGTATTTATGCAGCATTTCAAACAGTAATAAACTGTAAACACTATATAAAAAAAATCCCATACTAATTTAGAAAAATATGTAAAATGTAATGAATTATTTGAGACAAAAAAAACAAAGATCGAATTAGTAAAATCAGAGATATGCAGTGTCAAAGTTTTAAGTGAAAACAGGGCTTAGAAGCACAAAGTGCCAACTTGGGTTATCTGTTCGCCCCAGACCACGGCAAAGTCACAAGGCCAACCACAATAGAGCGGGGCCGGATACAGGGACCAGGTTAGGCTCACTGAACAAAGTACCTTAAATCCGGGTTGCGTCAAGGCTTCGTCGGGCAGCAACTGCTGCGAGGTCCTGCATCAAGTATGCATCACTCACCAGCAGTTCCGAGGAGCTGTGGGGCTGTGATGCGAGGTCTTGTGTTGAGAAATCGTCATTCAGTGTCAGTTCTGAGGAGCTGCGGGGTCCTGCGGTGGGAATTGATCACACTACTACAGTTCCTGTGTGAGAATGCTAGGCGATGTGTCATGCTGCATTGGTACTGCTTGAACCAGAGGTTAGGCTGGCAAAGCACTTTCAGGCCTACTTCCAAGGGTCTAAGACTGGGGTGGGAAGTTTCTGTTACACGGCCTGGCTACCTCCTGGAATCCAGCGGTGGGGCTTAGTCAAGTAAATCTCTCAAGCTTGGGAGAGGCCCCTTGGTTGAGTTGCCAAGGGACTGCCTGTGGGCTGCACTGGGGCAGCATATGTGTCTGTATCTGGACAGCCTCAAGACCACCTGGGAGCCACTACCTAGTCACTTGTGCAACATCAGGGGTGAATGTGTCCTGGTCAGAACATGCTCTTGCTACTGGGATCAGGATGTAAACCAGGTGAGCAGGTGGTCACTGGTTCTTCAGATCGTTACTGGTACATCTGATCATCAATTTGTATGGCAAAGGTGCAGGACTCCAGTCTTGTTACTTGATGCTCCAGGGGTGGTGGTGATACATGTGGCAAATGATGGAGTGGTTGCATTAGATGACTTACACAACAGGTGGCACTGACTTGTATGGAGGAAGGGTGACTGGAGGGACTTTGAAACCATGTAGGTTGTTGTATACTTGGTGCAGCTCTTCTTCTTTGGCATGTGTGTTTGCAAGCAGGGATGCCAGTTCTTTAAGCAGCTAGTGACAGGTGGCTGGATGGTCATACTGTGAAGCATGGAGCAGATACACTGTTCGCACATGCAGGCGGCTTATGTTTGGTGTTCCCGCTGAGCTATCTCCCGTGATGTCACTACACCCCAGTGGCTGGCTTGTGTTAGTAGGTGCACTCAGGTCCTTGTTATTGTTCCCTTGTTATTTTCTCCAGCGCACCTGCGGTCGTCTGTTCTTCCGTGTGACACGATCGTCACATTCCTTTCACTCCTCTTCATTTCTTCTTTGCAATGTGGCAATGGGCCTTGCTCTCTTCTTCTTACTTGCTGTGAGATGTGGCAAAAGGCCACGTCACATGTCTTCTCTACACATGCTGCGAAAATGGCGACAGGCCAAGTATTGCATATGTTCTCTGCACATGCTGCGAAGTGGCGACAGGCCATGTGTTATCAGTTGTTCTCACGGGGACCTCCTGTCAGCTGTGTTGGACTGCGCATCTTCTCCTGCCACGGACCACTTGCAGGTCCAGTCCTGTCTGTAGGACTGTGCGTCTTCTCAGGTGCTTCTTCTATTTTATGGACAGCAGTGGAGGTAGGTGTGTTTTGATGGATCCGGGCTGCAGCCTCTTCCATACCTTTCTTTTCCTCTATATGGTATTCTGGGTGCAACTCAGGATCGCTGTGGGAGGTGAGGGTATCATTTCTTTTGCAGGGGTGACAGCTTGCCACTCGGGGATATGCGACTTTCCTCATGCCTGTAATGTGCAGATGCATGACACAGTCTTAAGGCAGTGTTGGGGCACTCCCTGAATAGTTTCTGGCCCACTGCGGGCGGAGCTAGTGCAGTTAGGGTGAACACGATCTTCTTCCTGCATTCAGGCCGCACAGGGCCCCTCCTCTGGGATCTCCTTCTGTGGGATCTCCTTGGTGCTTCACTTCTGGCCGATCGGCCAGCTGGTGTTGCTTCTTTCATGAAGCGGTGCATTGTCTGTATTCCCTCTTGGCATTGTCTCTGGGCCCCTTGCATCTGGGCTCTCTGTGTGTCTTCTCTTGGGACATGCAGCACTCTCACCCATGGTGGGCTGATCTGCTGGGTCCAGTCACTGTTGTTGCAGGTTCCTGGCAGCATGCGTTGGTGGCTGGATACCACTAGAGGGCATGCAGACTCTCTTCGCTGTCCCAGTTTCACTTTCTCACTACTGCTAGTTCTGCTCCAGAACCTGTTCGCCAGCGAGCAGCTGCTGATGAATTAATGTTGCCACAGGAGGCAGACAGTCTCTTTCCCTCCCCGTGGCTGTGTAGTCTGATGACAAACTGGGAGGCGCTCAGGTGACAATTCACTACCTGCTGCTAAGCAGTCTGATTAGTATGGGAGGCAAGAAGTCTCTTCTCCCTCTTGTTTGCGTTGACGGTATATGGCCACCAGGTGGCGTTCTTCCGGCCAGAGGTGCTCTCTTTTCTTTTTTTTTGTGCGTAATCGTGCTGGACAATGCAACATGGCTGCTGTTAAAAAGCACAGTCTCTTCAGGTGGTCGTTGGGGGCACTGGTACACCCGCTCACCTTCAATGCCCCAGGTCAGCCTTCCGCCTGGCTCAGTGTGCAGTGATCTCGGTGCTCCTTGGCAGCCGCAGTCTCTGCTGGTGCATGGGAAACAGGGAGCTGTTCATGCAGGTACTTGGGCTGCTATAGGGGCAGGTGCAGTCTTTTTTCTGGGTTAGTCTCTCTGACTGTACTTGCTCCTCTCTTGCAGTGGTGGCCACTTGCCACCAGTGGTGTACATGCCCTCTTCCTTCTTCACTGAGTGATAGCCAGCTTCTCTGCTCTCCCAAGGCAGCTTGCAGTGGCTGCCATTCCCCAACAGGAGGTGTGCTGTGCAGTTCTCACCCCCTGATTCTGTGCTGGGGCAGTGGGGCTTCCTTGACACATTTTTGGAGCCAGGCGGCTTGCACTTTGCATGAGTGTGTGTTTGGATGGGCCATTTCATTGCAGATTGTCTTTATCCTGGCGTGGTATCACAAGCAACCTCTAGGTGGCACTGCAGCCACTCTTTACCTTGAGCTGCAACATTTTGTGGGGGCCGCCAGCGTGCATATCCCTACCAGCTTGTAAGAATTGTGGGGTGGCAGAAACGTCAATACTAAGTGTCCGCTTCGCTGTGGCCGTTTCTTTGTGACGTGTGTGTTTTACTTCAGTGTGGTGCAGCGTTTGTACATGTGCAGGTGCAGCTTAATTTTCTGATGTATTTAGGTGTGGCACCACAGTTGGCTAGCCGCCTTGTGTAATTTAACCCCTTCCATGCTCATGACGGAATGGTTCCGTCATGAGCACAAGTGCAAGTGTGCTCATGATGGAACCATTCCGTCATGAGCACACTTGCAAAAAAATCCCTCTGCCATTTTTTTTGTTGCCTTGGGAGGTGGGGAAGAGCTTCTCCAACCTCCCAAAGCATGGTTTTGGTTTTCCTTGTAATGACGATTGCGTCATTACAACGAAAACGAAACTGAAACTTAGTTTCAGTTTCATAGTTTCGGTGCTTGTGGGGCTATCTCAGCCCCCCCGAGCACAGAAACACATGGGAGAGGTATCGTTGGAAAGGGGAGAATATCCCCTTTCCAATGGTACCCTACCCTAGTGGATCCCTGCTTGGGGATCACCCCAGGAGGGCGATCTCCAGGCAGTGAGCCACCCACTAGCATCAGGGAGGCGGGAGCGGCCCCTTGGGCAAGGGCCTTTGCTCCCCCATACATTTTTGCCATAGACAGAAAACACCCTAGACACCAGGGATTCTTTTTTTTATAGGCCAGGGGTGGGGGCTGCCCAGAATGGGCATCCCAATGCCCCCTCCCTACCCTCCCAAAGAACGCAAAATACTTTCTGCCCCCCAGGAGGCAGATGGGGGCAATAGCCCCTGATCTGCCTCCCAGGGGAGCAAAAGCCCACTTGGCACCAGGGATTTTTTTTTTATACGTAGGGGTGGGGGCTGCCCAGAATGGGCATGCCAATGCCCCACCCCAAAAAAATGCTACAGTCTTTCTGACCCCCCTGGGAGGCAGATGGGGCAATAGCCCCTTATATGCCCCCCAGGGGGGCAGAAAGCCCACTAGGCACCAGGGATTTTTTTCTCCAAAGTTCGGGGTGGGGATGCCCAGAATGGGCATGCCAATGCCCCACCCCCCAAAAAAAAATATCACAGTCTTTCTGCCCCCCAGGAAACAGATGGGGGCTGCAGTCCCTGATCTGCCGCCCGGGGGGGCAGAAAGCCCACAAGGCACCAGGGATTATTTTTTTTTTTATATGTAGGGGTGGGTGCTGCCTAGAATGGGCATGCCAATGCCCCCACCCCCAAAAAATTGCCACAGTCTTTCTTCTCCCGGGAGTCAGATGGGAGCAATACCCGCCCCCCCAAAAAAGATGCAACAGTCTTTATGCCCCCCAGGAGGCAGATGGGGGCAGTAGCCCCTGATCTGCCCCCCGGAGGGGGCAGAGAGCCCACTAGGTGCCAGCGATTATGCTGGCTTTTATACGTAGGGGTGGGGGCTGCCCAGAATGGTCATCCCAATGTCCCCCCCCCAAGAAAATAGCCACAGTCTTTCTGCCCCCCTAGGGAGCATATCAGGGCAATAGCCCCCGATTCCCCCCTCCCCAGGGCGGGAGAAAGCCCACTAGGCACTGACTTATTTTCGGAATGTGCCTACCTGTGGATTTTGGGTCCAAGCGCAGCCGGCACCCAAGGAAACCTAGCAAACCTATACATTTTTTAAAACTAGACACCCAGGGGAATCCAGGATGTGGTGACTTGTGTGGCTCTCACTAGGTTCTGTTACCCAGAATCCCTTGCAAACCTCAAACTTTGTTAAAAAAAAGAAAATCCTCATATTTCTGTGATGGAAAGATCTGGAATCTGCGCAGATCCACAAACTTCTACCCTCCCCGCCTTCCCCAAAGCCTTCCAATAAAAATGGTACCACACTTGTTTGGGCAGACCTACTACCCGTGACAGGAAACGGCCCAAAAAGCAACGTGGACACACCACATTTTTACAATGAAAACTGACCCTTTCATGGCAAAGTGCCTAGCTGTAGATTTTGAACCCTAGCTCTGCCGGTACTTAGGGAAACCTAGCAAATCTATACATTATTGAAAACTAGACACCCAGGGGAATACAGGATGAGGTGACTTGTGTGGCTCTCACTAGCTTCTGTTGCCCCGAATCCCTTGTAAACCTCAAACTTTGTAAGATAAAAAAAACTCATTTTCCTCACATTTCTGTGATGGAAAGTTCTGTAATCTGCGTGGATCCACAAAATTCCACCCACCCCGCATTCCCAAAAGTATTTCGATAAAAATTATACCTCACTTGTGTGGGTAGGCCTAGTGCCCGCGACAGGAAACGGCCCAAAACGCAACGTGGGCACACCACATTTTTACAGTGGAAACTGACCCTTTTTTTGCAAAGTGCCTAGCTGTAGATTTTGAACCCTAGCTCTGCCGGCACCTAGGTAAACCTAGCAAATCTATACATTTTTGAAAACTAGACACCCAGGGGGATCCAGGATGGGGTGACTTGTCTGACTCTCACCAGGTTCTGTTACCCAGAATCCCTTGCAAACCTCAAACTTTGTCCAAAAAAACACATTTTTCTCACATTTCTGTGGTGGAAAGTTCTGGAATGTGCATTGGTCCACAAACGTCCACCCACCCTGCATTCTCCAAAGTCTCCTGATAAAAATGGTACCTCACTCGTGTGGGTGGGTCAAGTAGCCTCGACAGGCTAGGGCCCAAAACGTATTGTGGAGACATCAAAATGACCTTTTCCAAAACTACCTGGTTTTGCAAGGGGGGTCACCTGGATTTTTGGCCCCGGGCTCGGTGGCCATCTAGGGAAACCTACCAAACCCACACATTTCTGAAAACTAAACTCCTGCGGGAGTCCAGGGAGGTATGGCTTGAGTGGACCCATCAACGTTTTCCCACCCAGAATCCACTGCAACCCTCAAATTTAGCTGAAAAATCACTTTTTTTCTCAAATTTCTGTGTGGGAAAGTTGTGGGATCACTGGGCTGACACAAATTTCCTACCACCTAGTGTTCCCCCAGGTCTCTCGATAGAAATGGTACCTCACTCGTGTTGGTGGCCCAAGTACCTGGGACAGCCAAGGGCCCAAAACGTATTGAGGAGACATCAAAATTACCTATCACAAAACGACCTGGTTTTGCAAGGGGGGTCACCTGGGTTTTTGGCCCCGGGTTCAGCGGCCATCTAGGGAAACCTACTAAACCCACACATTTCTGAAAACTAGAGACCCGGGGGAGTCCAGCATGGTATGGGTTACGTGAATCCCCCAACGTTTTCAGAAATGTGTGGCTTTGGTAGGTTTCCCTAGATGGCCGCCAAGCCCGGGGCCAAAAACCCAGGTGGCCCCCCTTGCAAAACCAGGTCGTTTTGTGATAGGTAATTGTGATGTCTCCACAATACTTTTGGGCCCTTCCTTGTCACGGGCACTTGGCCCACCCACACGAGTGAGGTACCATTTTTATCGGGAGACTTTGGAGAATGCTGGGTGGGTGGAATTTTGTGAATCCACACAGATTCCAGAACTTTCCATCACAGAAATGTGAGGAAATGTGGTTTGTTTTACAAAGTTTGAGGTTTGCAAGGGATTCTGGGTAACAGAACCTGGTGAGAGCCGGACAAGTAACCCCATCCTGGATTCCCCTGGGTGTCTAGTTTTCAAAAATGTATAGGTGTGCTAGGTTTCCCTAGGTGCCGGCAGAGCTTGGGTTCAAAATCTACAGCTAGGCACTTTGCAAAAAAGGGATCAGTTTTCACTGTAAAAATGTGGTGTGTCCACGTTGTGTTTTAGCCCGTTTCCTGTCGCGGGAACTAGGCTTACTCACACAAGTGAGGTACCATTTTTATCGGAAGACTTTGGGGAATGCGGGTGGGTGGAATTATGTGGATCCACGCAGATTCCAGAACTTTCCATCACAGAAATGTGAGGAAAATGTGTTTTATTTTTTTTTAAGTTTGAAGTTTTCAAGGGATTCTATGTAACAGAACTTGGTGAGAGCTAGACAAGTCACCCCATTCTGGATTTCCCTGGGTGTCTAGTTTTCAAAAATGTATAGGTTTGCTAGGTTTTCCTAGGTGCCGGCAGAGCTTGGGTTCAAAATCTGCAGCTAGGCACTTCGCAAAAAAGGGGTCAGTTTTCACTGTAAAAATGTGGTGTGTCCATGTTGCATTTGGGGCCGTTTCCTGTCGTGGGGACTAGGCCTACCCACACAAGTGAGGTGCCATTTTTATCAGAAGACTTTGGGAAATGTGGGGTGGGTGGAATTTTGTGGCTCCACGCAGATTCCAGAACTTTCCATCACAGAAATGTGAGGAAAATTAGTTTTTTTTAAAAAGTTTGAGGTTTGAAAGGAATTCTGGGTAACAGAAGCTGATGAGAGCCAGACAAGCCACCACATCCTGGATTCCACTGGGTATCTAGTTTTCAAAAATGTATAGGTTTGCTAGGTGTCCATAGGTGTCGGCAGAGCTAGGGTTCAAAATCTACAGCTAGGCATTATGCAAAAAAAGGGTCAGTTTTCACTGTAAAAATGTGGTGTGTCCATGTTACGTTTTGGGCCGTTTCCTGTCGTAGGCACTAGACCTACCCACACAAGTCAGGTACCATTTTTATTGGACGACTTTGGGGGAAGCAGGGTGGGTGGAAATTGTGGCTCTGTACAGATTTCAGAACTTTCCATCACAGAAATGTGAGGAAAAGTTTTTTTTTTACAAAGTTTGAGGTTTGCAAGCGATTCTGGGTAACAGAACGTGGTGAGAGCCAGACAAGTCACCCCATTCTAGAGTCCTCTGGGTGTCTAGTTTTAAAAAATGTATAGGTTTGCTAGGTTTCCCTAGGGGCCAGCAGAGCTAGGGTTCAACATCTACAGCTAGGCACTTTGCAAAAAAAGGGTCAGTTTTCACTGTAAAAATGTGGTGTGTTCACGTTGCGAATTGGGCCGTTTCCTGCTGCGGGCACTAGGCCTACCCACACTAGTGAGGTACCATTTTTATCGGAAGACTTTGGAGAATGTGGGGTGGTTGGAAATTTGTGGATCCACGCAGATTCCAGAACTTTCCATCACAGAAATGTGATGAAAATGTGTTTTTTTTTACAAAGTTTGAGGTTTGCAAGGGATTCTGGGTAACAGAACCTGGTGAGAGCCAGACAAGTCACCCCATCCTGGATTCCCCTGGGTGTCTAGTTTTCAACAAATGTATAGGTTTGCTCGGTTTCCCTAGGTGCCGGAAGAGCTAGGGTTCAAAATCTACAGTTAGGCACATTTCAAAAAAAGGGTCAGTTTTCACTGTAAAAATGTGGTATGTTCATGTTGCGTTTTGGGCCGTTTCCTGTCGCGGGCACTAAGCCTACCCACACAAGTGAGGAGACTTAGGGGAACACAGAATTGTAGAGCAACTGTTATTACCTATTGACTTTTGATGCATTTCTGCCTTCCAAATGTAAGACAATGTGTAAAAAAGAAGTCACTTTGAAAAATGTACTATAATTCACATGCTAGTATGGGTACCCACAATTTCGGAGATGTGCAAATAGCTACTGTTTCTAAACTCTATATTTTGTTCCCATTTCAGAAATACATAGGTGTATTCATACCGATTTTTCACTATTTATATTTTCCCAAATGAATTGCTATATACCCAGTACACAATAAAAAACCATTGCAAGATGCTGCTCAGTTATTGGCTCTGGGTTCCTCGGGTTCTTGGTGAACCTACAAGTCCTATATATCTCCACAGCCAGACGGCTCCAGTGACTGTCATGGTATATTGCTTTAAAAAATCTGTCAAACTTAGAAGAAGTTACAGGTGAAAACGTTGGCACAAATGGCTGTTTTTTTCAACTCATTTTCAATTTTTCCTATTTTCAACTGTTAGTTTCTATTAGGAAAACCTTGAAGGATCTACAAAAATGACCCCTTGCTATATTCAGAATTTTGTCTACTTTTCAGAAATGTATAGCTTTCCAGGATCAATTATTGATTTCATGCCCATTTCTACCATTAACTGGAAGGAGGTTGAAAGCACAAAAAATAGCAAATAGAGGCTATGTCCCAGTAAAATGCCAAAACTCTGTAAAAAAATTTGGTTTTATGACAAAAGCCTGTCAGTCCCTGAAAGCTGGGAATATGGTGATTTCAGCACCTTAGACCCTTTGTTGATACCAGTTGCAGGGAAAAAAAGAGATGCTTTCATCTGCAGCCCTTTTTTCCCATTTTTCCCCAAAAAACTAAATATAGCTGTATTTTGGTTAGTTTCTGGGGCCTCTCCAGGGTAATCAACAAACCCTGGGTACCTTTAAAAACCCCATGATGTTGTAAGAAAAGGATGCAAATTTGGTGTGGATACCTCATGTGGTCAAAAAGTTACAGGGGCCTAAGTGCGAACTACCCCAAATAGACAAAAAAAGGCTTCGCACGGGGGGGGGGGGGAGGTCTAGCAGTGAAAGAGTTAAGGTCGATGGTCACTCCTTTCATTTTTTTTTTTTTTAACTTAGCCCCCTCGGGCTGCTTCATTAACCAGTCACTTACTGGTGCAGTTAAATGGGCTGCCAACAGGTGGCGCTGCAGCCACCTCTACTCAGGCCACAGCAGTCTTCCCTATGATTCTCATGGTGCTGCCACTGCTTTAAATATGGGCCCCAGTCCTTTGTGCTGCATGCTGGACACAAATGAAGGTATGCGGGGGCTTGACTCACTGCAGGTGCGGCGCCCACCATCTCATCTGCCGGCGGAGCCCTGCAGATGGCCAGGAAAGCTGATCCCCGGGCGATCCCTGCCAGGCCACCGCATCCTCTGCATGCACAGCGCGGTGCACAGCAGTCAAGTGAGGGTGAGGGAGCGGCGTGGTTTCGTCTGTGGCAGCAGCAGTGAGGAGACGTGTATACAGGCCGTGCTGGGGGTTTCAGTGCGCACCTCTCGCCTCATCAGGAGTGGGTGGTCCTTTCCTCTCATTACCAAGACTGGTGGCAGCAGAATCCAGGAGCTTCGGGCACATCACTCAATATGGGCCATAGCATGGCAGAAGCCCTGGCATACCTTAATGAGCTCGTCTTCCACTGGTGTCCCACTGATAGCTCTGCTGTCTGCTTCTCATCGCTACCCGCTTCACACAATCACTCAGCAGTCTGCAGTGGCAGTCGCAGTGAGATACTAGAGGATCTCAGTTGCCTCCCTCTCAAGCAGGGAAAAGGTTCACTCTCTTCTTGGGGCAACGCGACCACTTCACAATGGTAGGGTGTGGCAGCAGTACGGACCCTGATCTCCTCCTGAGGGCAAGTGATAGCGGCGGTGCTAGTGGATACACCTTCCTCCCCTTTCACAGCAGATGGTTGCAGGCAGCATAGTGTGGGGTTTCTGCATCCTAGTTGCCAATGTAAAGTTGTGGGCTCTAGACCCACATAGTTTGTAAATGAGTATGACACAGACACTGTAGTGCTTACAACTAGCCAACAGCACGTGCACTCAGGCTTCTTTTTATTGGCAGGGTCACCTGACAGGTGATGCCTGTGTTGGATGGGTGTGGGGTGGGTGCATGGGTCAGCCCTCGTGGGAGAGGCTGCTAAAACACTAGACTGTGTCCAGCAGGACACAACAATCAGCACATGTATAAACAAATCTGGTATTGAGTGTGTTTTTCATAGGGTTAACATCAAGTAGTCAAGCATTCGCAAATGCCAAAAGGTCTCGCCTGTCTTACCATGGTAGCCAATTCAAAATGCTTTTTCATAAATCTTAACCATTCCAAGATGGCCGCCATGCAAACCATGCATGATATACATCGACAGCGGTTTTTATAAGGTTATCAAACCTTTGAACGATTGTTGCCTGCTAACGATTTAGAAGCAGGTGGAGGTCAGGCAGTTCATAGTCGAGGCAAGTGGGTACTTGGAATGGTCATAAAACCAGTGGGCGCTGAAAACGAGAAGGGGGTCGGGACAAGAAGGAAGGAAAGTGAGGGAATCCCTTGTGTATTTAACTGCACAGGCCGAATAAAAGAGAGGTGAGGCCAAAATCAGTGAAGTAACACAGGCCCCCGTAGCCCCCGCGGTGCGAGGGGCCCCCAAAGCTCCAGGGGCCCCCCTCAGCACAGTACTCTGGCCGGAAAACTCCTGATTGAGTCCGGTTGGGGACCCCCACATACCTTGTAGGGGGGCCCCCTCAAGTTTTGTTACGCCGTGGCCAAAATGCTTCTAGGGTGAGACAAACATAATAGTCGGGAGCAGGTAACTGAAATAAACACGAAAGCCATTGAATAAAGAGACTGACTCAAGGATGTTTGTAAGTACATACTGAAACAATAGGTCTGGTTTCAGCAAACTGTTTCCGTTCTCGTTTTGCAAGCATTAATACCTTATCAGATGCTAACAGTAGTGTACCTTGGCAAGATTTAAGCAAAGGAAGCCTTTAGAGGTCGCGTATGCACTTGCACCTCATTGTTAACAATCGCATATCATTCACCACCCTTTGATATGGGCCCTTTCATATTTATTCAATACATTTTAGGAAACCCTAAACCTTGGCATTGTTTTTACCGTTAGATAAAGCAGTTCAAATTCGTTATTTTTTTTACAGAATATTATCAAACGTCTAGCCCTTAGGCCATTCGAGTTTGAAATGCTAGGGTAGAGGGATCTTGTGTGACATTCGTGCAACTGCAAATGTCTGCATTCCTTGTATCTGAAGTTAAGGATTAGCCTGGTGAAATTTGCGTACAGTACACAGGCAATGAGGCGAACGAGAGTGAGAAAGTACACACATTTATTTTAGGTACAGTGCAGAAATGAATATTCATTTTTTTCACAAGTTCGCACTGTTCAAAGTGTGCAACTTCATGTCATCAGCAGGCAAACACTTAATTTGCTTATTGTTGAAAGTATGAAACGCTGGAGACTATCTAAACTTTTAAAAACCCTCCTTTTATTAACAGGCCTGCGCAAATTACATTTAGCTCACTGTATCAAAAATCTTTCTGAGGAAGCCACCTATTCTATCGGAATCTCGAAAACCTTTTATCTGGTTCGCACCTTTATTTTATCCTCATCTGAGTGTTTAATTCCTGCTCTAGGGCCTAGTGTGTTCAACAGCATTGCATAAATCAAAAACTGGAGCATTTGTAATGTTATTCCTAGTAATTTGTTACTGCAGGACCTAAAGATGACAGGACTACGGGTGGGTCGATTTTGAAATTTTGATTCATAAAATGTTGTAAAATGTTGTGGATAATACAGCTAAAAAAAACTAAAGATAAAAACTTGCAACATGTCATTATTTGCCAGCAAAGATTCGCAATGGTGACAATCTTTACAATTTCACAAAGCTTAGAAGTTGGACACCCCCTCCCCACTCTTTGACTGTGAGCGAGATATCTCACAAAATGCTTAAGTGAGAAATGTTTTTGCATGAACTTTTTGCATTAGAATTATTCCACCAAAAGCACGAGTTGCTGTATTTACCCCCTTAAATCCTCTTTTGCAGAATTGTACAGCAGGAATGCTTTCTTCAAAATCTTTGCCAACTTTGTGAAGTAATTTGAGTTCAAAAGAAGCTGGCAAAAATCAATTTCACACATTCGTATCTAATAGCCAAATAGCACCAGTGAAGCCTAGCAGAAAATTGTAATTATTATATTTATGTAATTTTGTTGCTTGGATGGACATGTTTTCTCAAAATACTCTTTTAGAAGTGAGTGTAATTCTTTGAAAAAGTGCACTCTGATTTACAGCATGTGGTTTGAGCAATACGGTATAGGAGGAAGCCAGCTAAATTATCTCTTCATTTCGGAGAAACCTGTAAAGCCATCTTTCTGTTCTGGTCTAACCAGAGATGCTTCTCCCGGGTGGTGAATAATTGAATTAGTTATGATATGCTTGATTGTCCCGTTTTTTTGGATCAAGAACACAATGTCTAGGCCGGAGGCTTTACAACCGACATCGTCGGTTTCCATTCCGACCAGCTGATTACGATACAGCCAGTCAGAATTGAAACCAGCTGGTCATTCCGGCTGGATTCCGACGGCTAGTCGGAACTGGTCCATATGGACGGTGGTTTACGCCATCCGGATTACGATGCACGGTTTCCGACAGGGTTTCCATGCCTGCCTTTCCGACATGGAAACCCAAACAATGGAAAGCGTGTTCGGGGGACCCTAGCAGGGCCCCCTTTCCCTTGCGGCCTCCAGTTGGGGGCAGGGGAGGCACCTATGGTGCCCCCTGTTAATCCCTGCACCCCGTGGCAGGCACTTAGAGATGCCTTAAAAACTGTAATGAAGTATTGTGCACTCCAATTAATCCTATTGACTACTTAAACAATGCGTGCATATGTTGGTGTGTATGTTGTCAAACCTACATTGACTAAACATCTCAATACAGCCAAAGTTTTTAGATTCTTTGGACCCCACGAGCACTGCTGAATGTATGTATCATTGATATGAAACACACTTGAAAATAATCTTAACCAAAAACAGCTTTTGAATTACATTATGCATTTTTCAATTCATGTGTGAAAAAACTTTGATTTTCAATAAACTAATACACAATCCACTCCTAAAAATAACTCATACAGAACAATAATTTCTGAAAATAACAATGAGCTATTATAAATCAACATAAAGCTCTACATGACTCTAATTATCAAATTTCCAATGTCAAAGACAACAGGATCCAATAGCCCAATGCATTTCGGGATGCACTCCCTTCTTCAGGGGCTGGAAAATTTCAACTAAAGAAAATAAATAAACGCAAACATAAACTTTCTCAGAATGGCAATTGGTTCTTTTGCGCAACAAATACATTTACAATGAGAAGACAAGAATGAAGATAGAGTGGTGATAAGGGGCACAAGAAACCAAGAGTAGAAAAAAGAGTCAAATATATGGCTGTGAAGTGCATATTCAACTTATTAAAAAAATAACCGTGTGGAGATATAATGAAACTAACTATTTATAATTTAATATTATCTTGTAAATGAGTCAAAATCCTCGCTACTTGAGTCTATTTCGTCTACTCTTTGAATGTACTTTGCTTATTTATTGTTTTTCTCAGGGAGTCGATGAGAGAAATTGGGTGGTGTTTTGCAAGATTATCTCTCCTGGCTCTTTTATAAAATGAGAGACCCTAAGTCTCCTAATATGACTGTGGAATTCTAACCCCATCCAGGTTGATGGTAAAGATGTTATATTTTGGGTATTTGAAGAGCACACAACTCACCCGGGCGGGAATCCTGGCACTGGTAAGCAGGTGCAGTGCAGGCTGTGTCTGTGCCATGCCTAGATGAAGAGTCAGGTCTTCGATTTCTTGCAGTTCTCAAATACTTTGAAGGAGGCTCTTATGTGGAATGGCAGGTCGTTCCAGGCTTTGGGGGCATGGTAGGAGAATGAAAATCCACCGGTTTTGGTTCCACATGTGCGGAGGATGTGTGCAAGTAGGTGACCGGATGAGTGTTTATGTTTGGTGAGTGTGCGGAAGTTAATGCAAATGTGGAGGTGGATGTGGCCAAGGTTGTGGCTTGAAGTTACACTGCTTAGACACCAAATTCTTATTTACGGTAAAGATGAAAAATTCTTAGGTAAAGTAGTCAGCAGATACTTTATCAACTCTAGTGGGCTTACCTAGCCAGTATGAGCATTTACCTTGAGCATCCCAAAGGCAATTGTTGGATCTATCTTCCTATAAATTAAACTTTTACCTACAGGAGGCCTCTGCCACCATATACATTAACAGTCATTTTATTTGTTCTTTAAGTGACTCTTACCTCCTAGCCCCTCTGCCCCACTCATCTGCCTTGAATAAATCATCTAGTTATCTAAAATAAAATGTATGTTTCGCTGCATAGGAGCAAAAATATGTGTCACCATTTTTGAGGAACATGTTTGCACCTTCTAAGTATATGCATCAGACCAAAAATACGGATAAAAATATGTTTTCCCAAACTTCATTTTTTACACTAATCAAAGAACATAAGGCAACTATTTTGGGGCCTTAGCATCAATGTTGCCCACTGCCAATTCCACCCCTGGACTGTGTGACCCAAAATGTTTAAAAATGCTGTCATCTGTACAGGTACACTCAAACAATGTGAACACCTGCACATTAAAGCAGCCAGTCGGTGAGTTGTGGCCCGACAGTGTGACAAAGGAGTTCCTAAAATGTAGTGCAGCCTGAAGACCTTCACAAAGGTGTTTGCTGTCCACCATTAGGTGACGATGGATTGCAGAGCATGCAAGTACGTACACTTTTGGGCTGACCCTGCTCACAGTGACAGCGTGGGTGAATGTTTATCATTGGCCTCAGTTTGCATGATGTCATGCGGGGGTGGATAGTCAGCATGTTACCTCAAAAACGTTTTACATTTGAGCCTGCTTCTACAATTTGGCAATGCACTGATGGAAAAGATTATTTCTGATTTGCATGGGGACATGCTGCGTCAAAATATAAATTTTTGATACTATCTACATCTGTAGTGCGCTTGGAGGGTGCTCTAGCATTACTGTGGGAGACAAGTCTGTATATCTTCTCATGCTCATCACTTGCTGTAAGGAAATGCCTGTTTTCTCATGTTCACCCCCACATTTTTGGGCTGATGCTGCTGGGTTTTTGACTCTGAGAATGTACTGAGGCCTGCTAATCAGACCTCGGTGCTAGTATTCTTAACCCTTGCCAAGTGTATTTCAAATTTTCTATACCCTATTGGCAAGTGTTGACTTACTTAAAAGACACTAGTATATGGTACCCTGGGCATGTAAGAGAGAGTGTCCACCCAGGGCTGAACCACTGCTTGTGCCACTCTGAGTGTGACAATGGGCAAAATGGCTTCCAGCCTGCCACTGTAGACAGGAAGAGCAGTGTGTACACTGCTAGCTCGACTTTGCCATTAAAAACAATGGCAAATCCACCACTCCCTTAACCCTTTCCATGCTCATGACGGAGCTGTTCCGTCATGAGCAATGGTGGGCGTGTGCTCATGACGGAACCGCTCCGTCATGGCACCCACCCATGGGGGAAGCGCTGGCGCTCCCCCCATGGGCAGCTCATCTACACCCCCAAGCAGGGATGGCAGCGGAAGAGTTTCCGCTGCCACCCCGACCCCCTCTCGGCGATCCTGTGACGTCAGCGCGCACAGCGCGCGCCAACCTCATCAGGAAGCGCTGGACGCCTGGAAGCCATTTGCTTCCAGGCGTCCACAGAGGAAACAGGTATGTTTCCTTGCTCCGGTGGGGCGGGGGGGCAGATCTTCATGCATTGAGGCATCGGGGGAGAGCAAAGAGCTTTTCCTCTCCCCTGATGTCTCAATGCAGAGCATTCCTGCCGATCGCGCACAGCGTCGCGATCGTGCAGCAGGAATGCCCCTACTAGGCACCAGGGATTCTTTATTTATTTAAAGGAAGCGACCCCTTGGGCAAGGGTCGCTTCCTTAGGGGGCACAATATTTTTAAGACTTTTCTGCTTCCCCTGGGGACAGATTGCCTGCATTTTTTGGCGTTTCTGGCCCCAGGGGGAGCAGAAAAGCCCACTAGAGCCAGGGATGTTTAAAAAAATAAAATGGAAGTTACCCCTTGGGCAAGGGTTGCTTCCAGGGGGCATATTTTTTTTAATGTGTATTCTGCCCCCCCTGGGGGCAGATCGGCTTGTTTATTTGGCCTTTCTGCCCGAATACCCCACGAGACACCAGGGAGTTCTTTATTTATTTAAAGGAAGCAACCCCTTGGGCAAGGGTCGCTTCCTTAGGGGGCACATTATTTTTAAGACTTTTTTGCCCCCACTGGGGACAGATCGCCTGCATTTTTTGGCATTTCTGGCCCCGGGGGGCAGAAAAGCCCACTAGAGCCAGGGATGTTAAAAAAATAAAATGGAAGCAACCCCTTGGGCAAGGGTCGCTTCTGGGGGGGGCATTTTTTTTAATGTGTATTCTGCCCCCCTGGGGGCAGATCGGCCCATTTCTTTGGCCTTTCTTCCCCCGGGGGGGGGCAGAAAACCCCACTAGGCACCAGGGATTTTGTTTTGTGTATAATAGAAGCAACATGGTTGCTTCCAAGAGGTAAAATTTGCTTAATGTTTTTTCTGCCCCTCCTGGGGACAGATCTGCCCCTTTTTGGCCTTTCTGCCCTTGGCAGGGAGAGGGGAGGCAGAAAACCCTACTAGGCACCAGGGATTTATTTCTTTTGCAAGGGGGCACATTTCTGTCTGCTGTTTTCTGCCCCACCTGGGGGACAGATCGGCCTGGCAGACAACCTCACCCGACCCCTTGGGCAAGATCACCCCCCATTTTTCTCAGCCCTATTTGAAGGCCCATCTGGCAGATTGACCATTTGGGTAGTAACATAGCGTGTTATAATGTTAATTGTTTTATTTCTTGTGAATTGCAATTGTAATGCTTTATTTCTCCCTTTTTGTTCTAGTTCAAGGCTTTTGCTCTTTAGACTGTTCCAGGTTGCGGTTTCGTTACTGGTGGTTCTGCTGTTTGTGTAGTTGCATGTGTTTGGTAAGAGACTTTTTTTTGTACAATGTAAATGAGTTTCATTTCTCTGCATGAATGTGTTTTTTGCAAATGGTGTAATAATAGCAGTATGTTTGGCTTCTGTTTTTTGAGTGTCAAAAACTTTTTGCATTTGTGCTTGATGTGTATTTGTTGTCTTGTGAGTAATTGGTTTTGTTTTTTTCTTTCTACTGGGATATCGTTGGTTTTTGCTGTCTCTCTGCAGAGTAGGTGCTGGTGAGTGTAGCTGTCTCTTGCAAGTGAATCATATAGTTTTTGAGTATATAGATCTTTGTGATAAAGGCACACATTTTTTTACTTACTTATTTTGCACAGTGTTGGTTGTTGTTGACTTGTTTGTGCAGTCTCCTTTCTTAGTAAGGATAATGGATAGCCGCAGGATTACTGCTCAGCAGGTTGTTGGTATGCTTTTTGAGTCTTCCTCTGACCATGGTTCAGAGTCTGACTCTACATCTGAGGCAGAGGAGGGAGTGGAAGATTCAGGCAGTGAGTTTTCTCTCCAAATGGAATCATCGGATGATGAAGCTACTCTCAGTGCGGATGAAGCTACTCTTAGTGCGGATGAAGTGCCTGCTTTAGAGGAGGACATTGATGTGCCGATAGTGCAGCAAGAGGCATCTGGGTTGCAGCCTGGGGCTGCAAGGCTTCCCGTTGGAAGTGCTGACCTCTGGGTTGCCCCAGGCATGGTGCAGCCGGCATTGCCAGACTTTACTGGTGTTCCAGGGTGTAGTGTGAATACTGAAAACGTTTTGCTGATACATTTTTTTCAGTTGTTTATGGACAATGTATTTTTGGCAGAGATTGTTGAGCAGACTAATTTGTATGCCGAACAGTTTTTGAGGGACAACAGTGCCAGCCTTACGCCCACTCTAGAGCTACCCGGTGGACTCCCACAAATCTGGAAGAGATGAAGAAGTTCTTGGGTTTAACTTTTTGATGGGCTTGCTAAGGAAGCCATCAATGTCTTCATATTGGTCTACTAGTCCCTTGATGGCAACGGCTATATTTCCGGCAGTCATGAGTCGTGATAGGTATTTGCTTCTGCTTCGGATGCTGCATTTTGTCGATAATGGTTTAGCGTTGCCACGAGATCACCCTGATCGTGACCGTCTTTTTAAGATTCGGCCTGTCATTGATCACTTTGTAGATCGATTTTCTGAGATCTATGCTCCAGGGAAATAAATAGCAGTGGATGAGTCTTTGGTCTTGTTCAAGGGCCCCTTGGTTTTTAGGCAATACATTCCTAGTAAGAGGGCACGCTATGGAATTAAGATATATATGCTGTGTGACAGTAGGACTGGATATGTCTCTAATTTCAGGGTGTACACTGGTAAGGAGTCCAGGATTAAGCCCCCTGGTTGTCCGTCCACTTTTGGAGTGACTGAGAAATTGTGTGGGAACTTGGTAGAGGACTTTTTAACAAAGGTCACCATTTATATGTAGATAACTTTTACACTGGTGTGCAGTTGTTCAGGGAATTGGCCAAAGTGGACACTGTTGCTTGTGGCACAATCCGCTCTAACTGTAAAGGTTTCCCAAAAGAACTTGTTTGTCAAAAGCTTGTGCAGGGACAGTGCAGTGCGTTGCGTTGCAAGGAACTTCTAGCTGTGAAGTTTTAAGACAGGAGAGATGCCTACATGCTGACTACCATCCATGATGAAAGCACTTCACCTGTGACTGTTTGGGGTCAGGTTGCTGAAGCGCGCAAACCTGTGTGCATTTTAGACTATAATAGGCACATGGGTGGTGTTGATAGAGTAGATCAGAGGTTGGAACCTTACACTGCTCTTCGTAAGGCTTACATTTGGTATAAGAAGTTGGCTATCCATATTTTCCACTTGGTAACCTTTAATGCTTTTGTTGTATTCAAGGATTCTTGTCCTGAGTCAAAGATGACTTTTGCTAAGTTTCAGGAGTCTGTAATAGGCAGCCTTGTTGTAGTGGAACAGGCAAGTGTTCCTAGAGTTGGAGTGGTGGAGGATGTGGCTATATTGAAAGATCAAACCAAATGAGATGGCCAAGCTATATAGCTATCTGACACAGAAGGGTCTGGCACTTTAAAAGTTTATCTAGAAAACCCTCACACACCAACCTGGTTGGTGTCATGCTTCATCATCGGGTCCCAGCTGAGTAGCCGAATGCTACTCAGCTGTGCTGCAACACCTGTTCCTGAGGATACCGAAATAGGTTGTGCAGCGGAAGAGACCATGACACGAAAGTATGTGACTTAAATGGCTCCCCCCTCCCAGGATCAGATGTGTGAGCCAGTTATACTAGTAGTGTACTAGCCCATTGTGAGGACCCTGAGTACGGTTAGTCCTCTTAGCATGTATGGTACTCCTTAGCGCGAGTACTAAAAATGCTTTAACACGTGGTTCATTTTTACCACTCACTTTTTTTCACTTCCTCACCAAGCACTTTATATGAGAGGTCCTGAAGAAAGCCCCAGCAATTTCCTAAGCGGGCTGAAACATGTTGAACATCAACGGATAATACTGAGATATAAGCATCACACTCAGTGAATTATCCACTCTCTTGTTTTTAATATACCCTGGATCACTGGGAATAAAATAATTAACAGGTAGAATCCCAGAGGTATTTTTAGTTTCACATTTACTTCATCACATGCACTAACAGTACAACCCGCTCCACTGTAATCAGGTGTTGCAGCACAGCTGAGTAGCATTCGGCTACTCAGCTGGGTCCCGATGATGAAGCATGACACCAACCAGGTTGGTGTGTGAGGGTTTTCTAGATAAACTTTTAAAGTGCCAGATAGCTATATAGCTTGGCCGTCTCATTTGGTTTGATATTTCATTAAGGGACAAGGACGGCTACCCACCAGTCCTAGCTCTCTCTTTTGTTTTTTGGTATATTGAAAGATCGCCACTTTTCTGATCACATTCCTCCCACACCCTCAAAAGACTTTCCCAGTAGAAGATATAGAGTCTGTTTGCGAAGAGGTATGTGGAAGGAGACTCGTATGTTCTGCCCCGATTGTCCTTCTAACCCTGCGCTGTGTGTGCCTGCTTGTTTTAGAATGTACCACACGCAAAATAATTTTTGGGAGCATCCATGAGTGGTAAAGTGAACTGCCTGGTCTCTATTGTTTTATATTTTTTGCTCAGTTTCAAGGTTGGCATTTGTGCAATGTATTTAGTTTCAGATTTTGTGTAAGTAGATTTGTATCTATTTGCAATTTGTTTGTGTTTTCTTTTTTGTATAAAAAAATCCTAAATGTGATGGCGGTGTGTGTAGGCTGGTGCTTGGCTCGTGGTGTGCGTGGACTGGCGATTGGCTGGTGGTGTGCGTGGACTGGCGCTTGGCTGGCGGTGTGCCTGGACTGGCGCTTGGCTGGCAGTGTGCGTGGACTGGCACTTGGCTGGCGGTGTGCGTGGATGGGCGCTTGGCTGGCGGTGTGCGTGGACTGGCGCTTGCCTGGCAGTGTGCGTGGACTGGCGCTTGGCTGGCGGTGTGCGGGGACTGGTGCTTGGGTGGCGGTGTGCGTGGACTGGCGCTTGGCTGGCGGTGTGCATGGACTGGCGCTTGGCTGGTGGTGTGTGAGTAGTGACTTGCTGCTGGTCACTACACACACTGCTAGCCAAACGCCACTCCATGCAATCCGTGAGCTGGTGTGGTTGCTATGTCAGGAATGTGGGCGTGTGAAAGTGATGGGCCCTTGAATGGCGTGTCTGCTGGTGTCAGTGTTGTAATGTGCTGGGCCCGCGGCTGGCGGTGTGAATGGTTTTGTATGTGTCACACGTATGAAAGGTGTATGAATGGCCTGTAAAGAGGTTGGTGCATTGTCGTGGCTTTACAGTTCACGAGCTGTGAGTCAATGGTTCAGTTTCTTGTCCTTTCAAGTATTAACAGTGCATTTCATTTTTGTGAAATCTCTGGTTAATACAACTGTATATACTGAACCATCACTCACCCTCGTGCCACTCACCCTCGTATGTATGTGTGCTTGAGGAATAGGTGGTTGTGCAGAAATATTTGTCTTTTCTGTCTTTCTCAAGCAGGGTGTACCTTGTCCCTTTTTGTGAATGTTGTAATGTGTTGGTTTCGTGCCTGGTGGTGTAAATGGTCTTGTGTGTATCACGTATGAAAGGTGTGTGATTGGCCTGTAAAGTGGTTGGGGCCTTGATGTGGCTTTACAGCTCACGAGCTGCGAGTCACTGGTTCAGTTTTTTGTCAATTATTGACAGTGCATTTCATTTTTGTGAAATCTCTTGGTAATAAAATTTTATATACTGAACCATCACTCGCCCTCGTGCCAAATCCAACCAGTATGTGTGTGTGCTTGAGGAATAGATGGCTGTGCAGTAATCTTTGTCCTTTTTGTCTCTCTGCCAAGGTGTACATTTCATCTAAGAAAAACCTACCAACTGCAGATATTGTCATAAACTAAACACCCGTGGGAGTACATGGTGATGTCTCTCTTGTGGATCCCAACAAGTTATCTTACCCACAATGTCCTGCAAACCTCAAAATGTGACTGTCACATTTTCCTTGCATTATTGTGCCAAAATTTTCACGCTGCAGAAAGAAACAACAAATTTCCAACTCCCCAGCATTTCTCCAAGTATCCCAATAGAAATGGTACCTCACTTGTGTGGGTGGGCCAAGTACCCGCAGCAGGGAAGGGCCCAAAACCTATTGAGGCGACATCAAAATTACCTATCACAAACCAACCTGGTTTTGCAAGGGGCGTCCCATGAGTTTTTGGCCACGGGCTCGGCGGCCATCTAGGGAAACCTACCAAATCCCCACATTTCTGAAAACTAGACACCCGGGGGAGTCCAGCGAGGTATGGCTTGCGTGGGTCCCCCAACATTCTCCTACCCAGAGTCCCCTGCAAACCTCACATTTAGCTGAAAAAATCATTTTTTTTCTCAAATGTCTGTGTGGGAAAGTTCTGGAATCTGCATGGATCCACACATTTCCTCCCACACAGCTTTCCCCCAGGTCTCCCGATAAAAATGGTACCTCACTCGCGTGGGTGGGTCAAGGACCCGCAACAGGCATGCGCCCAAAACCTATTGAGGCGACATCAAAATTACCTATCACAAACCAACCTGGTTTTGTAAGGGGGGTCCCATGAGTTTTTGGCCCCAGGCTCGGTGGCCATCTAGGGAAACCTACCAAACCCACACATTTCTGAAAACTAGACACCCGGGGGAGTCCAGCGAGGTATGGCTTGCGTGGGTCCCCCAACATTCTCCTACCCAGAATCCCCTGCAAACCTCAAATTTAGCTTAAAAAATCACTTTTTTCTCAAATTTCTGTGTGGGAAAGTTCTGGAATCTGCGTGGATCCACAAATTTCCTCCCACCCTGCATTCCCCCCGGGATCCCGATAAAAATGGTTCCTCACTTGTGTGGGTAGGCATAGTGGCTGCAACAGGAAATGGCCCAAATCGTACTGTGGAGACTTCAAAATTACCTATAACAAAACTACCTGGTTTTGGGGGGGCACCTGGGGTTTTGGCTCCAGGCTCGGCCACCATCTTGGGAAACTACCAAACACAAACATCTCTGAAAACTAGACACCCGGGGGAGTCCAATGAGGTATGGCTTGCATGGATCCCCTAACGTTTTCCTACCCAGAATTCCCTGCAAACCTCAAATTTAGCTGAACAAAACACATTTTCCACATGTTTTTGTGTGGAATTACCGTACCGGCACAAATGTCCTATCCCACAGCATTCCCCTGAGTCTTCCGAGTAAAATGATACCTCACTTGTGTGGGTGGGGCAAGTGCCTGTGACTGGGAAGAGCCCAAAACACAGGGATTAAGGGTAGGGCACCAAGAATTCTAAGCGCTACATTTAAAAAAAAAAATACGTTTTTAGCCAATTCTGCATTGGACACCCACACAAGTGAGGTATCATTTTACTCGGGACACTAAGGAGAACGCTGTGGGGTAGGACATTTGTGCCGGCACGGTGATTCCACACAAAAATATGTGGAAAATGTGCTTTTTTCAGCTAAATTTGAGGTTTGCAGGGCATTCTGGGTAGGAAAACGTTGGGGGATCCACGCAAGCCATACCTCATTGGACTCCCGCGGGTGTCTAGTTTTCAGAAATGTTTGGGTTTGGTAGTTTCCCAAGATGGCCGCCGAGCCCGGGGCCAAAACCCCAGGTGCCCCCTAAAACCAGGTAGTTTTGTTATAGGTAATTTTGAAGTCTCCACAGTACGATATGGGCAATTTCCTGTTGCAGCCACTATGTCTACCCACACAAGTGAGGTACCATTTTTATCGGGAGACCTGGGGGAATGCTGGGTGGGAGGAAATTTGTGGATCCACGCAGATTCCAGAACTTTCCCACACAGAAACTTGAGAAAAAAGTGATTTTTTCAGCTAAATTTGAGGTTTGCAGGGGATTCTGGATAGGAGAATGTTGGGGGACCCATGCAAGCCATACCTCGCTGGACTCCCCCGGGTGTCTAGTTTGCATAAATGTGTGAGTTTGGTAGGTTCCCCTAGATGGCCGCCAAGCCCCGGGCCAAAAACAAATGGGACCCCCCTTGCAAAACCAGGTTGGTTTGCGATAAGTAATTTTGATGTCTCCTCAATAGGGTTTGGGCCCTTGCCTGTCGCAGGTACTTGACCCACCCATGCAAGTGAGGTACCATTTTTCTCGGAAGACTGTGGGTAACGCCGGGTAAGTGGAAATATGTGGATCCATGCAGATTCCAGAACTTTCCACCACGAAAATGTGTTTTTTTTACACATTTTGAGGTTTGCAAGGGATTCTGGGTAACAGAACCTGGTGAGAGCCAGTCAAGTCACCCCATCCTGGATTCCACTGGGTGTCTAGTTTTCAAAAATTGTATAGGTTTGCTTGGTTTCTCTAGTTGCCGGCAGAGCTAGGGTTCAAAATCTACAGGTAGGCACTTTGCAAAAAAAAGGGTCAGTTTTCACTGTGAAAATGTTGTGTGTCCACGTTGCGTTTTGGGCCGTTTCCTGTCGCGGGCACTAGGCCTACCCACACAAGTGAGGTACCATTTTTCTCGGAAGACTTTGGGGAATGCGGGGTGGGTGGAATTTTTGGGATCCACGCAGATTCCAGAACTTTCCACCACAGAAATGTGAGGAAAATGTGATTTTGTTTGACAAATTATGAGGTTTGCAAGGGATTCTGGGTAACAGAACCTGGTGAGAGCCAGTCAAGTCACCCCATCCTGGATTCCCCTGGATGTCTAGTTTTAAAAAATGTATAGGTTTGCTAGGTTTCCCTAGGTGCCGGCAGAGCTAGGGTTCAAAAACTACAGCTAGGCACTTTGCAAAATAAGGGTCCGTTTTTACTGTGAAAATGTGGTGTGTCCACGTTGCGTTTTGGGCCGTTTCCTGTCGCGGGCACTAGGCCTACCCACACAAGTGAGGTACCATTTTTCTCGGAAGCCTTTGGGAAACGCGGGGTGGGTGGAATTTTGTGGATTCACGCAGATTCCAAAACTTTCAACCACAGAAATGTGAGGAAAATTTGTTTTTTTGGATGAATTTTTAGGTTTGCAGGGGATTCTGGGTAACAGAACCTGGTGTGAGCCAGTCAATTCACCCCATCCTGGATTCCCCTGGGTGTCTAGTTTTCAAAAATGTATAGGTTTTCTAGGTTTCCATAGGTGCCGGCAGAGCTAGGGTTCAAAAACTACAGCTAGGCACTTTGCAAAAAAGGGTCAGTTTTCACTGTGAAAATGTGGTGTGTCCACGTTACGCTTTGGCCGCTTTTCTGTCGCGGGCACTAGGCCTTCCCACACAAGTGAGGTACCATTTTTCTCGAAAGACTTTGGGGAACGCGGGGCGGGTGGAATTTTGTGGATCCACGCAGATTCCAGAACTTTCCACCACAGAAATGTGAGGAAATTTTTTTTTTTTTTTTACAAATGAATAGGTTTGCAGGGGATTCTGGATAACTGAACCTGGTGAGAGCCAGTCAAGTCACCCCATCCTGGCTTCCCCTGGGAGTCTAGTTTTCAAAAATGTATAGGTTTGCTCGGCTTCCTTAGGTGCTGGCAGAGCTAGTGATCCAGCGGGTTACAAGCAACAAGCATTCATTCACCGAATACTCACCTGGGCCCATTCAATCATACTACGCTAGCAATTTTCCGCTGGTGGGTCAGTTGTACTCTTTATCAATATCCCTGCTACCAACTACTTTTCTGATTGAAGAGTAACGACTTACCAATGGACCTTTGATAATTGGGAAGTTTAAAATGAGTGACATTCAATAAAATTCATAATCCTGAAATAATCACTGAGTCAGGAAGTTTTAAAATGTTTATCTAAATTCTTTTAGCAGAGTAAGTTACAGAACCACATTATACTTAATCGTATATCAAGGATGAAGCATATTAATAATCAATTATTGATCAATGACGGTCCCTCAGAAAGAAGAAGATAGAGACAGCAGCACAGCTAAGGTTTGCATTTATATTTACCTAAAGGTGCGAGAACCAAACCCCTTGGCCAAGGAGTTGGAAAGATAGGTCCCAAGAAGGATGAAGACCAAAAGACCTCCAGACCAGGTTCAGGACAGGACAGGTGACTTCTTCTATCAACAACGCCTGCGCTGCTCCTCTCTGATACTTTGCTTCTCCTCGATTTCTCCCATTCAAATTCTGAACATGGTTCCCAAGATCTCTCCTCAAGCACCATAACCTTCCAATCCACTTAAATAGTACAGTTTTCTTTTCTTCCACTTAGAATCCAAGATTCTTTTGACCTTCAAATTCTTCTCCTTTTCGGTCTGAATGGGTTTGGGAGGTTTACAGGGCCTAAGAAAAGGCGAAGATTTCTTCAACAAGGAGACATGGAAAACTGGGTGAATTTTCAGTTGAGCAGGTAGGCTTAACCTATAGGTTACTGGATTTAGTTTACTCTCAATTTTAAAGGGACCAATAAAACGGGGTTGGAATTTTCGGCTTCCCTTTAACTTCAAATTTTTTGTGCTAAGCCACACCTTGCTGCCTATGGGATAGACATCCTCTGGTCTTCTCTTCCTGTCTGCATAATGTTTATACAGTTCTTTTGATTTTTCTAACTTCTCTCTAGCTGCCTCATGAGTTTCACCAATATGTTTTACTAAGTCTGTGACTGCAGGGACCGAATCCTCAAAATTACCAATCATCAAATTTGGGTGCAGACCAAAGTTTAGAAAGAATGGGGATTGACCTGTGGAGCTATTTTGGGAATTATTGTGTGCAAACTCAGCTGCCCAGAGAAGATCTGTCCAGTCCCCTTCCTGATCTAACAAAAACAACCTTAAATACTGTTCCAACTCCTGATTAGCCCTCTCAGTCTGCCCGTCTGTCTCTGGGTGATAGCTTGTGGAGAATTTTGTTTCTATATTTAACCCTTTGGTAAAGGCCTTCCAAAAATGGGACAGGAATTGAGAACTCCGAACAGAAATGAGGACCTTTGGAATTCCATGTAACCTTACTACATGTAGACTGAACTGTGTAGCTAATTCCCTAGCACTAGGAATGTCTTGGAGAGGAACAAAGTGAGTCATTTTGGTAAATGCATCCACAAAAACCAGGATTGTAATGTAGCCCCAACAGGACGGTAGGTCCACAATCAGATCCATGGTTACCGTGTGCCAAGGATGAGGGGGGGTCGGCATGGGTTGTAATAAACCTTGTGGTGCCAGCCGTGTCGGTTTTCCCTGTGAACAAATTCCACAACCTAAAACATATTGCTTAATGTCTTTCGTCATATTGGGCCACCAAAATTGTCTCTTTACCAACTCTTCCGTCTTGTTTATTCCCTTGTGACCGGCCATAGGATGGTCATGGCAGTCGTGCAAAATTTGTTCTTGTAATTCCACAGTAGGTATGAACAGAGCTCCTTTGTGATAAGGTAGATCTTTTCGGATTTCTCGAGACGAATCAGATGAAACCCATTGCTGAAGGTCTTCTGGCGAGAATGACTCTTTTACCTTCTCTTCAAGAGTTTCATGGGAGATGAGTCCAACTATCTTTGATTCTGGGATGATCTTCTGGTCCTCTATCAAGGCCCTTTGTCCTTCCGTACTCAACCGAGACAAGGCATCCGCCTTGCCGTTCTTGTTTCCGGGCCGATAGGTGATCACAAAGTTGTAATCCTCAAAATATAAGGACCATCTGAGCTGGCGTGGTGTCAGTGTTCTTGCTGACTTTAAGAACTGCAGATTCTTATGGTCCGTATAAACGGTTACTGTGTGTCTGGCCCCCATCAGGTAGTGTCTCCACTCCCTGAAGGCATCCTTGATAGCCAGAAGCTCTTTTTCCGTGATTGTATAATTGACTCACCGCTGGTAGGAGCTTCCTAGAGTGGTATGCAACAGGATGCAATTGGCCGGTCTCCTTATGTCTCTGTGACAAGACTCCCCCGATAGCTTGATCTGAAGCATCAGTCTCCAAATAAAAAGGTTCCATTGGATCAGCATGGAGGAGAATGGGCGCGGTGGTAAAACTCTTCTTTAGAGACTGAAAGGCGTTTTCAGATACCGTTGACCAGGAAAAGGAAACTCCTTTTCGAAGTAAACGAGTAATCGGAATCACCTTAAGAGAGAAGTCCTGGATGAATCTTCTGTAAAAATTGGCAAATCCAATAATCCGTTGTATCTCTTTCACAGAAGTTGGGGACGGCCAATCCAAAACTGCCTTAATCTTGTGTGTATCCATGGTGATGCCTTCAGGAGACAGGACAAACCCAAGGAAATCCACCGAACGTACATGGAAGGCACATTTTTCAAGTTTGGCATACAGACTGTTTTCGCGCAGCTTCTCCAGGATTCCTTTAACATGTTCTTGATGCTCCTCTTCTGATGCAGAGTAGATTAAAATATCATCAATATAGACGATGGCACACTTGTCAATATACTGATTTAAGACGTCATTAATGAAAAACTGGAAAGCGGCTGGCGCGTTGCAGAGTCCATAAGGCATGACCTAACTTGGTCCTGAACGCTGTCTTCCATTCATCGCCCTCCCTGACCCGGACTAGGTGATATGCTCCTCGAAGATCTAGCTTCGTATAAATCTGAGCTCCCTTCACTTGGTCCAGGAGCACAGAAATTAGAGGCAATGGGTATCTGTTCTTGATTGTAATCCGGTTCAGGGCGCGATAATCAATGCAGGTCCACAGATCGCCTTCTTCCTTCTTAGGCACGAAAAATAACGGCGAGGAGACGGGAGACTGTGAAGGTCTAATAAAACCGTTCTTCAAATAAGTTTGGATATAGTCCTTCAGAAACTTATCCTCCTTCTCCGTTAGAGCATAGATTCTGCTACATGGATGATTCGCCACAGGTTCCAGCTCGATTTTGCAATCATAGGGTCGATGTGGAGGGAGCCTTTCGGCATCTACTTCACTAAACACATCCTTAAACTCTTTGTAAAGTTCAGGAATCTCTTCAGTATGAATGACACACACCGAAACTCCGCTGTCACATAAACTGTAAGACATGTTGGATTCTTTCTCTGATTCTTTTCCATGGAAACACACCTCTTTACAATAATCAGAGTTCATCTTTATCGAACGCTTCTCCCAATCGATCTGGGGATTATGTTCCGTTAACCAGGGAAGACCTAGGATTAGCTGAAATTGTGGTGCATCTATGAGATTGAACTGCAAACATTCCTGGTGCCCATCTGAAAGGACGAGTTCCACCTTTTCTGTGTGGCTGACAATGGGACCAGAAGATAGGTTAGTTCTGTCCACAGCTCTCACCGCTTCACTCCGGGGTTTCTGTAAGGCCTGCAATTCAATCCTTGAAGCGAACTTGAGAGCACAAAAATTTCCGGTTGCACCGGAATCAACCATAACCGAAATGTCAGTTTGGACAAAGGTTCGGTATTTAAGAGTGACTGGGAGAGTCAAGTGAGGAGCTGCTGATTGCAAGGTGTTCGCAAGTTGATGTGTATCAGGGGTTGTGATTTCTTTAGCATCCACCAGTCCAACCCATCCTACTGGTGGTGCCGCAAGTTTTCCTTCAACTGAGACTTAGGTTTCTTCGGACAAACCTTGACAAAATGGCCGCTAGTGCCGCAGTACATACAAAGATTGTTTAATCTTTTTTCTTTCTCTTCCTTAGTAAGAGGACCACGTACTGCTCCAATTTGCATAGGCTCAACAGTTTGACTGCTCTCCACTGTTTTAATGCCCTCAGATCTCATTCGGTCAAACCTAGGGACACTTGGGCGAAACTCTCTCCGTTTTTCTCCCCGTCTCTCTGTCTGCCGGTAATCCAGCTCCAAAACTAAATCGATAAGGGCTGAAACCTCAGTGGGTCTATTAGGTATCTGAGACAGGGCATCCTTTAGTTCATCCTTCAGGCCCCTGTAGAACAACGCAGCTCTTTTATTTTCTGGCCAGTCTGTCTCCACAATGAGTTTATTAAATTGGGCCAAATACGCCACCAGTTCCTTGTTTCCTTGCTTCAATTCAAGCAACTCATTATCAGTAGCTTGAGCCACTTTCCTACGATCAAATATTCTCAGGAACTCCTTTTTAAATTCTTCAAAGTCGTACAAAATGGCAGAATCCTTTGAAACTAATGGTAAGGACCAGGCCGCTGCGTCACCACTCAAATATGAAAGCATGAAGGCCACCCGGGATTGTGCATCAGGGAAAATGGCGGGACAGCACATAAAGTGGAGGGAGCATTGGGTAAGAAAAATTTGAGCCTTCTGGGGGCCCCACTAAGACGTTCTGGAGGGGCTAATGGTATAACTGGGGACAAGGAGTGCACAACGTGTGTGGGAGTTCGAGTGTGAGAAAGTGGGGTGGTACTTGAAGCCTGCGTGTCCTGCGAAAAGGCTGCAAAGCTAGTATTTGAAAGGTAACTATCCATTTTAGTCGCTAAGTCAGTGGTTTCCCTTCTAGAAGCTATTAGGTCTTGCCTTAAACTTCTGTTTTCCTCTCTAACTCCCATTAGTTCCTTTTGAATGGCTTCCAATACTCCGCCCAGATTCTTGAGGTCTAACCCCTCAGTCATTCCGCTCAGGTGAGTAAAAAACTCGTGGGCACTTCACTCTGTCAAGAATCTTACTTGAAGTTTCCCAGGTTCTTCACAGGAGCGGAATGACGACTGTTCCCAACGCCTCCCCGAGACTCCCCCCACGCCCCCACAATTGCTCAAGGCAGCGTGAAGAAAGTTCCGGGGAGGGAAAGGGGGAGAAGAGACTGCCTAGTCTTCTATTTCTGGCATCTTCTGAATGCTGCTACGTCTAACTGTTCCTCGTGCCGCTCTCAGTTCTAGACAATGTAACACAAAACACAAATTACTACAGTCCACTAGATTTTGACTTCTTACTGTATTCGGTATTCTACTAGTCTCCCTATTAACGTACCCAAGAATGACTAGGTAATTGCCCCTCTTCTTGTATGCTGTGTTCTTTTATTTGATCCACTCAGAAGTGAATTGTGCGAGAAAGAAAACCTGTGGAGATAAACAATGCTTAGTATATGCTTACTTTCCTTTTTCTCCGAACTATTTTATTTCTGACTTACTCTTTTACCTTTTAGTTTTCTTGTGGTTAACTTATATTATCTTTTCATTTTTTGCAGGGGAGTTACAACTGGGAACTCTACAGGAGCTGAAACCCTCAGGTAAGACTAACAATATTTAGAATGACCTTCATTTATCTTTTCAAAAAAACTATCTCATAGATAATGACATTGCCGACTAATCCTAGAAATAGTAATTGACTGCCAACTAATTCAGACAAACTCTGCCTTCCTCTATGAGGTACTTGCGTGAGTGACAAGGAACTGGACTGAAGAGAGTATGCAGGGATCTTCACCGTAATCTCAGGAATGCTCAAAACACTGAGATCTTTCCTTTCTTTTCACTCGATACTGTAACCCGACGCTTGAAGATCTAATAACTGCCAATGGAATTCGTAAACGCCTAAACTGCTCTGGAAAACTACACGGACGCGCTACCCAGCACTGTTACACGAGTAACGGTCTTAGTGAAGTGCGCACAGCTGAGGGCGAGCACGAGCCTCAGCTGTGCTTGGAGCCACGCGCTACTGGAAATAGGCTGAAGCGCTAACCCTAGCGCAGCCAGCCATCTTAAAAGCATATTTCCTGACCAGTACCGTCCAGGACTGGTCATTACAACCAATGGAAATTCGGATTGCTTACTCGATTTTTATTGTAAAGATTAGTGGTAGCTCCCACTAATTGGCGTTTTAGTCCTGGAATTTGGATTCCTGACAGTACCCCTCCGCAAGGGGGGTACCCCAGGTTTTGCCTTAAGGGGATTTTGGTCATGAAAGGTTTTCACTAATCTCGGGGCATTCAAATTTGAACATGGTTCCCAAGATCTTTCCTCAGCACCATAACCTTTCCAATCCACTAAATAGTACAGTTTTCTTTTCTTCCACTTAGAATCCAAGATTCTTTTGACCTCAAATTCTTCTCCTTTTTCGGTCTGAATGGGTTTGGGAGGTTTACAGGGCCTAAGAAAAGGCGAAGATTACTTCAACAAGGAGACATGGAAAACTGGGTGAATTTTCAGTTGAGGAGGTAGGCTTAACCTATAGGTTACTGGATTTAGTTTACTCTCAATTTTAAAGGGACCAATGAAACGTGGTTGGAATTTTCGGCTTCCCTTTAACTTCAAATTTTTTGTGCTAAGCCACACATTGCTGCCTATGGGATAGACATCCTCTGGTCTTCTCTTCCTGTCTGCATAATATTTATACAGTTCTTTTGATTTTTCTAACTTCTCTCTAGCTGCCTCATGAGTTTCACCAATATGTTTTACTAAGTCTGTGACTGCAGGGACCGAATCCTCAAAATTACCAATCATCAAATTTGGGTGCAGACCATAGTTTAGAAAGAATGGGGATTGACCTGTGGAGCTATTTTGGGAATTATTGTGTGCAAACTCAGCTGCCCAGAGAAGATCTGTCCAGTCCCCTTCCTGATCTAACAAAAACAACCTTAAATACTGTTCCAACTCCTGATTAGCCCTCTCAGTCTGCCCGTCTGTCTCGGGGTGATAGCTTGTGGAGAATTTTGTTTCTATATTTAACCCTTTGGTAAAGGCCTTCCAAAAATGGGACAGGAATTGAGAACCCCGATCAGAAATGAGGACCTTTGGAATTCCATGTAACCTTACTACATGTAGACTGAACTGTGTAGCTTATTCCCTAGCACTAGGAATGTCTTGGAGAGGAACAAAGTGAGCCATTTTGGTAAATGCATCCACAAAAACCAGGATTGTATTGTAGCCCCGACAGGACGGTAGGTCCATAATCAGATCCATGGTTACCGTGTGCCAAGGATGAGGGGGGGGTCGGCATGGGTTGTAATAAACCTTGTGGTACCAGCCGTGTCGGTTTTCCCTGTGCACAAATTCCACAACCTAAAACATATTGCTTAATGTCTTTCGTCATATTGGGCCACCAAAATTGTCTCTTTACCAACTCTTCCGTCTTGTTTATTCCCTTGTGACCGGCATAGGATGGTCATGGCAGTCGTGCAAAATTTGTTCTTGTAATTCCACAGTAGGTATGAACAGAGCTCCTTTGTGATAAGGTAGATCTTTTCGGATTTCTCGAGACGAATCAGATGAAACCCATTGCTGAAGGTCTTCTGGCGAGAATGACTCTTTTACCTTCTCTTCAAGAGTTTCATGGGAGATGAGTCCAACTATCTTTGATTCTGGGATGATCTTCTGGTCCTCTATCAAGGCCCTTTGTCCTTCCGTACTTAACCGAGACAAGGCATCCGCCTTGCCGTTCTTGTTTCCGGGCCGATAGGTGATCACAAAGTTGTAATCCTCAAAATATAAGGACCATCTGAGCTGGCGTGGTGTCAGTGTTCTTGCTGACTTTAAGAACTGCAGATTCTTATGGTCCGTATAAACGGTTACTGTGTGTCTGGCCCCCATCAGGTAGTGTCTCCACTCCTTGAAGGCATCCTTGATAGCCAGAAGCTCTTTTTCCGTGATTGTATAATTGACTACCGCTGGTAGGAGCTTCCTAGAGTGGTTTGCAACAGGATGCAATTGGCCGGTCTCCTTATGTCTCTGTGACAAGACTCCCCCGATAGCTTGATCTGAAGCATCAGTCTCCAAATAAAAAGGTTCCATTGGATCAGCATGGAGGAGAATGGGCGTGGTGGTAAAACTCTTCTTTAGAGACTGAAAGGCGTTTTCAGATACCGTTGACCAGGAAAAGGGAACTCCTTTTCGAAGTAAACGAGTAATCGGAATCACCTTAAGAGAGAAGTCCTGGATGAATCTTCTGTAAAAATTGGCAAATCCAATAAACCGTTGTATCTCTTTAACAGAAGTTGGGGACGGCCAATCCAAAACTGCCTTAATCTTGTGTGTATCCATGGTGATGCCTTCAGGAGACAGGACAAACCCAAGGAAATCCACCGAACGTACATGGAAGGCACATTTTTCAAGTTTGGCATACAGACTGTTTTCGCGCAGCTTCTCCAGGATTCCTTTAACATATTCTTGATGCTTCTCTTCTGATGCAGAGTAGATTAAAATATCATCAATATAGACGATGGCACACTTGTCAATATACTGATTTAAGACGTCATTAATGAAAAACTGGAAAGCGGCTGGCGCATTGCAGAGTCCATAAGGCATGACCTGGTATTCATATAGACCAAACTTGGTCCTGAACGCTGTCTTCCATTCATCACCCTCCCTGACCCGGACTAGGTGATATGCTCCTCGCAGATCTAGCTTCGTATAAATCTGAGCTCCCTTCACTTGGTCCAGGAGCACAGAAATTAGATGCAATGGGTATCTGTTCTTGATTGTAATCCGGTTCAGGGCACGATAATCAATGCAGGTCCTCAGATCGCCTTCTTCCTTCTTAGGCATGAAAAATAACGGCGAGGAGACGGGAGACTGTGAAGGTCTAATAAAACCGTTCTTCAAATAAGTTTGGATATAGTCCTTCAGAAACTTATCCTCCTTCTCCGTTAGAGCATAGATTCTGCTACATGGAAGATTCGCCCCCGGTTCCAGCTCGATTTTGCAATCATAGGGTCGATGTGGAGGGAGCCTTTTGACATCTACTTCACTAAACACATCCTTAAACTCTTTGTAAATTTCAGGAATCTCTTCAGTATGAATGACACACACCGAAACTCCGCTGTCACATAAACTGTAAGACATGTTGGATTCTTTCTCTGATTCTTTTCCATGGAAACACACCTCTTTACAATAATCAGAGTTCATCTTTATCGAACGCTTCTCCCAATCGATCTGGGGATTATGTTCCGATTAACCAGGGAAGACCTAGGATTAGTTGAAATTGTGGTGCGTCTATGAGATTGAACTGCAAACATTCCTGGTGCCCATCTAAAAGGACGAGTTCCACCTTTTCTGTGTGGCTGACAATGGGACCAGAAGATAGGTTAGTTCCGTCCACAGCTCTCACCGCTTCACTCCGGGGTTTCTGTAAGGCCTGCAATTCAATCCTTGAAGCGAACTTGAGAGCACAAAAATTTCTGGTTGCACCGGAATCAACCATAACCGAAATGTCAGTTTGGACAAAGGTTCGGTATTTAAGAGTGACTGGGAGAGTCAAGTGAGGAGCTGCTGATTGCAAGGTGTTCGCAAGTTGATGTGTATCAGGGGTTGTGATTTCTTTAGCATCCACCAGTCCAACCCGTCCTACTGGTGGTGCCGCAAGTTTTCCTTCAACTAAGACTTAGGTTTCTTCAGACAAACCTTGACAAAATGGCCGCTAGTGCCGCAGTACATACAAAGATTGTTTAATCTTCTTTTTTCTTTCTCTTCCTTAGTAAGAGGACCACGTACCTCTCCAATTTGCATAGGCTCAACAGTTTGACTGCTTTCCGCTGTTTTAATGCCCTCAGATCTCATTCGGTCAAACCTAGGGACACTTGGGCGAAACTCTCTCCGTTTTTCTCCCCGTCTCTCTGTCTGCCGGTAATCCAGCTCCAAAACTAAATCGATAAGGGCTGAAACCTCAGTGGGTCTATTAGGTATCTGAGACAGGGCGTCCTTTAGTTCATCCTTCAGGCCCCTGTAGAACAACGCAGCTCTTTTATTTTCTGGCCAGTCTGTCTCCACAATGAGTTTATTAAATTGGGCCAAATACGCCACCAGTTCCTTGTTTCCTTGCTTCAATTCAAGCAACTCATTATCAGTAGTTTGAGCCACTTTCCTACGATCAAATATTCTCAGGAACTCCTTTTTAAATTCTTCAAAGTCGTACAAAATGGCAGAATCCTTTGAAACTAATGGTAAGGACCAGGCCGCTGCGTCACCACTCAAATATGAAAGCATGAAGGCCACCCAGGATTGTGCATCAGGGAAAATGGCGGGACGGCACATAAAGTGGAGGGAGCATTGGGTAAGAAACATTTGAGCCTTCTGGGGGTCCCCACTAAAACGTTCTGGAGGGGCTAATGGTATAACTGGGTACAAGGAGTGCACAACGTGTGTGGGAGTTCGAGTGTGAGAAAGTGGGGTGGTACTTGAAGCCTGCGTGTCCTGCGAAAAGGCTGCAAAGCTAGTATTTGAAAGGTAACTATCCATTTTAGTCGCAAAGTCAGTGGTTTCCCTTCTAGAAGCTATTAGGTCTTGCCTTAAACTTCTGTTTTCCTCTCTAAATCCCATTAGTTCCTTTTGAATGGCTTCCAATACTCCGCCCAGATTCTTGAGGTCTAACCCCTCAGTCATTCCGCTCAGGTGAGTAAAAAACTCGTGGGCACTTGACTCTGTCAAGAATCTTACTTGAAGTTTCCTAGGTTCTTCACAGGAGCGGAATGACAACTGTTCCCAACGCCTCCCCGAGACTCCCCCCACGCCCCCACAATTGCTCAAGGCAGCGTGAAGAAAGTTCCGGGGGGAAAGGGGTATGGGACAGAGAAGAGACTGCCTAGTCTTCTATATCTGGCATCTTCTGAATGCTGCTATGTCTAACTGTTCCTCGTGCCGCTCTCAGTTCTAGACACTGTAACACAAAACACAAATTACTACAGACCACTAGAATTTGACTTCTTACTGTATTCGGTATTCTACTAGTCTCCCTATTAACGTACCCAAGAATGACTAGGTAATTGCCCCTCTTCTTGTATGCTGTGTTCTTTTATTTGATCCACTCAGAAGTGAATTGTGCGAGAAAGAAAACCTGTGGAGATAAACAATGCTTAGTATATGCTTACTTTCCTTTTTCTCCGAACTATTTTATTTCTGACTTACTCTTTTACCTTTTAGTTTTCTTGTGGTTAACTTATATTATCTTTTCATTTTTTGCAGGGAGTTACAACTGGGAACTCTACAGGAGCTGAAACCCTCAGGTAAGACTAACAATATTTAGAATGACCTTCATTTATCTTTTCAAAAAAACTATCTCATAGATAATGACATTGCCGACTAATCCTAGAAATAGTAATTGACTGCCAACTAATTCAGACAAACTCTGCCTTCCTCTATGAGGTACTTGCGTGAGTGACAAGGAACTGGACTGAAGAGAGTATGCAGGGATCTTCACCGGAATCTCAGGAATGCTCAAAACGCTGAGAACTTTCCTTTCTTTTCACTCGATACTGTAACCCGACGCTTGAAGATCGAATAACTGCCGACGGAATTCGTAAACGCCTTAACTGCTCTGAAAAACTACACGGACTCGCTACCCAGCACTGTTACATGAGTAACGGTCTTAGTGAAGTGCGCATAGCTGAGGGCGAGCGCGAGCCTCAGCTGTGCTTGGAACCACGCGCTACTGGAAATAGGGTGAAGCGCTAACCCTAGCGCAGCCAGCCATCTTAAAAGCATATTTCCTGACCAGTACCATCCAGGACTGGTCATTACAAATCCAATGGAAATTCGGATTGCTTACTCGATTTTTATTGTAAAGATTAGTGGTAGCTCCCACTAATTGGCGTTTTTAGTCCTGGAATTTGGATTCCTGACAATAAGTCCAATCAGGACCTTTAAATTTATTGTTCACAAGTTTCAGTCTTTTGCTTTTTCGTTTTTCAGTTCCACTTGTTTGTCCAGTTAGACTTGTTACTTCATTTACTTGTTCTGGATCTTCACTTCTGGTTTCTACATGGTATTTTACTCTTTTAATGACACTAGGCCAATGATCACCTTTTCTGGCTTTCTTTGTTTGCACTATCTCTTCACTTTTTATTTCTTCTTCAGAAGTTCTTTTATTTTCAAGTTGTGGCACAGTTTGTTTTTCTTTGTTCTCAGTTTCTTCTTCTATTTGTTCTTTTTCAGGTCTTATTGGTTTTTCTTTGGTTGCTCCAATGTGAGTTTCTAGCAAATGACCCTGTTCAGGATTTTCGTCTTCGTGCTTGAGGTTCTCGTCTTCTTCTTCTTGAACGTATTTTCCTAGTTCTAACTGGTCCTGATCAGGGCTTATTCCACTTTGTACTTCTGCAGCCTGACCGCGTTCTTCTAAACCTATCTGTCCCTGCTCAAATTTTGTTGCTTCGTTGTCGATTTGAGCCCAATTTCCTCTCCCTCTCTGGTCCTGCTCAGGTTCTCTTATTGTTTCATTTTCCCCTTCCTGAGCTGCTTCTTCTTCACCTATCTGGTCTTCCCTAAATTCTTTTAATTTTGCTCGGCTTCTTGTTCTGTTGTAAACTTCTGGTATTTCAACCACTGGTATCCAGTCCTGACTTGTGCTCGGTTGTTCTTCCTCAGCTTCCCTCGAATCTCTCACCTGGTATTCTCCAGCTGGCCAACTTTCAGCTTCCTCAGTTATTGATGCTGTCTGAGGATCTTGTCCTTCAGGCTCTGGTACCCTTTTAGTGTGGCTTACATGAATCCAATTAGGCAATCCTGCACATTTCACTGCTGTGTTCGTAACTAGTATAACCTGACAAGGTTCGCCCCAGCTGGGTGATAAACACGTTTCTCTGGTGTGATGCTTCACAACCACCCAGTCTCCGGGATTCAGATCATGCTCGTGCTCAGGCTGCCTGGAAACTGTGTCTTCTCCAACCTGGTGAGAGACAGAACGCACTAGGTCAGCCAATCCTTTGCAATAATCCAGAACCATATCATCAGTTATGTTCAGCAGTTTATTTGTAGGTACATGTGCTTGTCTCATTGCTCTTCCCATGATTATTTAATGTGGACTCAATCCGGTATTTCTATCAGGAATGCTTCTGAGTCCCATTAAAACAAGTGGCAATGCATCTGGCCAATCTAATGATGTTGATGCACACATCTTTGACAGTCTTGATTTTATTGTGCCATTCATTTGTTCAACCACTCCAGAAGCCTCTGGGCGGTACTCATAGTGCAATTTCAGTTCAATTTGGAATGCTTCACAGATTATTCGAATTACATCATTGTTGAAGTGACTTCCTCTATCTGATTCCAAAGTTACTGGGAAACCGAACCTAGGAAAGAGTTCTCGTAGCAACAGCTTTGCGACTGTAATACTGTCATTCCTTCTGGTAGGGTAAGCCTCCACCCACCTTGAAAACAGACACACTATGACAAGTACATATTTCAGTCCTTTACATGGTGGTAACTGTATGAAATCTAGCTGCAATCTCACAAAGGGACCCTCAGCCTTTACAATTTTTCCCAAACCAATTACTGTTTTTCTTCCTGGATTATTCATTTGGCAAGTTAAACACCTTTGGCAAAGACTCTCTGCTGCAGCCCTAAACTTTGGATAATACCAACTTTGTCTGAAGAGTCTAATCATGGCATCTCTCCCTGTTTGTGTGTCTCCATGATACATTCTGGCCATTTGTGAAATCAGACAGTCGGGCAGGACTGGTCTGCCATCTGCATATACCCATACATCGTCGTCTGCTCTTCGGGTGCATCCTATTCTTATCCAAACATCTCTTTCACTCTCGTCAGCATCATCTTGCAGTCTTTTCACATCATTCCATGTTTCAGGTGGTGCACATAGCATAAGTTGGCAGCTGATTCCCATCCTTTCAACC
Organism: Calotriton arnoldi; assembly: GCA_963921515.1. Classification (NCBI taxonomy): domain Eukaryota; kingdom Metazoa; phylum Chordata; class Amphibia; order Caudata; family Salamandridae; genus Calotriton; species Calotriton arnoldi. The sequence continues at coordinate 260,480 of CAWUFW010010922.1, forward strand.
TTTTTATTTACTGACAACCTGTTTTTGGCACAGTGTTGAGCCACCAGATCTGCGTATCTGTTACCGACTACCACCCAGTCATCTCCTAACTGGTGTGCGGCACATTTCACCACCGCCAATTCTTTTGGTGATTGTATTGCTTCCAATAATTCTTTTACAAATTGTCCATTTTTAATTGGGGATCCTGAAGAAGTCATGAAATCCCTCTGCATCCACAGTTGGCCAAAGTCATGCACAACCCCGTACCCATATTGACTATCTGTAAATATGGTTACTCTTAAATTTTTCCCAATTTTGGAAGCTTTGATCAGAGCGATTAATTCAGCTACTTGTGCAGACTTGACTCCTGGTAAATAGGATGCTTCGACTATTCCAGTTAGTTCACATATAGCATAGGCTGCACTCAGTTTACCATCCTCATGCCTTAAGCATGAGCTGTCCACAAACAGCTCCCTATCTGGATCTTTTAAGGGCGTCTCCTGTATGTCTCGTCTTGGTTTTGTACATAATTCTGTGACCTTTAGACAATCATGTTCTGGATCATCTTTAACTTCTTCAAAAATTGGATCTGGCAATAACAGAACAGGATTCACAATAGTGCACCTAACTATGGTCACATTTTCAGCACCAAGAATAATTCGTTCATACCTTGTCATCCGACTAGGTGTGAGATGCTGTGTTCGAGTTCTTGTCAATAGGATCACAACCGCATGTGGGACAAATACTGTTACAGGATATCCCATTACTATTGACTCACTTTGTTCAATGCTCATACAAGTAGCAGCGACTGCTTTTAAACAACCTGGCAATGCTTCCGCCACTTGGTCCAATGTAGCAGAAAAATATGCTATAGGACGCCTGTCTATTCCATGTCTTTGGGTTAACACTGAAAGTGCACAATTTTCTCTATCATAGCAAAATAGTGCGAATTCTCTTGTATAGTCAGGCATGCCCAAGGCAGGTGCCTCACACAATGCATTTCTCAATTTTACAAATGCACCAGCACTTTCATCATCCCATTCAACTGGATCTTTGGCCTTCTTTTTGGTTAACTGAATTAAAGGTTTTGCTAATAATGAAAACCCTATTATCCATTGTCGACAGTAACCTACTATTCCAAGAAACATTCTCACTTCTCTTTGTGTTTCTGGCATTTTCATTTTCTTGATTATCTTTATTCTGTCAGATGTTATTCTTCTTGTTCCTCTTTCAATCTGGTGTCCCAAATATTTAACTGCCGTGGTACAGAACTGCAGTTTTTCAGGCGACACTTTATGTCCTTCCTCAGCCAAATGGTTGAGTAATGCAATTGAATCTTCAACACGATCATCATGAGGGCTGGATGCTACCAGTAAGTCGTCTATATACTGTACCAAGACTGAACTCCTGGGTAGCACTAATTTCTCCAAACACCCTTTCAGTATTTGATTAAAAATGGAGGGATTTTCTGTATATCCTTGAGGAACACGATTCCACACATAGACTTTGTTTTCGAATTTAAATGAAAAGAGATACTGGCTATCTGGGTGCAATGGTATTGAAAAGAATGCTTGGCATAGATCAATCACAGTAAACCACTCTGCACTCCAGGGGATCTAGTATAGGATCACTGCAGGATTTGGCACTATAGGACAACAAGGTACCACAATCTTATTAATTTTGCGTAAATCCTGAACAATCCTATACTTTCCACTAGGTTTCTTCAAACCCATGATTGGTGAATTACAAGGGCTACTCATAACTTATTTTAATATGCCTTGTTTTACCATTCTGTTAATTTCTTCAACAACTCCTGCTTTTACTTCTGCACTCATTTTGTACTGTCTGGTATTTGGGAACATTGCACCTTCCTTTACAGTGATTTTTACTGGGTCTATTTTGGCCATAAGTCCTACTTCTTTCCCGGTGAAATCCCATACCTTGGAATTCACTGTGGTTCTTAGTTCTTCTGGTAATTCGTTTTTCGTTATCAATGAGAACATCTCATCTATTTCTGTACCTTGCTTGGCTATCATGAACTTATAAACATGATCTTCGTCCGGGGTCTGTATAGCAACACCATCCGGTGTGCAGAAAATAGTACAATTCATTTTGCACAGTAAGTCTCTACCCAATAAGTTTACTGGACTAGAATCACACACTACAAATTGGTGCATTTCTCGGAAGTTTCCTATTTTTACTTCCATTGGATTAGTAAGAGGTGTTCTGATCTTTTGATTAGCTACACCTACAACTTGGATAGCTTCTCCAGAGAGAAAGGTCTTGGATGTCTGCTGTTCTTACAGTAGAACGGGTAGCACCAGTGTCCAAAAGGAAGGTGATATCATTACCTCATACTTTCCCTTCAACATATGGACCTGACTGATCTACCGGCAAGGATGCGCCAAGTACGCACTCCTTCTCCCCCTCTCTTAGGCACCGTCATTGGTTATATGGATAAAAATCATCCTGTAAAAGAAACTGTGAAGTTACATAGTCATTCTTACCACTTCCTCCTTGATATCCGACGTCTGTACCGTTCTTTGCTCTGCTTACATTACCCTGTATAGGGGCAGGTGGCAACTGACTCTGAGGATTTACACCCTGCTGTGAGTCATTCTGCATCTGTGGATTTAAATTTTGATTTGGGCCATTATTATTTTGAATCTTCTTACATTCGTTCTTCCAATGCCCCAACTTTCCGCATCCATGACAAGGAAATTTCTTTTTAGCCTCTTCTCTACTCATTCGTCCTCTCACTTTTCCACCATTCCCTGTGTCACCATTCTTCAATCAATCAATCAATCATGTCACTTATAAAGTGCACTACATACCCGCGAGGGTCTCAAGGCGCTGGGGAAGAGGGGGGTGGTGCTGCTACTGATCGAAGAGCCAGGTCTTGAGGAGTCTTCTGAAGGCCAGTAGGTCTTGGGTCTGTCGGAGGTTGGTGGGGAGGGTGTTCCAGGTCTTGGCGGCGAGGTGGGAGAAGGATCTGCCGCCGGCGGTCGCTTTCCGGATGCGGGGGACTGTGGCGAGGGCGAGGCTGGTCGAGCGGAGCTGGCGGGTGGGGGTGTAGAAGCTGAGTCGTCTGTTGAGGTAGGCTGGTCCGGAGTTGTGGAGTGCTTTGTGTGCGTGGGTGAGGAGCTTGAAGGTTATCCTCTTGTTGACAGGGAGCCAGTGCAGGTCTCTCAGGTGGGGTGTGATGTGGCTGCGTCGGGGGATGTCGAGGATAAGACGTGCAGAGGCGTTCTGGATGCGTTGCAGCCGTCTCAGGAGCTTAGCCGTCGTTCCTGCGTAGAGGGCGTTTCCGTAGTCCAGCCTGCTGGTGACGAGGGCCTGGGTGACTGTTTTTCTTGTTTCGGTGGGGATCCACTTGAAGATCCTGCGGAGCATTCGGAGGATGTTGAAGCAGGATGAGGAAACGGCGTTGACCTGCTTAGTCATGGAGAGGGTGGGGTCGAGGATGATCCCTAGGTTGCGTACGTGGTCGGTGGGTGGCGGGGCTGTTCCCAGTGATGTTGGCCACCAGGAGTCGTCCCAGGCTGAAGGGTTGGAACCAAGGATGAGGACCTCCGTCTTGTCCGAGTTCAGCTTCAGGCGGCTGGTCCTCATCCATTCGGCGACGGCCTTCATTCCTTCGTGGAGGTGGGCTTTGGCGGTGTGAGGGTCTTTGGTGAGGGAGAGGATCAGCTGGGTGTCGTCGGCGTAGGAGATTATGTTGAGGTTGTGCTGTCGGGGGACGTGGGCGAGGGGTGCCATGTAGATGTTGAACAGCGTTGGGCTGAGGGAGGAGCCTTGGGGTACGCCGCAGATGATCTTGGTGGCCTTGGATCGGAAGGGGGCGAGGCGGACGTTTTGTGTTCTGCCGGAAAGGAAGGATGTGGACCAGTCCAGGGCCTTCTCTTGGATCCCGGCGTCGTGAAGGCGTGTTCGTAGTGTGTGGTGGCAGACCGTGTCGAAGGCGGCTGATAGGTCCAGGAGGATGAGGGCTGCTGTTTCTCCGTTGTCTAGCAGGGTCCTGATGTAATCGGTGGCGGCGATGAGGGCGGTTTCGGTGCTGTGGTTGCTGTGGTCCAGAATCTTTTCCCTGATTATCAGTTGGATTATCTAAATTAATTCCCTGTCGCTCAGCCATTTTCACCTGAGCCCACATCACTTTCTCTTGCAGTTTCTTGTGCCTATCCTCAATATCGTCTCCACAATATTTGGCATATTTCAAAATTTCATCTATGGGTTTCCCTTGCCAGCACAACATGTGCTGCTTAATCATTTGACAAATCTCTGGTTTTAATCCATAAACAAATCGGTAGACAAACTGACTCATATTTTTATCCCCAATGTCCTCAAATCCACTATACTGTTTGAACACTTGTAATAGACGTTCGTAATAGGCATGTACCGATTCACTGGCTTCTTGGGTAGTCCTGTCTATTTTCACCCAATCTGTTTCTTTTGGTGGTATTTTCCCTTTCAGGTAAGTTATTACCTGCTGATACTTTTTCATTACATCATTTGATGGAGCACCTGTCTTTGCATCCCTAGGATACTCTTCACTCGGCCAGTCAACTGTAATTTTACAATCTGTCCATAAATCTGCGGGTACCACTATGTCGAACAAACCATCCAAGTCCTTCAACAATACCTTTGACACTTTCACAAACCTCTCAACCTGCTTGTACCATTCAATTGGCTTTTCTCTTAACTTTGGAAAGTCATTTGTAAATGACAAAATATCCTGTCTACTCCATGGGACATGAACATAACCTCCTCCAGGTACTTCTCGCATCGGGTACATCTGATCTGCTTTCCCTGTTTCCTTCAATAAATATTCAGAATTCGATCTACTGTACCGTGCCTCTTCCTTTTCTTTGTCCATCTAGCTTTCCATTTATCTAGATCTCCCCATTTCTGTAGTACTGACATTAATTCTTTTACTTGTAGTTTTCGGCCAGAGGCATTCATGTTTTCTAGATCTTTATCAGAAAAGTCTGCTCTATAGGGTTTCTGTAACACTTTTGACTTTCCTATTTCAATTCCCATCTGTAAAGCCAAATCTGATAATTTCTCATGAAATATTTTTACATTTCTAGTTATGCTTCTGCATACAAACAATAGTTCTTCTTCATCGTAAGTATTTAGACGATCTACTCCTACATTTCCTGCTATCATCTCTTCTAACTCGACTTTTAATTTGTAGATGTCCATGATCTTTGGGGTGAACTCTGTCTGTCTGATCCTTGTGCCCACCTTTCTAAGTCTTCTGGCGTTACTACTGTGGCACTCTTTGATCCAGATGAGGTTACTATATTTACATCTTTTGAGCAACCAGGTGTTATTCTTCTAGGAGTGCTATTTACAGATCCTCGAATCGGTAAATCCATTAGAGATATCATAGATTCACAATCACTGATTTGATCATCAATTATTACGGGTTCAGGTTTAGGAATTTCTACAGGTGTAGGCATCACTAATGGTTTCGGATAATTTACCTTGTCACCATATAAGGGAACCACTGGACCAATTGTTACAGGTATGGTCAGGGAATCAGGATGTACATTCAACTGTGTTATTTTCTGTATCAATTCTGCTCTGTTTCTGTCTATAGCTTCTTTTTCTTTATCCTGAAGTACCCTATTAACTGGGGGATTATGCAATACTTGCGGTACCAATGGTGTTCTTAACAGTGGTGCGCTTGGGTTACATCCACTTGCCCCTTCCTGATATGGTGGCGGGTTCTTTAATATTTCTTCCATAAATTCATCTTCAGAATCTCCAAACCCAGTCAAATGTTTTGTCTTTTCTGTGCATTTGCTCCGTAACGACTCTTCTGCTATACAAACTGGATACAAACCCTCTGTAAGCCTCGCTCTTCTCCACTGTTTCATCTGACCATCTCTTGACTCATTTTGGTGTCTAGGAAAAAATCCCCGATAACCCCTACTGCTTCTTGATCGGTCACGTTCGAATGCCTCGGTTTCCCACTCTTCTAAGGCTTCGTATTGAGTTAATCTTGGTCTGGGTTCTAAATCATTCATCCTTAATCTTAAATTTTGAGGAATTCTCCCATTGAAAGTACCATTCTCTGGGAATGCTAATATTCCATCATTTTTGGTATATTCTATCCAATTTTCTAACCATACGCAAGTATGATAACCTCTCTCCATCATCATGAATGAAGCGGGCGTTTTGCTGGTGGAATGATAATTCCGTCTCTAGTTTTGATGGGTTTATCCTTCTTAAAATAATTCTTAACCTTTTGTAGAAACAACATTTTTCTCTTTTCTCCATACATTTTGGGTAAATATCTATGTATCGAATTGTATTCTGCAAAACCTAGGAATCTCCTGTCTGGACGAGTTCCTGTTAAAGTCGGATCACGTTTCCACATATAATCTACACTATCCACTAAAATTTCGACTTCTATGCTGACAACCAATTAAATTCCAGCTAACAAGTTTCTCTGAACCAATCCTAGCGCGGCTTTTCAGTAACGTCTCTTTTACGACCCCTCCTTTACAATCTGCGCTTTTCTGTCCCTCGCTGTTTCAACCAATCACAGCGCGACACCTGTGACGTCAGTATTACTCCTGACTACTGACCCCTCCTTTACAATAGTCGTTCCACGCCCGCTGTTTCAACCAATCCCAGCGGGACGTTTTGTGACGTCAGCTTCCTCTCCGGCAGCGGACCCTCCCTTTACAAAATCGTACGCAAAACTTTATTTTTCTCTACGCTTCTTATTAAAATTTAATAACAGCATAAAACATTCGCTATCGTGCCAGTTTCTCTAAATTGGAAAAGATAGTTTCTCTCTCACTTAGTAAAACCTTTCCGTTTACTAAACATACACTACGAGTAAAACCCTTCCGTTTACTCTTCACGTAAGCTTCAGAAATACCTGCTACTTCTTCAATGTTACCCTTTCTAGGTGATATAACATCAAATTTTTACCAGCGTATTCCTTTGCTATCACTCACACGCATAGAGTCCCTAACAAGTACTGATAGCCCTGCCTAACTTTTCAGTACTATTTCTACCTGACAGATAACCTCACTGCAGTATGGCTTCCACTTACCATCCGCTATTCAATTTTCCCCGGGGAATTCTAGACAACATAAAACTTCATTACCCAATTAACAAAGTGCAACCAAAACCATCCTCTGATAGCCAGAAATCTGATCCAGCGGGTTACAAGCAACAAGCATTCATTCACCGAATACTCACCTGGGCCCATTCATTCATACTACGCTAGCAATTTTCCGCTGGTGGGTCAGTTGTACTCTTTATCAATATCCCTGCTACCAACTACTTTTCTGATTGAAGAGTAATGACTTACCAATGGACCTTTGATAATTGGGAAGTTTAAAATGAGTGACATTCAATAAAATTCATAATCCTGAAATAATCACTGAGTCAGGAAGTTTTAAAATGTTTATCTAAATTCTTTTAGCAGAGTAAGTTACAGAACCACATTATGCTTAATCGTATATCAAGGATGAAGCATACTAATAATCAATTATTGATCAATGACGGTCCCTCAGAAAGAAGAAGATAGAGACAGCAGCACAGCTATGGTTTGCATTTATATTTACCTAAAGGTGGGAGAAGCAAACCCCTTGGCCAAGGAGTTGGAAAGATAGGTCCAAAGAAGGATGAAGACCAAAAGACCTCCGAACCAGGTTCAGGACAGGACAGGTGACCTCTCTATCAACAACGCCTGCGTCGTACCCCTCTCTGATACTTTGCTTCTCCTCGATTTCTCCCGTGTCTTCCTTCTAATGGAATCCGCCGCCCCCACCTCAGGACCTCTCTGGACAGCGGTTCAGTCTGCAATCGATCAGTTCGTCGAGCACCAAAGCCTGATCTAACTAATTAGCTAATTCTATATCTATTATACCCTTCTACACCCAGATACCTCCCATTAATGTTTCAAAATTATGGGCCCACTACTTCTGATTGGACAGGGACAGGGGGTTGATCCTCACACCATGTCCATTTAGTTCAATTTCTTTAAGCCTATTGTTTTAACATACCGCCCCTCACAATTAATACATTTGCTTTATTTCCCACCCGTCTCACGACAAAGTTTATTCATTGTTCATATAAATTGTTGCATTCTGCAGGAACATCGCAGATGCAGTGGAGTTGGCCACCAGGTCACCGCCTTGGATGACATCCAAGTTGACTTCATCGCTGTGCCTTGTTTGCCGGGCGCATGCGTACTTCTCATTGGCTGCAAGCTGCCTTTCCGTTAACCCAGGCCCCAATTTACGAACTAATATAAGTCAAAGAAGAAAAACATTAAAATCACAAATAAATGTATTCACTGTATACCCACTATTTCTACTCTATTCCCATTAAATTATAAATCTATCCCGCATTAGTAGCATTAGAACACCACAGTTTTAATTGCAGCATATGCACAAGCTTTAGCACGTGAAAACATTAAGCAACCATTTGAATACACACTGCGCAGAAGCAAAGTTTTCCCACCAAGCAAAGAAAGACGTCATACCACGTGATATGGTTGACACATGCGCAATAGAATTCCCGCGCTTTAGCGGCCATATTGGATTAGACAAGCGTTACTTATTAGTTTAAACACATAAGCAAGCTTCACTCGTATAGTGTTTATGAATGCATTTGTTAGTAAAGACATTACAAAGTTTAATAAATTAATATTGTGAGAGGATTGCTTACAAGCAAGTCTCATTTCGAGTTCTTGCTCCATCACTAGTGATGGAGCAAGGACTCGTAAATGAGACTTGCTCGGAAGCAATCCTTTCGTTTTAACTCATTAATGAATTACTAACAACGTGTTTGTAATTAATATTTAGCATTTAGAAAAAGACACGAGGGACAGTGAAGCTTGCCTTTGTGTTTACTAACTGCAATAACATGAACGAAGGACTAAAACGCACTTTAACAAGGGATCTTTACTGCACATGCGTCTACTAGATCTACGTAGTATGACGTACTAATGCTTGGAGGGAAAATCTTGCACCTGCGCAAAAGATAATAAAATGACCGCTTGAAAGCTCACATGCATGGCACCTGCTTGACTGAAATAGAAAATAAGTTTTATACTAACGCACATACAGAAAGGGTAATAATAATTAGAGTCGGTTAGAGTAGAGGTTGGTGGTGTACAGTGAAACCATTTATTTTTGAGAATAACATTTCTTCTTTTGACTTTATTATTAGTGCGCATTTGGGCCCTCCACACTTGTCTGAATTGAGCTGACTGATTTGACCCCACGCATGCGCACCAGAGAGAAAATAAGGAAAGATGAGTAAGGACTTGTCACGCGTCCAAGGCCAGCGAAGATGTGCCCTGGGAACATGAGGGTGAAGAGTTCATATGAAGGAGCTTTATTCATGACATTGCAACATTTTGTATTAATAAAGCTTGGAGATGTATGGGAAAGGAAATGATTTAATAAAAGTTTGAGGGGAGGGGTTTGAAACAATGGTTTAATGAAATAAGTGAAATAGGTGCCGGCAGAGCTAGGGTTCAAAAACTACAGCTAGGCACTTTGCAAAAAAGGATCAGTTTTCACTGTGAAAATGTGGTGTGTCCACATTTCGTTTTGGGCCGTTTCCTGTCGCGGGCACTAGACCTACCCACACAAGTGAGGTACCATTTTTCTCGGAAGACTTTGGGAAACGCGGGGTGGGTGGAATTTTGTGGATTCACGCAGATTCCAGAACTTTCCACAACAGAAATGTAAGTAAAATGTGTTTTTTTTAATGACTTTTTAGGTTTGCAGGGGATTCTGGGTAACAGAACCTGGTGAAAGCCGGGCAAGTCACCCCATCCTGGATTCCCCTAGGTGTCTAGTTTTCAAAAATGTATAGGTTTTCTAGGTTTCCCTAGGTGCTGGCACAGCTAGGGTTCAAAAACTACAGCTAGGCACTTTGCAAAAAAAGGGTCAGTTTTCACTGTGAAAATGTGGTGTGTCCAGTTTGCGTTTTGGGCCGTTTCCTGTCGCGGGCACTAGGCCTACCCACACAAGTGAGGTACCATTTTTCTCGGAAGACTTTGGGGAACGCAGGGTGCATGGAATTTTGTGGATCCACGCAGATTCCAGAACTTTCCACCACAGAAATGTGAGGAAAATGTGGTTTTTTTGACACATTTTGAGGTTTGCAAGGGATTCTGGGTAACAGAACCTGGTGAGAGCCAGTCAAGTCACCCCATCCTGGATTCCCCTGGGTGTCTAGTTTAAAAAAATGTATAGGTTTGCTAGGTTTCCCTAGGTGCCGGCAGAGCTAGGGTTAAAAAACGACAGCTAGGCACTTTGCAAAAAAAGGGTCAGTTTTCACTGTGAAAATATGGTGTGTCCACGTTGCGTTTTGGGCCGTTTCCTGTCGCGGGCACTAGGCCTTCCCACACAAGTGAGGTACCATTTTTCTCGGAAGACGTTGGGGAACACGGGGCGGGTGGAATTTTGTGGATCTACGCAGATTCCAGAACTTTCCACCACAGAAATGTGAGGAAAATGTGTTTTTTTTTTACAAATTTCTAGGTTTGCAGGGGATTCTGGGTAACAGAACCTGGTGAGAGCCAGTCAAGTCACCCCATCCTGGCTTCCCCTGAGAGTCTAGTTTTCAAAAATGTATAGGTTTGCTAGGTTTCCCGAGGTGCAGGCAGAGCTAGTGATGGAGCAAGGACTCGTAAATGAGACTTGCTCGGAAGCAATCCTTTCGTTTTAACTCATTAACGAATTACTAACAACGTGTTTGTAATTAATATTTAGCATTTAGAAAAAGACACGCGGGACAGTGAAGCTTGCCTTTGTGTTTACTAACTACAATAACATGAACGAAGGACTAAAACACACTTACACAAGGGATCTTTACTGCGCATGCGTCTACTACATCTACGTAGTATGACGTACTAATGCTTGGAGGGAAAATCTTGCGCCTGCGCAAAAGATAATAAAATGGCCGCTTGAAAGCTCACATGCATGGCACCTGCTTGACTGAAAGAGAAAATAAGTTTTATACTAACGCAAATGCAGAATGGGTAATAATAATTAGAGTGGGTTAGAGTAGAGGTTGGTGGTGTACAGTGAAACCATTTATTTATGAGAATAAAATTTTTTCTTTTGACTTTATTATTAGTGTGCATTTGGGCCCTCCACACTTGTCTGAATTGAGCTGACTGATTTGACCCCACGCATGTGCACCAGAGAGAAAATAAGGAAAGATGAGTAAGGACTTGTCACGCGTCCAAGGCCAGCGAAGATGTGCCCTGGGAACATGAGGGTGAAGAGTTCAGATGAAGGAGCTTTATTCATGATATTGCAACATTTTGTATTAATAAAGTTTGGAGATGTATGGGAAAGGAATTGATTTAATAAAAGTTTGAGGGGAGGGGTTTGAAACAATGGTTTAATGAAATAAGTGAAATAGGTGCCGGCAGAGCTAGGGTTAAAAAACTACAGCTATGCACTTTGCAAAAAAAGGGTCAGTTTTCACTGTGAAAATGTGGTGTGTCCACGTTGCGTTTTGGGCCGTTTCCTGTTGCGGGCACTAGGCCTACCCACACAAGTGAGGTACCATTTTTCTCGGAAGACTTTGGGAAACGCGGGGTGGGTGGAATTTTGTGGATTCACGCAGATTCCAGAACTTTCCACCACAGAAATGTGAGGAAAATGTGTTTTTTTTATGAATTTTTAGGTTTGCAGGGGATTCTGGATAACAGAACCTGGTGAGAGCCAGTCAAGTCACCCCATCCTGGATTTCCCTAGGTGTCTAGTTTTCAAAAATGTATAGGTTTGCTAGGTTTCCCTAGGTGCCGGCAGAGCTAGTGATGGAGCAAGGACTCGTAAATGAGACTTGCTCGGAAGAAATCCTTTCGTTTTAACTCATTAACGAATTACTAACAACGTGTTTGTAATTAATATTTAGCATTTAGAAAAAGACACGCAGGACAGTGAAGCTTGCCTATGTGTTTACTAACTGCAATAACATGAACGAAGGACTAAAACGCACTTTAACAAGGGATCTTTACTGCGCATGCTTCTACTACATCTACGTAGTATGATGTACTAATGCTTGGAGGGAAAATCTTGCGCTTGCGCAAAAGATAATAAAATGGCCGCTTGAAAGCTCACATGCATGGCACCTGCTTGACTGAAATAGAAAATACGTTTTTTACTAACAGAAATGCAGAAAGGGTAATAATAATTAGAGTGGGTTAGAGTAGAGGTTGGTGGTGTACAGTGAAACCATTTATTTTTGAGAATAACATTTCTTCTTTTGACTTTATTATTAGTGTGCATTTGGGCCCTCCACACTTGTCTGAATTGAGCTGACTGATTTGACCCCACGCATGCGCACCAGACAGAAAATAAGGAAAGATGAGTAAGGACTTGTCACGCGTCCAATGCCAGAGAAGATATGCCCTGGGAACGTGAGGGTGAAGAGTTCATATGAAGGAGCTTTATTCATGACATTGCAACATTTCGTATTAATAAAGTTTGGAGATGTATGGGCAAGGAAATGATTTAATAAAAGTTTGAGGGGAGGGGTTTGAAACAATGGTTTAATGAAATAAGTGAAATGTAAGCATGGTGTGACAATCATCCCCCCTCGCCTGTCCAATCAGAGTTAGTATTTTGTGAAATTGAAACATTGATGGGTGGGACATGGTTATGGAAAGGTATAATTGAGGTAGTTTTAGTTAGTTAGTTGAGCTGATGATGAGCAGAGCAGACACGGGGAGAAGCGTCTATGCTGGAAGTCGAGAGCTCGGGATGCTGTCGGTGCTGGGGGTGGTGCTGATGCAGTGAGACGCTGATGAAGAAATCGAATGCAGAACCATCTATTTTAACTTAATTGGGTTAGAAAGATGATCGCGGAAGAATCACGAGGAGGAAGAGACTGTCAGAGAGGGGTGCGACGCAGTCGTCGGTATTTAGAGAGGTGAAGTATCCTGTCCTGATTCCTGTCCTGAAGTCTTTGTCTCCTGATCTATCCCGGGGGACCCTTACCAGCCCTTTGGCCAGGGGTTGGTCTTCCCAACATACTTGGTAATTATAAATTCATCGTATTGATAGATGTTCTTCTCTCTCTGTCCTCTTATTTCTGAGCATAGTTATTGTGTGGATCTGAACTGCTATTGCTTATTGAAACTTGATTGGATTGACACTCTTGCGAATGAGGGTGTTTGTACTGAAACTTTGAGATGGTTCACATGCAATTAATTTAGATAAAGATTTTAAAACTTCCTGAGTCTGTGATTATTTCATTTTAAATCGAGAAATGTTTTATAAGTTACGTTAATTATCACCATCAACTAGTTCCAACTAATGGTCCATTGACCAGAGGAAAGAACTAATTGATCAGTGAAAGGTTTAGTTAGGGAAAGAAATAACTAGATCTTGAAGTATGAAAATCATAAACTAAGTTCCAGCGGTCTATTTGGTATTTAGTGGAAGTAGTTATATGGGCCCAGGTGAGTATATGGTAGTGGAGTATCTGCTGCTAGTACACCGCTGGATCAGTTTTCTGGTAGCAGAGTTATGGTTATTATTGACTAGTTTGGTGATAAGTATAGATTATTGATTATTGATTTATTTTTAACAAAAGGAGTTAGCGTCTTTGTTTTATGTTGTCTGGAAAATTCCCGGGGAATGAATAGCGGGTGGCGATAGAAACCACACTGCAGTGAGGTTACTCGTCTGTTGGAATAACACTGAGAAGCTAGGTAGGGATGGCAGTGTTAAATTAGGGACTATTTTCTGCGTAAAAGTGAGAGTGATTGATAGCATAGAGTTCGCTAGTGAAACTTTAGGCATTATATCACCTAGAAAGGGTAACCCTGAAGGAGTAGCAGGTTCTTCCAAGCTTGATTGACAGCAAAAGGAGTTCGCTGGTAAAACTTTGGTCTCAAACTTCCCAAAACGGGTGACACCGGAGGAGGAGCAGGTTCTCTGGAGCTTATATGAAGGGTAAGCGGAAGGGTTTTACTCGCAGTGGAAAGAAATAAACTATCCTTTGATTTAGTGGAACAGACAGAGTAGCGAATGTTTTTATGTCGTTAATAACAAAGAATTTTAAAGAAATATATTGAGAAATAAAGTTTTTGTATTACTTTGTGAAGGGAGGGTCAGTTGCCGGAGTGGTACTGATGGAGCAAGAACTCACAATGAGACTTGCTCGGAAGCAATCCTCTCACAGTATTAATCTATTAATATTTGTAATGTTCATACTAACAATTGCACACATGAATACAAGTAGAAGTGAAGCTTGCCTATGTGTTTAAACTAACAAATAACGCTTGTCTGTTCTAAAATGGCCGCTAAAGCGCGGGAAACTTTATTGCGCATGTGTCAACCATATCACGTGGTGTGACGTCTTTCTTTGCTTGGTGGGAAATTCTTGCTTCTGCGCAGCATGTATTAAAATGGCTGCTTAATGTTTTCACGTGCTACAGCTTGCTCACATGTTGCAATTAAACTGTGGTATCCTAACGCTATTAATGAGGGATAGAATTTATAAGTAAATGGGAATAGAGTAGAAAGAGTGGGTATACAGTGAAACAATTTATTTGTGATTTTAATATTTTCTTCTTTGACTTTTATTAGTTCGTAAACTTGCCTGGGGGTAGTTGGACTGAAACTCGAGAGACAATGGTTCTGCGCATGCGTCCTGCGTGGCTGCCCAGAGAAAAGGATGAAGTCAACCTGGACGTCGTCCAAGGCCGTGACCTGATGGCCAACACTGTTGTACCCATGATGTCCCTACTGAAAAGAAACAATTTACATAAACAATGTATAAACTTTGTCGTGAGACGGGTGGGAAATAAAGCAAATGTATTAATTGTGATGGGCGGTATTTTAAAACAATGGGCTTAAAGAAATTGAACTAAATCGATATGGTGTGAGGATCAACCCCTGTCTCTGTCCAATCAGAAGTAGAGGGCCCATATTTTTGCAACATTAATGCGAGGTACATGGGCATACAAGGGTATAATAGATATAGAATTAGCTAATTAGTTAACACAGCACAGCACAGGAGCGTACGAGAGGGAAGGAGATGCTAGACTAGACGCTGACAGACGCAGAAGAGCAGGTGTACCGAACGAGCTGACTGTTTGCAGACTGAACCGCTGTCCAGAGAGGTCCTGAGGAGGGGGCGGCGGATTTCACTAGAAGGAAGAGATGGGAGAATCGAGGAGAAGCGAAGTATCAGAGAGGGGAACGACGCAGGCGTCGTTGATAGAGAGGTCACCTATCCTGTCCTGAACCTGGAGGAGGTCTTTGCTCTTCATCCTTCCTGGGTCCTATTTTTCCAACTCCTTGGCCAAGGGGTTTGGTTCTCGCACCTTTAGGTAAATATAAATGCAACCCTTAGTTGCGCTGCTGTCTCTATCTTCTTCTTTCTGAGGGACCGTCATTGATCGAAAATTGATTAATATGCTTCATCCTTGATATGCGATTAAGTATCATGCAATTCTGTACTTTTACTCTGCTGAATCTTTAAATAAACATTTTAAAACTTCCTGACTCAATGATTATTTCAGGATTATGTATTGTAATGAATGTCACTCATTTTAAACTTCCCAATTAATAAGGGGTCCATCGGTAAGTCATTACTCTTCAATCAGAAAAGTAATTGGTAGCAGGGGTTTTGATAAAGAGTACAACTGACCCACCAGCGGAAATTGCTAGCGTAGTATGAATGTATGGGCCCAAGTGAGTATCTGGTGTATGAATGCTCATTGCTAGTAACCCGCTGGATCAGTTTTCTGGCTATCAGAGGATGGTTAGGGTTCTACTTTGTTAATTGGGTAATGAGAATTGTACTTTTATGAACTAACATCCGTTATTGTTTAAAAGTTTGTTTTATATTGTCCAGAATTCCCCGGGGAAAATTGAATAGCGGGTGGTAAGTGGAAGCCATATTGCAGTGAGGTTACCTGTCAGGCAGAAATAGTACTGAAAAGTTAAGTAGGGCTATCAGTACTTGTTAGGGACTCTATGCGTGTGAGTAATAGCAAAAGGAATATGCTGGTGAAAATTTGATGTTATATCACCTACAAAGGGTAACATTGAAGAAGTAACAGGTATTTCTGATGCTTGCGTGAAGAGTAAACGGAAGGGTTTTACTCGCAGTGTATGTTTAGTAAACGGAAAGGGTTTTACTAAGTGTGAACGAAACTATCTTTTTCAATTAAGAGAAACTGGCACGATAGCGAATGTTTTATGTCGTTACTGAATTTTAATAAGAAACGTAGAGAAAATAAAGTTTTGCATACGACTTTGTAAAGGGAGGGTCAGTTGCCGGAGAGGGAACTGACGTCACAAACGCCGCGCTGGGATTGGTTAAAACCGCGGGCGTGGAACGACTCTTGTAAAGGAGGGGTCAGTAGTCAGGAGTAGTACTGACGTCACAGGTGCCGCGCTGGGATTGGTCGAAACAGCGAGGGACAGAAAAGCGCAGATTGTAAAGGAGGGGTTGGCAGACAAACGTCACAAAAAGGCCGCGCTAGGATTGGTTCAGAGACAAAAGTTAGCTGGAATTTGATTGGTTGTTACCATAGAAGCCGAAATCCTAGTGGATAGTGGAGATTGTATGTTAAAACGTGATCCAACTTTAACCCCTTCGGTGCGTATGACGGAGCGGTTCCGTCATGCGCATCGGTTGCGCTGTGCGCATGACGGAACCACTCCGTCATAGCCCCGCCCGCGCTCAGAACCTTCAGCACAGCGCGGAAATCCGCATCGCGCTGAAGGGGTTAATAGGAGTTCGTCCAGATAGGAGATTCCTAGGCTTTGCAGAAAATAATTTTATACACCGACATTTGCCAAAAATGTACGGAGAAAAGAGGAAAATGTCATTTCTACAAAAGATTAAGAATTATTTAAAAAAGGATAAACCAATCAAAACTAGAGAAGGAATTATCATTCCACCAGCTAAAACGCCCGCCTCATTCATGATGATGGAGAGAGGTTATCATACTTGCGTATGGTTAGAAAATTGGATAGAATATACTAAAAATGATGAAATATTAGCATTTCCCGAAAATGGTACTTTCAATGGGAGAATTCTTCAAAATTTGAGATTGAGGATGAATGACTTAGAACCAAGACCCAGATTAACTCAATACGAAGCCTTAGAAGAGTGGGAAACCGAGGCATTCGAACGCGATCGATCCAGGAGTAATAGGGGTTATTGGGGATTTTTCCCTAGGTACCAAAATGAGTCAAGGGACGGTCAGATGAAACAGTGGAGAAGAGCAATGCTTACAGAGGGTCTGTATCCAATATTAATGGCAGAAGAATCGTTAGGGAGCAAATGCACAGAAAAGACCAAACACTTGACTAGATTTGGACATTCCGAAGATGAATTCATGGAAGAAATATTAAAGAACCCGCCACCATATCAGGAAGGGACAAGTGGATGTGCCCCAAGTGCACCACTGTTAAGGACACCATTGGTACCGCAAGTATTGCATGATTCCCCAGTTAATAGGGTACTTCACGATAAAGAAAAAGAAGCCATAGATAAAAACAGAGCAGAATTAATACAGAAAGTAACACAATTGAATGTTCATCCTGCTTCACTAACCATACCTGTAACAATTGGTCCAGTGGTTCCCTTATATGGTGACAAAGTAAATTATCCCAAACCTCTAGTTATGCCTACACCTGTGAATGTTCCTAAACCGGAAGCAGTAGTAATGGTTGATGATCACTTTAGTGATTGTGAATCTATGATTTCATTAATGGACTTGCCTATTCGAGAATCTGCAACTAGTACCCCCAGAAGAACTACACCTGGTTGCTCAAAAGATGTAAACATAGTAACCTCATCAGGAACCAAAAGTGCCACAGTAGTTACACCAGAAGATTTAGAAAGGTGGGCACAAGGATCAGACAAACAGAGTTCACCTCCAAAAATCATGGACATTTACAAATTAAAAGTTGAATTAGAAGAAATGATAGCAGGAAATGTAGGGTTAGATCGTCTAAATACTTACGATGAAGAAGAGCTATTATTTGTATGCAGAAGCATCACTAGAAATGTAAAAATATTTCATGAAAAATTATCAGATTTAGCTTTGCAGATGGGAATTGAAATAGGGAAGTCAAAAGTGTTACAGAAACCCTATAGAGCAGATTTTTCTGACAGAGATTTAGAAAACATGAATGCCTCTGGTCGAAAATTACAAGTAAAGGAATTAATGACAGTCTTACAGAAATGGGGAGACCTAGAAAAATGGAAAATTAGATGGACAAAGAAAAAGGAAGAGGCACGATACAGTAGAACCACTTCTGAATATGTAATGAAGGAAACAGGGAAAGCAGATCAAATGTACCCGAAGCGAGAAGTTCCAGGAGGGGGATATGTACATGCCCCATGGAGCAGACAGGATATTTTGTCATTTACGAATGATTTTCCAAAGTTGAGAGAAAAGCCAGTTTAATGGTACAAGCAGGTTGAGAGGTTTGTAAAAGTGTCAAAGGTATTATTGAAAGACTTGGATGGTCTGTTTGACATAGTGGTACCTGCCGATTTATGGACCGATTGTAAAATCACAGTCGATTGGCCAAGTGAAGAGTATCCTAGAGATCCAAAGACAGGAGCCCCATCGAGTGATGTAATGAAAAAGTATCAGCAGGTAATAACTTACCTGAAAGGGAAAATACCACCAAAGGAAACCGATTGGGTGAAAATAGACAGAACTACTCAAGAAGCCAGTGAATCGGTACATGCCTACTACGAATGTTTATTGTAGGTATTCAAGCAGTATAGTGGATTTGAGGATATTGGAGATAAAAACATGAGTCAGTTTGTTTACCGATTTGTTTATGGATTAAAACCAGAGATTTGTCAGATGATTAAGCAGCACATGTTGTGCTGGCAAGGGAAACCGATTGACGAAATTTTGAAATATGCAAAATATTGTGGAGATGACATTGAGGATAGGCACAAGAAACTGCAAGAGAAAGTGATGTGGCTTCAGGTAAAAATGGCTGAGCGACAGGGAATTAATTTGGATAATCCAAGTGATAATCAGGGAAAAGATTCTGGAACGAATGGTGACACTGGGAATGGTGGAAAAATGAGAGGACGAATGAGCAGAGAAGAGGCTAAAAAGAAATTTCCTTGTCATGGATGCGGAAAATTGGGACATTGGAAGGATGAATGTAAAAAGATACGGAATAATAATGGCCCAAATCAAAATTTAAATCCACAGATGCAGAATGACTCACAGCAGGGTGTAAATCCTCAAAGTCAGTTGCCACCTGCACCTATACAGGGTAATGTAAGCAGAGCAAAGCACGGTACAGACGTCGGATATCAAGGAGGAAGTGGTAAGAATGATTATGTAACATCACAATTTCTTTTACAGGACGACTTTTGTCCATATAGTCAATGACGGTGCCTAGGAGAGGGGGAGAAGGAGTGCGTACTTGGCACATCCTTACCGGTAGATCAGTCAGGTCCATATGTCGAAGGGAATGTGAAAGGTAATGATATTACTTTCCTTTTGGACACTGGTGCTACCAGGTCTACTGTGAGAACAGCAGACATCCCAGACCTCCCTTTCTCTGGAGAAGCTATCCAAGTTGTGGGTGTAGCTAATAGAAAGATTAGAACACCTCTTACTGAACCAATGGAAGTAAAAATTGGAAATTTTAGAGAAATGCATCAATTTGTAGTGTGTGATTCCAGTCCAGTAAATTTATTGGGCCGAGATTTGTTGTGTAAAATGAATTGCACAATTTTCTGCACGCCGGATGGTGTGGCAGTTCAGACCCCGGATGAAGACCATGTATATACATTTATGATTGCAAAGCAAGGTACAGAAGTAGATGAGATGTTCTCTTTGATAACAAAAGACGAGTTGCCAGAAGAATTAAAAACTACAGTAAATTCCATGGTATGGGATTTCACGGGAAAGGAAGTAGGACTTATGGCCAAAATAGACCCAGTTAAAATCACTGTAAAGGAAGGTGCAATTTTCCCAAATACCAGACAGTACAAAATGAGTGCAGAGGTAAAGGCAGGAGTCATTGAAGAAATCAACTGAATGGTAAAACAAGACATACTAAAAGAAGTAATGAGTAGCCCTTGTAACTCACCAATAATGGGTTTGAAGAAACCTAGTGGAAAGTATAGGATTGTTCAAGATCTGCGAAAAATAAATAAGATTGTGGAACCTTGTTGTCCTATAGTGCCAAATCCTGCAGTAATTCTATACCAGATTCCTTGGAGTGCAGGATGGTTTACTGTGATTGATTTATGCCAAGCATTCTTTTCAATACCATTGCACCCAGATAGTCAGTATCTTTTTTCATTTAAATTTGAGAACAAAGTCTATGTATGGAATCGTGTTCCTCAGGGGTACACGGAAAGTCCTTCCATATTTAATCAGATATTGAAAAGGTGCCTAGAGAAACTAGTGATGCCAGGAAGTTCAGTCTTAGTACAGTATAGAGATGATTTATTGGTGGCATCTAACACCAGAGAGGACTGTGTTGTTGACTCCATTGCATTATTAAATCATTTAGTTGAAGAAGGACATAAAGTTTCACCTGAAAAGTTGCAGTTCTGTACAACAGCAGTCAAATATCTAGGACACCAGATTGAGAGGGGAAAAAGAAGAATAACCTCTGAAAGAGTAAAATTAATCAAGAAAATGCAGATGCCTGTCTCCCAACGAGAATTGAGAATGTTCCTTGGAATAGTAGGCTATTGTCGACAATGGATACTAGGGTTTTCTTTGCTAGCAAAGCCATTAATTCAATTGACGAAAAAGAGGGCAAAGGACCCAGTTGAATGGGATGATGAGAGTGTAGGAGCTTTTGTAAAATTAAGAAATGCTTTATGTGCAGCACCTGCCCTAGGCATGCCTGATTATAAAAGAAAATTCGCATTATTCTGTCATGAGAGAGAAAATTGTGCACTTTCAGTCCTAACCCAGAGACATGGTTTGGATAGACGTCCTATAGCATATTTTTCTGCTACATTGGACCCAGTGGCAGCCGCATTGCCAGGCTGCTTAAAAGCAATAGCGGCTACATGTCTGAGCATTGAACAAAGTGAATCAATTGTAATGGGACATCCTGTTAAAGTGTTCGTTCCACATTCGGTTGTGATTCTGTTGACAAGAACCCAAACTCAGCATCTTACTCCTAGTCGGTTGACTAAATATGAGAGAATAATTTTAGGTGCTGAAAATGTGACTATTGTAAGGTGCACAATAGTAAATCCTGCTACCTTACTACCAGACCCATATCACGAGGAAGTCAAAGATGATGACGAGGAACATGATTGTTTGCAAGTCACAGAATTGTGCACAAAACCACGTCCTGACATACAGGAACTACCCCTCAGGGAGCCAGACAGGGAGCTGTTTGTTGATGGTTCATGCCAAAGGCATGAAGATGGTAAACTAACTGTAGCATATGCAGTATGTGAATTTACTGGAATAGTCGAAGCATCCTATTTACCAGGAGTAAAATCTGCACAAGTAGCTGAAATAATTTCCTTAATAAAAGCCTGCAAAATTGGGAAGAACCAGAAAGTAACTATATTTACAGATAGCCAATATGGTTACGGGGTTGTGCATGATTTTTGCCAATTATAGGATGCAGAGGGATTTCATGACTTCTTCAGGATCCCCCATTAAAAATGGACAGTTCGTAAAAGAACTCCTGGAAGCAATACAATCACCAAAAGAATTGGCTGTGGTGAAATGTGCCGCACACCAGTCAGGAGATGACTGGGTGGTAGTCGGTAACAGATATGCAGATTTGGTGGCTAAACACTGTGCCAAAAACAGGTTGTCAGTCAATAAAAGGGTTGAAAGAATGGGAATCAGCTGCCAACTTATGCTGTATGCACCTCCTGAAACATGGAATGATGTGAAACGACTACAAGATGATGCTGATGAGTGTGAAAGAAATGCATGGATTAAAATTGGATGTTCTCAAAGGGCAGACGACGATGTATGGATTTTTGCCGATGGCAGACCAGTCATGCCCGACTGTCTGATTTCACAAATGGCCAGAATGTATCATGGAGACACACATGTAGGGAGAGATGCAATGATTAGGCTCTTCAGACAAAATTGGTACAATCCAAGGTTTAGGGCTGTAGCAGAGAGCCTTTGTCAGAGATGTTTAACTTGCCAAATGCATAATCCTGGAAGAAAAACAATAATTGGTTTTGGGAAAATAGGAAAGGCAGAGGGTCCATTTGTGAGATTGCAGCTTGATTTTATTCAGTTACCACCATGTAGAGGACTGAA
The DNA here is from genome assembly GCA_963921515.1 of Calotriton arnoldi. Taxonomy (NCBI): domain Eukaryota; kingdom Metazoa; phylum Chordata; class Amphibia; order Caudata; family Salamandridae; genus Calotriton; species Calotriton arnoldi. Next base: position 282,735 of record CAWUFW010010922.1, read on the forward strand.
ATATGTACTTGTCATAGTGTGTCTGTTTTCAAAGTGGGTGGAGGCTTACCCTACCAGGAGGAATGACAGTATTACAGTCGCAAAGTTGTTGCTACGAGAACTCAATCCTAGATTTGGTTTCCCAGTAACTTTGGAATCAGATAGAGGAGGGCACTTCAACAATGATGTGATTAGAATAATCTGTGAAGCCTTCCAAATCGAGCAAAAATTGCACTGTGCATATCGTCCAGAGGCTTCTGGAGTAGTTGAACAAATGAATGGCACAATAAAATCCAGACTGGCAAAAATGTGTGCATCAACATCGTTAGATTGGCCGGATGCATTGCCACTTGTTTTGATGGGACTCAGAAGCATTCCTGACAGAAATACTGGATTGAGTCCGCACGAAATAATCATGGGAAGAGCAATGAGACAAGCACATGTTCCTACAAATAAACTGCTGAATATAACTGATGATATGGTTCTGGATTATTGCAAAGGATTGGCTGACCTAGTGCGTTCTGTCTTTCACCAGGTTGGGGAAGACACAGTTTCCAGGCAGCCTGAGCAAGAGCATGATCTGAATCCCGGAGACTGGGTGGTTGTGAAGAATCACACGAGAGAGACGTGTCTATCACCCAGGTGGGGCGAACCTTGTCAGGTTATACTAGTTACGAACACAGCAGTGAAATGTGCAGGTTTGCCTAATTGGATTCATGTAAGCCACACCAAAAGAGTACCAGACCCTGAAGAAGAAAATCCTCAGAAAGCATCGATAACTGGGGAAGCTGAAGGTTGCCCAGCTGAAGAATCTCAGGTACAAGATTCGAGGGAAGCTGAAGAAGAACAACCGAGCACAAGTCAGGACTGGATACCGGTGGTAGAAATACCTGAAGTCTACCACAGAACAAGAAGTCAAGCAAATTTAGAAGAAATTGAAGAAGATCAGACAGGTGAAGAAGAAGCAGCTCAGGAAGAAGAAACAATAAGAGAACCTGAGCAGGATCAGATAGGGAGAGGAAATTGGGCTCAATTCAACACTGAATCAGCAAATTATGAGCAGGGACAGATAGGCTTAGAAGAAAGCGGTCAGGCTGCAGAAGTACAAAATGCAATAAGCCCTGATCAGAATCAGTTAGACCTAGGAAAATACATTCAAACAGAAGACCTCGAAAGTCACGAACATGAAGACGTAGCTCCTGAACAAGATCAGTTATTGGAAAATCACAGTGGAGCAGCTGAAAAGAAACCAATAAGACCTGAAAAAGAACGAATAGCAGAAGAAACTGAAATTGAAGAGAACCAAACTGTGCCACAACCTGAAAATAAACGAACTACTGAAGAAGAAATAAAGAGTAAAGAGAAAGTGCAAACAAAGAAAACCAGGAAAGGTGATCATTGGCCTAGTGTCATTAAAAGAGTAAAATACCACATAACAACCAGAAGTGAAGATCCAGAACAAGTAAACGAAGTGACAAGCCAAACAGGACAAGAAAGTGGAACTGAAAAACGAAGAAGCAAAAGACTGAAGCTTGTAAACAATAAATTTAAAGGTCCTGATTGGACTTATATTATCCTTGAAGACTACGAGAGCTCAGAATTAAGTGAAAGTGATGATGAAGGAACCAGTGCGGAACTGACTTATGAAAAAGAAATAAACCCACCTTGATAACGGAAGAAGACTTGAGAATAGATAAGAAGAGAAATCTTCCTTGTCAAAATGTCTGACGATAGAGTTTCTGGGAGACCAAAACGGAAATGTTGTAAAAGATGCTGTGCTATATGCATATGCAGTCTAGTAATGGTGCTTGTAGTATGGTTAGTTCTGATCGTAGCAATTCCCTACCTTCTGATTACGGATAAAAAGATTAACAACGAAACGAAGGGAAGGATAGATAACTTGAAAAGTGATAGAGTAAAATTAGAGGCAGAAGAGGAACCAGAATTTCATCATGAAGTAACAGATAACGACACTAGTTTGAATGTTTTCACAAAATTATTGTTTCAATATGTAGATACCATGGAAGTTAGTAATTGTTATGTCTGTATGAAGTTACCAGAATCAGTAGCAGAAGGGTTAACATATCATCACTTGCCATTAACCTATGGCATATCATGTAGTGTTTTGACTAGTTTATTTTATAGAACAGGGAGACTTCAGTATTATTATTCAAACATAGATGTGATATTTTCTGTGGTTCCGATTCGAAAGAATATGAACCCAGTGCTTAGTAGTCAAGATGCACAGTTTATGGGAGAATTTTTCTTAACAATGAAATTGATAGATATAACACATGCACATAGAAGCAATCTAACATGTTCGTTACATGAAGAAGAAAAGATATTTTTGAATTTAGTAGAAAATAGAAGACAAGATTTTCAAAAGAAAGCTTCTGAGCATAAGGCTCATCTGCCACCTTGGGCTAAGAAAGAAGGTAGTTACACACCTGGCAAGGCTCAAGCTGCTATGGCTCTGGATTTTGTAAAAACAGGGAAAATTTGTCTACATAGGTTAAAGACTGATTATAACAATGTTTTCATCGGTACCAGTGAATGTGAACATAATTTCTTAATTCTTGGAGGTTGGGGACTCAAAGGAGGAACAGATTCAGTTTTTCCTGGAATCTATTATGTGTGTGGGAATAAGGCTTACTTTAGGCTTCCTGCACGGTGGTATGGAAGTTGTTATTTTGGAATAGTATTTCCAAAGATATACCACGTAAAAGAAACACTGGGAGCGATGAAATGAATAGTGAATTAAAACGTAGTAAAAGAGCTAGTTTTTCTGAAATTGTAGGTGATATATTTGGTGCATTGATACCTTCAGTGGGAGTAATTCTGAACTCAAGAAGAATATGTAAATTATCTACAGTGGTTGATCGTTTATCAACGGATACTGCTGGAGGCTTTCTAATGATTAATGCGGAAATGGTTGCGATTAGATCTATGGTTATGCAAAATCGACTTGCTCTTGACATTATTCTAGCAAAAGAGGGCGGAGTCTGTAAATTAGTGAAGACGAAACATTGTTGCACTTACATACCTGACAAAAGTGCAGAAATTCGAATGTATATACAGAATATAACAAAACTTGAGAAGGAACTAAAACCACTGGAAGTTGATAGTGTATGGGAAAGATTGACAAATAGTATTACGTCAATTGGTACCTGGTTTGCTAATGTAGGGAAAGGACTTATAGGTCAAATATTAGTACCCTTAGCAGGGATAGCAATAATAGTACTGTCAATAATAATATGGTGCAAATGTTGTAGAAAGAATGAATCGTATAGTGTGACAGGAAAAGGAAAGAAAAGAAAGTTTGATGAAATTGAACTAGAAGATCTGAAAAGTGAATTATATAAGAAACTGAAAGGAGATGTGAAAAATAGAAAGTGTAAGAATGAAACTGAGACAAATTTATGCTAAAAGTTGGCATCTGGTTGTGGTTAAAATTTTGATGGCTCAGAAACGCCATCAGAGAGGGGATTGATGGAGCAAGAACTCACAATGAAACTTGCTCGGAAGCAATCCTCTCACAGTATTAATCTATTAATATTTGTAATGTTCATACTAACAATTGCACACATGAATACAAGTAAAAGTGAAGCTTGCCTATGTGTTTAAACTAACAAATAACGCTTGTCTGTTCTAAAATGGCCGCTAAAGCGCGGGAAACTTTATTGCGCATGTGTCAACCATATCACGTGGTGTGACGTCTTTCTTTGCTTGGTGGGAAATTCTTGCTTCTGCGCAGCGTGTATTAAACTGGCTGCTTAATGTTTTCACGTGCTACAGCTTGCTCACATGTTGCAATTAAACTGTGGTATCCTAACGCTATTAATGCGGGATAGAATTTATAAGTAAATGGGAATAGAGTAGAAAGAGAGGGTATACAGTGAAACAATTTATTTGTGATTTTAATATTTTCTTCTTTGACTTTTATTAGTTCGTAAACTTGCCTGGGGGTAGTTGGACTGACACTCGAGAGACAATTTTTCTGCGCATGCGTCCTGCGTGGCTGCCCAGAGAAAAGGATGAAGTCAACCTGGACGTCGTCCAAGGCCGTGACCTGATGGCCAACACTGTTGTACCCATGATGTCCCTACTGAAAAGAAACAATTTACATAAACAATGTATAAACTTTGTCGTGAGACGGGTGGGAAATAAAGCAAATGTATTAATTGTGATGGGCGGTATTTTAAAACAATGGGCTTAAAGAAATTGAACTAAATCGATATGGTGTGAGGATCAACCCCCTGTCTCCGTCCAATCAGAAGTAGTGGGCCCATATTTTTGCAACATTAATGGGAGGTACATGGGCGTAGAAGGGTATAATAGATATAGAATTAGCTAATTAGTTAACACAGCACAGCACAGGAGCGTACGAGAGGGAAGGAGATGCTAGACTAGACGCTGACAGACGCAGAAGAGCAGGTGTACCAAATGAGCTGACTGTTTGCAGACTGAACCGCTGTCCAGAGAGGTCCTGAGGAGGGGGCGGCGGATTTCACTAGAAGAAAGAGACGGGAGAATCGAGAAGAAGCGAAGTATCAGAGAGGGGAACGACGCAGGCGTCGTTGATAGAGAGGTCACCTATCCTGTCCTGAACCTGGAGGAGGTCTTTGCTCTTCATCCTTCCTGGGTCCTATTTTTCCAACTCCTTGGCCAAGGGGTTTGGTTCTCGCACCTTTAGGTAAATATAAATGCAACCCTTAGTTGCGCTGCTGTCTCTATCTTCTACTTTCTGAGGGACCGTCATTGATCGAAAATTGATTAATATGCTTCATCCTTGATATGCGATTAAGTATCATGCAATTCTGTACTTTTACTCTGCTGAATCTTTAAATAAACATTTTAAAACTTCCTGACTCAATGATTATTTCAGGATTATGTATTGTAATGAATGTCACTCATTTTAAACTTCCCAATTAATAAGGGGTCCATCGGTAAGTCATTATTCTTCAATCAGAAAAGTAATTGGTAGCAGGGCTTTTGATAAAGAGTACAACTGACCCACCAGCGGAAATTGCTAGCGTAGTATGAATGTATGGGCCCAAGTGAGTATCTGGTGTATGAATGCTCACTGCTAGTAACCCACTGGATCAGTACTGACGTCACAGTGAGCCGCGCTGGGATTGGTCGAAACGGCGGGCGTGTGACAGGAACAGCCTTGTAAAGGAGGGGTCAGTAGTAAGGAGCAGAACTGACGTCAGAAAAAGGCTGCGCTGGTATTGGTCAGATCACGAGCGTGAGCCTGATTTAATTGGATAGCTAGTTAGAAGCCGCGTTAGGATTGGTGGAGAGAGAGATTGTATGCGGGATTTTGATTTGACTGTTAGTGCAAGACGTACAGGTAGAAGATTTCAAGGGTTTGCAGAATACAATTTTCTACATCGTTCCTCAAGGATGTATGGAGAGAAAAGAAAGATGTCATTTTTAAGGAAAATTAAGAATTTCTTTGTAAAGGATAAGCCTGTGTTGACTAGAGAGGGAATTCCTGTTCCGCCACCGAAGACACCAGCATCTTTTATGATGATGGAAAGAGGATATCATACTTGCGTGTGGTTAGAAAACTGGATAGAATATACAACAGATGATGGAGTGCTAGCTTTTCCAAGGGATGGTACATTTAATGGGAGGATTCTTCAGAATTTGATATTAAAAATGAATGATTTGGAACCTAGACCTAGGTTAACTCAATATGAGGCTTTGGAAGAATGGGAGACTGAGTCATATGAACGAGAGAAATGCAGAGGTGGAAGATATAGAGGATTCTTTCCCAGACACTTGCATGAGTCACGCGAAGGGCAGATGAAACAATGGAGGAGAGCTATGGTATCAGAAGGTTTATATCCAGTGTTAATGGCTGAGGAACAGTCTGGAGGAAAGTGTAAGGAGAAAACGAAACACCTGAATACAGCAGGATATGGTGAATCAGATGACGAATTGTTAGAGGATATTTTAATTAAAAATCCACCACCGTATCAAGAAGCAACTAGTAAGGTTACCCCAAGTGCACCAGTAATCCGAATGCCATTAAACCCACAGATTTGACATGAGACGTCATATAACAGAGTGTTGCAGGATAATGAAAGAGATGCTTTGAATAAAACTAAAGAAGAACTAGTTCAAAAGATAAGTCAATTAAATTTGAATACTGAAGCCTTGACAGTACCAGTGACCATTGGTCCGGTAATCCCATTGTATGGAGATAATAAGATTTGCCAGAAACCACAACCTGTGACAGTTCCATTAAATAGTCCTAGAAAAGAGTTAATAATTACAGATGATCAGGTTAGCGAAAGTGAATCAATTATTTCATTAATGGATCTCCCTAATGTGGAACCTTTGACGGAAACTCCAAAGAGAGTTACGCCCATGAATTTGAGAGAAAGAAGACCTTTGGTTCATACTGGAACTGGAGGCGCAACATTATTCACCTCTGAAGAAATAGAAAGATGGGCACAGGAAAGAGATAATCAGAACCCAACACCAAGGATTTTAGACATCAGCAGATTGAAAGTGGAATTGGAAGAGATGATGACAGGATGTGTGGGCACAGAAAGATTGAATGCTTACAATGAAGAAGAATTATAATTTTTATGTAAGAGTATAACCAGAAGGGCAAGAGTATTTCATGAGAGATTGACTGAAGTTGCTTCAGAGATTGGAATAGACATAGGGAAATCAAACTTGTTACAGAAACCATATCGAGTGGACTTTACTGATAAAGATTTAGAAAGTGTAAATGCTTCTGGAAAGAGACTACAGATAAAGGAATTAATGAACATTTTGCGAAAATGGGGAGACATTGATAAATGGAGAATTAGATGGATAAGAAAGAAAGAGGAAGTACAAGCGAGAGAATCAGCAGCTGCATTTCCAGTAAGAGAATCAAGCAAAGTGGAAAAATTGTGTCCAATGAGAGAGGTTCCTGGAGGTGGATATGTTCATGTTCCTTGGAGTAGACAAGATATTTTGTCATTTACAAATGATTTTCCAAAGCTGAGAGAAAAACCAGTTGAATGGTACAAACAGGTAGAGAGATTTGTGAAGGTTTCAAAGGTTTTATTGAAGGATTTGGATGGTCTATTTGATATAGTGGTACCTGCTGATTTATGGACAGAATGCAAAATTACAATTGATTGAACTAATGAGGAGTATGCTAGAGACTCAAAGACAGGAGCACCCTCGGGAGGAGGTGATGAAAAAGTATCACCAAGTGATTACTTATTTGAAAGGGAAAATTCCTCCTAAAGAAACAGATTGGGTAAAAATAGATAGAACAACACAAGAACCAAATGAATCTGTACATGCATATTATGAAAGATTGTTACAGGTGTTTAAGCAGTATAGTGGTTTTGAGAATATCGGTGACAAGGATATGGGACATTTTGTGTATCGGTTTGTATATGGTTTGAAACCAGAAATCAGTCAGATGATACAGCAGCACATGTTGTGTTGGCAAAGCACAACAGTGGATGAGATTTTAAAGTATGCGAAATATTGCGGAGATGACATCGAAGCCAGGCGAGGAAGCTAAAAGAGAAAATGATGTGGGCACAAGTTAAATTGGCAGAACAGCAAGAAGAGAAAACAAATGACCAAAATAATAATCAAGTGAAAGAACAGAATAATCAAGGAGCGAATGGTAATAAATATAGGGGACGAATGGACAGAGAAGAAGCGAAAAAGAAGTTTCCTTGTCATGCATGCGGAAAGCTTGGACATTGGAAGAACGAGTGTAAGAGTACTCAGAATAATAAGAGTAATAATGGGCCAAATCAAAATTTAATCCCGCAGAATGAAGTACTTATGAATCAGCAGCAGCAGGTAGTTACTCCACAATATCAGGTGCCACCAGCTCCTATGCCAAATTTTGTGAATCATCAAAGTTTCAGTGCGAACACCGGATTTCAAGGAGAAACTGGTAAGAATAATAAAACAATTACATAATATTTTTTACAGAATGATGAGGAACATTCAGATGTTGCACAATGACGGTGCCTGAGGGGGGAGGAAGAGGAGTGCGTGCTTGGCGCATCCTTGCCGGTAGATCAGTCAGGTCCATTTGTTGATGGGAGAGTAGAAGGTAAAGACATTACTTTCCTATTGGATACTGGTGCTACCAGGTCTACTGTGAGAACAGCAGACATCACAAACCTACCCCTCTCGGGAGAATCAATCCAAGTTTTAGGGGTGTCAAACCAACAGATTAGAACCCCAATTACCAAACCAATGGAGGTGCACATTGGAAACTTTAAAGAAATGCATTGGTTTGTAGTTTGCGATTCCAGTCCTGTAAATCTGTTGGGAAGAGATCTTTTGTGCAAGATGAATTGCACGATCTATTGTACACCGGATGGTGTCGCTTTCCAAAGCCCTGATGAAGACGTTGTATACAAGATGATGTTAGCCAAACAGGGAACGGAAGTAGATGAAATGTTTTCACTAATAACTGAGAATGAATTACCAGAAGAGTTGAGAACTACATTTAATCCAGAAGTGTGGGATTTTACAAGAAAAGACATTGGGCTAATGACAAATATGGACCAAGTTAAAGTGACAGTGAAAGAAGGTGCAGTGTATCCAAACACCCGACAGTACAAGATGAGTCCAGAAGTAAAAGCAGGAACTATCCCAGAGATTGAACGAATGGTTAAGTTATCGGTAGTCCCTGTAATTCGTCAATAATGGGACTGAAAAAGCCTAGCGGAAAGTACAGAATAGTGCAGGATTTACGGAAAATAAATAAAACTGTAGTGCCATGCTGTCCAGCAGTGATCCTTTATCAGATACCTTGGAATGCAGGTTGGTTTACAGTAATTGATTTATGCCAAGCGTTCTTTTTTATTCCTTTGCACCCAGACAGCCAGTATCTTTTTACGTTTAAGTTTGAGGATCATATTTACGCATGGTTTTGAGTTCCTCAAGGGTACACAGAGAGTCCTTCAATTTTTAATCAGATTTTGAAAAAGTGGCTAGAATCATTGATTATGCCTGGAAAATCTGTTTTGGTCCAGTACATTGATGACCTACTGGTGGCATCAAAATTACGAGAAGATTGTGTCACAGACACAATTGCATTGCTGAACCATTTGGCTGAAGGAGGACACAAGGTGTCTCCAGAAAAATTGCAATTCTGTCAACAAGAAGTTAGATATTTAGGGCATAAAATAGAAAGAGGAGTAGGAAAAGTGACACCGGAAAGAATAAAAATAATCAAAGAAATGCAATTGCCACAGACACAGAGAAATGAGAATGTTTCTAGGAGTGGTTGGATACTGTAGGCAATGGATTCATGGTTTTTCAATGTTAGCAAAGCCATTGATACAGATGATCCGGAAAAGAGCAAAAGATCCGATTGATTGGAATGATAACTGCATAGAGGCATTTGTAAAATTGCGAAATTGTTTGTGTGAGGCTCCTGCTTTGGGCATGCCTGATTATTTAAAAGACTTTGCATTGTTTTGCTGTGAGAGAGAAAATTGTGCACTTTCAGTCTTAACACAGAGACATGGATTGAGTCGACGTCCAGTGGCATATTTTTCAGCTACATTGGACCCAGTGGCTTCAGCATTGCCTGGCTGCTTAAAAGCAGTAGCTGCTACTTGTATGAGTCTGGAGCAAAGTGAGTCGATAGTGATGGGACATCCGGTAAATGTTTTTGTTCCACATTCAGTTGAGATTCTTTTAACAAGAACAAGAACACAGCATCTCACCCCTAGTCGATTGACTAAATATGAAAGAGTGATTTTGGGAGCTGAGAACGTGACTGTGATAAGGTGTACGATTATGAACCCAGCTACCCTACTGCCAGACCCCTGCGATGAAGAAGTGAGAGATGAGAGTGATCATGATTGTTTGGACGTGACTGAGTTATGCACGAAGCCCCGGCCTGATATAAAAGAGACACCTTTGAAAGAGGCTGACCATGAATTATTTGTAGATGGTTCCTGCCTCAGAACACAAGAAGGAGGATTAAGTGCTGCATATGCTGTTTGTAAAATATCTGGGTTAATTGAAGCATCCTGTTTACCTGGGGTCAAGTCTGCACAAGTAGCTGAATTGGTTGCCCTAACAATGGCATGCAAAAAAGGGAAAAATTGGAGAGTAACCATATTTACGGACAGTCAATATGGGTTCGGGGCTGTGCACGACTTCGGCCAGCTCTGGATGCAGAGGGGATTTCTGACTTCTTCATGATCTCCTATCAGAAACACCAAAAATGTGAAGGATTTGTTGGAAGCATTACAATTGCCAAAAGAGATAGCAGTTGTAAAATGCGCTGCACATCAGTCAAGAAATGACTATGTGACTGCTGGCAATAATTATGCTGACCAAGTGGCCAAATACTGTGCCAAAAATACAGTGGCCATAAACAGAAAAATTGAAACGGGTGAAACCAGATGCCAACGTATGTTTTTCTCAGTACCAGAAACGTGGGACGAGATTAGACAATTGCAGGAAGAAGTTGAGGAAAAGGAAAAGGAAATTTGGATAAAGGCAGCTTGTACAAAGAGACCACATGATGAGGTATGGGTGTATTTAGATGGAAGACCAGTCATGCCAGATTGTTTGCTTTAAAAAATGGCAAGAGTGTATCATGGAGCAACACACATAGGGAGAGACTCAATGATCAGGCTATTCAGACAGAGTTGGTACAATCCGAAATTCAGGGTAGTGGCAGAGAGCCTTTGCCAAAGATGCTTAACCTGTCAGCAGCAAAATCCAGGTAGAAAGACAGTGGTAAGCTGGGGAAAGATTGGAAAGGCAGAAGGACCCTTCACTAGATTACAGTTGGATTTTATTGAATTGCCCCCATGCAATGGACTGAAATATATACTTGTCATAGTATGCCTTTTCTCAAGATGGGTGGAAGCCTATCCCACTCGAAGAAATGACAGTCTTACAGTTGCAAAATTGTTGTTGAGGGAGTTAGTTCCACGATTTGGTTTTCCAGTCACTTTGGAATCAGATAGAGGCCCTCATTTTAATAATGAAATAATTCGATTAATCTGTGCTGCATTCAACATTGAACAAAAACTGCACTGTGCTTATCGTTCAGAGGCTTCTGGAATTGTTGAGCAAATGAATGGCACAATCAAGTCAAGATTGGGGAAGGTGTGTGCATCCACAAAGCTGAAATGGCCAGATGCATTACCTCTTGTATTGATGGGTCTCAGAAGTATTCCAGACAGAAAAACAGGAATGAGCCCACATGAGATTCTCATGGGAAGAGCCATGAGACAGGCATTTATTCCTGGAAATAAACTAATGAGTATAACTGATGATCTGGTATTGGACGATTACAAAGGATTGGCTGAAATGATGCGTTCTGTCTCTCACCAGGTTGGAGAAGATGCAGTTGAAAGACTGCCAGACCAAGCGCATGATTTGAATCCTGGAGATTGGGTGTTAGTGAAGAAACACGCAAGAAAGTCGTGCCTAGCACCAAGGTGGGACAAACCGCGGCAAGTCATACTAGTCACTACCACAGCAGTGAAGTGTGCAGGTTTGCCCAATTGGATTCATGTCAGCCATACCAGAAGAGTTCCGAGCCCATCAGAGCAACAAGAGCAACCACTGACTGAACAGGCTGAAGCGTCAGGAGTTGTAAGCTGTGAGATTGAAGAATCTAGAGTAATAGATTCTGAAAGACAACCATATGACGAACAGCCAAGTACAAGTCAGGAAGAGTGGATACCAGTGATTGAAATAATTGATGATGTTATTGAAACAAGAAGAAGAACAGAACTGAAAAGACAGGAAAGTAGTCAGGAAGAGACAGGGGAAGAAGAACACACTCAGGTGGAAAATAAAAAAGACTTTCACGAACCTGAGGAGGGAAAAATAGAAGAACACGTTCAGGCAGAAGAAGAAAAGTTTGAATTAAAACCTGAACAGGATCAGATAGAGTTAGAAGAACAGGTTCAGGCAGAAGAAGAAAAGTTTGAAGTAAGACTCGAACAAGGTCAGATAGAATTAGAAGAACAAGCTCAGGAAAAAGAAGAACAAAATACGGTAAGACCTGAGCAGGTGGAAGCAAAAGAAGGTACAAGCACAGAAAACAGAGAATCAGAACAGATTGTGCCTAGAATAAATGAAATAAAAAGAACTTTACAAGGAGATAAAGAAGGTGAAAACGCAGTGCAAATCAAAAGAATCAGAAAGGGAGACAATTGGCCAACTGGAGTAAAGAAACTAAAATATCACTTGAGAAAATCTGAAAAGAGACCAGAACAAGTAAATGAAGTCACAAGTCAAACACAATCTAAACAAACCTTGGCAAAAGTAACTCGAAGAAGTCCAAGATTGAGAAATTTAAACAGGAGATACAAGGCTAATGAATGGACTTACGTCATACTCGAGGAATTTGAATCCCTAGATCTGACTGATGAAATAGAAGAAATTCATATTGTTCAGATTGATGAAACCAAAACGTGGATTAAAAAGAAAGTGTTTTAGATTTTGTAGTATTTTATTAGTAGCATTAGTATGGTTATTCTTAACAGTAGGAGTACCTTTGTTAATGAAAACAAGTGACAAGAATAATACAGATACTAATGTTAAGGTGGATAGAATAAAAGAAGCTGAAATAGAAATAGGGTTAGAAGATGAAGCAAACTATCATAATGAATCAGATTATAGTATGTCCACTAATGTGTTTATTAAATTGTTATTTCAATATGTTAGTGCTATGGAGATTAATAACTGCTACGTGTGTATGAAGTTACCCTCATCAGTATCAGAAGGAATGACGTATCACCATATACCTTTAACGTATGGTGTGTAAATGTAGTATTTTATCAAGTTTATTTTATGCTACAGGGAGACTTCAATATTTTTATTCAGACATAGATGTAGTATTTTCAGAATTACCTATTAGAAAGAATATGAATCCAGTAGTTAGTAGTAAAAATGCACAGTTCATGGGTGACTTTTTCTTAACAATGAGTTCAATAGATTTAGTTCAGGCACATAAAGATAATCTAACATGTACATTAAGAAAAGAAGAAAAAGAATTTTTGAATTTAGTAGAAGAAAGGAGACAGGATTTAATAAAGAAGGCAACTGAACAGAAAACCCATGTACCTCCATGGGTTGGGAAGGAGGGAATCTATGCAAGTGGCAAGGCTCATGCTGCGATGTCCCTGGATTTTGTGAAAAAGGGAAAATTCTGCCTCCATAGATTAAAGACAGATTATAACAATAATTACATTGGTTCCAGTAAATGTGAACACAACTTACTAATTCTAGGAGGGTGGGGACTAAAAGTGGGAACTGATCCTGTATTTCCAGGAGTTTATTATGTTTGCGGGAACAATGCATATTATAGGTTACCTGCAAGATGGTACGGGAGCTGTTACTTTGGAATAGTTTTTCCGAAAATCTATCATGTGGATAGAATCAGTGGAACCAATGGAAATTCTAATGGACTAACACGTAGAAGAAGGGCTAGTTTTTCTGAAATTGTAGGAGACATTTTTAGTGCACTGATACCCTCAGTTGGAGTCATTCTTAATTCACAGAAAATTTGTAAGTTATCAACCATAGTTGATCCTCTTTCTACAGACACTGCAGGAGGATTCTTAATGATTAACACAGAGATGGTTGCAATTAGGTCTATGGTTTTACAGAACCGTCTTGCTCTTGATATATTGTTAGCAAAAGAAGGTGGAGTCTGTGGCATGTTGAAAACTCAACACTGCTGCACTTATATTCCGGACAACAGCAGAGAAATTAAAGGATATATTGAAAACATTACAAGAATGCATAAAGACTTGACCCAACTGGAGGTTGACAGTGTGTGGGGAAGACTAACAAAAAGTATAATATCAATAGGGAAATGGTTTGTTGGTTTTGGGAAAGGTTTTCTAGGTCAAATAATAATACCATTAGTTATGATAATAACAGTAGTAATAATAATAATGATTATATAAGTGTTGTAGAAGAGAAAGGAAAGAGAAAATGCAATTTGAAAGAAAAGGAAAGGGACAGAAACGAAAAAGAAAATATGATGAAATACAGCTGGAAGAAATGAAAGTCAAGTTATACAAGAAAATGAGAGATTTAGAAGGAAACGAGTTGATTGATGGAAAATTGAGAGGAGAAATAGAGAAAACTGAGAGGTGCTAAAGTTGGTATCTGGGAAGGGATGGGTAATTTTGTGATGGCTTAAGATGCCATCAGAGAGGGGATTGATGGAGCAAGGACTCGTAAATGAGACTTGCTCGGAAGCAATCCTTTTGTTTTAACTCATTAATGAATTACTAACAACGTGTTTGTAATTAATATTTAGCATTTAGAAAAAGACACGCGGGACAGTGAAGCTTGCCTATGTGTTTACTAACTGCAATAACATGAACGAAGGACTAAAACGCACATTAACAAGGGATCTTTACTGCGCATGCGTCTACTACATCTACGTAGTATGACGTACTAATGCTTGGAGGGAAAATCTTGCGCCTGCGCAAAAGATAATAAAATGGCCGCTTGAAAGCTCACATGCATGGCACCTGCTTGACTGAAATAGAAAATAAGTTTTATACTAACGCAAATGCAGAAAGGGTAATAACAATTAGAGTGGGTTAGAGTAGAGGTTGGTGGTGTATAGTGAAACCATTTATTTTTGAGAATAACATTTCTTCTTTTGACTTTATTATTAGTGTGCATTTGGGCCCTCCACACTTGTCTGAATTGAGCTGACTGATTTGACCCCACGCATGCGCACCAGAGAGAAAATAAGGAAAGATGAGTAAGGACTTGTCACGCGTCCAAGGCCAGCGAAGATGTGCCCTGGGAACATGAGGGTGAAGAGTTCAGATGAAGGAGCTTTATTCATGACATTGCAACATTTTGTATTAATAAAGTTTGGAGATGTTTGGGAAAGGAAATGATTTAATAAAAGTTTGAGGGGAGGGGTTTGAAACAATGGTTTAATGAAATAAGTGAAATGTAAGCATGGTGTGACGATCATCCCCCCTCGTCTGTCCAATCAGAGTTAGTATTTTGTGAAATTGAAATATTGATGGGTGGTACATGGTTATGGAAAGGTATAATTGAGGTAGTTTCAGTTAGTTAGTTGAGCTGATGATGAGCAGAGCAGACACGGGGAGAAGCGTCTATGCTGGAAGTCGAGAGCTCGGGATGCTGTCGGTGCTGGGGGTGGTGCTGATTCAGTGAGACGCTGATGAAGAAATCGAATGCAGAACCATCTATTTGAACTTAATTGGGTCAGAAAGAAGATCGCGGAAGAACCACGAGAAGGAAGAGAGTGTCAGAGAGGAGTGCGACGCAGTCGTCGTTATTTAGAGAGGTGAAGTATCCTGTCCTGAAGTCTTTGTCTCCTGATCTATCCCGGGGGACCCTTACCAGCCCTTTGGCCAGGGGGTTGGTCTTAACACCATACTTGATAATTATAAATTCATCGTATTGATAGATGTTCTTCTCTCTCTGTCCTCTTATTTCTGAGCATAGTTATTCTGTGGATCTGAATTGCTATTGCTTATTGAAACTTGATTGGATTGACACTCTTGCGAATGAGGGTGTTTGTACTGAAACTTTGAGATGGTTCACATGCAATTAATTGAGATAAAGATTTTAAAACTTCCCGAGTCTGTGATTATTTCATTTTAAATCGAGAAATGTTTTATAAGTTACGTTAATTATCACCATCAACTAGTTCCAACTAATGGTCCATTGACCAGAGGAAAGAACTAATTGATCAGTGAAAGGTTTAGTTAGGGAAAGAAATAACTAGATCTTGAAGTATGAAAATCATAAACTAAGTTCCAGCGGTATACTTGGTATTTAGTGGAAGTAGTTATATGGGCCCAGGTGAGTATATGGTAGTGGAGTATCTGCTGCTAGTACACCGCTGGATCACTAGGGTTCAAAAACTACAGCTAGGCGCTTTGCAAAAAAAGGGTCAGTTTTCACTGTGAAAATGTGGTGTGTCCAGTTTGCGTTTTGGGCCGTTTCCTGTCGCGGGCACTAGGCCTACCCACACAAGTGAGGTACCATTTTTCTTGAAAGACTTTGGGGAACGCGGGGTGGGTGGAATTTTGTGGATCCACGCAGATTCCAGAACTTTCCACCACAGAAATGTGAGGAAAATGTGGGTTTTTTGACAAATTTTGAGGTTTGCAAGGGATTCTGGGTAACAGAACCTGGTGAGAGCCAGTCAAGTCACCCCATCCTGGATTCCCCTGGGTGTCTAGTGTTAAAAAATGTATAGGTTTGCTAGGTTTCGCTAGGTGCCGGCAGAGCTAGGGTTAAAAAACTACAGCTAGGCACTTTGCAAAAAAAGGGTCCGTTTTCACTGTGAAAATGTGGTGTGTCCACGTTGCGTTTTGGGCCATTTCCTGTTGCGGGCACTAGGCCTACCAACACAAGTGAGGTACCATTTTTCTCGGAAGGCTTTGGGAAACGCGGAGTGGGTTAAATTTTGTGGATCCACACAGATTCCAGAACTTTCCACCACCTAAATGTGAGGAAAATGTGTTTTTTTTAACAAATTTTGAGGTTTGCAAGGGATTCTGGGTAACAGAACCTGGTGAAAGCCAGACAAGTCACTCCATCCTGGATTCCCCTGGGTGTCTAGTGTTCAAAAATGTATAGGTTTGCTAGGTTTCCCGAGGTGCTGGTAGAGCTAGGGTTCAAAAACTACAGCTAGGCACTTTGCAAAAAAAGGGTCAGTTTTCACTGTAAAAATAAAGTGTGTCCACGTTGCGTTTTGAGCTGTTTCCTGTCGTGGGCACTAGGTCTACCCACACAAGTGAGGTACCATTTTTATCGGGAGACTTAGGGTAACACAGAATTGTAGAGCAACTGTTATTACCTATTGACTTTCGATGCATTTCTGCCTTCCAAATGAAAGACAATGTGTAAAAAGAAGTCATTTTGAAAAATGACCTATAATTCTCATGCTAGTGTGGGTACTCCCAATTTCGGAAATGTGCAAATATCTACTGTTTCTAAACTCTATATTTTGTTCCAATTTCAGAAATACATAGGAGTCTTTCATACCGATTTTTCCATGTATACATTTTCCCAAAATAGTTGCAATATACCCGGTACATAATAAAAAACCATTGCAAAACGCTGCTCAGTTATTGGCTCTGGGTTCGTCGGGTTCTTGGTGAACCTACAAGTCCTATATATCCCCACAACCAGAAAGGTCCAGCAAATGTAATGGTATATTGCTTTCAAACAGCTGTCATAATTAGAAGAAGTTACAAGTGAAAACGTTGACACAAATGGCTGTTTTTTTCAACTAATTTTCAATTTTTCCTATATTTAACTGTTAGTTTCTATAAAGAAACCTTGAAGGATCTACACAAATGACCCCTTGATGAATTCAGAATTTTGTCTACCTTTCTAAAATGTATAGCTTTCCAGGATCCATTATTGCTTTCATACCCATTTCTAACATTAACTGGAAAGAGGTTTAAAGCACAAAAAATAGCAAAAATAGGCTATGTCCCAGAAAAATGTCAAAACTGTGTAAAAATTTTTGGTTTTCTGAAAAAAGTCTGATTGTCCCTGAAATCTGGGAAGATGGTGATTTCAGCACCACAACCCCTTTGTTGATACCGTTTGCAGGGAAAAAACCAGATGCTTTCAACTGTAGCCCTTTTTTCCCATCTTTCCAAAAAAAACTAAAATTTAGCTGTATTTTGTCTAATTTCTGGGTTCCCTCCAGGGGAATCCACAAACCCTGGGTACCTTTATAATCCCCATGATGTTGGAAGAAAAGGACACAAATTTGGCGTGGATACCTTTAGTGGTCAAAAAGTTACAGGGGCCTAAGCGCGAACTACCCCAAATAGCCAAAAAAAGGCTTAGCACAGGGGGGGAAAAGGCCTAGCAGCAAAGGGGTTAACTGTATATGTAAGTCTACACTAAGGAAGGCATATGAAGCCCTAGTGTAGGGAGCTAAATATTGTTAAGTAAGACATATATTTTTCATACGTTTTAACTGCAATACTTTTAAATTGTTTTGCTGGGGAAAAGTTAGTAGGCCCATTGACTTAAACAGGATTAGTGACTGGCCTCCCAGCCTGGCTAACATTTGAATGGGACTACCTACCTAGTTACTGAAAGGTATCAAATTAATCATGACATTAAATCCAACTTGATGCCCAAGTCGAGATTTATGTCACTTTTAAACGTAATCAACTTTTAGAAAGTTGCCACTCTACGTCCAGCTAGTCCAGTGGCCTCACAAAAGTCCTAGCACACAGACAACTTTCTGCTCTCCTGGGGAGACGTGAGAATGACTCCCAGGTTAAGGAACAAAGGTAGTCGCTGGAGAGTGAGGTGTTACCTCCTTGCCCAGGAAGACCACTTGGGTGTTAGCCAAAAAAGCAAGTTTCAAGGGGAAGCCAAATTTGAAGGGCCCCCTGAGACAACATTCCTGAGCAGGATGTATTTTGTTCCTGCAAACAATTTGGAGACAAGGACAGGAAGGGAAAACCTGTCCCCAAACCGGTTTTCCAGTGGATGTGTAGCCCACCGGTAGCTACACCTCTTGGGTGGGCTACCAAGCTCCTGACGACTGAGGAAGAGTGGCAACATTTGGAGATTGGCTAGAAAAGTGCACTCTGGGACAGCCAGATGGTACACATTGCAAGAAACATGTCACCAGAAGGGGGGCAGTAGCCTATTGGCTAGTGATCCCGTTGCCCCCTCAAGGCACTTTCCTGGGAAATGTGGCACCTCTGACACCCTGCTCACCAGATCACATTGGTTTTAAAGAAAGGATCGAAGAAGGACTGCCCTGCTGCCCTTGAAACTGCACAGAGAGAAGCTGCACCGTCAGAAGGACTGCACCTGCTGCACTTTGGGCTAGTAAACTTTGGACTGTGCCTGCTGCTCCTTACCCAAGGAAAAGTTGATTTCCAGCACCAGATCAAAGCAGTGACTCAGAGGATCAGGTGACTGATCCCCTGAACCACCTGAAGAAGCCTAAACCAACAAGTTGGTAGCCACCAAAGATGTTTTCCTACTACCAGTCGCTAGGCGCACAAGATGACAAATCCGAGATAGCCAAAAGTTGCGCTTGTGTCTGCTGGTCCCGGGAATGCTATCAGAGTCCAGATTTGCACTACTCAAGGGACACTAGCCCCCCAAGGATTCCGCTCCAAATGATGTGCAAAGAGACCAATAGCCCAGCTTTGGCTGGCCTGTTACTGCAACGTAGAGGACATCAAGGGATTTAGATCACTGTGGCCACAGTTGCCTTTCATCACCTGTGAACTGAGGGACAACCACAAAGACACCCCCAGCGACCGCAGCTCACTCAGAGCATTCTTTGAACAACTTCAGCCTGCATACCCAGCATCAGGACCACTCTGCTATAGTCTATAGCGGTCATGCTGTGATGCTTGGAATTTGCATTAAAAACACTGGTGGCCAGGTAACTCTCCAAAGTATCCTTTCTGGTCCCCTAGACCTCCATCCTATCAGATTTGCTTGGCCAAGTCAGCCCGGAGTTGTCGTACTAACTCTTTCAAACTTTCCAAAAGTTTACAAACTTTTTGTTGACCAGTGCTTGTTTGTGGCTATATTTAAAAGTATTCATATCTTCAAAAATCTGTATCTCCTGAACTGTTTGGTGGATTTTGATCATAAGCTCTCTAAACATTGATAAAAATACACTGTATTTTTTATAAATTGCTGTTGTGACTCTTTCTTGTAGTGTGACTTTCTCGTTCCATTGTTTGGTGCTGTAATATGCTTTACACTAAGGGGCATATTAGCAAGACCGGCGATAAAATTATCGCCGTTTTTGCGGCAGGAAACTGCCGCTAAAACGGCGATAATGGGCTTGCTAATATGCGTTATAGAATTCAATAGAAGCCCAGGTTAGACGTCCTGCAGATCTAACCTGGGCTTCTATTGAATTCTATAACGCATATTAGCAAGCCTATTATCGCCGTTTTAGCGGCAGTTTCCTGCCGCTAAAACGGCGATAATTTTATCGTGGGTCTTGCTAATATGCCCCCAAGTTCCTTTGCTAAGCCTTGCTGCTGGAAGCCACAGCTACCCATGGTTGAGTTTAAGATTTTCAAATGAACCTGACAGGACCCAAGACAGTTTTTGAGAGTGTATTCCACGGTAAAGCCCCACAGCCATATCATATAATATACCCAAATCCTCACACTTGCAAACTGAGGTGGTCAAAGTCAAACTTGGAGATCACAGTGAATGTTTTGTATATTTACAGTTATGGTAAAATCTGGAAGAAGCTAACCCTGCTGAGAACACATTTATTTTGATTTTATAATCAAATTGACACTGTCCTATACAAATCTGGGGCCTCATTTCTTCTCTAGTGAAATTTAGTTTTCGTGTAAATCCAGATTGCAGCTGTGTTGGAAAACGAGGCAGTATCTGTGAGGCCTGCACAAATAACATGACTCCATTTGTCCTTCACTGGGAACCAAACACCCAATTGTAGCGCCTGACTCTCAGAGGGTAGCGTTGCAGAGCAGTCTGAGGCTTTACTCAAGAGAGGTGGTGTGGGCTAGTAATCGCCATTTGCAGGGGCGCAGAAATAACACTCAATAATTGATTGTCCAGTCTGTACTTTGCTTTATAAAAGTAAGAGTACATTTATTAAACACACACACTACTCAATACTATGCACCAATTTACAAATATACATAAGCTGTTGGAATTACTTTGTGACATTGCGTAACATCTCCACCCCTCCCAAAAGGGGGTGGGGTCTAGTACCACCACTCCCATGTATGCACATCATCTTGCCCCCTAATGCAGTGTGTTGAGCATAACCTGGAGCGAGGGCCCTGCGCACTGGCACCATCCCAGTGGCGACCCACCCCATTACCTCAACACGCATTAAAAATAGGTTCACCTGCCCTAGTGACACATAACCCTGACTGAGCATCTTATATTGACCATACAGTATGCACCCCTACATATTCAGGGCTAACAGTCTGGGTTGTTCCTCACTTAAGCGCAGCAGCAAAGATACATGTTTACGCACACTTTAGAATGACAGTACTCAGCACATTTGTTGGACATTAAAATGCGTTGCAATTACAGCCCCTAAAGGCATCACAGATGAAATCACAGGATTACGCATATCCAGCCAAACATCCTAGCAGGAGTGTCTTGCAACATAACCCACTTTGCTTATGACATCACCTTACACAGGTACCTTCACATCACATATGTGACCCTCAGTCCCTCTAAAAAGAAACAACCGTGAGTAAATGCAGTTCTGGTGCAATTACACCTCTTCACCTCCAGAGGATGCCCTTCACCAGACATCCCCAACTCAGCCCTTCACTCCATGAAGCACTTCAAAACACACCCTCAGCTGTAGAACAAACGTTCCAGCCCAGAAGGTGTTAAATGGAAGCTGAGCCCTTGAGGGGTTATCCTGTTTAAGTCCCCAAGACACTTAGGGTGGGACTTTTCTCTTCGTACTGGGGGAAGACTGCGCTTCTCCAGCAGCTCCCCCAGCACCCTTGCACCAAGTTGGTGGTGACCCCGTCCTCCTGGGGCCACCACAAGCACCAAAACACTCGATTCTGAAATGCCTAGCAAGGCATTATGGGGCGCTTCGTGCTCCGCTTTCCGCATAATAGATGAGCGGCTCTCCCGCTGTGCCGGGGAGAGCCGCGCGAGTTGCTGGTGGCTTCGCCGCATCTTCAGGCCTCGGTGGGGGCCCGGTCCCACCCGGACCCCCAGGTAAGGAATGCGGCTCGGGAGCCTACCCCGGCCGCTCTGCACATTTTTGGAGCCCGGTCCCGCCCGGGCCCCTTGCACCTCTTCTTTTGGGGTCCCGGTCCCACCCGGGACCCCGCCTGTCTTCATCGTTGGAGGGCAGCCTGGGGACCCCACCCCCGGCTGCCCCCGCCGGCTCCCTGCGCGGCCAGCACCCACGTGTGCTGCCGCGGGAGCCGGCTGGGAACTTCTGGTCTGCCCGCTCCCGCGGGCAGACGTGTCCTCGTCCTCCGGTCCGGCTGGACCGCGGGGGAGGCGGCACTCCCCCGGTCTTCTCTCAGTCTTCGGGGCCCGGGGATGGGGTCCCGGGCCCCCGGGCATCTTCGGGGGGGGTGCGACGGCGCTCCCCTCCATCCGGTCACTTCGGGGCCCAGAGATGGGGTCCCGGGCCCCTCCTCCTCATCACGGGGAGCGCGACGGCGCTTCCCGGCTGCTTCGCTTCGGTGGGGGCCAGGGTGGGCTCCTGGCCCCCCGCGGGGGAATCTTCACGGGGAGCGCGACGGCGCTCCCGACTTGACTTCGGGGCCCGGGGATGGGGTCCCGGGCCCCTTGACCACTCTTCGCGGGGGCGCGACGGCGCTCCCCCGCCCCGTCTTCGGTGGGGCCAGGGTGGGCTCTTGGTCCCCAGCTGGGCACCTTCACGGGGAGTGCGGCGGCGCTCCCCGTCTTTACTCCTCTTAGGGGCAGCCCCGGGACCTGACCCACCCCGGGGGCATCTTGGAGACCGGCGGCGGAGCCCCACGCGCTTCGTCGTCGGTCCGATTAGGGGTCAAGGTCGCCTACCTTCCGGGGGCCATATCTCAGCCCCTGGAGGTCCGATCGGCCCCATTTTCGTGTCTTCTTGCTCCTGGCGGCGGCCCCCAGCCACTGGGAGCACTCTCCTTGCCCTCCGGGACTCCAAGAGGGTGCATTCTGCAGGGAGCGGTCTTCACTGGCTCCCTGCGCCAGACTTTCGCCTGGCTCTCCTCCTGGGCCTCTCTTCTCCCTGCGCAGAGGCTCCTGCTTCTGCGCATCGGTCCTGGGCTCTTCTTCTGGCACTGTTAGGGGCCTGCGGGGCAGTCAGGGGGTACCTCCTTCCAACTGCCCATTGCCAGGCTCCAGCACCTTCCGCCTCAGCAGACCACACCCCAGAGAGAGCTTCTCTTCCTGTGCAAGCACTTTTTAAAAGTTGAGTAGGGGGCTGGCAGGAAGTCTCTGTTGGTCCTATCCAACAGCGCCACATCACTTCCCTGCCCCTGCTCCCTCCTTCTTGTCCAGCCTCTGGGCTGGTTCAAAATGGCGTCGTCCAGGGTCTCTGGCCACATGGTCTCTGAAACCAGAGCCCTTCCCTCCTAGGTGCAGCCTGGTGCCTGGCACCCAGTGATAGCTGCTGATGGATGAGCCTGTAGCTCCGCCTATCTTCCCTTCGTGGAAAGGAGGTCTTCGCTCTGGGAGGGAAAGGTCATCAATCCAGCCTGCTGAGGTCAACCCCCAGCCAGGCCCTGGTTATGATCTGACTCAGAGAGATGTAACATTTCTGGATGACCCAAAAGCAGTACAAATATGACTCTGGACTCTGCAGAATACTTCTTTTCACATCCGCTACAGTGGACTTTAGTGCGTGTCTGGAATCTGTAGGCCTTATGGAAGTTAATCTAGTACATGGGCTCCACATCCCCATAGGGGAATAATGAAGTGAACAACACAGTAAAGCACACTGACTTTCCCTGGCATGTTCCTTCCTAGTGTATAAGGCCTATTCTGTGTCACCACCCAATTCTGCATAAGTCCTGCCACACCATTCACTTTGTAGCTGCTCCTCGACTGCGCACGCCAAGAATCTCCCTGCGCAGCCCCTACACGTGTGCACACGCATGTACACAGGTGTCTGCATGTAACCAGCCCGGTGCCCCTTACTCCAGCTGCTGCGCAGCGGCCTAGTCAAGCTAGGGGACACCAGTAAAATCCACATGCCGTCTCCTTCATTATGAGTTCACTGTGGATGAGTCCCAATTTATGAGGCTCTCCCACAGTAAAAGCTCCACACATAGGTGCTCAAAAGCGAAAAATCTGGGCGGCCCATCGTGTCAGAACCACCTTCTAACACACGCCGCGCCCAGCTGATTCCTACAGGGAAGAAGTAGCCACTCTACATGGGTATTCTTCCCGTAGTCAGCGATAACTAGTTATAAGGGGTTCTGACCAGACCCCCTTACTCACCAGTTATCCGCTTAGACCACCTACTCCTCCCATCCATGAAATCTCCCCCATGATAGGGATCCCAGACTACCCTACGAACCCTCCGGGCTCTAGGTTAGATACCTCTAGGTCACTCATGGTCTACATGGGCTTGGCCTCACTAGGCCCACCTTTGCCCTTGGGCATGCAACACTATGCCTACCCCTTCTCTGGACAAGGGTCCAGTGCCTCAGCACCGATGCGGTCTTCTGGGACAGGTCTACATCCCATCCCCTGGGTCACTAGCTGGTCTCCTTCTGGAGTTTGTTCCAACCAGTACCCTCTCTCCGTTTGGTCCTTGCACCCCAAAGATGCAACCTCTCTGGACCCTCACCCTCAGCCTGCCGCTGAGGTCATTATGCTGCCACCACCCTTTCGGGACGACTGGCTTCCCTAAAGAAAGCACAGCCACTCGTGCTTTCCCCACACAGAAAAGCACCCTTTGGCCACTGGCCTGGCTCCCTGATAGGACCTCAGACCGGCCTCACTACCACACTGGCAGTGCCAGGGAGGAACACTGAGGGTGCCCCGTCAGACATCCTACAGCTCATTCCCCCCCCGTCAGTAGCTCCCCACGGAAACTAGCCCGGGAACCTAGACCCCTTCCTTGTTCTCCGCTGCGAGAACAGGGCCTATGCACCCTTCCCTCCGAGAGGCGCGCTCTCCTCCCAGAGTACCCTTAGAGAGCCTGTGGGCCCCGAGTTAGCTAGGACCCAGGCCCACTTCTCATGGCCCTCCCCGGTCTCCCAGCAGCGCCTTGGGAGACCGCCCAGGGACCTACATGGTCCCTGGATGGCCTGCACCACCCCTTATGAAGAGCAGGGTCCCCTCCCTAAGATAGGCCCTACCTGCCTTCAGGGTAGCACGACCACACCAAGCCAGGACCCTAAAGATCCCGGCTAGGCCTGCACCACCCCTTTGCGAACCACAGGGTCCCGTCACTTAAGATAGGCCCCACCTGTGTTCAGGGTGGTACTACCTTGCAGAAGTCCACCTCCTGCCCCGAGCTAGGGAACACCCCCATGCTCCTGGTCCTTGGGTTCAAGACCCACAGGACCTACCGGACTGGTCACCGTCCACCCGACCCTGTCGCCTCAGGGTCCACCACTAACCCTTCACCTGGAAACTAGGAGTACATCACCCCCGCTCCGATCTCCACTGGGTCAGTTACCTAGCCCACCTAGGGTACCTAGGGGCTACCACTACACACCATCACTCAAGAACTACCCTCCTCTGGGGCCACCCCCTACCAGGGGCCTCCAATGTTGGAAAACGAGGCAGTATCTGTGAGGTCTGCACAAATAACATGACTCCATTTGTCCTTCACTGGGAACCAAACACCCAATTGTAGCGCCTGACTCTCAGAGGGTAGCGTTGCAGAGCAGTCTGAGGCTTTACTCAAGAGAGGTGGTGTGGGCTAGTAATCGCCATTTGCAGGGGCGCAGAAATAACACTCAATAATTGATTGTCCAGTCTGTACTTTGCTTTATAAAAGTAAGAGTACATTTATTAAACACACACACTACTCAATACTATGCACCAATTTACAAATATACATAAGCTGTTGGAATTACTTTGTGACATTGCGTAACATCTCCACCCCTCCCAAAAGGGGGTGGGGTCTAGTACCACCACTCCCATGTATGCACATCATCTTGCCCCCTAATGCAGTGTGTTGAGCATAACCTGGAGCGAAGGCCCTGCGCACTGGCACCATCCCAGTGGCGACCCACCCCATTACCTCAACACGCATTAAAAATAGGTTCACCTGCCCTAGTGACACATAACCCTGAATGAGCATCTTATATTGACCATACAGTATGCACCCCTACATATTCAGGGCTAACAGTCTGGGTTGTTCCTCACTTAAGCGCAGCAGCAAAGATACATGTTTACGCACACTTTAGAATGACAGTACTCAGCACATTTGTTGGACATTAAAATGCGTTGCAATTACAGCCCCTAAAGGCATCACAGATGAAATCACAGGATTACGCATATCCAGCCAGACACCCTAGCAGGAGTGTCTTGCAACATAACCCACTTTGCTTATGACATCACCTTACACAGGTACCTTCACATTACATATGTGACCCTCAGTCCCTCTAAAAAGAAACAACCGTGAGTAAATGCAGTTCTGGTGCAATTACATCTCTTCACCTCCAGGGAATGCCCTTCACCAGACATCCCCAACTCAGCCCTTCACTCCATGAAGCAATTCAAAACACACCCTCAGCTGTAGAACAAAAGTTCCAGCCCAGAAGGTGTTAAATGGAAGCTGAGCCCTTGAGGGGTTATCCTGTTTAAGTCCCCAAGACACTTCGGGTGGGACTTTTCTCTTCATACTGGGGGAAGACTGCGCTTCTCCAGCAGCTCCCTCAGCACCCTTGCACCAAGTTGGTGGTGACCCCGTCCTCCTGGGGCCACCACAAGCACCAAAACACTCGATTCTGAAATGCCTAGCAAGGCATTATGGGGCGCTTCGTGCTCCGCTTTCCGCATAATAGATGAGCGGCTCTCCCGCTGTGCCGGGGAGAGCCGCGCGGAGTTGCTGGCGGCTTCGCCGCATCTTCAGGCCTTGGTGGGGGGCCCGGTCCCACCCGGACCCCCAGGTAAGGGAATGCGGCTCGGGGAGCCTACCCCCGGCCGCTCTGCACATTTTTGGGGCCCGGTCCCGGCCGGGCCCCTTGCACCTCTTCTTTTGGGGTCCCGGTCCCACCCGGGACCCCCACCTGTCTTCATCGTTGGAGGGCAGCCTGGGGAGCCCACCCCGGCTGCCCCCGCCGGCTCCCCGCGCGGCCAGCACCCACGTGTTCTGCCGCGGGAGCCGGCTGGGAACCTCTGGTCTGCCCGCTCCCGCGGGCAGACGTGTCCTCGTCCTCCGGTCCGGCTGGACCGCGGGGAGGCGGCACTCCCCGGTCTTCTCTCAGTCTTCGGGGCCCGGGATGGGGTCCCGGGCCCCCGGGCATCTTCGGGGCGCGACGGCGCTCCCTCCATCCGGTCACTTCGGGGTCTGGAGATGGGGTCCCGGGCCCCTCCTCCTCATCACGGGAGCGCGACGGCGCTCCCCGGCTGCTTCGCCGGTGGGGGCCAGGGTGGGCTCCTGGCCCCCGCGGGGAATCTTCACGGGAGCGCGACGGCGCTCCCGACTTGACTTCGGGGCCCGGGGATGGGGTCCCGGGCCCCCTTGACCACTCTTCGCGGGGGCACGACGGCGCTCCCCCGCCCCCGTCTTCGGTGGGGCCAGGGTGGGCTCCTGGTCCCCAGCTGGGCACCTTCGCGGGAGCGCGACGGCGCTCCCCGTCTTTACTCCTCTTTGGGGGCAGCCCCGGGACCTGACCCACCCCGGGGCATCTTGGAGACCGGCGGCGGAGCCCCACGCGCTTCGTCGTCGGTCCGATTAGGGGTCAAAGGTCGCCTACCTTCCGGGGGCCATATCTCAGCCCCTGGAGGTCCGATCGGCCCCATTTTCGTGTCTTCTTGCTCCTGGCGGCGGCCCCAGCCACTGGGAGCACTCTCCTTCGCCCTCCGGGACTCCAAGAGGGTGCATTCTGCAGGGAGCGGTCTTCATTGGCTCCCTGCGCCAGACTTCGCCTGGCTCTCCTCCTGGGCCTCTCTTCTCCCTGCGCAGAGGCTCCTGCTTCTGCGCATCGGTCCTGGGCTCTTCTTCTGGCACTGTTAGGGGCCTGGGGGCAGTCAGGGGTACCTCCTTCCAACTGCCCATTGCCAGGCTCCAGCACCTTCCGCCTCAGCAGACCACACCCCAGAGAGAGCTTCTCTTCCTGTGCAAGCACTTTTAAAAGTTGAGTAGGGGGCTGGCAGGAAGTCTCTGTTGGTCCTATCCAACAGCGCCACATCACTTCCCTGCCCCTGCTCCCTCCTTCTTGTCCAGCCTCTGGGCTGGTTCAAAATGGCGTCGTCCAGGGTCTCTGGCCACATGGTCTCTGAAACCAGAGCCCTTCCCTCCTAGGTGCAGCCTGGTGCCTGGCACCCAGTGATAGCTGCTGATGGATGAGCCTGTAGCTCCGCCTATCTTCCCATCGTGGAAAGGAGGTCTTCGCTCTGGGAGGGAAAGGTCATCAATCCAGCCTGCTGAGGTCAACCCCCAGCCAGGCCCTGGTTATGATCTGACTCAGAGAGATGTAACATTTCTGGATGACCCAAAAGCAGTACAAATATGACTCTGGACTCTGCAGAATACTTCTTTTCACATCCGCTACAGTGGACTTTAGTGCGTGTCTGGAATCTGTAGGCCTTATGGAAGTTAATCTAGCACATGGGCTCCACATCCCCATAGGGGAATAATGAAGTGAAAAACACAGTAAAGCACACTGACTTTCCCTGGCATGTTCCTTCCTAGTGTATAAGGCCTATTCCGTGTCACCACCCAATTCTGCATAAGTCCTGCCACACCATTCACTTTGTAGCTGCTCCTGGACTGCGCACACCAAGAATCTCCCTGCGCAGCCCCTACACGTGTGCACACGCATGTACACAGGTGTCTGCATGTAACCAGCCCGGTGCCCCTTACTCCAGCTGCTGCGCAGCGGCCTAGTCAAGCTAGGGGGACACCAGTAAAATCCACATGCCGTCTCCTTCATTATGAGTTCACTGTGGATGAGTCCCAATTTATGAGGCTCTCCCACAGTAAAAGCTCCACACATAGGTGCTCAAAAAGCGAAAAATCTGGGCGGCCCATCGTGTCAGAACCACCTTCTAACAACCTGAATCAGGATTACGAAGGCGTGCTAATTGTGCACTCCATGGTTGTGCCCTGCAGAATATCGAGATGGCAGTCTGGATGGCAGAAATATTGAGAACAGAACATCAAGGTTGAAATATCGACAGTGTAGTAAGTAGCGATTTCTATACCCAACTTCACATATATGTACTTTGAAGTTAAAAGTATCTTCAAGGTGCATAGATGTGATAAGAAGAATGGTTAATCTATAATTCCCCTATATGCACTTGCCTTTCGATATTTTGTCCCTCATATATTATCACAATGGTAGCAGTGGGAACATGTCCATGCTATTCTGATACCATCATATTCCTTTTCTCGATATTCCGTAGTACAATAACCCCTCGGGTGTACATTCAGCATATAAAACCGGAAACAAATTGAATGTGCAAAGTCGTCTAGTTCCCAGTTTGCACACCGTGGAACAGGGAAAGATCATGATATGAGTGCAGTGTCCCCACTGTGAGATCAGAAATGCAAAATGATGGCAGATTGCGTACCTAGGGGCTTATTTACAAGCTCCTTGCGCCGCCAGTGCGTCACTTTTAACATGGGAAAAAGTGACGCACTGGCGGCACAAGGGGATTGTAAATAAGCCCCCTAGTACCCTGGAATTGGTATTTTCTGGGTGCGAAGTTACCACCAGGGAACACTTGATTACTGGAACCAGGGACCGGATCATTGTAACAACAGGAAAATGTGCAACTGTGATGCTCCTTTCAATCTCCACATTTTATGATTTAACTGCTCATCCTGTATGACCTAGTCTGGATTTCTACAAATATTGAGAGGAATAGGGGCATATTAACAAGGTGCAGCGATAATATTATCGCCACTTTAGAGCCCGTTTTCGGGCGAAAAGCGGCGATAATATTATTGCATTATCAACAAGGGCACGCTAGCCCGTGTATCCTTGCATTAGCGCCCCTTGTCAGCACGCCTCCCATCACATCGCTAATGAGATGCAAAGGAGGTGTGCCTGACCAGACTCCCTTGGGTAAATATCGCTAACCCAGCTTCCCCATATTAACAACGAGGGTTAGCGATATTTAAAATCACGTTAAGTATGCCTTAACGCAGGAATTTAACGTCTGTTAAATTCCTGACTAAGGCATACCTAACATGGGGGGTGGATTGTGTGGCTAAGACCACAGGCCCTATCACCAAGGATATCGCCGTTTTCCATGGAACATCGCTGGAAAACCAGCGATGTTCCATGGAAAATATCGCTATCACTGGAATAATTATCGCCATTGCACTATGCGTTGTTAATACAGCGCTAGCATGGCGATAATTATCTGCGCTGGCCGGCGATAAAATTCCTCACGCTAAGAGCGGCCAGCGATAATTATCGCTGCCGCTTGTTGATATGCCCCATAGTCTTTGTAATTTACTCTGGCTTTATTTAGTTTGATCCCTTCTGCTCTGGGATGCACTGAACACGGACACGACCTGCAGCCTTAAAGATTATCTAAACAATTATTATCATCAAGTGCATTGTATGGAAAAAATGACACTTTGGTTGAAAATTTACTATGCACTTTTGTACAACTTCACACTGCCTAATTGTTTCATGTCTTTTTTAGTCCAGTGTTGTGTTATGGTAATAGTCACAATATATGTTACCTTCCATGAAGTTGCAAGGATTTGGGCATGTAGCCCATCGTTTTTAAAGGCATCATTGGCTCTCTGTGGTGTTTATGAGTCTGCTCCTGCATTGGCCTATAGCAGGGGCGCTCCAATGAGGGACTATATTTCGTAATCAGAGTCCAACCTTGTATGAGTGTCTGTGTGTGTGTAGTCATTCCCTGTTAAAATTGCTGCTGATTCTGAGCAGATTTCTCATCATTATATTGCTGTGTCGCTCTTACTCCTGTTATATCTGCTTCCGTGGGTGGGTGGTCTTATGTTTCCACTTTGGTTCCGCATGTGCGCACTATACCCCTTCTGCTAACTTCTGGTAGTGGCTTTTGGCCATAAGGTCCTCTGCCAGCCTGATCTTGCAAGATTCAACCTTTCAAGATGGATGCCTGTTGTTCCATTGCTTTTGCCTATAGAGTCAGTGTCAAGGTGTACACTGATAGTACTCTGGCTGATGTCTATTGCAGTACTGGAAGCACGTGTGTCTTCTCTCAGTCTGGCATGGAGTGCTCAGTCCCTCACAAGTGAATTGATGTGCCCTAAATGACTCAGTACGAAGTAGTAGGCAGGGTTGTTGACTTGATGTTTCTCCCCCCTGTCTCCACGTTGTTTGGTATTCGTTCTGTATCATCAGCTGCAGTAGTGGATGGTGTGCTGATGGGTGTTGTGTGATAAGATATGATGTTATCGTTTTATTTGCACTGTAGCTTGGTGCAATGTGGTGTGGTCTGGTTATGTGCGTTGTAACATGGTACAAATTGTGTTTGTCAGATCAGAGTTGTATATCTTGTGATGTGGTACTCTGTAATCTGATTCTGGATTTGTGTAGATGGGAGTTCAAATGTGAAGAGTGGTGGTGGTGTGCTGTAGTGCTGTGGTGATCTATGGTACAGAGTTATTTGATATGATACGCTATAACAAGGTGCAGGGCACGTGTGTGTGTGTGTAATTAGACATTGTGTGCTGTGTTATGATGTGGGTGGTGTAGAACGTTCTTAGTTAAAAAGTAGCACCCAATGATATGCAGATGTGATGAGGGACAGGGTAGCGTACTGTAGAGTTGTGTCTGTGGTGTGATGAGACGTGGAGTGGTATGTTCAACTGTGGTGTTATGCCATGTGATTATATGGCATCTGTATGGACAAATGTCCAGAACCATCCAAATTGCTACAATATATGATATATGGCTATAAAATACGGAGACCCTCCATTGGTCTCTCCACCATATAGGCTGAAGGGGTAGCACTTGGTCCCAGCTACATCAACCCTGGCTTTTTCAGATAATTTCTAATTGGGGTGCAGTAACTTCCTTTTGGAGGTGCTGCTTACTTGCCTCTCTATGTAAATTAATTCAGGGGCTTGGAACATACAGGGGATCCTTTGCATGTATTGCTTCTTGCAAGTTTGGAATATTTGGGAGCATTATGAACATAACCTTTTGAATTATTTACTGTGATCATCAACCTGTTCCCATAATAAATGTATCAGAAATAATATTGGTGCGTCTGCTCTTAGACTTGACCACGGCTAATGCGAACATTTTATTTGCCTGAGAGTGATGGTTGGCGGATGAAGGGTGGTTCTGCCGACCTCATTCCCCACTTCTTTTTTCTGTTATATTTCTTATTTCCTGGGATATCCGGAAGGAATGCTCAATGGTTTGTTTGTTTTTTGCCTTTTTGCCAGAGCAGTCTCATGAAAGATATACCTAATCATTTACACGTAGGTAGAAACCCCTACATTTAACTCTAGCAGGAAGACTTTCCCAGGAGCGAATCGGTTCTGCAGCGCAACGAGGAGGACCTTAAACTCTGGGCGATGCACCCAGTTTAATTGGAAGCGGGTCTTTGCCCAATTGCTTGAACTTTGACATATAAGCTGTGTTTCTCAATTACACGCTTGGACTTGGACCTATGTGCACCCTGCTGCTGTTGGTGCTTCCAAAATATGTGGCTGAGTGCTTCCCATTTCCTGCTTACAAAGAACAAGCCTGATCTCTCCTGCTGCTGTTCTCACATGGCCTACATGGAAGCCACAGGCCAGTCCACGCAGTCCATAGACATAGATAAACACTTCTTGAATGAAAAAATCTATTTGTGGTTTTACCATAACAGAGAATTTTAAAAAGGTCTTATGATTTACATATGTGATACTTCTTCACTTATAGATTTGAGCTCATAACATTTTCATGATAATTTAAAAGAAAAAATATGGGCTTTATATTAAGCCTGGGTGGAGTTCACGGAATCCGCTACGCGGAACTCCGCGAAGTGCAGAAAAACCTCTGCCGCGAGCAGCGGAGCTCCGCGAGCAGCAGAGTGCATTAGATGAATGCCGTTCACAGTGATTTTCCGTGCCAGGTACTTGTCCGCACTGTGCAATCATCGCGAACGGCACCATGCACAGCGCAAATGGGCGCTGCTTCCTTTCTGCCGCTCGAGTAGATTTTTACTCGAGCGGCAGCTTTCTCAACGCGAACGAACGGTTTCTTAACACGAGCGGTCAGGAGCATACGCGACCACTCGCAATGAGAAATCTGACCGCCCGCATTGAAAATCTCACCTGGAGGTTGATTTTCAACGCTTGCGCTCGCCAACTTGATGTTGATGATCGCGAACGAGGAAAAATCCCGCCGGGTGATGGATTTTCCTTGCTCGCCAACTTGACATTGACAAACGCGAGCGAGGAAAAAACTCCGCTCCGCTACACGAAGCAGAGTTTTTCAGAACTCCGCAAGCTCTGCATAACGCGGAGTGCGGAAAACTCTGCAAACTCCGCGAGCGGAGTGGAGTCCACCGCCCAGACTTACTTTATATACGCCGATTGGGCAGTTTCACGAATGCCTGTACGAATCTCATGACATATATTCCAGCATTACAGTATAAACCAATGTTGGCATATAATTATATAAGAGATAACATCATCCTCACGTCTAATGAGAGCGACTTCATTAAGAGCAGCTTTCCACTATGCACAATAAAACAACACATAACTAGTAGAGTTGGGCGAGCCAACAAATTAAGGAGAGCCGAGCCAGAGCCGAGCCAAGGGTCTGAGTCGGCTCTTGAAGCCCGTGGACGAGCCTTGAATCGTTTGCTGTGTAAATCATTGCCAAACATCACTTAAAATATGATAAAGTCCTATCAAAACCCCAAAAAGTTTATTTCTTTAGCATGTGGAAACTTTGACATGAATACGTCACATTATACCACTGCACTGGGAAGTACTTTATTAAAATTGAAACATTTTAAACATGAACCTTTGTGATCTAATAAGGAAGACAATAGTCATGCAAACCCTGTACAGGCCCAGATTATAATAGAGTAACATTCTTTATGTCAAGGCTCTGTTTTTATATCTTTGTGCACCTTTCCCCAGCTTTTATTCAGTGTGAATTTGCTCCAGGGTATTGAGGTGCTTTACATAAGCACCAGTTACATTCCACAAGGTCATCATTCATTGTTTATGGGGATGGGGCAATTAAATGATTTGGCCAGAATCGCAGGTTGTTGAGCCGACTACCGAGACTTGAAACGGGTTCCCCAGCTCCAAAGTCCACAGCTCCAGCCCTAACTCCACATTCAGGGTAAAGAAAAAGGAAGGCAGAAGTCACATAAAAACTCGGCTCGTTATTGGATCGAGGTTCCAACATGAACTCGAGCGGAGCCAGAGCCAGGCTTCAGGCTCGAGCCTGGCTCGAGATTCCAGTGTCTCGCACACTTCTAGTGGTCTTTAAAAATACTATTTCATGGGGTACTATTTGTCTTTGTACTGATATTCTCC
Organism: Calotriton arnoldi; assembly: GCA_963921515.1. Classification (NCBI taxonomy): domain Eukaryota; kingdom Metazoa; phylum Chordata; class Amphibia; order Caudata; family Salamandridae; genus Calotriton; species Calotriton arnoldi. Next base: position 316,858 of record CAWUFW010010922.1, read on the forward strand.
AGACAAAACCTCAGAGACCCCAGATGTCAGGCAGTCTACTGACAGTTTGCTGTAGAGCTGAGTAAATGTCTGTGGATACACTACAGAAGGAGGAATCATGAAGCAAATTATCTAACCATGGCTTTGGCCTCTCACCCAGACCATGGCAGTCCTGGCTTAATCAACAGTAGCAAAAGAGATATTAGGTTCCTAGAATTGTCTCAGATGTCAGCCACATAGTCTATCAGCGAAGTCAACGCAGTTAAATCACAGGTTATTTCTATGATTACTTTTACCACCCTTTTCCAGAATGCAGCAATACCTGGACACCGCCATGTTAAATGAATAAAGTTCACCTACTTATGTGAGCAGTAACTACATTTCGGGCTGTGAAGACAGCACCTGAAAGTCTACTCTACCCCCAACAGAGACTACAAGAGGTGTGCCAAAGGAATCTACTACTACACGTACAGGTGCTTAGGTGAGCTCTGGCTGGTGACTACACTCGGTCATTTGACCCTCTTTTATAGTTGTCATCATTTGCAGTGGCGGCTCCTCCGCTAAGGAGGACAAGCGTTGCCCCACTGCTCTCGGAGCAGTCTGAAAGGAAAAATAAAATGATGACAGAAGTTATCATTTTATTTTTAGTATCTTGTAGCCAGGTTAGGGTGGGGCGGGGCTGGGCTCCCGTGACTCTAGAGGGAGGAGGAGTGGTTGCTGCACCTTAAGAGCGCATGACTGGCTGGCCGTCTTGACCCGGCCAAACCGTCATGTGCACTTCGCATGTTCTCCAACAGGCTGTAATCCACAGTCTGGGTGAAGAGCATGCACAGGGTGTCAGTCCCCATCTGAGCATCGAACCACGGTACTCAGACCAATCACGATGCTGCTGTCATGGTGACAGTAGCATTGTGATTGGCTTAGGGGAGCCTGGGTGCTGCTGGGAGCCAGGCAACAGCGAGGATGAAGAAGAAGCAGCGGCTGGTGACCGGTGACAAGCAGGAAAGTCTTCTCTTTTGTTTCTAAACCCCACCTCCCCGCCCTCCCACCACCGTTTCCTACCAGCCACCACTGATCATTTGATATTGTTGTTGGTGGTTTGGCACCTGATTGGCTTACCATATAGGCAGCCAGAGAGAAGCATATGTGGCCTGAATAGAGCTCCCATTCTTATGGATCAGAAATAGGTCTGACTCCATCTCTCTGAGGAGGTTCCACTTTAAGTGCAGCGGCACTGACCCAGTGCCTCTAAGGCCCACATATAGCAAGATATCATCATTTTGGGCAAGCAACATAACTAAAACTAATTTCAAAAACTAGGCTTGCCTCTAGGGGATGAGTAAAAAGGACTTTCCTATCTCAAAGCACTTTACCCTTCTTTTGAAAGTTACTAGGTACACTGCCAGTCATTGCTTTTCCTTTAATCCTCTGTCGTTTTAGAGGTTAGCGAGTGTTAGGCTCATGAACAGTACACATTACCTATTCATAACAAAGTAACTAATTATGGGGCAGATTTACAAGCCCCTTGCGCCACCGGTGACGTACCGGTGGCGTATTTTACTGCTCCATATTTACAAGGACAGGAAAAGCCACCCTGTGTGACTTTTCTTGTCCTTGTAAATATGGCCCCTTTACACTCAGCACTTTGCGTGAAAGGGATGTTCCATGGGTGTTGCTGTGGGTGTTCCCACGCAACACCCATGAAACCAGACACATTTCCAGATTTACGAGGAATCGTAAATCTGGAAATGCGTGTGAATGCTACGCCTCCCATTGAGGAGGCGTAGGGAGGCGCAACAAGGAGAAATGTATTCATTTCTCCTCGGTTTTTTTTCCTGTTTCTATGCGTGCTGCATTCTGCAGCACACATAGAAAGAGGACATCACCTCTAATGATTGTTTTGTTCAGGAATGGTTCCCTTCCTGCACATAAACAATCATTGAAACAATGCCGTTTTTCAACTTCTATGTGTGCTAATGCAGCACACATAGAAGTTGAAAAATGGCATTTCAGATTGTTTTTGTGCAGGAAGGGAACCCTTCCTGATCAAAAACAATCTCCCCACGACGCAGGCATCCTTGCACCATGGTGCAAGGGTGCCTTCGCCAGCGTATGGCAGCAGTTTGTGTGCCAGCGCAGGGGGAAGCACAGAGATGCAACATATTGTTGTAAATATGTTGCATCCCTGTGCTTTGAAAGTGACTCAGTGCGGCGCAGCCAAATGGCTTGCAGCACGCACTGAGTCACTTTCATTGTAAATCTGCCCCTATATTTTTGCAGGAAGAATGTACTCCTCCATTTCCAATTGTTGATCAGAGTTAGCTAGTGACAACAATCATTTATTTGTGAATATTTTGTAGCTTTCAACATTTCTACAACTGCACTGTTGTAGTATTGAGCTTTTGTTTTACATGATTGTCCTGATATACATGATCATCTACAGATCAGGGATTGCAGATACTGGTGATAGATAGGGCCCTAATATTGTGTTATGTCACTGTTAGTTTGGTCTTTGGTTATTGTATTTTGTGTATTTTATACCGTTTGGATTCCCATTTTTAATGTTAATATATAAAGTGTTTTGTAATTAGACTTCTGTCTGGACATTAACATGTTTATTACAACTGTAATAATTTAGATATACTGTACAAAGTCTCACCACCCATCTATGTCTTGCATAGAGAGTCAAGGAGGCTAAGTGAGGTCAATTTTCTGTCACACACCAATTTCTTTTTCCTCTCATTGGTAAGGCTCACCAGCCTTCCCACTTTTAGAGTGTTCACTGGCCCGTTAAATTTCATGTCTGTCCCAGAAAAAAAAGCCTGACAATCTGATTTAGTGTGAAATAATTCGTGATTGTGTGATTTTGGGTGATGTGGTATGATGACGAGTGACATTGTTACTGTGCTGTGTGTTTTAGGCATCATTACAATATGTCTAGTTTGTTATGGGATGGTTTGGCATTAGGAAGTGTGTTATGATGTGTTGTATTATGGGATGTTATAGAATTCTGTGATGTAAGAAATTGGGTTACTGGTTGAGGGGGGTAAAACCCTACTCAAGCAGTAGCCACAATCCTTTTCAGAGTGATGCACAAGCAAACCCCAAATTAGCCTGCGCTCAACCCTCTGGTAGATTGGCACACAGCAGTCAGGCTTAACATAGAGGCAATGTGTAAAAGTATATATGCAGCACTTAAAACAGAGCAAAAGTTAATAAATAAATCAAGACCAAAACTAAAAAATCTATTCAGTAGAACTGGATATATGCAATTTTAAAAATGTAAGTGAAAATAGCGCTAAAAGCTCAAAGCAACACTCATGGCTATGTGGCCATGTGAGACCGGGAGAAAATCACAAGTTCAGGCTGCCCACGATGGAGTGCAGGTCAGATACAGGGACCAGAATTGTTCCGTTGAAAAGTTACCTTCTCAGTCCAGCACAAAGAGTTCCGTTCGTGGAGGAAGGGGCCCGAGGAGCAACAAAGTGTCATGGATGGTCGTTGTTGTAGTGCAAAGATCCTGTTCTTGTCACCGGTGGTTAGTCCGAAGCTTCGCAATCACACTTCCAGCAAGCGGTCACTGCTGTAGCACGCTGGTGAGGTTGACGGAACTTTGCATTGGTGGGCAGTATGAGCGACAAAGGTTTAGTGTCAGCGTGCCAGTTTGCATCTGCAAAGATCTTAAAACCTTCTATTAAGCTCCACTGAGGCCACACCAATGGTCTAGGACTTGAGGGTCACCACTTGGAGGTCAGGGGCTTACTCCAGCTGGATCAGGGTGCTGGTTCAGGTGGTTGAGAGCCTGTTAGTCCCTGTGGCTCTAAACAGGAGGCCAACAGTCTAGCCCTTGGAGTCTCTCTGGGAGCCCTAGGTTCAGGTGCATGTCCAATCCCTCAGACTCAGACAGGAGGTCAGCAGGGCAGCAATTCAGCAAGGTAGTAGTCCAGCAAGGCAGTAGTCCAGCAGGGCAGCAGTTCAACAGTGTGGCAATCCTTTCAGCAGCACAGCAGTCCTTCTTCCTGGCAGAGAGGCTTCTATAGGTTTCCCTTTGAAGTGCACAGGTTTTCCTGCCTCACCTGCCTTGGCTACAGACTTACTACAGGGGGTTTGCAGCCCTTTGTGTGGAGGCAGGACACAGCCTATTTAAGTGGAAGTAGGCTGTGCCCAGATCCGCCCTCCCATCCTGCCAGTGATGGCCTATCCCGGCACACCTAAGCTCTCTATAGTGTGTGGCTGTCTAGGAGGAATACAAAAAGCCCAATGGTCAGCAACACCCAGTCATGTGGCCCAAAGACAGGCTGCAGGCACTAAATGGCTGAGGCAGGAAAATGCCAACTTTCTAAAAGTGGCAGTTTCAAAATTGTAATTTAAAATCTGCTGTTACCATAAGAGAGGATTTTTCATTACAGTTTCAAAGACACCAAACATGAACTGGTTACCTGTTGCCATTTGGAATTTACAGCTTAATAAATGTAATAAGGTAACCCTAATGTTATCCTATGGGAGAGGTAGGCCCTGCAGCAGAATAATGTACTTAAGAGTTTTTTACTACCAGGACATGTCATACCAAAAATCACATGTCCTGCTTTTTAAATACATTGCACCAGTGGCGGCTCGCATAGGGCGTGCTGCGGGGCGGTGGGGCGGGGGTAGTAAACTAGGACATACGACGGAACAGAGGATAGTAATTATTACTTTCCTCCGTTCCGTCGTATGTCCGAGTTTACTACCCCCCACCCTGCCCCTAACCCTCCCCCGCGCCACCGCCCCCCAGTACACCCTATGCGAGCCGCCTCTGCATTGCACCCTGCAGTGCGGGAGGTTTAGGTCCTACCCTACAGGTGCCTCTTATGTATTAAAAAGGAAGGTTTGGGCCTAGCAAAAAGGTTTATTTTGTCAGGTCCAAAAGGAGGTTTAGGACTGCACACACAGGCTGCAATGACAGGCCTGAGACATGTTTAAAGGGCTACTTAAGTGGGTGACACAATCAATGCTGCAGGGCCACTCATAGCATTTAATTTATAGGCTCTGGGTACATGTAGTACCCTTTTTCTATGGACTTGTTAGTAAATTAAATGTTCCAATTGGAGACAAACCAATGTTATAATGTTTTAAGGAGTGAGCACATTGACATTAGCACTAGTTAGCAGCGGTAAAGTGCACAGAGTTCTAAGGCGAGTAAAAAAAAAAGATCAGCAAAGAAGGAGGAGGAAGGCAAAAAGTTTGGGGCAACACCTCCCCAAGGCTGACATGTCCGTCAACAAGCTGTTGTAATCCCCAGTTAATTCTCATTTCCTACCCAAGATGAGGTACAGAATACTGCTGTCAATTTGGTTAGGCCTTTCTAGTCATTTCCCCATGAACAACACTCACTAGTTCTCTCTCATTGCTTTTTAAATGGGTCGAACGCAGTATTTATTTATTCATTTAGTTTTTTGTTTTATATAGCGCGAACTAGTCCAGAGGGCATCAGAGTGCTTTACAATATTTACATATAGATTGATTACAGGAGCTGTACCATAGGATAGGGCTGTACAAGTGTCACGTGTATTGTTTACATCATTTACAGTAGGCATAGCAGAGGTGGGAGAGAAAAGTCATATAATACGGGGCAGACAGTAGGATCTCTTTCCAAGAATTGCATATAGATCGATTGCAGGGACTATAAATGTAGGATAGGGCTTTACAAGTGTTAAATGTGAATTGTTTGCATCATTTACAGTAGGCATATCACAAGTGGGAGAGAAAAGTCATACCATACAGGGCAGGAAGTAGGTAAACAGTTCTCCATTACAGGAGATGGATAAATATGGGGAGCATATAATAATACAGTATATGGTAGGAGTGGGGTATCCAGAAAGGGAGTTGGGCTGAGGATAGAGTGATCAGTGGTGTGGTTAGATGGGGTATTTGATAGGTCAAGCAAGGTAGTTCAGGTGGATTTGTTTTGGAATTTGTTGAGAAGAGATAGTTTAAGTATTTCCTGAAGTGAAGCTGGATTGAATGTCACGCAGTTCCTTAGGAAGGTCATTCCGAATTCTTGGGGTGTTTCCAGAGAAGGATTGAGTGAGGGATTTGGTTTTATTGAAACTGGAGGGATGAGGAGAAGGGTGTTGGAGCTTCGTAGAGGTATATTTGTCCCACTTTTGTGAGTTTATTAGCGAGGTAGGTAGGATTTCCAGAGTAGAGAGCTTTGTGTGTTATGCATGCTGTTTTGAATATAATCCTCACTTCAATTAGTAGCCAGCTGAGTTTCTTGAGCATGGGAGTGATGTAGTCAAATCAACTATCCAGAGATCAGTCCGGTCACTGCGTTGAGTGTGGACATCATTGGCAGAAGGTAGGTTTTTGGAGAGCCAGTAATGGTTGCGTTGCCGTAGTCCAGCTTGGATAGGACAAGTGATTAGATTACGGTATTTAAGTCTTCAGAGGGGATAAATGAATTGGTTTTTTTATGTGTTTTAAAGTGAAAAAAACACTTTAAGTGGAGGGGTTGATGTGTTCCTTCATATTCAGGATTTTGTCGAGAGTGATCCAAAGGGATTTGACAGAGTTAGACGTAGATAGTTTGCAGTTTAGTGAGGTCAGACTGTATTGCCAGTGGTGGATGGGGTAGGGATTGTTTTCAGGCTCAATGAGGAGGAGTTTGGTTTTATTAGGGTTTAATTTTAGGTGGCTGTTGTTGAGCCAGGTGTGTATCAGAGAGAGAATGTTGTTGAGATGGATGTCTTTGAGTCAGGCGATTTTGATATAGAGTTGGTTGTCATCTGCATAGAGATGGTAGGTAATTCTGGCTTGTTTTAGGACCAGTGTAAGAGGTTCCATGTGGAAGTTGAAGAGGGTGGAGGATAAGATTAAACCTTGGGGTACTCCTTGATTGACAGATGTTACTGTTGATGTGGATTTGTTTATTTTAATTAAGTTCGATCTTTCGTCCAAGTATGATGAAAACCATTGTAGTACGGTGCCGCTGAAGCCTGCCCATTGTGCGAAGGTGTTGAGAAGGGTGTTCTAGTTCACAGTATCAAAGGCCCCTGAGAGGTCCAGGAGAATGAGGAGACAGGCATCCCCCTCATTGTGGGATCTGTGTAGGTCATCAGTGATGTTCAGGATTGCAGTCTCTGTACTGCAACTTTCCTAAATCCAGATTGAAAAGTGTAGTGTAAGTTGAATTTCTCAATGTGATTGTTTAGTTGTGAGAGGACACATTTTTTAAAAGGTTTTAGCAAGTAGAAGGAGGTTGAAGATAAATCTGTAGTTATTGTAGTCGTAGGGGTCAACATCAGGCTTCTTGATGAGGGGGGTGATTTGGCTGAGTTTAAGTGAGGCCGGCATGAAGCCTCTGGATAGGGAGAAGTTGATGATGTTAGTCCAGGTTGGAGCGATGATGTGACTGAGTTTTTTGACAAGGGAGGAGGGGAGAGAGTCGGAGAGGTGGGAGTCAACCTTATGGATAATAATATTTCCCTGACTTCCATTTCAGATATGGTTGCAAATTTGGACCAGTTTGTGTTATTTTTAGATGGAGATGGATGGCGCTGTATCACTGGTAATCTAAGGTGTTGGGATTGTAGAGATCAACATCAGTTGGTGAGGTAGTATGTGGGGGGTCAACATTGGAGGTGGGGTCTTTGGTGGTAGGGGAAGGGGGAAGTGGTCTTGTGAGAGTTCAATGTATGTTATTATGTCTGAGAAGAATTTAGCGAACTCTTCACATCCTTTAGTGGAGGTATCTGTATGATGTTGAGGAACGGATGAGGTTTGGTTTTTGATGATCTTGAAGAGGTCTTTGGGCCAGTTTCTGAAATGATCTTGTTGGGCTCTGCAGAAGGCAGATTTTTCTTTGTAGATGTTCCTTTTAATATTTTAGGCATTCTGTTCGAAGGAGAGATAGATGAGCAAGAGAGGGTTGATTTATCTATTTTCTTTCCGTCATTCTGAGTTGCCACCTCTCATTGGTAAGGTCTGTGTTGAGCCATGATCTGGAGGGGGCACTTCTAGATTTTTTTAATTTTAGATGGGCGATGATGTCAAGAAGTTCAGTAATTTTAGTGTTGTAGTGAGCAGTGAGTTCATCGATGGCTGACAATTCAGGTGGGGGAATGATTTGGAAGCTGATTAGGGATTCTGGCTCTGTTTGTTGAATTTGGTGCATGTTTCTTGTCCATCCAGGGTTTCGGTGGGTTTTGTGTGGGGAGTTTAGGTTGATTGCAGTTAAGGTTGAAAAGAATTAGGTTCTGGTCGGACCAGTCCATGGGTGGGATATACTGGAGGGAAAAGGCATAATTGTTGGAGATGATAACATCAGGAGTTGCACCTTTGTTGTGAGTTTGCTTTTTACAGTATTGGGTGAGACCTTTCGATTCTAGGTGGGAGTCTAGTGCTTGTGCAGTAGTGTCATTGGCATCATTAAGGTGTAAGTTTAGGTCTCCTAGGATGATGTCTGTGGAATCTTTCTGGGATTTAGGAGTTATGAGGTCCATTATTTCTTCTAGGAAACAACGTTTATCACCTGGAGGGTAATAGATGATGTCCCACACCTGCTCCAGTGATTAAACTTTTTTCTGAATAATTCACATGGAAATGTTTTCCAATGTATTTAGCGAGAAGGTAATGCAGTGCAATTCGCTACAGCCCAAACGCCTGATCTTTGTGACTGGCAGTGAAGTACATTATTATCATATTAGGCTGCTAGTCAGTGGAGTAGTGAAGAAGGGTGACCACCATTCAACAAGCCTTCAGGCACTGGGCAATGTTGGACTATCCTGGCAGGCATCCTATCACTCTGACACTGCCTTCCTAGCTTGCTTTTGTTCCTTTCTCTGTGATGGAATTTAAAAAACTGTCCTACACCCTGACCTTTGGCCATTTTAAGCCACACTCTTGCAGGTTATTTCTCATTCCTGTTTTCTTCCTTTGTCATTGTTTTTCAGTATTTCACTTTCTCCCCTTTTCCCCCTTTTGTAGCTTTGCGGCCCAAAGATGTTTGAAGAAGAATAAGTGACTGTCCCCTAAAATGTGTGCCGGTGGGCCCCACCTGCAACCACCAACTCAAAGTAAGAGCTTCTGCTTCCCCATTGTAAAGGATGAGGGTGCAAGAGACTGGACTCAGCAGCTGCCCACAGCAACAGCATCACTGCACAAGGCACTGGGCCCAGTCTCTCCAGGCACAGGATTACCGGCTCCGGTATTTTCAGACCAGGTAATCCTGTGTCCAGAAAAACCATGCCTCTCAGAATGGCCTGGAGCTGTATTGCCCTCGGGGGATACTTCTCCAGACGCTCGCCATGAAAGCATTTGAGTTATATTGTAAGAAGCAATTTTAGAAGTTGGCATACAGCTCCTAGGATAGTACAGTTGCTAATGTAGCACATTTTCATAAAGACGAAGACATTCATTTGAAGATGTTAATGAACAGTTTTCATGTTCAATACTCGCAAATGCTGGTATAGTAACATAACTAGCTTAGAATTATCCTGATATTTTCTTACATTGCCACTCTCCTAGCAGTCATCTCATGCCTAATTGACATAAATAATTGTTTCTAAATGTAAATTAAGTGCTAACACGACACCCATCACTGCCATACAAGGCCCAGACAAAGGAAATTAAAAGGATGGAAAGTGGATAAATTATTTCCCTAATTGCTGAACATTCAATTTGCGAACTGGGAAATAACTGGCATTTCAGCAACCAGTCACTCCATGTTGAAGAAAATGGAAGTCAAATTGGGAGAGACTTTGGGCCAAATGTATGAAATAGTGGGCAGCACAGCAAGTCACTTTCTGCACATAGTAAGAATAAAAAATGAGGAGAAATTAATAAGACATCTTCTTGTTACGCCTCTCCTGGGCAGGCATATGTTCTTGTAAATCTAAGAATGCATCAAAATCCATGGATGGTGCATGAGAACACCCATGCAACATCCATGGAAACCCCTCCCTGCCAAAGAGTAAAGCAACGCAGCGATTATGAACCCACTCAGGGCCATGCAAAGGTGGCCTTGCATGGCTTCATAAATCTCAATTTTCATTTGCATTGCTCTTCCACCATATTGCTGTTGCATGACCAACGCAAAGGGGCTCTTATGTATGCCCCTTTGTATTTTGGCTGATTAGGGACCTGTCATTTGGTGAACCATTCTCCAGAGAGCAGAACTTGGATCAGCCATTATTTACCTAGGACGCATCATCTTAGTGCAGCAGGTGCAATGACAAAGGGACTTTTACTATACCATCGCAGTGCTTAATTTTTATAGGTGGTTGCAAATGGTAGGAATTGGAACTCATTTTTAGGGAACCGGACTTATTTTTTATTTGCCTATTCTTTTGCAGACGCAAGGGTGCCTGCTTTGCATACAGGATAGTTTTTGTGCAGGAATGGGCACCTTCCTGTACAAAAAAAATCCTGGGAGGCTTTTTCCTTTTGCAGCACACATACAAAGAGGATAAAACGAGGAGAAATAAGGGTATATATCCCCTTTGCACCTCCCCTGGGGAGGCGCAAGGTTTTGGCGCATCCCCAGGTTAACACGGTCTTGTAAATCTGGGGTTGCATCAAAATCCATGGGTGTTGAGTGGAAACACCCACCGCAACGGCCATGGAACGCCTCCCTAGCGCAGAGTAAGGCAACACAGAGATTTGCGCTGCCTTGCTTACTCCATATCCATGAGGCCATTCATAGCCATGCAAAGTGGCTTTGCGTGGCCTCTTATGATTTGGTGGTTTGCATGTGATGCAACTGTGGCACAAGGGGCTTGTAAATATACCCCTCAGAGTGGGCTCTCGGTCAAACCCATGGTCATATTTGGATATCTTTGTGGTCTATCTCGATTCTCAGCTTCAGATTCAATGGCTTTCCTACCTATTGTCGTGTTTTCCCATCTAGGAGCTCACTGTGTTATCATTGGATGAATTGCATCCTTACACAGTACAATTAACAGGACTCATTTGATTTGTTTTGAAGATCTCCAATGCAGGCATATGTTTTCTTGGTCTCTCCCTCATTCCCTCCTCTTTGTATGCTCTATTTTACTCCCAATACTCCCATCTACTCCCCACAAATGTAATTTTTTTTTTCATTTTTCACATGGGATTGTCAGCTGCAAAGTACTGCCAAGTTGCTTGCTATTTCTTCTCCCCTGCTCTCTGATGCTGTCTATCCTGCTCCCCATTCCGTGTTGATAGTTTTTATTTCTACTTTTATTTTTTACCAGGGCTACCAGTTGGAAAGAACTGCAAGGCCAGTCACCCAATTTTTCGCTCTTTGAATGAGGCCACTGTAGCTTCCACCACTTTTTGCCTGCGAGGCTAATGATAGTATAGTAAGTGTGACAATTCTGATTATACTAGGCCACTCAAAGATGTAAGAATTGCCAGGACAGCTAATATTATTGATTTTTATTCTACATTGAAATAATATTCAAGCTGGTGATGGGCTCACCTTAATAATAGACAAACAGCGCCACCCTGTGGTGGACTGTTATAAGTGCTGGTGTTGAGAATTAAGTGCTGGTGCTGAGCACAGGCAAACACCGTATCAAATGTATCACTGATTGAGTACTATAATGTTATTTGTATAGGGTTCTTCCTCTTCTTTATCTGTACAGTCATATCCTTGGTATTACTTAATAATGTCTCACTGCCCTAAATGGCTTCCATATCTGTAACTTTGGATCAATCTGAGATATATTCTGGACAAGAGGAACATCTGTTTCAGTGCTTTCAACCTTTGCCTTTACCAGAAGTGAAGTATTATGATGATTAACATTAAGAAGGGCTGCCTTACAAGAAAGCACTTCATTTAGCAGATGCTTTCCTCCATGTTAATGCTTTCAATGGAACTGGTCGATCTCACATGACCTTCATACATAATTAGAAGCTTAGCAAACAAAAGTGGCATTTCCGCACAATCATGAAACCCTTGTTCAGAATCAGAGTCCATTGAAAGTGGATGTCATTGAATTAACTGATTTAATTGTGGTATATTTCGCGTGGCCTTGGGTTTTCTTAATGCTCATTTCAAACAATTAACAGGAACGTGTTGTGAGGACGTTTTGGCCAGATCTAGCTGAAATTGTCTGCCTCTGTGGCCGATCATGCAAACAGATTTGTGCTGGCAAAACAATTCACTGATGGAAAGTGAATTTATCTGTTGCATAAAATATTATTTACTAATCACATGCATTTTGAGCCCCAGGTCAAATTTTAATAATACCAGCACCATTTGTGGAATTTCGCATTATGCCTGTGACACGAAATTCCTGAAATTACGCCAATACTCCATTCTTGCAAAATTACGCTCCATTCACAGTAAAAATCTACTGAGCATGCATGGGAACAGAGAGCGAGCAGCTGCTGCTCGCTGTGCATTTGTTGCTTTGCACTGTGGGGCATATTCACAAGGAGGTATCGCCGAGTTAACAGCACTTTATCGCAGCCAAAGTTGCGATAAAGTTATCGCCCCATTCACAAGCTGGTGTTAACAGCCCATAACACCACTTCACCCGCGATAGCAGCCGCAAAAAACCTCGCCACGGATGACCCCCGCAACTATCGCTAATGAGATGCAGAGTAGGCGTTCCCTTGCAAAAAGCCGCGAAAACACCACTCTGCAACATTCTCAACGACCAGCCAGATCGGCGATAAGACCAAAAAACAGGCGATAAGGCGCGTTAGCAGCAGAAAATTAACACCTGCTCTGACCTGGGACAAAGTCGGTCCACAGCCTGCACCACAAAATGGAGCCCAGCCCAGAGCCACACCTGAAGGGCAACAGATGCCATGGAGCCACTGATCATGCAGCTCGGAGCCCCAACAGGGCCACAACACCCACCTACACTGCGGTCCAGCAGGGCACACAAATCCTGAGCAGTCCGGACGGCCAGGACGGGGCATCATCGCAGGCTGCACACCCGCTCACCACTTAAGGTGTCCCTACCTCAGTGCACCCAAAGTCACCGTCCCGTGGCGGTGTGCCTGTGCCGGCCGCACTGTATCCAGTGCCACCAAGTCTGTGTCCCAAAGTCATGGACCCTGTATGATTGGGTATCGTGTTGCGGATGCCATCATGTCACCTCCGGTCCAGGGGAATGTGATGTTGCAGGGCCCAAGGCCCTCATGCCTACATTAACACCACACGGATGCACCCAGATAGAGAGTGGAAATGGCGTCGAGCACATGCGCCCGGCCCTTTTTATTGGCAGGGTCACATGTCCTGTGACGCGTGTGCTGGATGGGTGTGGTGTGGGTGTAAACCAGCCATGAGGGAGTGGCTGTGGCATGCTGACAACTAGACCTGTGAGCAGCAGATCACTACAGGAAAGACATGGGACATGTAGCGTTGCCGTCCCCCCGTGAGCGTAAGCGGAGTGGGCTGGCCTGGCGTATGCCAGTCCAGCGTAAGGGTTTGTAAATGACACCGGGGCCCTGGGCGTGGTTCCGTACTGGGCTGGACAAGGAAGTAACTCATGCGTGTGTCCCTGTTGTTGTGTCAGCGCCACCCGGACTGTATTGGGCAATGTGTCACCCTGTGACCCCTGTTCTACAACATGAACCACATGGACGTAAGAGGGGTCCAGTGAGCCTACATTCATCCATACTTCCACACTTGAAAGACCATAGACATGACACATCTTTGTGAATATGAATGTTTAATGCACATTCAGTAGAGTGTTGCATCTGGAGCAGTACAGGGCCATGCAAACCCCTCATGACGATGTTGTCCCATGGAGGGCCAGCCAGGGTCCTTCAGGGAATGACAAGTCCAAAGGAAGAGGAAGAGTTCAGTCTGCAGTCTGATTGCTGTGTCAATGGCGATCAAACAGCATATGGCAGTCCATGTCAAGGTCCAAGGTGAGTGTCGCTGAGTGCATCAGGGAACAGTGTAAGGTGATGATGCAGAGGGCAGTACCAAGCTGAAGCCGGACCTATGGATGAGATGCATGCTGCTGCGTCCTTCTTATCACGAGGGCAGAATCATCCTCATCTTCGTTCTCTGCTGTTTCATGTGCCTCACATGTGGGTGGTAGTGTCTGTCTCTAGCACTGTGTGGAAGTGACACATCAGTGGCCGGAGGTGGAAGGTCTGCCGCACTGTGTGGCACTGACACTTCAGGGGGCGGAGATGTGGATGGAGTGGTGGCAGCAGCATGCATCCGCGCCAGGCCTTGTGGCAGCAATGCCATGAGGATGGTCCTGAGGTCATTGAGGAACCCAGCTACCTCTCTCTGGTGTGCAGCCATGGCAGTCGCTCGTTCCGCATTCGCCCGCTCCATGGTCTCCATTAACCTCCGCATGTTTCCCAACTCCCGTGTGACATCGCTAGAGCCACTAGGACTGGACAGTCGTACTATTCTCTGAGTCAGGGCTCCAGCGATGTCAGCCATGGTCCGTTGGAGAGCATGGAGCGGATTGTGGGTGTCCGTTAGGGACCGTGAGTGGTCCCTGATGGGACTGAGACACCCACGTATGGCATCTAGTTTGTCTGATATGCGGTCGAAGCCCACCGCACCTGTTCAGCCAGATTCTCCTGGCACCCCAAAACACGGTGTTGGAAGGCCATGTGTTCTTCGTGGGGGTCCTGGGAGGCAGCAGTGGTGGTGGGTGCTGCCTGCTGTGTGGTCTGTGCAGGGGGTGGGGTCTCCTTGTAGCAGCTGGGCTACCCAGCTCCTGGAAGTGGGCTGCGTAGGCTGTCCACGAGCAGTTGGAGGGCGTCAGAGTCGAAGCTGTGGTGGTCCTCTTCGTCTCCAGAGAAGAGAGGGTCGGTCAGCTCTGCAGGAGGTGTTGATTCTCCCTCTGCAATGTGAAGGGGAGATGCAGTTTAACAATGTGTCCGCATGTATGTTGTCGCATTGTACATGTTTTCATACAGACAGCATGACTGGGTACATTGTGGCTGTTTGGGAGGAGCTGCCTATTTGATGGGGGCCAGTGGACAATTTGACAACAGACGTGTGTGTGTTTGTACTTGTACATTATCAACTCACATTTCCCTGCAATGCCAAATGTGATTGGCCAGTGTCTGCACCCAAGTGGCACCAGTTGTGTCCTGTGTTCTGTTGTCAGTGTTTTGCGGATTGTGTCACATTGTTGTCAATGTAGATGTGCTCTGCATGTGATGTGTGTGCTGCATTTTGGGGGAGTCGCCCCTGCAGCTCTGATTTTGCTGCCCCTTATCCCTTTCATGAGGTGTGTCTTTGACTTCTGTGCTTGTACAGTGCTGACATGTTGCATACTTCGGTACATTGGTCTCTTGGTGGGAGTTGGTGGTCTGGGGCATGGTTTGTCCACAGATGTGCTCAACTTAATTGTGCATGTGTGCCATTGTGCCTATCTCCCCCCATCCCCCCAGGCCCTGGTCGTTACTCACCCTGTTGCTGTTGTGTCGGGTCCTGTTGAGCAGTGTCCGGGCCCCCAACTCCTGCCACTGATGACTTTGGACACCATTTCCTCCATGTCGTCCAGCTCCTCCTGTGGCGCTGGGCTCCCACCTCCAGTCTGCATTGCTGCCTTCAGGTTGTTGGCGAGTTTCAGCTTGGTTTTGCGCTTGACATCATTCCAGCGCCTCTTGACCTCGTCCATTGTCCTCTTCAGCACTCCGACTGCATTCACCTTGTCCACGATGGACTGCCATAGTCCATTTTTTGTTGCCAATGACACAGTGGAGGTGACGAACAGTTGTTGATGGTGTTCTGTCACCTCCATTATCAGGATCCTGTTTTCCTGCGGACTGAACCGCTTCTTCCTACTCTTCTTGTCCTTGCCCTTACCTGACCCCGAAGTCCCAGGATGGTCCTCCGGGGGGCTTGTGGGGTTCTGGTTCTCCTCCGTACTTGTTCCGGCAACGTCCATTGTGCTTCGCTGTTGTTTGGCATTTGTTTGTCTGTTTTTTTTCTACTTTTATTGTGATTGTTCCCTCCTGACGTGTGTAAATTGCAGGCCTGTAGCTGGTTTTCGCTGATTTTCGTATCGCGATTGGCCTCATCGCAGCTTTTTTTGCGTTCGTGTTTTGTATTTTTGCGGTGTGGCGTTGATTTTAACGCGGTCAGTTGACGCGTTATCTGGAGACTATCGCATGGTACCGCCGTGTTGTGAATACTTGGTTAACACAGCGTAAATTTCCCGCGATAGACTGCGATGTTGAAGGTTGCGTTAAGTTACTTTTGCGATGGTTATCACAAGTTCTTGAGAATATGCCCCTATGTTTTTAGCGCAAAATGAGTCCTTGTGTCAAAAATTGACACAAGGACACATTTCGTGCTATGATATAGCGCTAAATGACGTATTCGCATTTCGTGCATTTAACCATAATTCAATGTAATTTTTGACAAAAAAGTTTGTGTAAATACGTGAAAGTAAATTACACAACATTTCACTTACTCATTTTCTTAGATGGTGCAATAAAGAGCTAACAATAAGATCTTTACGATTTACCAACAACAAATTCAACTACCATCAACGACTTTACAGCAGACAAATTCCAAAGTCGCCAATATAATTCACTGTAGTTGTTCCCATACTATTTCTAAGGTGCCAGGTTTGTTTAGTACTTCACAGAATCATTATGTACTGTGTTGTGAGGTTTTATGAATGAGGGCTTGAAAGAGGAGACAACTTGTTCCACGGTATGTGCTTCATTCAGAAGGCACACTAATTCATATACCTCTGTTTAGGCAATCAGACTTTCAGTCATAAGGTTTGTAATGATGTATATATAGGGGCAGATTTACAAGCCCCCTGCGCCACCAGTACGTCACTTTTCGTGACGTACTGGTGGCGCAGGGGGCTCCTCGATATTTACAAGGAGAGGAAAAGCCACCATGCGTGACTTTTCCTCTCCTTGTAAATACCGTCCCTTCACACGCAGCACTTTGCGGTGAAGGGGCGTTCCATGGGTGTTGCTGTGGGTGTTCCCACGCAACACCCATGGAACAAGACACATCTCCAGAATTACGAGAAATCGTAACTCTGGAGATGCGTCTGAAAACTACGCCACCCTAGAGGTGGCGTAGCGAGGCGCACCGAGGAGAAATGTTTTCATTTCTCCTCGTTTTTCTCTTCAATGCGTGCTGCATTCTGCAGCACGCATTGAAAGAGGAAAAGCCTGTACTGATTGTTTTTGTGCAGAAAGGTGCCCCTTCTTGCACAGAAACAATCTCCCCATGGCGCAGGCATCCTTGCACCATGGTGCAAGGGTGCCTGCGCCGGCGCTTGGCAACTGTTTGTGCGCCAGCGCAGGGGAGAGCACAGGAATGCGACATATTCTTGTAAATATGTCGCATTCCTGTGCTCTGAAAGTGCCGCAGCGTGGCGCAGCCAAAGGGCTTGCAGCGCCACGCTGCGGCACTTTCTTGTAGATCTGCCCCTTAGTCTGTTCATTTACTCTGGCATATACATTCATGGAGTCTCTTAAAGTGACGACACATTCATTTATTTTTCATTACGTGAATAACTATCTAACCTATATTTTTTTATTCATTCTACTAAAATTGATGTGTGCAGCACATCAGAACACTGCAATTTTTATCCGTGACAAAAGCTACTATTGGCAAAAATGGGAGAAATCCAATAGAATACAAACTTCGTTGTTTCAGTCATTGATTTTGGGAGAGAGGTATTCGTTGACAAATTATAAATAACTTTATAGATCTTAGTGGGCAGTTTGATGCTCTGTAGTTCATTATTTCAAAGCTACTGATGTGCACAGATTGTAGCTTTTTCGTGAGAAAGTTCAAGACTTAATTACTTTGTATAAATTACAAAGTTTCCCGATTTATATTCACTTCGGCAAAACTTTTTTCATATTAGGAGATAATTTTCACCGCAGAGGGAGATAATTTTCACTGTAATCGAACCATCTGAAAAAAGTTTCTTAGAATGTTTACTTGCCATAAAGTTTTTCTATGTATAATGGCAAATGACTCCAGGATTTTCCTCTTGAGGTTTACCATTCGCCAACTGTTTCTGTGCCTAAGACATGGCATGGGAAAAGAGAAATAACTATTGTTGCTCTTGGCCCTTTCTGCAGGGTCATCCCCGAACTCTTTGCCTTCACCCATCTGTTTTGTGACCCCATTGTTTTTGGCTTTTAGGATTCTGCACCCTTTACCATTCCTAGCCAGTACTAAAGTGCTTGTGTTCTCTCCTTTAAACAGGGTAGAATTGGCTTGCACCCAATTGGCAAATTTAGCTTACTTGTAAGTAGGCATGAGCAGAAATATAATTCCGCTCGCGGAGTTGGCACAATTTGGGAACTCTGCGTTATGGGTCATATTCTCAAGAACGTGCGATAATCATCACCAAAATAGGTTAACGCAATTTTTCATATCGCCGTCTATCGCGGGAAAATAACTCCTTGTCAACGTCATATTCACAACACGGCGGTAACATGCGATATATTCTGATAATGCGTCAAATATCCACGATAAAATTACCTGGACGGCGATAAAAATCTAAACCCGAATGTGAAAAAAGTTGCGATGTGCCCAACCGCGATAAAAAAATCAGCGATAAGCTGCGCCAGTCCTGCAATTCACACACGTCAGGCGGGAAAAATCACCATAAAAGCAGAAAAAAACCCCACAAACAAAACCAAAACAACTGCGAAGCACAATGGAGGCAGCCGGAGCAAGTACAGAGGACAACCATAACCCCACAACCCCCACGGAGGACCAGCCTGGGACCTCGGGGTCAGGGAAGGGCAAGGAGAAGAAGAAGAGGAAGACGCGGTTCAGTCCGCAGGAAAACAGGATCCTGATAACGGAGGTGGTAGAACAACATCAACAACTGTTCGTCACCTCAACTGTGTCATTGGCAACTAAAAATACAATATGGCAGTCCATCCTGGACAAGGTGAATGCAGTCAGAGTGCTGAGGAGGACAATGGAAGAGCTCAAGAGGTGCTGGAATGATGTGAAGCGCAAAACCAAGCAGAAACTCGGCAACAACCAGAAGGCAGCAATGCAGACTGGAGGTGGGAGTCCAGCGCCACAGGAGGAGCTGGATGAGATGGAGGTTATGGTGTCCACAGTCATCAGTGTGGAGACGGTGGCAGGAGTTGGGGGACCGGACACTACTCAACATGACCTGACACAACAGCAACAGGGTGAGTAACGACCAGGGACTGGGGGGACGGGGGGAGATGGGGACAATGGCACCCATGCACAATTACGTATAGCACAGTGCACACCCACAATGACTCTGGATCATGTCCCTGATCCCCTTGGCACACTGCAGCACACCTAGAAACAGCAAGTAGGCCCCCGTCGACTATGTGCCCAGAGGGGGCTCTTCCCACACATCATCAATCTCACAACCAACCCATGCACATGTGCCAAACTCAGCAAAGCGGCATGTCTGTGAGCCACACTGACAATGCAAGTGACACTGCATGACGAATAGCATGGCTGCAGTCAATATACCATGACATGTTGCACGCCACGACACTGAGGTGGCTGAGTGTGGACCACATCCGTAAAGGAGCAGGTCACACTCTGACACAACCACGTGCACAAACAACCCCTGACGTCAACAACACATCTGCGGACAAACCATGCCCCAGAGTCCCAACTCCCACCAATAGCCCAATTCACCCAAGTATGCAACATCTCAGCACTGTATAAGCACAGAAGTCAAAGGCACACCGCCTGAAAGGGACAAGAGGCAGCAAAATCAGAGCTGCAGGGGCGACTCTCCCAAAATGCAGCACACACACATAACATTCAGAGCACATCAACATTGACAACAATGTTGTACAAACTGCAACACGTTCACAACAGGAAAGAGGACACAACTGGTGCCGCTTGTGTGTAGAAACTGGCCAATCACATTTGGCATAGCAGGGAAATGTGAGATGACAATGTACAAGTACAAACACACATCCATGATGGTGTAGAAATGTCCACTGTCCCGCATCAAATAGGCAGCTCCTCCCAAACAGTCACAATGTACATTGTCATGCAGTCTGTATGTAAACTTGTAGAAAGCGTCAACATACATGTGAACACAATGTGCAACTGCATCTCCCCTTCACATTGCAGAGGGAGAATCAACACCTCCTGCAGAGCAGACCCAACAGCTCTTCACTGATGATGAAAAGGACCTCCACACCTTCGACACCGATGCCCTCCAAGAGCTCATGGACAGCATCGGCACCTAACCTCCAGGAGCAGGGCAGCCCAGCTGCATCGAGGAGACCTCACCCCCTGCACAGACCACACAGCAGGAAGCACCCACCACCACGGCTGACTCCCAGGACCCCCACAAACAACACATGGCCTTCCAACGCCGTGTGTTAGGGTGCCAGGAGAAGATGGCTGATCAGGTGAGGATGGGGTTCGACCTCATGGCAGCCAAACTAGATGCCATACGTGGGTGTCTAAGTCCCATCAGGGACCACTTACAGTCCCTAATGGACACCCACAGTCCGCTCCATGATCTCCAACGGTCCGTGGCTGACATCGCTGGAGTTCTGACTCTGAGACAAGAACAACTGTCTAGTCAGAGTGGCTCCAGCGATGTCAGCCGGGAGTTGGAACACATGCGGAGGATCATGGAGAACAGGGAGCGGATGCAGGCGGAAAGAATAGCTGCCACGGCTGCACACCAGCGAGATGTAGCTGGGACCTTTCATGCCCTGCAGACCCTCATCATGGCATTGCTGCCACAAGGCCTGGCGCCGATGAATGCTGCTGCTGCTTCTACATCCACATCTCCTCCCCCTGATGTGTCACTGCCACACAGTGCGGCAGACATTCCACCTCCGGCCCCTGATGTGTCAGTGCCACACAGTGCTGCTGACAAAACACCACCACCCACATGTGAGGCACATGAAACATCAGAGGATGAAGATGCGGATGATTCTGCCTTAGTGGTAAGAAGGAAGCGGTAGCATTCATCTCCGCCATATGGCCTGTTTCTGCCTGATTCTGCCCTCTGCATCATCACCTTCCACTGTCCCCCGATACACTCTGCGGCACTCACCTTTGACCTCCACATGGACTGCCATATTCTGTTTGGTTACCAATGACACAGCAATCAGACTGCGGACTGAACTCCTCCTCCTCCGATGAACTTGTCATTCCCAAAGGACTCTTGCTGGCCCCCCACGGGGCAACAATGTAGGGTGGGGTTTGCATGGCCCTGTACTGCTCCAGCTTCAACACTCCACTGAATGTGAATAAAACATTCAGATTCACACAGATGTGTCATGTCTATGATCATTCATGTATGAAAGTATGGATGAATGTAGGGTCCGTGATTCCCCATTACGTCCATGTTGCCCATGTTGTGGAACTTGAGTCACAGGGTGCAACATTGCCGATTGCGGTCCGGGTGGCGTCGACGCTACAACAGATACACACGCATTAGTTACTGCCTTGTCCAGCCCAGAACTGAACCACGCCCATAGCCCCCGGGTCATTGTTCACACCCCAACGCTTGACTGGCATACGCCAGCCCAGCCCACTCCGCTTACGCTTACAGGGGGGACGTCAAAGCTACATGTCCCAGGTCTTCCCTGTAGTGATCTGCTGATCACTGGTCTAGTTGTCAGCATGCCACAGCCACTCCCTGAGGGCTGGTGTACACCCACACCACACCCATCCAGCACAGCCGTCACAGGACATGTGACCCTGCCAATAAAAGGGGCCTACCACATCACATCACCCACTGCCAGAGGTGACATGATGGCGTCCGCACCACGTGACTCAATCATAAAGGGGTCATGACCTGTGGCGCACTGGGTTAGTGGCACCCATTGCACTGCGGCCGGCACGGGCCTACCATCACGGGATGATGACTTGCGGTGCACTGAGTTGGTGGCACCCATTGCACTGCGGCCGGCACAGGCATACCGCCACGGGACGATGACTTGCGGTGCACTGAGTTGGTGGCACCCGTTGCACTGCGGCCGGCACGGGCCTACCGCCACGGGATGATGACTTGCGGTGCACTGAGTTGGTGGCACCCGATGCACTGCGGCCGGCACGGGCCCACCACCACGGGACGATGACTTGCGGTGCACTGAGTTGGTGGCACCTGAGGAGTTGAGCGGGTGTGCAGCCTGTGATGATGCGTAGACCTCGATACGCTGTCCTGCTAATCAGGATTCGATTTGATTTGAGGGCCCTGCTGGACCGCAGTGTACGCCGAAGGCAGCAGTCAGCACACACATGACTCCGGGGTGCGGTGCCGCAGTGTGCGCTGGGGGCCTGTGGCGCGGAATCCAGCGATCGGCTGAGGAGGTTGCACCGGCACGTGGTGGGCCCTCTTTGAGACACACCGGTGGCGGCAGGTGAGCATTGAGGCCTGGGTGCGCAGGGGCGGCCAGTCATTGCTGGGCGGCGGACCGGTCTGGGGACCAGGGCTGGGGTGCAGCAGGCGCACAGGATCGTGCAGGCACCACCAGTCACGGCGTCGTAGCTGGGTGAGGGGCGCCGCACTGGCAGACACAACCCTGCATGCGATGACGAGATGTGCATGTGTTGGCTTGGGACGTAGCCACCTCGTCTCCAGTGTGAATCTGGCCGTTGAATGTGGTCGGCCACGTGTGTGTAGGCCTGTGAACAGGATATGGCGGACACAGAGACACACGCAGTAGTTACTTTGGTAGCCATCCCGGAACTGAACCACGCCCAGAGCCCCGGGCTATTTATTCACGACATGCGCCGGCCAAGGCCACTCCACACACGCTTACAGGGAGGGACGACAAAGCTACAAGTCCAAAGTCTTCCACACAGCTTGAGGTAACCTGTTTGCGTCCACTGTCCACAACACTACAAACACCAGCAGTATATGTCCACATGGACATGTCTGTGCTCTGCATACTGAAGTCTGTCCAGCACATCACCGCCACACTTGGCATTGTGTACATTCTTATTGATGGGTCACTTGCCTCCTTCGCACATACTTGGTTCCCACCTCTCCCCACATTCTGCAATTGTGTGGCAGAGGTGCCATACCATGGATGGTTTGTCTACATGGCTGGCCACGGTTACCACAGTTACTTGTGTTGTCGTGTCTGGTAGTTGGGCATGTTGATTGGCATGTTGTATGTGATTTTGTAACGTGTGCATTCCCACAGTTGTGAGTTGTATGATTGTGGAGTTGAGGTGTGTGGTGTGTTCAGTTGGGACTTACCGACGAGCAGTGCATTTCCATAGGTGCCATCCTCAGAGCGCTGGTTGGCGATGGACTTGCGGAAGTTGTAGGAATCATGCACACTGCCTGGGAAGTTTACGACGACATTCGTGAACAGGCCCCGGTGGTCCAGTTTTGCCTGCACATTGACGGAATGGGTGTAGTTTCAGTTGCGGTTATTGTGTACAGTGTCGGAAGGGGGCATGTGAGAAGTTGGCCTGGTATATGCTGTTCACTAATTAAAGTGGACACCTTGCACCAGAACAATTCGACTCTTATGGTAGATAGGTTTAAGACAACCTTTATAGAAAGCTATCCTAGTGGTAGCTGTGGAGAGCAGCCTTCAGGCTAAGTCTTGAAGGAATGTAAAGCAGCTTGTTTTACCACACAATCTCTTGAATCACCAAAAGAAAAGACACCACACAGGTATATATATCAAATATATATGTATTTATTAATAAACACTCTCTACTAATCTCTTTATGAGATTAGAAGTCAGGAACATATGTACAAGTCAAATGTTATCAAAATAAGTTTAGCACAATCGAATATCGCAATCTTAGTTTGGCTAGACCTAGGTCTAGGGCATCTAGAATCGAGGGACCCCCAAGAACCACCCCAGGTAGTTGTAGGAGACCCACAGGGGACGGACGCGGTGTCCTGGCACCGGTGCGAGTCCTGTGCGAGTCTATGCGCTCAGACGCGATTGAGATTTCAATGTTAAAGGTCCCTTGCGTGTTCGAGGCGAACACACCGATCGGTCCTTGTACGAGTTGAAGGACGCGGTTACAGATAGAGTTGCAAGGGAGATGGACGCGCTGTGTCTAACACAGACGCGAACCTTGTGCGAGTCAGTGCAATGGAGGTCTCGATGTTACAGGCCCCTTGTGGGTTCGAGGCGAACACCGATCGGACTCAGTACGAGTCGAAGGACACAGTTCTAGATAGTGTTACAAAGGAGATGGACGCAGTGTGTCTAACACAGACGCGAACCCTGTACGAGTCAGCGCAATTGTCGCACTTAGAAAATAAGAGTTTTAGGGCACTTCTAGGGAAGCTACAAGCAAGTCACTTACAGGGTAAGTAGTTCTAGGGCCCACACCCACGGGAGCACCGTAGTGCTGAAGTTACCTCACCCAGGGGAGCCGGGTGCATAGGTGTCCTTTGGTGTCGGGTCGCGGCGTCGTTTTCAATGGGAGCCAGTGAAGACTTGCTGCTTGCGGCGACAGGAGAAGTGTCCGGAGGAATCCAAGCCTGGATTCGGAAGATGGAAGACCTTAAAGCAGAGGGGACAGTGTTCAAAGTCACTTGGCAGTGACTCGGGGCAAGGAAGATGGATGCCCACCGTCGTCGCAAGATTCAGGTCGTTCGCAGGTGCCTTGACTCTTCAGCCACGAGGTCCAGGAGGCGTCGACGATGACCAGGAGCTGGATTCGGCGTGTCCCACGATGTCTGCAGCTTACTGCGGTGTCGGCGACTCGATTGGAGCGAAAAAGCCTTGGTAACAGCAAGTCTTGGGGAAAGTGTGAAGAGGCAGTGGCGCAGACCAGCAGGGTCTGTGGGACTCACCCAGCAAGGGTAAGTCAGGGCAGGCCTGGCGCAACCAGAGGAGCCCTTTGGTGTCTTTAGAAAGTCTTCTGGGGACCAACAAGCCAGTTGGCAAGGGATCGCGAAGACGCCTCGGGAGGATTCGCTCAACAGGGGCCCACGGTCACTCGGGACGTGGTAGGCCTCTGATCTTCAGAGGGATTCCTGCTGGAGGCTAGGACCACACGTGGTCCAAAGCACAAGTTCGTGGAACATTGTGAAGGGGTTGCACTCGACAATAGTGCACGGTACCCAGGAGTCGCGGTTCCTCGTCACTCTTGGGGTCCACTGGCCTCAGCTTCGCTGGGGACTCACGATGGCCTTTGAGAAGTCAGGAAATCTACCTCTTGGGCTGCAGGGACTTCGGACTCCGGCGGGAGCGGCATAGTTTGCGACCGTCGTTTGTAGTTTTTGGTGCCTGCCAAGCAGGGGAGTCACTCCTTGACTCCAAGGGAGATTCTTCAGTCTTCCAAAGGTAGTGTAACGTCGAAGGTCCGGGATTCTTCTTCAGAGCGTCGTCCAGGGAAATCTAGTTTGCAATGCACAGGTTCCCCCTCTTATACTAAAAGAAAGGGAGGGACTAGCTCTATGACCCTACCTATGGGAGGGTCAGGGGAGTGGGTGGCTACACCCACTTCCCTTTGTCCAGTTTCGCGCCAGAGCAGGGGCAGGTAGCCCCTGAGCCGGTTTGAACTGGGGTATGCACAGAGGAGCCTTCTGCTCCCCCAGTGCAGGACTTCAAAGCACTCTAAGAGTGCACCCACCCAGCCCCAATACACTAAACCCTGTCTGGAAGGTGGTCACACCCCCTTGGGACAGGATATCTATTGTTGGGCTTCCTCCTCTGCGAGTGTTGGTCATCAGCAGGAGGGCAGCCCAGTGTCTGTGACTGGTGGCATCCATTTTGTGATGCCAGGGCTCTGCAGGATTCTACCGCGTTTCCACAGTAGGTACATGTCTATCCCTCTAGAAGGGTGGAATGCTACCCCCGCCGCCAGGACTGGTGGGGGGTAGTATTCCAAGATGTTTGACACCAAACACGACATGTTTCGATGCAGCCATTCCAAAGTTAGCATTCTACCGCGAGGATATAATGCACTTAAAAGTATATGGTTTAACCGCATCCACAAACAGCCCCAGAGAATGGACTCTGAGAGCTGCAGAGGGGCCCTGCTCCGGCAGAGGCACCCCCTCACATGGAAACTAAGCACCCTGCCCTCAGGATTGATAGGGCCTGCTTTAGGGGTGACTGATAAGTCTCAATGTGTGTGCAGGAGAGATATAGGGGACCTATATCTCAGTGAGGGGTGCTAGCACTTCCTCACCCAGGCTGCAGTAGCAGGCCTGTGGTGTCAGATTTAGTCTGCATCCCAGGGGTGGCATAATACATGCTTCAGCCCCTGGTAGGCCTGTGAAGTACCTATGCCCTTGGTACCTAAGGTACCATATACTAGGGACTCATAAGGTACCACAGATTGCAATCACTAGTGCACCTAGAGTGCACCTCAAATCGTTTAGAGAGAACAGAGAGGCTGGGGCCCTGATTAGCAGGGACCCAGCCAGACTATAACCAGAAACCAGTGTAAACATCAGAAAAAAAGTGGGGGCAACATCCTACTCTCCTACACAACCCCCCCCCAAACGCAGGGACACTAAACTAACCTTGACCAGTTGAGTCTTCGTGTTCTAAGTGGAAATACCTTGAGAGTCCATCTGCATTGGCATGTTGGGTCCCAGATCTATGTTCCACTGTATAGTCCATCCCCTGTAGGGAAATGGACCACCTCAAAAGTTTTGGGTTTTCACCTTTCATCTGTTTAAGCCATAGGAGGGGCTTGTGGTCAGTCTGAACTATGAAGTGAGTGCCAAACAAGTATGGCCTCAGCTTCTTCAGGGCCCACACCACAGCAAAGGCCTCCTCTCTATAGCTGACCAACGTTTCTCTCTAGGGGTCAGCCTTCTGCTAATAAAAGCTACTGGCTGGTCTTGACCTTCATCATTCAGTTGAGACAGTACAGCTCCCACACCCAGCTCAGAAGCATCTGTTTGGACAATGAACTTTTTGGTGTAGTCTGGACTCTGTAAGATGGGGGCAGTGCACATGGCCTGCTTTAGGTCTTCAAATGCCTTCTGACAGCTAGCTGTCCACTGAACCTTTTTTGGCATTTTCTTTGAGGTCAGATCATTCAAGGGGGTCACTATAGATCCATATCCCTTGACAAACCTCCTATAGAAGGCTCTCACCTGTGTCTGGGTGGTAGGAGCAACCCATTCCATTATGGTTTGGATTTTACTCTGTAAAGGCTGAACCTGGCCTCCACCCACAAGGTGGCCCAGGTATACAACCTGACTCTGCCCTATCTGGCACTTAGTGGCCTTGATAGTGAGGCCTGCTTTCTGCAGAGCCTCCAAAACATTCCTGAGGTGGACCAGGTGATCCTGCCAGGAGGAACTAAAGACAGCAATATCATCTAGATAAACTGAGCAATAAGTTTCCATTCCTGTCAGAAATGTATTCACCAACCTCTGAAAAGTGGCAGGTGCATTTTTCAATCCAAAGGGCATCACCACAAAGTGGTAGTGCCCACCAGGGGTCGAAAATGCTGTTTTGGCTTTTGCCTCATCAGCTAATCTGATCTGCCAGTAGCCAGCTGTTAGGTCAAACGTGCTTAGATACTTGGCTGAGGCCAAAGTATCAATCAGCTCATCTGCCCTTGGTATGGGATAGGCATCAGTCCTAGTGACTGCATTGAGGCCTCTGTAGTCTACACAAAACCTCATTTCTTTCTTACCACCCTGGGTATGAGGCTTGGGTACCAGGACTACTGGGCTAGCCCAAGGGCTATCTGAAGGCTCAATTACACCTAGCTCCAACATTTTCTGGACTTCAGTCCTGATACAGTCCCTGACATGGTCAGGTTGCCTGTAGATTTTATTCTTGACAGGCAGACTGTCTCCAGTGTCCACCTCATGGGTGCACCAGGAAGTCTGACTAGGGGTCAGGCTAAACATATGTCTATATTGTTGCAGAACTTGTCTGCACTCAGTTTGTTGATGGTCAGTGAGGCTGCTTGCCAAAGCAACACCATCTACTGACCCATCATCAGGGTTCTGAGAGAGCAGGTCAGGGAGAGGGTCACTCTCCTCCTCCTGGTCCTCATCAGTTGCCATGAGCAAGCCCATGTCAGCCCTGTCAACATATGGCTTTAATCTGTTGACATGGAGCACGCTCAGGGGGCTCCTGGGAGTTCCAAGATTCACCAGGTAGGTGACTTCTCCCTTCTGTTCAACTATTGTATGGGGGCCACTCCACTTGTCCTGGAGGGCTGCTGGGGCCACAGCCTCCAATACCCACACCTTCTGTCCTGGCTGGTATACAGTCAGTACAGCCTTTGGTCATGCCAAGCTTTTTGTAATTCTTGGCTGGCCTCCAGGTTTTTGGTTGCCTTTTTCATGTACTCAGCCATCCGGGAGCGGAGACCAAGTACATAGTCCATCACATCTTGTTTGGGGGCTTGAGAGGTAACTCCCAGCCCTCTTTACCAAACACAGTGGACCTCTCACAGGATGCCCAAACAGAAGCTCAAATGGGCTGTAACCAACCCCTTCTGTGGAACCTCTCTGTATGCAAACAACAGGCAAGGAAGAAGAAGGTCCCATTTCCACCTAAGCTTCTCTGGGAGTCCTTTAATCATTCCTTTCAAGGTTTTGTTGAAGCGTTCAACTAAACCATTGCATTGTGGGTGATAGGGGGTGGTGAACTTATAAGTTACATCACACTCCTTCCACATTGCTTTCAGATATCCTGACATGAAGTTGGTACCTCTGTCAGAAATGACCTCCTTTGGGAAACCCACTCTGGAGAAGACTCCAATGAGGGCTCTTGCCACCACAGGGGCTGTGGTGATCCTCAGGGGAATTGCTTCTGGGTACCTGGTGGCATGATCCACTACCACCAGGATAAACCTGTGCCCAGATGCAGTTTCAGGGTCAAGGGGACCAACAATGTCAATCCCTACCCTTTCAAAGGGTACCCCTACCACAGGTAGTGGTATCAGGGGCCTTTGTTGTGCCACCTGCCTTACCACTGGCTTGGCATGTGACACAGGAGCGACAAAACTCCTTTGTGTCCTCTGACATATGTGGCCAATGAAAATGTGGAACAAGCCTGTCCCAGGTCTTGTTTTGGCCCAAGTGTCCTGCTAAAGGGATGTCATGTGCTAGGGTCAAGAGGAACCCCCTAAACTTCTGGGGTATTACCATCCTCCTGGTGGCTCCAGGGGCTGGATCTCTACCTTCAGAATATAGGAGTCCCTCATCCCAATAAACCTTATGGGACCCACTAGCACTCCCAGCAGCCTCAGCAGCAGCCTGCTGTCTGAGGGGTTCAAGAGAGGGGCAGCACTGTTGCTCCTTACTCAGATCTTCCCTAGAAGGGCCCCCTGCCCCCAGGAACTCAACCTGATCAGGCTCAAGTCCCTCTGGGGCAGTTCCTTCTTCAGGATCTACTTCACCTCCCTCTGGGGGTGAATCTGTGATCTGAGACAGAGGGGAAGGCACAACCTTTACCCTACTGCTCCTCCTCTTCGGAAGCATCTGGTCCATTGTTCCAGGATCCAGAGCTGGTTCAGTGTTATGCATTCTTGCTTGTGACCTGGTCACAGCAAATACCTCTGCAGGGATGCCCAACATCTCAGCATGAGTCCATAACTCTACTTCAGACCAGGCTGAAGTCTCTAGGTCATTGCCCAATAGACATTCGACAGGGAGGTCTGCACTGACTACAACCTTCTTGAGGCCAGTTACCCCTCCCCAGGAGAAATTCACAACTGCCAGACTATGGTTGGTCCTGACATTGCTTGCATTGGTCACCTGGTACATTTCGCCCAGGATGATCTGTCCAGGGTCCACAAGATCCTCTGCCACCATGGTGACACTAGCCCCTGTGTCCCTAAATGCCAAAGCCTGTTTGCCATTTATTACAGGCTGCTGTTTGTATTTGCCCAGATTACTGGGACTTACTAGGAAGGACATATTAAGGTCTCCCTCACAAATCAGCATTGCCTGAGTGGGCACTCTGACTAGGTCAGAGTCCACTTCAGAACCCAGGGTCAACCCTACTACACCCTTATTCTGAGTACCACCTCCACCAGTAGCTGAGCTAGGGGGAACAGTTGCCTTAGGGGTAGGAGTGGTGGTGGTTTGGTCTTTGGACTTGTTACAATCAGAAGTCCAGTGCCCTTTCTGTTTACAGAATTTGCACCAGGGCTTCTTTTGGCCTTTTCCCTTGTTGGATTGTGACTCCCCACAGATGCAGATTTTTGGGGCCCTTGTGAAGACTTCTGGTCTTTTGACTTATCCCCACCTTTCTCAGAGCCCTTAGGATCCTGCTTCTTGGTGTCACCCCCTTGGTTCTGGGGTTTCTGCCTCACCCTGGTTCTGACCCATTTGTCTGCCTTCTTTCCCAATTCTTGGGGAGAGGTCAGATCTGAGTCCACCAGGTATTGATGCAACAACTGGTTCTGGCAATTATTAAGGATCTGTTCTCTCATCATCAGATTATTCAATCCCTTGAAATCAGTAACCCTACTGCCAACCAGCCAACCCTCCAGAGCCTTGGTTGCACAATCTACAAAGTCAGTCCAGTCCTGAGTCTGTGCCTTCTGGGTGTCTCTGAACTTCAACCTGTACTGCTCAGTGGTTAAGCCAAACCCATCTATCAGTGCACTCTTCAGGACTTCATAATTATCAGCATCCTCTTCTCTAACAGTGAGGAGCTTGTCTCTACCTTTGTCTGAAAAGGAGAGCCACAAGATTGCTGCCCACTGCTTTTGGGGGACCTGCTGTACTTACAGGCCCTTTCCATAGCAGTTATCCACTTGTGGATATCATCCCCACTCTGGTAGGGAGGAACAACCTTGCTCAGGTTCCTATGGTCTGGAATAGATTCTCTGCCTCTAGGGACACTGTTGCTGCCACCAAGGGGTTCTAACCCCTCTCTTCTAGAAGCTCTCTGGATCTCCAGGGCTTCTCTATCCAGTGCCAACTGCTTGGTTCTGAGGGCAACTCTTGCTTCCTCATACTGCAGCAGTTTGCACATTCTTTCAGAGGAGGTCTTTCTTATGGGAAAGTATGAGTTCCTCTGGTGGACAAATTCTCTGCCAGAGTGATAAGAGTGGTCAGATTCCCTTGAAGGGGACCTATGCCTCTCCTCCACTCTGTCAGCTCTCTTAGGGAGAATTCCTCTGTCCTTTTCAGGCCCCTTGAGGCCTGGCCCTTCAATCACAGAGTCTTGGTCATTCTGATTTTCATCATCTGACCCAGATACTGTAATTGACCCACTCACTGATTCAGACCCATTATCTCCTAGAGCCAATCTAAGATCATCTGCTGTCAGCAGATCTATCAGGTGTAGGGTGGAGGGACTCTGTCCTAGCTTCAGGTGTCTTTCAACACACATGGCTCTCAAGTCAGAGAAAGCCATGTCCTTATACTGAGGCTGAGTGGATCCACTGGTTCCACCCTTTAAGGACATTCTAGTGTTGTGCAGTGTTGTACTACCTACACTAGTTTGTGGCCTACTGATACTAGCTTGAGCTGTAGAAAGGGTGTGCTATCCCTTGGCACACAGCTCTAAGTTCAGTAGAACTTATTGATACTAACCTTGACTTTATATGTACCTTAAGTACCTATAGTGGTTTTCAGTTAGTAATTCAAATAGAGATTTTCTGGTAAAAAAATAGCAAGCTGGAATCCCACCGCTGCCACCAATGTGAGAAGTTGGCCTGGTATATGCTGTTCACTAATTAAAGTGGACACCTTGCACCAGAACAATTCGACTCTTATGGTAGATAGGTTTAAGACAACCTTTATAGAAAGCTATCCTAGTGGTAGCTGTGGAGAGCAGCCTTCAGGCTAAGTCTTGAAGGAATGTAAAGCAGCTTGTTTTACCACACAATCTCTTGAATCACCAAATGAAAATACACCACACAGGTATATATATCAAATATATATGTATTTATTAATAAACACTCTCTACTAATCTCTTTATGAGATTAGAAGTCAGGAACATATGTACAAGTCAAATGTTATCAAAATAAGTTTAGCACAATCGAATATCGCAATCTTAGTTTGGCTAGACCTAGGTCTAGGGCATCTAGAATCGAGGGACCCCCAAGAACCACCCCAGGTAGTTGTAGGAGACCCACAGGGGATGGACGCGGTGTCCTGGCACCGGTGCGAGTCCTGTGCGAGTCTATGCACTCAGACGCGATTGAGATTTCAATGTTAAAGGTCCCTTGCGTGTTCGAGGCGAACACACCGATCGGTCCTTGTACGAGTCGAAGGACGCGGTTACAGATAGAGTTGCAAGGGAGATGGACGCGCTGTGTCTAACACAGACGCGAACCTTGTGCGAGTCAGTGCAATGGAGGTCTCGATGTTACAGGCCCCTTGTGGGTTCGAGGCGAACACCGATCGGACTCAGTACGAGTCGAAGGACACAGTTCTAGATAGTGTTACAGAGGAGATGGACGCGGTGTGTCTAACACAGACGCGAACCCTGTACGAGTCAGCGCAATTGTCGCACTTAGAAAATAAGAGTTTTAGGGCACTTCCAGGGAAGCTACAAGCAAGTCACTTACAGGGTAAGTAGTTCTAGGGCTCACACCCACGGGAGCACCGTAGAGCTGAAGTTACCTCACCCAGGGGAGCCGGGTGCATAGGTGTCCTTTGGTGTCGGGTCGCGGCGTCGTTTTCAATGGGAGCCAGTGAAGACTTGCTGCTTGCGGCGACAGGAGAAGTGTCCGGAGGAATCCAAGCCTGGATTCGGAAGATGGAAGACCTGAAAGCAGAGGGGACAGTGTTCAAAGTCACTTGGCAGTGACTCGGGCAAGGAAGATGGATGCCCACCGTCGTCGCAATATTCAGGTCGTTCGCGGGTGCCTTGACTCTTCAGCCACGAGGGCCAGGAGGCGTCGACGACAACCAGGAGCTGGATTCGGTGTGTCCCACGATGTCTGCAGCTTACTGCGTTGTCGACGACTCAATTGGAGCCAACAAGCCTTGGTAACAGCAAGTCTCGGGGAAAGTGTGAAGAGGCAGTGGCGCAGACCAGCATGGTCTGTGGGACTCACCCAGCAAGGGTAAGTCAGGGCAAGCCTGGAGCAACCAGGGGAGCCCTTTGGTGTCTTTAGAAAGTCTTCTGGGGACCCACAAGCCGGCTGGCAAGTGATTGCGAAGACGCCTCAGGAGGATTCGCTCAACAGGGGCCCACGGTCACTCGGGACATGGTAGGCCTCTGATCTTCAGAGGGCTTCCTGCTGGAGGCTAGGACCACACGTGGTCCAAAGCACAAGTTTGTGGAACGTTGTGAAGGGGTTGCACTTGACAATAGTGCACGGTACCCAGGAGTCGCGGTTCCTCGTCACTCTTGGGGTCCACTGGCCTCAGCTTCGCTGGGGACTCACGATGGCCTTTGAGAAGTCAGGAAATCCACCTCTTGGGCTGCAGGGACTTCGGACTCCGGCAGGAGCGGCGTAGTTTGTGACCATCGTTTGTAGTTTTTGGTGCCTGCCAAGCAGGGGAGTCACTCCTTGACTCCAAGGGAGATTCTTCAGTCTTCCAAAGGTAGTGGAACATCGAAGGTCCAGGATTCTTCTTCAGAGCATCGTCCAGGGAAATCTAGTTTGCAATGCACAGGTTCCCCCTCTTATACTAAAAGAAAGGGAGTGACTAGCTCTATGACCCTACCTATGGGAGGGTCAGGGGAGTGGGTGGCTACACCCACTTCCCTTTGTCCAGTTTCGCGCCAGAGCAGGGGCAGGTAGCCCCTGAGCCGGTTTGAACTGGGGTATGCACAGAGGAGCCTTCTGCTCCCCCAGTGCAGTACTTCAAAGCACTCTAAGAGTGCACACACCCAGCCCCAATACACTAAACCCTGTCTGGAAGGTGGTCACACCCCCTTGGGACAGGATATCTATTGTTGGGCTTCCTCCTCTGCGAGTGTTGGTCATCAGCAGGAGGGCAGCCCAGTGTCTGTGACTGGTGGCATCCATTTTGTGATGCCAGGGCTCTGCAGGATTCTACCGCGTTTCCACAGTAGGTACATGTCTATCCCTCTAGAAGGGTGGAATGCTACCCCCGCCGCCAGGACTGGCGGGGGGGTAGTATTCCAAGATGTTTGACACCAAACACGACATGTTTCGATGCAGCCATTCCAAAGTTAGCATTCTACAGCGAGGATATAATGCACTTAAAAGTATATGGTTTAACCGCATCCACAAACAGCCCCAGAGAATGGACTCTGAGAGCTGCAGAGGGGCCCTGCTCTGGCAGAGGCACCCCCTCACATGGAAACTAAGCACCCTGCCCTCAGGATTGATAGGGCCTGCTTTAGGGGTGACTGATAAGTCTCAATGTGTGTGCAGGAGAGATATAGGGGACCTATATCTCAGTGAGGGGTGCTAGCACTTCCTCACCCAGGCTGCAGTAGCAGGCCTGTGGTGTCAGATTTAGTCTGCTTCCCAGGGGTGGCATAATACATGCTTCAGCCCCTGGTAGGCCTGTGAAGTACCTATGCCCTTGGTACATAAGGTACCATATACTAGGGACTCATAAGGTACCACAGAATCCAATCACTAGTGCACCTAGAGTGCACCTCAAATCGTTTAGAGAGAACAGAGAGGCTGGGGCCCTGATTAGCAGGGACCCAGCCAGACACTAGCCAGAAACCAGTGTAAACATCAGAAAAAAAGTGGGGGCAACCTAAGAGGCAGATCCCACTCTCCTACAGGGCACAAGTAGTACATGTGTGCAGTCAATTGCCCCCAACACGTGTGGGAAGCCAGCTATGGTGTAGTTCCCTTGCTTGGTCTCCAGCTGTACCTGCGCAGTGTGGGGGAAGTGAAGGTGCAGGGGTATCAAGCTGATACAAACCGTGATGCTTACAGGTATGATAAATCCTGCATAATAAGACCGTAACAGAAGTTTGTGTGTTCGTCACCTTTCTTTACTTTCCTACGAAGGTTACGCCCACACGAACCTCTGTTACGGTCTTTTTATGCAGGATTTATCATACCTGTTAGCATTCCGGTTTGTCCAAGTGCAATACACTGTACCAGATTACGTTTGTGACTATACGGACGCTTGACCATTGTCACCATTTATCCAATAGGTTTCTGAATACTGACTTTCGGAATATGGAATTGTATTGGGGACTTAACGCAGCATATGCAGTTAATTGAATCCACACGTTGCCCTGATGAAGTTCCCCGTTGGGAAAGGAACGCGTTGGCTGAGCTTTTCGTATTGTTGATTTATGTATTTGTAATAAAGAACTGTTTTTACACTACTGTTGACTACTAGACTTCATGAACTGGCGCACCCCCATTTCAGTAACTTCAATCTTGGATCGAGCACAGGGGCGTCAAGCAACGGCTGGCGTTGGGGTTGGTTGCGCGGGAACACTACGAATTGGAACTAGCGTGTGGTGCGGATATAGGGGACCGCCGTTGCTTTTGTGGACATGCATCCAGGACATGTGTGTGGAAGTTTGATAAGGCTGGCTGTGAGACTCCTCCGACTCTGGCAGTTGTTGGTTGGAAGGTACCAGTGGCCAACAGGTGCAGCACGGCCAGCAGCTTTGTCTGCGGAGGGATGTTTGTTGTCCGCTGTGTTGGTACCGTCAGCCTGTGGGCAATGTGGGTCAGGATGCGGAGGATGGTTGTCCTTTTGAGCCTGTTGTGGGCAATGGCATCCTCTGGCGTTGAGTGTCTGAGGCTGGTGCATTTTAGGAACGTCCACTGTCTTCTCCTGCGCTGCCTATGTGGTAGTCTGGGGGGGTGGTTCGGGGTGGGGTCCTGGGGGTGGTGGCGGTGC
Organism: Calotriton arnoldi; assembly: GCA_963921515.1. Taxonomy (NCBI): domain Eukaryota; kingdom Metazoa; phylum Chordata; class Amphibia; order Caudata; family Salamandridae; genus Calotriton; species Calotriton arnoldi. Next base: position 352,440 of record CAWUFW010010922.1, read on the forward strand.
GTGTTGTGGCCCTCTTGGGTCTCCAAGCTGCATGTTCATTGGCTCCATGGCATCTGTTGGTCTTCAGATGTGACTCTGGGCTGGGCTCCCTTTCTACTGCAGGTTGTCGTCCTGCTTTATACCAGTAAAAGGCAGGTGTTAAATCCCTGCTGCTGACGCGCCTTATCGCCTGTTTTTGGATCGCATCGCAGATCTGGCTGGTCGTTGAGAATATCGCGCAGTGGTGTTTTCGTGTGTTTTTGCGCGGGAACGCCTACTCTGCATATCATTAGCTTTAGTTGTCGCTCTCATCCGTGGCGATGTTTTTTGCAGAAGCTATCGCTGGGAAACTGGCGATATTGGCAGTTTGCACCAGCTTGAGAATAGGGCGATAAATCCATCGCCACTTTTGCGGCGCTAAAGTGCCGGTAAATCGGCGATAAGTCCTTAAGAATATGCCCCTATGTGTGTAACATGTAGATCCCACTGAATTCCACCATCCGGCGCATGGTGGATTTATATTTCTGTTGGGGTATGCAAGACTTGTTTTGGCATGGTGATGTCAACAAGATTTGCCGGCCACTAGCAAGCACCTGTGAGATTTCCTGGGCACTAGTTCGGCTTCCGGTCACCACGGACCCTTCTGGCACCATTTACTTGATGCTGGTGAGCAGCTGCTTCTGGAGCAGATTCTCACCTCGAGAAACAGTTAAATCTATTCAAAAAGCTATTTTCAAGTTAGTATTCTACAAAAAGGACCATTCAGGTTTTTTTTAGTGCATAGTTGTTGTTTTTTTCAACAAGAAGGGTGTGTCCTGGAGATTTCAACTTCCACTTTGTGTTCAGCAGGTTCCTCCCAATGCTTTGTACAACTCCTGGTCCCTTTTCATTTGGATTTCCAGGTGGAAGGATCACTCTCTTTATCTGCTGCATATATATATATTTGGATTTTAAGGACTTTGTTATTGTGATATCACAAGTTGAAAAACGGTTGTATAAGGGGTTGTCTGCTTGATAGAAGGCATGCACCTGTTTTTATTTGTACTTCTATTCAAATTTTATTGTGGTGGGTGGCCTGGAGTTTCAGTAGGGGCCTGGTTACTTTTTTGCATTTCATTTTTAAATTTTTTGTGAGGGAAAAAGGTAGCACAGTTCAATACATTTTCTCCATGTTTGTTAAATTTAGACTATTCATTTATTTTACTATGTTGTCTAGTTTGCCCATGGGTCATCCAGTCAGTACTAGTCATGGGTACATTAAATAACTGTTTCTGTGGTATATGTTGTTTTAAAACATAATTTAGGCCAGGATGGCACTGGATTAAATTAAAAATGTGTTTCTTTTGTATTTCACACTTTTTTCTGCAACAAGTGTATTTTGGTGTGGTAATATTTGATGCCTTGGGAGTATGTGTGTTGTTGTACAATTTGTATAGCTATCTTAATTATCGTTTTGGGCACTGCTCAATTAATGGTAGTGTTTTCTTCAGTGTTACCATGCATCCTTTGTCTGGCCAGGGTGTTTGTGTTTTTGCCATAGGTCACCATTTGTCTTTATTCCATGTGGCAGAGGGCCAATTTGTGAAGTCAGTGTCCATAGGCCTGAATGGACACTTGTAGCCAACCAATGTGCTTTTGCCATAGGCCTGAATGTGTTCTTTGTTGTGTCCATGGCTCCTTGCTTGTCATTGTTGTTTGATCATGTGGCCAGTGGCTATTTTGTGCAGCTAGCCAGTGTGCTTTTACTATAGACCTACATGCGTTCTTCGCTGTGGACATGCTTCCTTGCTTCTTGATGTTTTCTGACCATGTGGCCTGCGGTCATTTTGTGTAGCCAGTCAGTGTGCTTTTTCCACAGTCCTGCATGTGTTCTTTGTTGTCCATGCCTCCTTGCTTGCTGTTGTTGTTTGACCATGTGGCCAGTGGCCATTTGGTGTAGCCAGCCAGCCTGCATTTGCCATAAGCCTGCATGTGTTCCTTGTTGTGTCCATCTCTCCTTGCTTGTTGTTATTTGACCATTTGACCTGTGGTCATTTTGTGTAGCTAGCGTGCTTTTACTATAGACCTGCACGCCTTCTTTGCTGTAGTGTAGCTCCTATTTCCCTTATAGGCTCTGCGCATTGGAATAATATATCCTATGGGTTTGACATAGGACTAAGGTCGGTATGTCCCTATCGAGTATATTAAACTTAATTACTTGTGCCAGCTAGCTCAGAGGCCACTAGAAACTTCTTGACGACAAGAAGGGATTAGTTTCTGGCTGCCGCAGAACATGACCACTGTGTTTCCCTTACAGAATCAGGATGTGTCCCAGAGTCGTAGAAACAATAGATAACTATTTCACTCAGCTCAGTCGTGCATGTTTCAGTTATTCTCAGAGTTACACAGAAATAACAGACGGGCGTTTCAATAAAGGATTTATTGAACAGTCTTGTTTCTGTTGTAAGTTATATGTGCTGTTATGATCACAAGACAGTATGCGAGATAAATAATGTACAAGGTGAGCAGTAAAATAAATAATACTGCGTCAGCATTATCTTTTTAGCATGTATGCATTTACATAAAATGACACAACCTAAAAATGCGAGTACTCATACGATGCGTTTCTACCCTAGTTCTATCCCAGTGTACCTAACCTATCCTAGGTATAGGGAGAAGTAGAAGTAGGTGCTGTATTCCTGACTAGAGTATACCAAGAGTAAGTTACGCCTAGTATGTCAAGAGTCTAGTATGCCAAGAGTCCCTCTAGGTTGTAGTCTGCTCCATACCTGAAGAATGAGAGAGGTAGGAATCTCTATCCGGACTCGAACTCCAACACCCCGCAAGGGAAGTTAGATCACTGGAAGCTGGACTTCTGCGTGCAGGAATGACAGTGTCTTCTCAGTGCGTCTGGCCGGGAATCGGGCTCTTCTGAAGTCGAGGTCTCCTCTGATTTACAGGGGTTTGGGAAGGTATATTTATACCTGAAAATGGTAGCATTGACGTGAGTTGGGCAGCGAAAGACGTCATGAATGAATCCCTTAGGGAATAAGAGGTTCATGCATAATGTATGAGTCCTTGAAGAAATCAATAGTCCTGGGCAAGGGAAACTCCCGCAGCCTGAGGGTCTGTTTTTTCATGGACTCGTTGAGACGTTAGGGTGGACGGATGTCGGAAGCCATGCCTGTATTTGGTGTGCATGGTTTATGCCTAAATAAGGCCTGGGATTCTACGCCTATATAAGGGCAGGTTGGGTTATGCCTATATAAGGACATGAGTCTAGAAAGCCCGCTTATGGACACCCTATGAAGTATACAACACCCACTCCTCTTTCGTGGAAACAATGATACTAAAATGCTAAACATCCAAAATGCTAAACATTAAAATAGAGTACCGCATATTAAAACATATCCTAAAAGTATTTAAAAGACATATTTAAAATGCAAAGGTTTCTGTACATTTATAAGCAAAGCTTTTCATTTCCTGCATAAAGTGTGAAATAAATGCAATCGGAATGATAAATAAAAAGCAATATTTACATATGACGAAAATGATCGATAAGTTTGTTCAAAATCAAAGTCATTTCCTATCATGAAATTTAAATGAACTGATTTAGACACACAAGATGACTAAGTGTCCCTGGAAGTACTGCCAAGTCTGTATTATAAGGCCAGTTCTACTATAAGCAGATTGAAGTGCCATTTTTGTGTTCGAAAAATGAAAAAAGTTCAAATTTTGGTAATGTTCCAGGTCTTTGAAAAACGAAGACCAAATTGTTGCTGTTGCACTGGAACAAAGTATGCCGAATTAGAGTCAGTTCACGGGTCTGGTGTAAACATGAGATCATCTATTTCAATAGACAAAACATCATCCACTGTCGATGGTGTAAGTTCGAACACCTCACGTAAGAGATTGACCGCACAAAGATGGGAAACACCGCCCACAGCATAGGTCGCCGCAGCAATGTTCGCGTCCGTTGTTACCTGTGTACCTGGAGTTGTTTCTCGTACCTCAGCAGCAGCAGGAAGCGTCTGTGAGATCTCAATGAATGCTGACATCAGTATTGGGAGCCTCTGGGGACAACACGAAGCATGGACCGTTATCGGGACCAGCAAAGTATCGACGTCCTTTGGCGCAGCTGATGGATATGTTAGACAAGCGTCCAACACGCATTCTTCACCGCATAGCAGGCAGCGTAGAACAGGTAAGATGCAATCATGCCAGATTGGTCGGAATGACAGGAACCATGTGGTATTAAGGTCCCGTAGACGAGTCATGCCCAATAGTTGTACTATTCGCTCACGGCACTTTCTTTCAAGGAGAGCTTTCTCCATTTCGCTCGGAGTTATTTCTGCGAAGTGGCTGGCCATAGCGCAATAGCAGACAGATGAATAGAATTCCCGCAACAAGTGCTAGAATCAATGGTATGCCACCAAACACCGAATGTGCAAAGTTCGGAATGATTCCAAGTATTGCCTGGAACGATGCTAAGAGACCGGTGCAAATGCTCTTAAATACATGTACAATTCCTGTTGTATCTGACATGTTGAAGATATGTGATAACATTTCTACGAAATGTATAGGGCAGTTTGTACGTATTAAATTCTGTATCTCAGCCGAAGTCCTTGCAATTTGTAGATCATAGGTTTCTTTGGCCGAGGTCAAAGGCACTGTTTGCTGTAAAAGCATGGCTTTCATTCTGCTTAAAGTATCAAATCTTATAAAAGAGACACTCAGTGAAGGCCATAAAGCCGACTCCCTGACTGTGTCTATCGGGGAAACAATACTTGCATACAGCAAGTGACCCTGGAGTTGACCGTTACTAGATATGGGATGCCGGGCAACATTCCACAGCAGCTCTGATCATTCAACATGAGGTAACTCCCATTAGAAAGTTGTCCAAACGTTGGTTTAATCACAGCAGCTGGTGAACCGTGCTGATGGCAAGACAAGTTTGCCGCAGAACCATTACAAGCTCCGTGCAAAATAATGTCCTGACATATGAGTGAACCGGTCAGTGCAGGTTTACAGTTAATACCGCTAAGAAACACTTCACGATCCCCACTCCAACATTTATGTGTATACGGTAAATTCCAAGATGTCTTAATGTATTCCCTACCCAACCTTTCATATTTGCCTGCTTGCATCTGTCTGAGGCAATACTGGAACTGAAAAGTTGTCACAGGTAATGTTATTTTTCCATGAATAAGCCATTCTGTAGCTGGTTTTTCTGCCACTGTGAATGGTAATTTGTCAATTTTTTCAATGCTCAGCACTGTATACCTCGCTCCTCTTTGTGCCAATTCGATCTGTTTATCAGTCAGATTGTATTCTGCAAACAGGGACGACGTGTTGATGAAACGCCAAGGCACATAGCCCGCTCGCAAAGATTGCAGCGTCCATGTCAATAACACAATAGAACGTAATTGAGACTGACCTTGTTGTAACATAGCCAAATCTTGTTCTAGAATGTCGATAGCAGAGGATACAATGCCATCCAATGAATAAATTCTGGAGGACAAAGTTGTTAACCCATTGTCGACTACAGAGAGTGTTTTCTCTAAATTAATACGATCAAGTTCACGTATTCGTTCTGCAGCCTCTATCTGTGACACTTTCCATGCTTCGTTATAAACAGCGTAGATGCCGGCATATATGAAACGTTTTTGACGCGGTTTTCTTGGTCCAAGCAAGAATTCCCTAAGATCTGCGTCATGTGCAAGTAAGGTTAAGTGTTGCTTCACATCCTGTAGTGTAGATTTATGCAGCCAATCGAGGCATAATTTTCCTACACTATATGTTGTTACGTACCCCCGGATGTTGTCTTTGGACATATCTTGGGTCTGGCCTATGAAGAGCAAAGCCCTGAGTTTTGTTCAAGAACCTTTCCTGACAGTTATTTGTGTCTGTGGGCCAGATCAACCATTTATTCCAATTTGAATTGGTTCTGTTGAGTTGTAGTATATTGTCAACTGTCACCACTGCCTTTGTTTTATTATCACTGGCAGGTGTTGGCACAGAAGGTGTTTTCATCTCTTTGATCTTGGCTAATCCAAGACAAGATGTCTGTTGGACGGTGTCATTCAAAAACAGTATTTGTTCAGGGATTATGCAGGCCCTAAATAAAGCTTCCATACCCTGTACTTGCCAATCTTTACTACCCCAGACAGTTTTTGTCTCAATTGTGTCTTTCCATAAGTCGAAACCCTGTGTAGACAGTTGGGCAATAAATGCTTCAGAGTAAATCTGTTTTGTATTTGTTAACATAATTTTCAGTCCTGTCTTGTTTACATTTTTATAGTAAAACGTTTCTGGATCAGATGTATTATAACCTGAAAAATATGGAAATTTACTAGCAAAAGTTTTCGAACTACCTTGTGGTGGTGTAGGACAATGTTCCCATTGATTATACATAAATATATTTCTTGGATATGCAGTTTTGTGCAAATAATGATGACCATAGTGGTTATAACAATACAGTTCTTCGTAATCAGTTGTACCCTCTAAATATTCATTTTTAGAAAATGCAGCAGATTTTTCTAGATCAAACATTATATCTTGAACAGTCTGTAAGTCCCAATCATCTGAATAGGTACTGGACGTTATCAATTCGCTTAGTGAAATTTTAAACAAATGTGGAATGTTCAATTGTTCACTTGGGCCGAATATTTCATAATCTGTTTTGTCCCACACTATACCATCCTGTATAGGAACAGCTGTGATGTTCACTGATGACAAGTCTCTTGCTTCACGATGGGAAGATTTATGTGGTTTCAAAAGCACGTTTATGTCCTTTCCTTCAATGTTCACATGGATGTATCTGCCACCTATAAGCATGCTTACTGTTGTTACCAAAGCTAGCCAGAGCAGGAAAACAAAAAGTCCAGATGTAATCCAGAGTTCAATCCATGGAGAAACCAGATAAGTCTTTTTCAGAAAGTGAACAAAGTCTTGTACTTGCTGCTTGAATTTTGATGATGCTGGCGTCGTTTCAGGTTCGCTTGGATCCTCTGAGAACGTATCAAAGTCAATGAAATAGCCAGAAGCAGTTCTGTCAATTGTTGGAATTGCATCAGGATTCGTTGAAATCACAGGAACCAGTTCTTCACGAGTCACGTTGGTGTAGACAGGTGTATTTGGACGAACTGTTATTTGGTTTTCAAGAGGGATGAGTTCCATAGCTTGGTTGCATAGTCCTTCATTCGTTACAGCTGAATTCTCGATCGTGATCAGTCTTTCAGTCTGAACCTCTTGAATAGTAGCGAGAGGAGTGCGTCTGCTACTAGGTCGGAGTCCACGAGGCCTACTGCTTAGTATTGGCCACATACTGTGGTTTGATCAGGTCGATTGACACAAATCTTTTCTCCTTTCTTCCAGCAAGGGGCGGCAGAAGTACTGTCCTTGTTCCTCGAACAGCTAGAACAGGTACCGGTTGTCTGTAAGAAGGTCCAAATTCCTTCTTGTCCGCGATTTTTTCTCTGACCAGATCCCCAACTTTTGGAATCCAGACAGGCCTTGCTGGGACCGCCGATTTTTCCCCAGTGGTGGTTGGCTGTAAGGATACGTTGCTTTGTTTCGTTCTTAACTTGTTAAGTTCCTGTAAAACAGCCAAACGATCTTTGATATCAAATTCTTTTTGTCCACCACTGTGCCTACGTGTTCTAAGTCTGGAACCCACATTCTTGTCCCAAATAGGACCTCATATGGAGTGACTCCCCTAGAGAACTTCTTGGCAGATTGTTAAGAGCGCGCTGAACGCTAATGAGGTGTTTGACCCACCCATCACCCGAACCTAATACCCTAGCTGTTATAGATTGCTTTATGTCCCGGTTTTTCCTTTCCACAACAGAATTTCCCTCAGGATGGAATGGAGAGGAGTACCGCAATGCAACGCCCAGACTGGCCATGGCCTCCTTGTAAGCCCTAGAGCTAAACGCAGGACCCTGGTCAGAATGAAACGTGCCTATTGCGTATGTGCCGATAAAGACTCGCAAATCTTTTATAACAGTTCGAGCGTCAGCTGAGCGCTGAGGCCATAACCATAGGAACCTAGATTTAGTATTTGCGGGAATGCCTATGTCCAGTAGGACGCTGGCGATTAGATAGCCTAATGCTGTCTAACAGTGGTGTCTGCACTGGGCTGCCGCATTCGCTGCATGGTGTCTGATGGCTCTCTCGCTGTAATTTGCAGTCTAAGCAATTGTTGATGAATATGTGAATGTGTGTATTCATTCCAGGCCACCAGTACATCTCTTTTAACTTCAAAATTGTTTTTGAGATCCCTTGATGTGACAGACCCTCCCCCAAATGTGTTTCATAAATCAAGGCTGTTCTTCGTTCCATGTTTGGAATTACCCTATCCCCCACTCCAGGGATTCGAGCAAAAGGAACGTTATTCGCATCAATTACATAAGAGTACTTGAGTGGAAACTTTTTTGGTAATGCTGCACTGCTGCCTTTGCTTGAAGCATTGACAGCTAACATTATCTCACCGTCTATTTTTGTTTTTGAACGAGTGATCGCAGCTACGGAAGCCGTCTGAACAGCCCCCTTCGCGGCTTCGTCAGCCAATGAATTCCCTGCAACGTGAACGCCATCACGCTGATGACTCAGTGTGTGAATCACGTGAGCCTTTGGTAGTTCGTTTTTCAACAGAACTACTTGTTCCCAAAGCAGTTTGTGCTTAATTGTGCCACCTTTTGCATCCTTAAAACCATTTTCAAGCCAGGTTCGTATATAGTCATTATACGACTGAACACAGTAAAAGGAATCGCACACTATCAGTGTGAGGAATTCTCGATCCGTACTTTCAAGTGCCAGTTTGAATGCCTGTAGTTCAGCTCGCTGAGCTGTACAATCACCTAGTGACTGAGTTTTTGTGACCATAGGTCTGAAGATGCCATTTCGTATGCGACCTTTAACGATAGCACACGCTGCACTGTAAGCTTGCTTACTCCCTGTTGCGGGCTGTGCGGATCCGTCAGTGTAAATTACGAATTCATACTGATCGAGGGGCAGAATCTCAGTGGGCAGAGGACATTCTTGTTCATATTGGAGAAATGCCTGTGTTTTTAAATCTGGATCAAATACATATTCAACATCAGTTGCAGCAAGAGAATTAACCCATTGTATCCATCTCGGATGTAAAGCTTTAGCATTGGGAATGCTCGCTTTTGTGACTGCTTCTAAAGCTGGTACTGGGGTAACGACAATTATGCGTTTCCCTTGGGCTAAGGCTCTTTCTTTTGCTACAGCTGTTTGAACTGCTGTCAGAATTTTTTCAGTTGAACTGAAGCGCATTTCTGCTTGTGTGTACAAATGTGATTTGTACGCGATTGGTACTTTCTCACCCTCATTAAAGGTTAAGTAAGTGAATCCACATTGACCCGAAATTATTCGAATCACCAAATTTCTTTGACTTACGCGTGTTTGTAAGTGATTTGTTGCTAACATGTTAGCCTGGAGTGAACGCAAAATTTCTGTGTGTTCCTGTGTCCAGTTTTTGATTGAAAAATCAGGTTTGATTAGTGCGTAGAGAGGTTTAACCCTTTCTGCGTAGTTTAGAATGTATGTTCTACCAAAATTGAGGAAACCCAGGATTGATTGTAAGTTTTTTAGCGTCTTAGGAGGTTGGATCAGCGCACACTTCTCTAGAAAGTTAGCTGCCAAGCTCTTGCCTTCACTTGAAAGCTCATATCCCAAAAATAGGACATTGAGATGGGCAATTCGGGACTTTTTAAAGTTGAACTTATAGCCCTCAGAGGCGAATCCCAATATAATGGTGCTCACCCTGTTCAAGTGTTTTTCTAAGTCATCGTCTGTCAGATAAATATCATCGACATAGGACAATGCCTCGTTGTCATAAATTTGTAGCAACTCCGTTACTCTCGCTGAGAATAAACCTGGGCTGTTCTTGAACCCTTGTGGGAGTCGACAAAAGTGACGCTGGGTCCCCATTATGGAGAATGCCGTTAAGTACCTACTTTCAGGTGCTATATTTTGACAAAAGAATCCATTTGAGATGTCTAATGTGGTTTTGTATTTTTTGCGCACAATGTTATTCATTAATGCTGTGCTATGTGCATTTTGCACTGCAAAAGTTTTAGAACAAGTGTTTAAATGTCTGTAGTCCAAAACTAGACGATATGTATTGTCTGGTTTGGAGACAGGAAACAAAGGATTGTTCATAGATGAGGTGCTAGTTTCAATCACCCCTTGGTATTCAAGTTGATTTAAAATCTCCCTGACCTGTTTTTTAGCTTCTTGCTTAATTGGATACTGCCTCTGTGCAGTAGGTTCATGTTTCAGATGTATTTTATGGTGAGGGGAGTCCTCATCCCATCCTACATGATTTTTATATAATGCTGGAGCCTGGGCTACTGCCCATTTTCTGGCATATGTATATTTTAAGTGAATTGGAATGTGATTGGAGAAGGCAGGCATAATCATGTCCTCGCCGTGTGGGCACTCCCTGACAAATTGTGGTGGCCAGTCTTTTTCTGCTAGAAGTATGTCATAACCCTTTGATAGTTTTTCCCAAAAAGTGCTTTAACCTGTCTAGGTTTGTCTCCCTCCATCCGGAGTGTTATTTCATATAACCTTTGTGGAGTACTAACCCTGGTGTCTACAGTTTCTACCGTAATGTACTCATTCAAGTCCACTATCTCCAGAAGTTCCATCAGGTTCTGGCGAGCTATTGTGACTTCTGCTGCACTGTCCAGCATCGTCTGAGCCCATTCCCCGTTTTTGAGTTGTGATCTCATTATTCTCGGCATGTCTTATCTTCAGACCTGCTACTTTCTTTTTGGAGAATTGAGGTTTAGCTTTAATTTTTGTTGCGTGCTTGTCGTCTTTCGATTTCACGCGTTCTTCTCTATGTTCTGTACGTCCTCTTCTTTCCGAAGTCTGTGATGAGACCTGAAAGGGACGAGAGGAACGTGTATCATTATCTTGATACCTATCAGGTTTTCTCAAATTATCCCTATTCCTGAGGTTATACCTCCTTTCAGAGGGCTCCTTTGAGGAGACCTACCTCGGGATTGAGATCTTTTCTCGTTTGAATTTTGTTTGTTAGATTCCCACTTCTTTTTAGAAGATGTAGGAGTTTGTTTAATTGAGTCCTTCTCAGAACTTTCAGATAGTTTTGGTTTAACTGGTCTCCCACCCAAACTATCTCTGCCTAATTCTGCATATGACTGCTCTATAATTCTGGGTAGCTCTGTTTGATGTTCTGTAACATCGAATTCCCTTAGTTTTTGTCGGATCGCCACTGCTGCTGCCTCCCCTTTAATATTAGATAATATTATTGTTGAGACCTGTTCAAAATTTTTCAGTAATTTCATACCTAAATTTAAAGCAGGCTCTGCTCCATATTCGTTTTGAATCTGTTTTAGGACATCTGGTATTACCGCAATTGACGGAATGCCGTGTGTTTTAGTGTAGATGGCAGCAAAGACTGAGCCCCAAGTGGTGCAGTCTTCCAGTTGTGGTGTGATCCCCATTGGTAAACTAATGGTTAGGATTCTGTGTTTCTCATGCGGGCTAGTATTTGGAAATACTGCTTCGATTTGAGTAATTTTTTGAGCTATCCAAAACGGAATTTGCTCCCGCTTAGTGGGCATTTTACCCATGACTGCGTATAGAGTCTGTGGTGTAATTTTTAGTGTACTCCCCTGTGGAGGAGCTTGATTTGGAAGTGTTAATGGTTGTTGGACTGTGAAAGTCCTCATGACATATTGAACCAATTGTCTGTAGATTTTTATTAACTCTGTGAGTTGATTAAGTAGTTCCTCGTCTGACATTATTTCGATGTCTGGATGAGGTGTGTAGCCGGCTAGAATCGGCCATGTTGCTCCTGGTCTGCCTAGCGGACCGAGCCTGGTTATATTTCTGTGATGTTTTAGGGCGCTTTAAACCAGAGCTGGTGCTCCTGGTATGTTAATGGAATTTCAATATCCTCGAAAGGAATGTATTCCTCCGGTTGTTCATCTTCTTTGTAGAAGTTAAACAAGTGAGTTACTGGATTAGATTCAGGAAATATTACCCATGAATAGAATACCTCTGTCTGAAAGGATTCGTGTGCCTCTATCACGAAAACTGCTCTACCTCCTCTTGGAGATAGGCCATGTTTTATAAGTTTTAGAGTAATGGCTCTTCTTAAGTTAGGAGGAATGTCCTTGACACCCTCTTCGGCTTCATTTAAACCTGTGTTGTTAAATAACGCTGCTTGGGCTGGTTCAGCCGCAGCTACACCGTTTTCGGCGTCTACATTCATTTTGTAGAACTAGTTTCAAGGAAACAAAGATAAGATGCACAATATTGTGGAACAGTCTATCCTTCAACGTTGAGCAAACCAAACAGCTAATATATAGGGGCCTCCCTATGTAGCCGTGGCGGATATTAACCCTGCCCACTCCAGACGTCTTTTGGAGTATATGGGGTAGGGGTCTCTGAGAGAAAAATAAAAGTGCACAGCTGAGTTACTCAGTATCTAACGTTGAATTACTGCCTTACCAAACGTTGGGCGCCATGTAGTGTAGCTCCTATTTCCCTTATAGGCTCTGCGCATTGGAATAATATATCCTATAGGTTTGACATAGGACTAAGGTCGGTATGTCCCTATCGAGTATATTAAACTTAATTACTTGTGCCAGCTAGCTCAGAGGCTACTAGAAACTTCTTGACGACAAGAAGGGATTAGTTTCTGGCTGCCGCAGAACATGACCACTGTGTTTCCCTTACAGAATCAGGATGTGTCCCAGAGTCGTAGAAACAATAGATAACCATTTCACTCAGCTCAGTCGTGCATGTTTCAGTTATTCTCAGAGTTACACAGAAATAACAGACGGGCGTTTCAATAAAGGATTTATTGAACAGTCTTGTTTCTGTTGTAAGTTATATGTGCTGTTATGATCACAAGACAGTATGCGAGATAAATAATGTACAAGGTGAGCAGTAAAAATAAATAATACTGCGTCAGCATTATCTTTTAGCATGTATGCATTTACATAAAATGACACAACCTAAAAATGCGAGTACTCATACGATGCGTTTCTACCCTAGTTCTATCCCAGTGTACCTAACCTATCCTAGGTATAGGGAGAAGTAGAAGTAGGTGCTGTATTCCTGACTAGAGTATACCAAGAGTAAGTTACGCCTAGTATGTCAAGAGTCTAGTATGCCAAGAGTCCCTCTAGGTTCTAGTCTGCTCCATACCTGAAGAATGAGAGAGGTAGGAATCTCTATCCGGACTCGAACTCCAACACCCCGCAAGGGAAGTTAGATCACTGGAAGCTGGACTCTCTGCATGCAGGAATGACAGTGTCTTCTCAGTGCGTCTGGCCGGGAATCGGGCTCCTCTGAAGTTGAGGTCTCCTCTGATTTACAGGGGTTTGGGAAGGTATATTTATACCTGAAAATGGTAGCATTGACGTGAGTTGGGCAGCGAAAGACGTCATGAATGAATCCCTTAGGGAATAAGAGGTTCATGCATAATGTATGAGTCCTTGAAGAAATCAATAGTCCTGGGCAAGGGAAACTCCCGCAGCCTGAGGGTCTGTTTTTTCATGGACTCGTTGAGACGTTAGGGTGGACGGATGTCGGAAGCCATGCCTGTATTTGGTGTGCATGGTTTATGCCTAAATAAGGCCTGGGATTCTACGCCTATATAAGGGCAGGTTGGGTTATGCCTATATAAGGACATGAGTCTAGAAAGCCCGCTTATGGACACCCTATGAAGTATACAACACTTGCTTGCTGTTGTTGTTTGACCTTGTGGACGGTGGCCATTTTGTGTAGCCAGCGTGCTTTTGCCATAGGCCTGCATGTGTTCTTTGTTGTCCATGCCTCCTTGCTTGTTGTTGTTGTTTCACTGTTAGAACTGGGGGTCTCTAGTTGGCAATGGTTTGCACCTTTGTCCAAATAGGGACCCTTGCTTCTAGTCAGGATAAGGGGGAAACACTCCTAAAATAACCCCTGCTCACCCCCTGGTAGCTTGGCACGAGCAGACAGGCTTATCTCAGAGGCAGTGTGTAAGCATTTGTGACCACATACAGTAATACAGTGAAAACACTACAGATGGACACCACACAGGTTGTTTATGTAAAAATAAGTAATCTTTATATAGACTTATCACAAGACCCAATAGCAAAAATCCACAATACTGTAATCAAAAATAGACTTAAAATGATAGAGACAGTTCACGTTATCTTCAAAAATAGGATAGTCAATCAAATAAAGCTTGTAGCAACAAATAACTCCACTTGGAGTTATCACGACGTCGTGACCGGTGGAAATCCCAAGCACGGGCGCCGACCGCGAGGTGCGCGGCGTCGGGCCCGGAGTCGAGCAGACCCACAAAGAACAGTACCTGGAATTCGATGAAAACAAAGACGGTGCACGGCGTCGGGGAGGTGATGCTTCGTTGGCGCCGGCGGCGTCGGTTCCTTACGACCCCAGGGGAGGTGATGTCTCGGTTCCTTACTGCAGCGCAGGGGAGGTGAGGCGTCGGTTCCTTACTGTGTCGGGAGGTGACGTCACGGATGGCGGCGAGGCGTCGGTTCCTTACGATGGTGCGGCGTCGATGGATTCGGGGTCACCCACGTCGAGGATCGGCTCCGCGATGATGAAGCCCTGGCGTCGGTGAAGTCGGGCTGCGGTGCGAGTCGGGACGGTAGCGCCGTGAGCGTCACGAGCGGTGTCCTCGGCTCCGGTGCAGGCAGCGGCCTCGATGACGGCTTCGGAGTCGATGTCGCACGGCGTCGGCAGGCGTCGGGCTCTACGGTGCAAGTCGGGCGGTGCGTCGTGCTCTTCACGAGCGGTGCCCACGGCTTCGGTGCAGGTTACGGCGTCGCTCGCCGGCGTCGGTGTTGCAATTTCTCTGTTAGCAGCTAAAACAGCAGTTCCAGATGCAGGCAAACAGAAGGGGTGAAGTCTTTGTGTCCCTGTGACTTCAGGCAGGAGGCAAGCTCAGTTCAAGCCCTTGGAGATTCCCTTCTTCAAGATGACAAAGCACAGCAAAGTCTTTTCTCCTGTCCTTGGCAGAAAGCAACCACTGCAGGCCAACCCCAATCAGCAAAACAGCACAGGGGCAGTACTCCTCCTTCAGCTTCTCCGGTTCTTCTCCTTGGCAACAGGTTTCTTGATTTCCCAGAAGTGATCTAATTTCCTAGGGGTCTGGGTCCCCTTTTATACACCTTTTCCCCTTTGTTCTCTGAAGGCAGAGAGGCCTTTGCCTAGTCCAAACCAGTTCTGGTCAGTCCTGGAGCACTTTGTTTTTCTGACTCCTTCTTTCCTTTGAGAGTGAGGGGCAGAGCCATCAGACGCCCGGCAGGAGGTGGAGCCAGCATTGTGGAAGGCAGGCACAGCCCTATTCAGACCCAGGTGCAACTCCTCCCTCCACTCTGGATGCAGACCTTCCTATTCAGCCCTGTGCTGACTCACCCTGCCTCCTGGAATCCCCCAGCCCCTGTCACTCACAAATCCAGACACACAATACACAACCTGAGCAGAGGCAGCTGGATGGTTTAGGCAAGAAAATACCTACTTTCTAAAAGTGGTATTTTCAAACAAAGAATGTTAAAACCAACTTCACTAAAAGATGTATTTTATCATTCTGAGTTCAGGCATACTAAATTCGTTTTTCTACCATGTTCTCTGGGTCAGTTAGGATTATAAGGTGTAATAATCAAAACTGCCCATTCTGGCCTATGGAGAACAGGTAGCCTTGCAATAGTGAAAAACGAAAATGGCTGTAATTCACTATTAGGACATGCCACACACACCAGGGCATGTCCTACCTTATACTTACAATGCACCCTGCCCTTGGGCCTACCTTAGGGGTGTCTGATATGAAGATAAGGGAAGGTTTAGGGACTGGCAAGTGGGTGCACTTGCCAAGTCGCACATGGCAGTCACAGACTGCACACAGGCTCTGCAATGGCAGGCCTGAGACACATTTTACAAGCTGCTTCTGTGGGTGGCACAACCAGTGCTGCAAGCCCACCAGCAGCATTGGATTTACAAGCCCTGGGCACACGCAGTGCACTGTACTAGGGACTGACAAGTAAACCAATCATCCAATCATGGAGTCACTAATCCATAACACAATTTATCATGGGGAGAGCATATGCACTTTAGCACTGATCAGCAGTGGTAAAGTGCCCAGAGTCATAAAACCAACAAAAACAGGTCAGAGAAAATATAGGAGGAAGGCAAAAGTTCAGGGATGACCCTGCAAAAGGGCCAAGTCCAACACAACCCCTTCCAGCCAAAACGCAGGGGAGACCAATCACTACCCTGATGGGCTTCTCTGCTTTGGGCGATAGAACCTGGACCCTGGCCCACAACAGCAGGGGCATACTCCAGTTCTACGCCAATCTGAACCTATTTGGATCCCTCTGTCCATACTCTCAGGGCCCACCCAGCTAACCCATGGGGAACCCTTCTCCTCAACTGTGGACACCACCTGTGCAGCACCTAACCTTAGCTTGCTCACAGGTGTGTCCCAACCGACAGACAGCAAGCCACAGTGGCCACTGACAGCCGTCAGTGATGAGAGCCAGGCCCCAGGCCTTTCATGGCTCTCCAACCTCTGTGGTGTCAGAGAGCGGGGGGCAGTAGCCCCAGGTGCCTGGCACCCTTTGTCCACTCTCCCAACCGTCAGGTCAGGTATGACATCCTGACACTGACCCACCAGCCCCGGGCCTGTAACCGGCGGCTGGACAGGAGACTGGGGTGGGCTCTCCCACACCTGGTCCTCCTCCTTGGGGCTCTGCACCCTCCCACCTGGAGCTGTACCCCTTCCAGAATTGTCAGGGCACCTGTGGCAGGGGTCCTGCACAGCTCGCCCACCAGTTCAGGGGTTCTATCCTGCAACTGGGATCCCAGCATAGGGTCTGTACCCTTAGACTGGGTAGAGGCCAGGGGTGAGGCTGTCCTCTCCCCGCCCCCTTACTGGGGTCCTGCACCCTCCCACCTGGAGTGGTGCCCCAGAAGACAAACTGGTAGGGGCACTGTTAGCAGCTGCCCCTTCCTCCAGGTCAGGGGACACCCTGAACCTGGTCCTCCAACCCAGGGTCTGTACCCTTAGGCTGGACCTGTGCCTGGCAACCCAGGACTTCCGGGAGGGTACACCAACCCCCCAAGGGAAACACACTCCTCTAGAGTTGTGTAATAATCTGCCTGGCGCACCAGGACTTCCTGGGGAGCACGCATGCCCCCAGAGGGTAACACATCTCTCATGTGTTGTGTGACAGTCCGCCTGGCGCAGATCTCCCGACCCCTGTCCATCTGACAGCGCGCGAAGATCCCCCAGGACAGAAGTGGTGTCACCATGGTCATTCACTGGTGACTCAGCCCTTCTGGCTGGTCCCTGACCCACTGGTTCTTCCACTGGGGACTCTCTCCCCCTCTCACCCCTCACTCTGGACTTCTGCACCCTCCCAAGTGGAGCGGCACTGCCAGATACCAGAAACACTGGAGCTCCATTTACAGACGCTCCAGGTTCTCTAGACACTAGGAGATCCTCCTCAACAGGCGGCCCATCAGGACAGCCTAGGCTCCCTACCTGGTGTTCCCTTAAAGAACCATCCAGGCTCTGAGACTGGGTTTCGGGTACCTTGGGACACGCAGCCCCACACTCACTCCTTCTCCACTGAGACCGGACGTGAGCCCCTACACCCCTCCCACTACACCGGGACCTAGCTGGGCTACTCTGAACCACTTCCACCACTCTGGGCTGGAAGATACCTGAGCCACTCCTCTTAGGGTCACTCCTCAATGCCTTTTCAGACCCTCTGGAAACCACCAAAAGGTCTTCCTCCCTCGTGAGCTCCTGGGGTCAGAGAACTCACTCTCCAACAGGTGTTGGCATAGCTCTGGAAAACAGGGACTTACAGTATGCTCTCCCACAATTGGATCACACAACCCCTCACAGGTGTTAACCAAGTTATCCTTCACCTCACCATCCAGTGCCTCACACATGTACCCCACACCCCTCTGCTGAGATTGGCAAGACAGTATCTGACTGTCTCTGTCACTCAACCCACACTCTTCTGGGCGGTCTTCACACTCACACCCCAGGAATTCAAACATGGGGGAACCCTCTCCCTGCACCTCTCATCTAGAGTCAGTAGAGTGTCCCTCCCACCACTAGGACTATGAACCCCTGTGCCAGTTCCCCAATCCACCTCAGGGACGCTGCGCACCACTGGAGCTACCTCATACCCTTGAACCTCCTGGTGTATATTAACCCCCTCCAAGTCAGGCACCACATCTCTGGGTGTGTGTACTACTCCTCAGCACTAGGTAATACAATTTTGCTGCCACCAGAGGGAGGAATCCCTAAGCCCCTGGCTTTGAACTCCAACACCCTCATCATTCTCTCATGCTCTAAAAGCATCTTCCTTTCTTCCATGGCCAACCTCTTACTTTCCAACTCCAATTTCTTATGCTCAAGGCTATCATGGCTTCCCTGTTTTAGTTTGGCCATTTCCATTTCATGCATCCTGCTTTTGTCCCTGTCCTCCAGCTCCTCTGGAGACAGGCCCTTTTGAGAAACACTGCTGCCCTCCCTGGAAGCGCTCTCCTCCCAGTTAAGCCCAATGGCCCCTCAAGCTGCCCATCTAAATTCTCTGCCTCCTCCACAGGCTCCTCGGACTGCCCACTGGCATTCCGTCGCTTCCAACCAGGCTCTCAGCGCCTTGTGAAACTCCTCCTTCCTGGTGAGGCCTCTCATAGAGATTTTAAACTTTTTGCAAACAGCTTTGAGTTCTGGCACAGTGTAGGTATCAACCCTATCTTCTTCAAATTCAATATCTGCAGGTGCAATGGATCCTTTTTGCTCATGGTGAAAATTGGCAGTTCTCAACAAAAATAAAGGTTCCAAAGAAAAAAAGTCCTATCAAAGGTATGTGGTCGCGTATTGGTCTGCACTCACTAGTAGTGTACACCAATCACTGTATATGAATCACAAATGCAAGTCCAAATCCTCACCGCTGACCACCAATGTTAGAACTGGGGGTCTCTAGTTGGCAATGGTTTGCACCTTTGTCCAAATAGGGACCCTTGCTTCTAGTCAGGATAAGGGGGAAACACTCCTAAAAATAACCCCTGCTCACCCCCTGGTAGCTTGGCACGAGCAGACAGGCTTATCTCAGAGGCAGTGTGTAAAGCATTTGTGACCACATACAGTAATACAGTGAAAACACTACAGATGGACACCACACAGGTTGTTTATGTAAAAATAAGTAATCTTTATATAGACTTATCACAAGACCCAATAGCAAAAATCCACAATACTGTAATCAAAAATAGACTTAAAATGATAGAGACAGTTCACGTTATCTTCAAAAATAGGATAGTCAATCAAATAAAGCTTGTAGCAACAAATAACTCCACTTGGAGTTATCACGACGTCGTGACCGGTGGAAATCCCAAAGTGCGGCGCCGACCGCGAGGTGCGCGGCGTCGGGCCCGGAGTCGAGCAGACCCACAAAGAACAGTACCTGGAATTCGATGAAAACAAAGACGGTGCACGGCGTCGGGGAGGTGATGCTTCGTTGGCGCCGGCGGCGTCGGTTCCTTACGACCCCAGGGGAGGTGATGTCTCGGTTCCTTACTGCAGCGCAGGGGAGGTGAGGCGTCGGTTCCTTACTGTGTCGGGAGGTGACGTCACGGATGGCGGCGAGGCGTCGGTTCCTTACGATGGTGCGCGTCGATGGATTCGGGGTCACCCACGTCGAGGATCGGCTCCGCGATGATGAAGCCCTGGCGTCGGTGAAGTCGGGGCTGCGGTGCGAGTCGGGACGGTGCGTCGTGAGCGTCCGCGAGCGGTGTCCTCGGCTCCGGTGCAGGCAGCGGCCTCGATGGCGGCCGGAGTCGATGTCGCACGGCGTCGGCAGGCGTCGGGCCTACGGTGCAAGTCGGGCGGTGCGTCGTGCTCTTCACGAGCGGTGCCCACGGCTTCGGTGCAGGTTACGGCGTCGCTCGCCGGCGTCGGTGTTGCAATTTCCCTCTGTTAGCAGCTAAAACAGCAGTTCCAGATGCAGGCAAACAGAAGGGGTGAAGTCTTTGTGTCCCTGTGACTTCAGGCAGGAGGCAAGCTCAGTTCAAGCCCTTGGAGATTCCCTTCTTCAAGATGACAAAGCACAGCAAAGTCTTTTCTCCTGTCCTTGGCAGAAAGCAACCACTGCAGGCCAACCCCAATCAGCAAAACAGCACAGGGCAGTACTCCTCCTTCAGCTTCTCCGGTTCTTCTCCTTGGCAACAGGTTTCTTGATTTCCCAGAAGTGATCTAATTTCCTAGGGGTCTGGGTCCCCTTTTTATACACCTTTTCCCTTTGTTCTCTGAAGGCAGAGAGGCCTTTGCCTAGTCCAAACCAGTTCTGGTCAGTCCTGGAGCACTTTGTTTTTCTGACTCCTTCTTTCCTTTGAGAGTGAGGGGCAGAGCCATCAGGCGCCCGGCAGGAGGTGGAGCCAGCATTGTGGAAGGCAGGCACAGCCCTATTCAGACCCAGGTGCAACTCCTCCCTCCACTCTGGATGCAGACCTTCCTATTCAGCCCTGTGCTGACTCACCCTGCCTCCTGGAATCCCCCAGCCCCTGTCACTCACAAATCCAGACACACAATACACAACCTGAGCAGAGGCAGCTGGATGGTTTAGGGCAAGAAAATACCTACTTTCTAAAAGTGGTATTTTCAAACAAAGAATATTAAAACCAACTTCACTAAAAGATGTATTTTATCATTCTGAGTTCAGGCATACTAAATTCGTTTTTCTACCATGTTCTCTGGGTCAGTTAGGATTATAAGGTGTAATAATCAAAACTGCCCATTCTGGCCTATGGAGAACAGGTAGCCTTGCAATAGTGAAAAACGAAAATGGCTGTAATTCACTATTAGGACATGCCACACACACCAGGGCATGTCCTACCTTATACTCACAATGCACCCTGCCCTTGGGCCTACCTTAGGGGTGTCTGATATGAAGATAAGGGAAGGTTTAGGGACTGGCAAGTGGTGCACTTGCCAGAGTCGGTATGGCAGTCACAGACTGCACACAGGCTCTGCAATGGCAGGCCTGAGACACATTTTACAAGCTGCTTCTGTGGGTGGCACAACCAGTGCTGCAAGCCCACCAGCAGCATTGGATTTACAAGCCCTGGGCACACGCAGTGCACTGTACTAGGGACTGACAAGTAAACCAATCATCCAATCATGGAGTCACTAATCCATAACACAATTTATCATGGGGAGAGCATATGCACTTTAGCACTGATCAGCAGTGGTAAAGTGCCCAGAATCATAAAACCAACAAAAACAGGTCAGAGAAAATATAGGAGGAAGGCAAAAAGTTCAGGGATGACCCTGCAAAGAGGGCCAAGTCCAACATTCACCATGTGGCTGGTGGCCATTTTCTGTAGCCAGCCAGTGTGCTTTTGCCATAGGCTTGTATGTGTTTTTTGTTGTGTCCATGCCTCCTTGCTTGTTGTTGGTTGACCATGTGGTCAGTGGCCATTTTGTGCTGCCAGACACTATGTAAATCCTTTTTTTCCAGTTTTCGAAGCCATTTTTTAAGGAGATTTGAGATAACAGAACATTTGTGCATTTTTTTTTTTTAGAGTTTTATATACGGCGAACTAGACCCGAGACATCGGGTATCAGAGCGCTTTACATGATCACCAGTTTCGTTACAGATGGACACAATCATTTTGTTAGGCACGGGGAGATTAAGTGATTTGCCCAGAATCACAGGATGTTGAGCGTCGTTGACGATACTCGAACCCGGTTCCCCAGCTTCGAGGTCGACCGCTCTAGCCGTTAGGCCACATTCTGGTGGTATGTTGCTTCAGATGTATTTCCAGGCCTTGTAGACATGTCGCTATACATATCAGTTGAAAACACAGAGGTTCTAAAACCAAAATGTTTGCAGGTCTCTTAAGTTTCCATCTTTGTTTTCTTTAGAAATTAGTATCTCCACCAGCAAACTCCATCCTACAATCCAATGAAATATTGTTTCAAACCATGTGTGTACAATGTAAACCCAGGCATGTCACTTCTATAGAACATTTCCAGTATTTCTCGATAACATACATGTATAATCTACCCAGTAGTGTCTTGGACCTATCTTGGACACGTATGATCGAAGGCAGTTTCCCAAAAGCACTACTGGGGCTGTCTTGGTATTCATGTTTGGTTTGTGTATTTCTAAAGATTTAATGACAATAGTTATATATTTCTAGGGATGGAGTTTCTCTCCCTTCATAAGTCTGTTATAGCCCTTCCCAGTGCATTACAGGAAATTCAGTTCAAGATAGTGCATATTTCATATTTTTTCTTGTGGTCTCTTGAGTGTTGAAGCATGGTCAATGCTGTGAGCCCTTGCCACCAGTGTTTCTTTCTACTGAACACTTCAGAAGGGAAAATAGTCTATATTGGGGGAACATAATTTACCACTTAGGGGCCGATTCCGATTCGGGCCGGAAAACGTACCGACCGACTCGGAGCTGGAATTTATTCCGACCGACACGTACCGGTGCAGCCCGACCCGCAAAGTACGATGAAAAGCGTGCAAAATCCGTCCGACTCGTACGGAACACAATACGAACGACCGAACCGCGCGGAAAACAGCTATCCGGCCGGAAAAGCACGCCGAATCGAACCGACCGACACGCACCAGGAAGAATCCCGAACGAAACGTACCCGCGAACTCCGACCCGCCAAGTACGATGCAACGCGTGGAAAACACGACCGAGTCGCACGGAGCTCAAGCCGTACGACCGACACGCATACAAAACAGCGAGCCGAAGCAACCCAATACACCGCGACCGACGCGTACGCAGCACATAAAACAGCACAAACACAGCGTGAACGACTCGGAGAAGCTCGCACGAGACAACTGCAGGGTCCGACTCGGTCAGAAGAACGTCTCCTACATGCACAAAAAGTACAAAGGGAAAAACATACAAAAAAAGGCCAAACAAGCAATTACAAAGCCAATAAATACTGGGGGAAACAGGGAACAAAGACACACCCACAACTCCACCCATATAAAGGACACAAATCTCTACCATGATCCTTTGCAAATTCAAATTACCTGCCAGCACAGAACACCAACAGACAGCAACCACACACACACTCACAGCTCATCCATCACACAAGCCACACACCATCAGCACCTCAACAAATAGCACCCTCACATACACCCAGCAAAACACACACTCACACACCCTCACTTGCACACCAACACACATCACTCACCACCACCACCCATCACCATGCCCCCAAGAAGAATCCAAAGTTCCTAGATAGTGAATTGGAAGTCCTGGTAGATGAGATCCTCAGGGTAGAGCCACAGCTGTTTGGTACACTGGTCCAACAGACCCCCATGTCGCAGAAAACCAAGATGTGGGCGAGGATCGTCGACAGGGTGAACGCACAATCACCATGTTTGCGCACAAAGGAAGACATCCAGAACAGGTGGTATGATGTGCGCAGGAGGGTCAGGGACCTACTGAAGAAGGATTACATCTTGAGCCAACACACCGGCAGTGGCCCTCCTGCCAAACCACTATACCTCAGGCCCTGGGAGGAGAAGGTGCGGGCCATCCTACCACCAGTGAGCGTATATGGACTAGAAAACATCCCAGAGCCTGGTGAGTACACAACCAATATACCCAATATTGTGTGACAATACACACACATCACTGTCAAGGGGATAGTCAAACCATGCACCCTTAGCAAATACACAGCAACAAAAACAGAATCATCCCAAGATGTGTATGTCAGTCAGATAAACACAATACATGCCATCTCATAGTGATATGTAACTGTGTCATGACATGTACAAACCCTACAACAAATAAAGCTAGGCAGTGGCACAAATATAACCAACAAACACTGTCAGATATGTAGCCACCACTACAAAACCACCACACAGGGAATCCCACAGAAAGGAAGGAATTCTGTGTATGCTGGTCAAGTCAGTGTAGCCAATAGCATCATGGGAGTTGTAGTCACAGATATTGCCCACCCTCACAATACGCCCATCAACACCACTCTGAACCATGCTCACATCACAGGGAGTGGAAAACAACTGACAAGATGGCTGACACTGGCTACTGCTGTGGGGAGCACAAGGCCCTGCTGGGAACTGGGCACCAACCAACAGCAGGACCCAACTGACTGACATCCTGAAAGACAACTTGCACTCCCTGCAATGGAAGCACGTTCCATGGTGGGATATCTGGCTGGGTGGGAAGGAGGACTGACAGCTATGACCATAGTTACCAGCAGCTCTTCCCACACACACCCCTAACACAAACTACACACAACACACCTGGGAAAATGCATTGCCTCACACTAAAATCAATTATCCCACAAAGAACCACCACCCTGGGTCATGCTGTGGGAAGCACAGTGACACACATGGGACTTGTAGCCAAACAAACGCCAGGACAACACTGTCAGCCATCCATTCAGCACAGGCACACTACCCCACAGGGAAGCAGAGTCAGAAGGAAGGAAGTATGGGCAAGCTGGGAAGGGGGTGGAGGCAATAGCATGATGGGAGTGGTAGTCACAGATATTGCTCACCCTCACAATTGGCCCATCAACACCACTCTGAACCATGCTCACATCACAGGGAGTGGAAAACAACTGACAAGATGGCTGACACTGGGTACTGCTGTGGGGAGCACAAGGCCCTGCTGGGAACTGGGCACCAACAAACAGCAGGACACCACTGTCAGCCACCTTGCCATTGCTGTCACACCCACACACAGTGAAGTACACTCAAAAGGAAGGAAGGAAGTATGGGAATGCTGGGAAGGGGGGTGGAGGCAATAGCATGATGGGAGTGGTAGTCACAGCTCAATATCCCCAAACCACATGACCCAGCAAGCTCACACTGAAGCATGCACACCTCACAGAGAGTGGAAAGCCCCATCAAAGATGTCTGACACCGGTGCTCTGTTGTGGGGAGCACAAGGCCCTGCTGGGAACTGGCCACCAACCAACAGCAGGACACCACTGTCAGCCATCTTGCCATTGCTGTCACACCCACACACAGTGAAGTACACTCAAAAGGAAGGAAGTATGGGCATGCTGGGAAGGGGGTGGAGGCAATAGCATGATGGGAGTGGTAGTCACAGCTCAACATCCCCAAACCACATGGCCCAGCAAGCTCACACTGAAGCATGCACACCTCACAGAGAGTGGAAAGCCCCATCAAAGATGTCTGACACCGGTGCTCTGTTGTGGGGAGCACAAGGCCATGCTGGGAACTGGCCACCAACCAACAGCAGGACACCACTGTCAGCCATCTTGCCATTGCTGTCACACCCACACACAGTGAAGTACACTCAAAAGGAAGGAAGTATGGGCATGCTGGGAAGGGGGTGGAGGCAATAGCATGATGGGAGTGGTAGTCACAGCTCAACATCCCCAAACCACATGGCCCAGCAAGCTCACACTGAAGCATGCACACCTCACAGAGAGTGGAAAGCCCCATCAAAGATGTCTGACACCGGTGCTCTGTTGTGGGGAGCACAAGGCCATGCTGGGAACTGGCCACCAACCAACAGCAGGACACCACTGTCAGCCATCTTGCCATTGCTGTCACACCCACACACAGTGAAGTACACTCAAAAGGAAGGAAGTATGGGCATGCTGGGAAGGGGGGTGGAGGCAATAGCATGATGGGAGTGGTAGTCACAGCTCAACATCCCCAAACCACATGGCCCAGCAAGCTCACACTGAAGCATGCACACCTCACAGAGAGTGGAAAGCCCCATCAAAGATGTCTGACACCGGTGCTCTGTTGTGGGGAGCACGAGGCCATGCTGGGAACTGGCCACCAACCAACAGCAGGACACCACTGTCAGCCATCTTGCCATTGCTGTCACACCCACACACTGTGAAGTACACTCAAAAGGAAGGAAGTATGGGCATGCTGGGAAGGGGGTGGAGGCAATAGCATGATGGGAGTGGTAGTCACAGCTCCACATCCCCAAACCACATGGCCCAGCAAGCTCACACTGAAGCATGCACACCTCACAGAGAGTGGAAAGCCCCATCAAAGATGTCTGACACCGGTGCTCTGTTGTGGGGAGCACAAGGCCATGCTGGGAACTGGCCACCAACCAACAGCAGGACACCACTGTCAGCCATCTTGCCATTGCTGTCACACCCACACACAGTGAAGTACACTCAAAAGGAAGGAAGTATGGGCATGCTGGGAAGGGGGTGGAGGCAATAGCATGATGGGAGTGGTAGTCACAGATATTGCTCACCCTCACAATTGGCCCATCAACACCACTCTGAACCATGCTCACATCACAGGGAGTGGAAAACAACTGACAAGATGGCTGACACTGGGTACTGCTGTGGGGAGCACAAGGCCCTGCTGGGAACTGGGCACCAACAAACAGCAGGACACCACTGACTGACATCCTGAGAGTCAACCTGCACCCACTGCAAGGGTGGCATGCTTCATGGTGGGATAACTGGGCTGGAGGGAGAAGGATGTCCGGATGTCAACCAAATACCACCAATGCTGGCCATGCACACACCTCAACATTCACATTGAAATGCTTCATGTTGTCAGGACAATGCGCTACACCAATATCAACAGCTGACTGTGACAACTTAGGACAATGCAATGTACAGGCCCGCATCCAGAGGTACAGTCACAACTGTCAGGTGTTTGAACCATTGATGCCTGTAGAAACATTACATACATTGTGTGTCTCTTCCAAATACAGGTGATGATGGGGACACAGCAGCAGACGCTGAGGAGTCCCTGTCCCAGGCTCCGGGGGACACTGAGCTCACTGGTGTGGAACAGCCTCTGCCCACCTCGGATGACGAAGACCTACCTGGCACCTCCGCAGTGAGTCATCATGCAGCACCAGCAGGACCACCAGCTGCACCCCCTGCACCCACCCCTCCAACAACTGCCAACACACAGACCACCCCTGCCGACACGGACAGACCAAGGACCACCACCACCAACAGCACACGGACCCCGGCCCAACGTGGAGCTACGGACAACAACACCAGCAACAACCCCCAAGGGGGCCCAGGGTCACCTGTGCGTGCCACCGCAGGTCCTTCACGTGTCGCCAGGGGTGGTGGGAGGGGTGGTAGACATAGGTCGCTGCTTGCAGAGGGGTCTGGACTGCATGATGACCCACAACTGGTACGCATAGCTGATGCGTACCAGACTAGCACCGGAGAGTTCAGCCAGGTAGTGGGGATCCTCAGGGACATTCAACAGCAGCAGGCTGCCCATCATGCCCGCTTGGACTTACACATGTCCTGCATGGAGTCCAAGTGGGACACAGTGCAAGAACAGACGGCGGTGCATAGGGACATATTGCAATGCCTCCGCCAGATTTGCACCAACATGTCAACACCTCCCTGTGTGCCCACAACATCTGGTGCTGCAACAACTGCAACTGCCACAGGGAGGGAGGATGACTCTGGCGGAGAGTCCCCTGCACCGCAGCAGCCTGCACTTGAGGGTCCCCCCCAAAGAAGAGGGGTCGTCCGAGGAAGGACAACTGAGAGGCTGATGGCCATGCACAACCCCCAGGAAGCCAACACCTGTTCTGGAAAATCACCTTTGTGCCCAAACTCTTCACCCTGTCGAATGCAACACAACTCTCCCACATGACATGGGGAGCTCAAGTTGGACCAATGTATCAGATGACTGTGGACTTTACTCTGGACATTTCTGCTACCAGGACTTCCAAATCATCTAGGAACTTTGGATTACAATCACAATGTACAGCACCCACCATCCTGTGCACTATACTCACACATGTATGTCAATAAACTCACTAATACACCATACTTGCCTCTGTTGTGATTCCAACGTTGTTTCTGAAGTGGAGATGATGATCTGTGAAATGACACTGTGCATGCTAACTGCTACAGCAAGTACAACACCGGCATGTGAGTCATGGCGACGTGACACATATGAGGGAGACACACCACCAGGGCTACACAACACATACACACCAGGGCCATCTGACTCATCGCCTACACTGATGTTGCCAGGAAATACGGTGCAATGCACAGACCCAACACCTATTCACAGTCTGTGTTAACTAGCCCACTGGTGCAGTAAGCAAATGTCAGTCAGATGTGTGACCACAGACAACGCACATCACAAAGTGAAGCACAGGTTTATTACACATTTGCAACATGTTGTAACCACTACAGATGCAAGGTAATCCCACCTGGCAGTGGGCACACAGTCAACAAGTGTAGAAGAAAGGAAGTCCATGGGTGTGGCGCACATCACCTGTAGGGAAACGACAGCTACCACCCTGGAAGTTGATTCACGGTGTCGGGGGATCACAGTTGACCAAACAACTCTGAAAGTACCCTGTGAAGGACAGAAATGACACACAGTCAAAAGCACTGAAGAACAGGACAGAACTGCAATACTCATGCCCAATACATGTCACAAGAAACCCACCCAGAACCAAGTTAGCATGCCAACACTGTTGGGGAGTACAGACTACCTGTAAGGACACATCGCTGCACGCATCCAGTCAAGTAGCACATGGACACACTCAAACAGCACCAGAGCACCACCAACACATATCATGCAAACTCACATCATTGACATAACATCCCTGGATACTCACATTCAGCTGAAGAAGTTGGTGATGAGCTGTGTGCGGACATCACCCTCATCATCATCATCATCACTGGCATCGTGGTCCAGCCCAGGATCCTCCACAGGTGGCGGATGTTGGTCATCGTCATCCAGGATGAGAGGCAACTCCTTCCGCACTGCCAGGTTGTGTAGCATGCAGCAGACGATGACAATCTTGCACACCTTTGCTGGGGCATATGGGAGGGCCCCTCCTGTCTTATCTAGGCAGCGGAAGCGGCTCTTCAGGAGACCAAATGTCCGCTCAATCACTCTCCTGGTCCGACCATGTGCCTCATTGTAGCGCATCTGGGCTGGTGTCACAGGGTTCCTGAGGGCGTCAGCAACCACGGCATGTTGGGGTATCCGGAGTCACCTACATACAGACAATTGCACATTAGCTGAGTTGGAAAAGAGGGTGGAACACTACATTGCAGAACACACACAATGGTACAAAGTCAGTACACACCAACAAGCCAGGCACGCTGGTTCCGCATCTGTGACATCATCCTCGGGATGCGACTACTCCTCATCACGTAGGCATCGTGTGCAGAACCGGGGAAACGGGCACACACGTGTGAGATGCTCATATCTGCAAGACATACCACCAGTGCATTGACCGAATGGTAGTGTTTGCGGTTCCTGTATGCCTGCTCTTGGGCCTGTGGTGGTACCAAAGCCACATGTGTCCCATCAATGGAGCCAATGACATGCGGCATCCTCCCCAGGGCATAGAAGTCACTCTTCACGTCAGTGAGTTGTTGAAGTCTAGGGAAATAGATGTACTGGTTCAGGTATCTCAACATAGCCTCCAAAACATCGCGGAGCACACGGCTGAACATGGTCTGTGACATCCCACCAGCAGACGCCACAGTGTGTTGAAAGGTACCGGTGGCAAAGAAGTGTAGGGCTGCCATCACCTTCACCTTGGGGGTCAGCGCTGTAGGGTATGTCCGGCCAGGATGCAAATGTGGGGCCAACCGCACCGTCAATTCCTCAATCAGTGGCCTGGTGAAGCGGTACCGTCGGATGCAGTCCCGTTCAACCACTGTTGCAAGGTCAGGGAATGGCCGATGGACAGCTGGTGCCCTGCAGTGCATAGGTGAAGAAAGAAAGATTGTCAGTCACCCCACATATGTGGCATAGACCAGACTCAATATCACATGATACATCATTACGAGACACAAGTACATGATGCGTGTGCCGTTCCGTAAGGACATGTATGGCACCTACATGGCTAACATCTAACATCACAGTTCAACATGTGCCCTCAACAAGTCCCAGGTTGTGCTATGGGATATCATTAGGCTGTGTCACAGTACCCATGTACTGCTGTCACGTTCCAAACACACACCACAGTGACATGTGAGGACAGATGTGCCCCAGGCATCACAGCTCATCGACAGGTAGATTCCCAGGGACCCTGTATTGCCACATGGACACTGGCATGACATGGTGCATCATGAATACACCACAGCTAAACAACCATGACCCCCACAGGTAGTGGTCCCTGTTGCCTCGGCAGGACAGACATGGACGTCTGTGACACACACACGCACAACATCAAAGTCCATGCACAAACAACGTGGATGTGGAGACTGTCTCCCATTGTGCACATGGAATCAGAGACATTGTAAACACAACATGCACACAGACTGTGGAGGGCCATCACAATTGTGGCAATGGGTCACCCTGGGACGTACATACCATCCCACATGGGACTCAGGGGGTATGTGACATGACATACACATACACAACCGTGAAATGTGACCATGCCACATGCCCTGAAATGAACAGTTGCACACCACAGTGTTCATGTGCACAACACACCAAGGATTCTGTCCCCATGAACACGTGCACAGCCTGGGAGTGGCTGCCCCCAAGTGCCACCCAAAAACAACATGTTGACCCCCATACACGGAACAGGTAATGCAGCCTTACATGCCTTAGGATACAGTGTGGACAGGCTGTGGTGTTGTAGGTGTGCCCCTCACTCCCTGGGAAGTATATGTGGCTGGCATATGTTCACCTGTGACAGGCATGGTGACATATGCCAGTGACTTGTACAGGGACGCGTTGAACAGCAATGGACCGATCGGTGTGCCCGGCCGGCCCATTGCATTCAATGTGAGCGGGTACGCGTTGTATCCCGGGTACGCGTTGTAGAGCAATGGATCGATCGGTGTGCCCGGCCGTCCCATTGCATTCAATGTGAGCGGGTACGCGTTGAACAGCAATGGACCGATCGGTGTGCCCGGCCGGCCCATTGCATTCAATGTGAGCGGGTACGCGTTGAACAGCAATGGACCGATTGGTGTGCCCGGCCGGCCCATTGCATTCAATGTGAGCGGGTACGCGTTATATCCCGGGTACGCGTTGTACAGCAATGGACCGAACGGTGCGCACACATTGGCTGGGGCCTGGCATGGCAACGGACGCGTTTTCGAAGCTCCAACGAGTCTGATGCATTGAATTCAGTTGGCCAGCCACAACAATGTTGCAAAATCATGGGTGTCATGAAGTTGAAGATTTGAAGGATGCTGTGGGCGTGTATTAGTGCTGCTATTCCATGGATTGGTCAGATTCAGAAGATGCAAACGAATTGGACCTATCACTTTGGACACATGGGACAGTATCTGCCTCTGCAGCACACATATAATGCTGGCTGTTCCCCTGAGAGCTCACTTGCCTGCACTACATGCTCCAGGACGACATCTGCCACCAACACTGCTGCTGTTTATGCATCCTCTGGCTCCTGCAATGGCACGTACTGTGGAGAGAGCCCCAGCCTTCAGCCTTGAGGAGAACCAGGCCCTGCTGGACAGCCTCCTTCCACAGTACAGCAAGCTGTATGGGAAACCAGGGGAGCAGGTGAGTGTGCTGTCCACTGCATCACTAATTGTGCATGTTGTCTGACTAGCAGGACTTTCAGTGTGCACACCACTGGCTAGCATGCCCACTGAGTAGTTGTCACACCCCAAAGTGTGTAGTTACATGCACTGAACTGGTACAGTGCAGTAACAGTGCATTCCAACTAGGTTTACTTCCCATGCAATGATACCATGTAGTGACTGCTGGCAAACTGTTCATAGCCATTGTTGCACTGCCTGTGTACATCATATGCCCCTGTGATTGAGACATGTATATCCAACTGTGTGATGCACGTATATGTTGCATGTGTAGTAATGGCCTTTTCACTTTGTCATCCTCACAGGTTGATGCCCACCAGAAGCAGGACATCTGGCTGACCATCGCCCGGAAAGTAAGATCCGTGGGGGTCTACAGGCGCAGGATCCGCAACTGCCAAAAGAGGTGGCAGGACCTTCGTGGCTGGACCCGGAGGATCGCAAGGGTCCAGCTGAAGCTGTCGCCTCCTCGCAGGAGGGGCGGACACCGGACCCTGACCCCCCACATGCTCCGGATCCTGGCGGTGGTCTTCCCTGACCTGGATGGGCAGCTGAAGGACAGACAGCAGCAAGGAGGGGGTGAGTCCATGACTGCACTGTGCACTTTGTCTGACATGCTATGTGCCCTCCTCTGGCCTGGTTAAACTTCCACAGTACATCAGTCATGTGGTCCAGGACCCATGTCCCTCATTTGTGACATGCCCACTTCTCCTCTGATACGCATATGTGTGGCCCTTATAGTCAGGAAATTGTGTCATTTGGGGACTGTGTCATTGCATTTTGCTTTGCTCAAGGTGGGGGACAGCATTTGTTCCCGTGACTATGTTGTGCGATTCATGGGTGGGTCAATTGCTTACACAATGCCTAAGTTCTGACATGTGATCTGGGTGTAACTTTGATATGTGGTCCGCTTGCTGCTCTGACTCACCACATGTCCCTGGGGAATTTGGCACACACCCATGCTGCTGGTGGGAACAATGTTTGGGCCTCAGGAGTATGTGTATCCAGTGTGTCACACATGCTTAGCCACCTGCCTACTGTCCAGGACTCATCCCTCTTACAGGTGGAGCTGGACAGTCATGCCTACTCCAGGGCATACAATACACTCTGTACTCCCACTCCCGTGTATCATCTGGCATGTTGTGATCAGTGAAATGTACCCTCAGGTGTCTGCCTCTGTCTCATTGTGCTGTGTCTTCGTTGTCAGGACTACTGGTATGTTTATCGGTTAGGGCTCAGCATGCCATCTGAGATGTGACCATGATAGACGATACTTCTGTGACTTATAGGTGTCTGATCACTTGACTGTGCACACAGGTGTTTGCGACTGTGACTTTCAGGCAGCTGTATTTTCATTCACAGCACACTGTGAGGTGCTCATGTTCAGAGAGTTGTGTTTCATGTCCCCCATATGTCCAGTTGGTATGACGTGGACAAATAGTAGTACAGATGATGTGGTTTTTGGGGGATGGACATGTGCACTTGTCAGTCACATAACTTGCATTCCCCATGCCCTCGGATTGTGACACAGTGCAGACTGTTGTTGGCTGGCTGCCATGGCCATGTGACTTGAGACAGTAATGTATGACTTTGCACGCATTCCTGTGTCATGGCATTAAACTTCCTGGGACTGATCCTGCAGGGGAGTGACATGTGCAACATGCACCCCATTGTGGCATTGACTATCCGGACATGGGTGCATCATGGTGTCTGGTGCTGGTATGCATCACATGCATTTCTAATTAGACTCTGGCCATCCCTTTATCCAGACACCTGCACTGACTCAGTGGCAAGAGATGTGATGTGTGCATGTTCACATACTTCACCGTGTTCCCTGCAATGTCCAACAACTGTGTAGGTGGTGCATGTGTCCACACTGGGGTCTTACCATCAGACAGGCACCAGACAGATGGGTGCAAGGGCAGGAGGGGTGTGAGTCCCATGGTTGACCGTCAGACTGACAATTGGCTTCCCCGAATCTGTGTGAGGACTTTAGGCAATGTTCAACTAAGGATGCCAGGGCTTGCTCTGTAATGTGCTGTACTTACTGTGGTGTGTGCGGTCAGTGCAGGTGACTGATGTTTGTCTGTTTCCCTAATTGTTTGCAGATACATCCACGGCCACAGGAGGGGACAGCTCCACGGACCAGGAGGAGCAGCGGAGCCAGACTGGGTCAGCATCGGACGAGTGGTCAGAGGGACCCAGTGGCACGGAGGGCGAGGGGAGCCACACCGAGGAGTCCTCAGCACCATCCACCTCAGCTGGGGACCACAGCAGCTCGGAGGATGACTCCCTTGTGGAGGCGGGTCTCAGCAGCCACCAAAGGCCAGCTAGTCTGTCTGGCCCCGCCACCACCACCACCGCCCTCCCATTGGCTCCCATTCCTGAGGTCCGTGGAGGCTCCAGTGCTCGGGAGCGTGTCTCCTTCGTGCCAGGCACCACAGCCCCTGCCCCTGTGTCCCCTGCTGCCCTGAGTGAGGAGTCTGTGTACCTCCTTTGGCAGCTCCATGTAGGGCAGACAGCAATGCTGAGTGTCCTCCATGCACACACCACTCTGTTGACACAGCTGGTGTCGTTCATGGAGGGCATCTCGACGGGTATGTCTGCCCTACAGAGGAGCAATAGGTCCATGGACTCCTCCCTGACGGCAGCAGTGTCCCTCCTCCAACAGTCCCTCACCCCTCCCACCTCTGCCCCATCCACACTTCCTGCCCCCTACCTGTCCAAAGCACATGCACACCTGCACAGTCAACCAAACACACAGACACGAGCAGCACAGACACACCCAAGAGTAA
This sequence comes from Calotriton arnoldi, assembly GCA_963921515.1. Lineage (NCBI taxonomy): Eukaryota > Metazoa > Chordata > Amphibia > Caudata > Salamandridae > Calotriton > Calotriton arnoldi. The sequence continues at coordinate 386,766 of CAWUFW010010922.1, forward strand.
GGCAAGACGTGCACACAAGCATCCTCAGGGGACTGATACCACAGACACAGGGGATGGGGAACACACACACACACAGGCATCCACATTCACTCCGCAGTCCTCCAAATCCTCTCCCTCCAAGACCCCTTCCCTTGCCTCGCCTGCTACCCCACCTACACAGCAGATCTTCCTGTGTGACCTCGGCCTCTTCCCCTCCATTCCTGCTGATCCAGCATACCAGGGGAAGAGGAAGTCCACCCACACAGAGAGGAGTGCCCTCGCCCCTGGACACCCTCCCCCAGGCGCAGGCAGACACAGGAGCCCATTAGGAAGTCCCCCGGAGCAGGAAGAGCAAGACCACCACCACCACCACGCAGCTCCAGCGCCCAGTCTCTCTCCTCCATCCCCCAGGCCACCACTGCACAGGTTCCCCCGCCACACCCTGCCCCAGGTTCCCCCACACACCGATACCGCATCCCCAGACTGCTTAGGCCCTCCCCACTGCCACTTGCTCTTCCACCCCCAACCCAGACGCTCTGCCTGTTAGTGGCACTGTTGTGGGGACCGGGTCCCCCCTCTGTCCTGCCCACCTCATCTGCCCACCCTTCCACTCCCTTGGAGTCATGCACTGCAGTGGAGTCCACAACCACCACGTCTGACTCGGGCACTGCAGTGGGTACCCAGTCCACTACATCAGTCCAGCCCACTGCAGTGGTTGCAGCACCCACACCAACTGACTTGTGTACCACAGTGGTGCCGGCCCCCCTGAGTCAGACACCTCCACTGCAGTTGCCGGTGACACTCCTGCACCCACCACCCCTTCACTGCCTCACTCTGCCATCCCCTGATCCTGTCCCTGCGGTGCCTGGCCTGCCCCTTGTATGCCCCTCCAAGGGGATGTCCCCCAACCGTACCAGTGCAGGCAAGCAATGTGTGACCAGTTGTCACTTCTCACCCCGTTGGTACTGTGATTTTGGACTGGCCATTGGCCTTAGTTTCTTTTGGACTTCCGTGTTTACCCTGACATTTGCTGAATAAAGCCCCTTTTTGTTTACTTTTGGGTTTTCTTTTGATGTACATGATGTGGATGAGTAGCATCCTGCATTTGCAGTTGTAATAGTGTTCACATCAGGACGAAGAAGTGTTGCAGTGATGGACTCCATGTGGTCCATGGGATATGTGTCCTGTTGTAGTCTGGATCTATGGCATCCTTTGCTACAGTCTGAGGGTGTAATGTTCAGCATTTGACACAGGGATGTCCTTTTTGCATTTGTAAATGAACATCTTTGTCTTACACTGATGCACATCTGGTGGGCTTACCACTGTTCAATGTTCTGATTTCCCTGACTATGTGCCCAGCTCCACTGGACATGCAGTTTTGCACATCAATGTCGAAGGACTCATCTGTGTATACAGTGCAACTTGCTTGACACGTGTTTGGTGTGTGTGCAGATGACTGACGTCACACTCCCGTACCCAGGCTGATGTGAGCAGAGCCTTCTGTGTGTTGTGGTTGTTGACTCACTGACGGAGTGTTCTGCTGACATGTTTGGGTCGTGCACAGACAAGGTTTGGCACAGCGGACCTTCCACAGGAGTGGAATGCCCTCATGGCAGTGTGTAATCTGGTGACATTGCGTGGGCCTGTGTTGTGTAAGCATGTCTGTGCGTGTTCCCTTCCCTTTTCCTACACAGGCTGTGTCCCTAGGGATGTTCCTGTTTGTGATGCTTGCTGAGTTGTTCTGTGTTCATCCAGCATCTTGGACCTGGTTTCTCTGTGATGTGGGTGCATGGCAAACTAATGTTCATGAGGTTGTCATCCCAGGTTGTCTTTGTTGTCAGTGCTGGGGATGTGGGCAAACGCAGATGGGACACATTCAGGATTCCCCTTGGCACTTGTTGTTTACACGAGTCATGTGATTTACAGTTTGTGTTAGCTTTCAGTGATTGTGACACGTTGTGTGTGTGACTGCTGCCACTGCTCAGGGTCAGAGCTGCAATGTTGGTAGTTGTGTACGTGTGTTCTTCATGTGTCACCTTGGCTTCTTCATTGGTGTGTGACTATGGCCAGGATCCCATTGATTGTGGTGGATTTCACATCATGCCCATGTACGGCATACTGTGCTGTGTGTCAGACATTGACGAGTCTTGTTGACTGGCCATGTGTGATGGGTTTCTGCATCTTAGGCCCCACCACCACCCCTGGTATTGTCATGGGTGCATGTGCAATGTCACCAGTCCATGTGAGCTTCACTGCTGCACATTGGTGGAGATCAGGGTGTGTGGTGTTGAGTGTGTGCAAAAGTGAGTTGTTGCACGGCCAGACCCCTACCTCCATATTGGCCTTGGCTGGCAGGCCGTGCTGGTTGATTGGAGCTTGTGTAGGTGTGATGGTAGTTAGTTGCTCAGGACACATGGCTGGGGTTCACAGTGTGAACAACATCTAACATTGTCATCACAGTGGGATTATCATGCAGGCTAGTGTCAGCACAATATGGGGTCCCTGGGGGTAGTGCTGTGGTGGGTCTGTCTCTTGCTGTGTTAGTTGCTGTTCCTACAAGCTTGTGTGACATGTGTAATTTGTGCTCCCTCTCATCTAACAATGCCTGATTGCCCACATAGGGGATTTGGATCCATGAGTTACTTTTGTGTGGCACTGTATGTGCATCTGTGTAATTAGTATTCAGGCCTCATCATGTGTTGTGTGGTTGCCTGGGGACACTGGCACCCCCCTCACCTGTTGTGTTTGATGTGCAGTGTGGGTCTGCCTGTTTGTGTTTGTGCATCTGCACCACTGCATTGGCATATCTTTAGTGTGCCATTGGCTGTATGTTGTTTGTTGGGTTTCACCTGCTGTCCCTGGGACTCCTAGGTCATCAGTCAGCACAATGATCATTGTTTGTGTGTCCCATTGCTGCCATGGTATGTTATTTGTTCACCTCACATCTACAGTCTCCACAGGGTATCTACATTTGTGTGCCCATTGGTGCAAATATGTGGGTCTGCATTATGCTGGTCACTTCTGTCATTGTGTCATTGATGGATGTTGACAGTGTCAGCCCCCATGGGTGATGTTTGTCTGCACATGGCCAAAGGTATGTCTTATTTGCACTGCACTGTTTGCCTCCCCCAATCTATGTTGCTATGGGACACAAGCACTACTTTGCCACTGATGTGTTTGTTGTTCTGTGACCAAGAATCATCCATGCAGTTTGGCAGTTGCAGCTTTTTCAATGTCAACACTTACATTTTGGTCACTGTGATGATGGGGGTTTAGACCCCATTGCCACAATGTTCAAAATGTGCTTCAGCTATGGACCCCACACTTACCTTTTGGTCACTGTGATGATGGGGGTTTAGACCCCATTGCCACAATGTTCAAGATGTGCTTCAGCTATGGGCCCCACACTTACATTTTGGTCACTGTGATGATGGGGGTTTAGACCCCATTGCCACAATGTTCAAAATGTGCTTCAGCTATGGACCCCACACTTACTTTTGGTCACTGTGATGATGGGGGTTTAGACCCCATTGCCACAATGTTCAAGATGTGCTTCAGCTATGGGCCCCACACTTACATTTTGGTCACTATGATGATGGGGGTTTAGACCCCATTGCCACAATGTTCAAAATGTGCTTCAGCTATGGACCCCACACTTACCTTTTGGTCACTGTGATTATGGGGGTTTAGACCCCATTGCCACAATGTTCAAAATGTGCTTCAGCTATGGACCCCACACTTACCTTTTGGTCACTGTGATGATGGGGGTTTAGACCCCATTGCCACAATGTTCAAGATGTGCTTCAGCTATGGGCCCCACACTTACATTTTGGTCACTGTGATGATGGGGGTTTAGACCCCATTGCCACAATGTTCAAAATGTGCTTCAGCTATGGACCCCACACTTACCTTTTGGTCACTGTGATGATGGGGGTTGGACCCCATTGCCACAATGTTCAAAATGTGCTTCAGCTATGGACCCCACACTTACCTTTTGGTCACTGTGATGATGGGGGTTGGACCCCATTGCCACAATGTTCACAAAATGTGCTTCAGCTATGGACCCCACACTTACCTTTTGGTCACTGTGATGATGGGGGTTGGACCCCATTGCCACAGTGATCATGGTCTGCTTGCATTGTGGGGGCCACACATATTTATGTGTGACACATGTGATAGAGGGTCACATTGTATGTTCAAAGTCATGTTCAGTGTTGTAGGCATTTGACACAGTCTACACACGCTTGTCATGGTGTTGGGGGGATGTCTTTTTGTTGCATTCCTTATGTTGGTGTGTGCTTGTTGTGTCATGCATTACCCATCCTATGAGTGGGGGTGTTGTTGGTGGTAGGCATCCTGACCCCCATGGGTCGGGGTGGTGGTAGGGGTAGGCATCTAGCACCCCCTGAGTAGGGGTGGTAGTGGTGGTAGGCATCCAGCTCCCCATGGGTAGAGGTGGTAGTAGTGACAGGCATCTAGCACCCCCTGGGTAGGGGTGATGGTAGGGGTAGGCATCTAGCACCCCCTGGGTAGGGGTGGTGGTAGTGGTAGGAATCTGGCACCCCCTGAGTAGGGGTGGTAGTGGTGGTAGGCATCCAGCCCCCCGTGGGTAGAGGTGGTAGTAGTGACAGGCATCTAGCACCCACTGGGTAGGGGTGATGGTAGGGGTAGGCATCTAGCACCCCCTGGGTAGGGTTGGTGGTAGTGGTAGGCATCTGGCACCCCCTGAGTAGGGGTGGTAGTGGTGGTAGGCATCCAGCCCCCCATGGGTAGAGGTGGTAGTAGTGACAGGCATCCAGCAACCCCTAGGTGGAGGTGGTAGTAGTGACAGGCATCTAGCACCCCCTGGGTAGGGGTGATGGTAGGGGTAGGCATCTAGCACCCCCTGGGTAGGGGTGGTGGTAGTGGTAGGCATCTGGCACCCCCTGAGTAGGGGTGGTAGTGGTGGTAGGCATCCAGCCCCCCATGGGTAGAGGTGGTAGTAGTGACAGGCATCTAGCACCCCTTGGGTAGGGGTGATGGTAGGGGTAGGCATCTAGCACCCCCTGGGTAGGGGTGGTGATAGTGGTAGGCATCTGGCACTCCCTGAGTAGGGGTGGTAGTGGTGGTAGGCATCCAGCCCCCCATAGGTAGAGGTGGTAGTAGTGACAGGCATCCTGCCCCCCATGGGTAGGGGTGGTAGTAGTGGTAGGCATCTGGCACCTCCTGGGTATGGGTGGTGGTAGGCATCTGGCACCCCCTGAGTAGGGGTGGTAGTGGTGGTAGGCATCCAGCCCCCCATGGGTAGAGGTGGTAGTAGTGACAGGCTTCTAGCACCCCCTGGGTTGCGGAGATGGTAGGGGTAGGCATCTAGCACCCCCTGGGTAGGGGTGGTGGTAGTGGTAGGCATCTGGCACCCCCTGGGTAGGGGTGGTGGTAGTGGTAGGCATCTGGCACCCCCTGAGTAGGGGTGGTAGTGGTGGTAGGCATCCAGCCCCCCATGGGTAGAGGTGGTAGTAGTGACAGGCATCCAGCACCCCCTGGGTAGAGGTGGTAGTAGTGACAGGCATCTGGCACCCCCTGGGTAGGGGTGGTGGTAGTGGTAGGCATCTGGCACCCCCTGGGTAGTGGTGGTAGTGGTGGTAGGCATCCAGCCCCCCATGGGTAGAGGTGGTAGTAGTGACAGGCATCCAGCAACCCCTGGGTGGAGGTGGTAGTAGTGACAGGCATCTAGCACCCCCTGGGTAGGGGTGATGGTAGGGGTAGGCATCTAGCACCCCCTGGGTAGGGGTGGTGGTAGTGGTAGGCATCTGGCACCCCCTGAGTAGGGGTGGTAGTGGTGGTAGGCATCCAGCCCCCATGGGTAGAGGTGGTAGTAGTGACAGGCATCTAGTACCCACTGGGTAGAGGTGATGGTAGGGGTAGGCATCTAGCACCCCCTGGGTAGGGGTGGTGGTAGTGGTAGGCATCTGGCACCCCCTGAGTAGGGGTGGTAGTGGTGGTAGGCATCCAGCCCCCCATGGGTAGAGGTGGTAGTAGTGACAGGCATCCTGCCCCCCATGGGTAGGGGTGGTAGTAGTGGTAGGCATCTGGCACCCCCTGGGTAGGGGTGGTGGTAGTTCGAGGCATCTGGCACCCCCTGGGTAGGGGTGGTGGTAGTGACAGGCATCCTGCACCCCATGGGTAGGGGTGGTAGTAGTGACAGGCATCTAGCACCCCCTGGGTAGGGGTGGTGGTAGGGGTAGGCATCTAGCACCCCCTGGGTAGGGGTGGTGGTAGTGTGAGGCATCTGGCACCCCTGAGTAGGGGTGGTAGTGGTGGTAGGCATCCAGCCCCCATGGGTAGAGGTGGTAGTAGTGACAGGCATCTAGCACCCCCTGGGTAGGGGTGGTGTTAGTGGTTGGCATCCAGGCCCCTATGTGTATATGTGGCATTGGTGATAGCCATCCCGCCCCTATGGTGCTGCTGTTGCAAGTAATTTCTGCATCCCTATGTGTGTGTGTGTGATTTGTCGGGTACATGTGGTTTGTTTGTGTGGTGGGTGTCTGACTTACCTTCTGCGTCGTACGCGTCCGTGCCAGTTCCGGTAATAGATGTAGAATATTGGTAGGATCGGCACAATGGGATTCATGGTTGGTTCGTCTCGTTCGTCTTTCTCTTTGCTTCGCCTCGTCCTCGTCGCTGGCGTGTTCGTCTCGTAGCCGTGGATCGTCTTGTGGCGCGAATCGGAGCTTATGTGCGCCTCTCCCGGATGCTTTGATGTGCTGTGCGAAGCGACGGGTTCGGCGCGTACGGAGGGCGCATCGTACTTGTCCGGCCGGACGGGGCTGCATTTTGGCTTCCATGCGACTCGAGTCTGCGTTTCCGGATCCGCCTCGGTCGGAGAACAGGACCTGTATTGGGTGAGTACGACTGGGTCGGGATTTGGGCAGTTGTGCGCATCGTACTTGCTCGTTCGGACGTATGTGCGAATCGTTCGGGAAACAGGCATTCGCCTGGCTTTTTTCCCGGCCGAATGGTATTAGGTGCGCCTCCGACCGGGATCGGAATCGACCCCTTAGTGTCTGTGGATAAGTGCCAAACATCTGCCAGGTGTAGACCTCTGACTCTGGAAACTACTCACCAGTTCCCTCAGAGGTTAGACACTTCCATATTGTACATTAAAGTTTCAGAAAATATTGCACAAAAATCACTGAAATGTCTTCCCCACAGTTCCAAAAAATTGAGTGGGTAGAGGAACAGTGAGAGCTATAGGTAGCCTCAAAAGAGGTTAAGAAACTGATGGAAGATTACTTTCAAAGGGGGTCAGCTGAAAAGGTAGGACGTGTTGACCAACTGCCTATGCCTTAATACCTCCGGTGTACTTGAAGCTTCAAGATTAGCAGAGAGGTGCCCCACTTTCCCAAAAGGACATTGAAGCTTCAGCAATGTCAGAATTAGAACTGTAAATTCAAAAGCAACATAAAAAGCCATTGGAAGGAGGTTGGAGTTATTTTTTGGGAGGCATAGACACCTCCCGCCACCTTCTCTTTATTTGGGTATATTATTACAGTCGTTGACCAATTATATTCCAAGCTATTCAGATATGTTGCCCATTAATTATTACTACCAGCTGTGAAGGCTTGTTTTTTGATGGGTGTAAGGGTTTGTTCTTGTCCTGTTAGTCTTGGCATCTTTGTCAAGGTTCTCCCCTAACTTTTTGCCTTCAATGCTCCTGTTTTTGGCGGCTCTGTTTTTTGGAGCTCAGTATTTTGAGGCTTAGTATTTGGCGGCTCAGTATTTGGTGGCTCACTATTTGGCGGCTCAGTTTTTGGCAACTCAGTTTTTGGCAACTCCGTTTTTGGCAACTCTGATTTTGGCAACTCCGTTTTTGTCTTGCTTTTTTTCCCCCTGCTTTTTATTGTGCATTTCTCTTTATCTGCATGTTGATGCTGCTATTGTCACTAACTGTACCTCTATTTTGTTAACAGAATACTGCTGTGTTGTCTGAGTTAAGCCTGCCAGCGGTTATTGTCTTCCACACTTTGCTTTGTTATGTGCTAAAAAAATGAAAGAAAAATATTTATTTAAAATCTTTGTTTAGTCAAACAGGCTTAGTCTGGTGATCCTGTCTGACAATGTGGTGGGCGTCTTTAACACTTTAAAACCTATATTCATAAGGATCCTGGGTAAGAACTTTGCCAACATTCATGTTTACTTGTGTTATCTTAGAGAATTTTGCCTGCATCCGAAATCTGAATTTTATGACTCTGTAAATTCAAGCCCACATATTGAACTGTATACTAAACTAACAGAGTATGCCACTCAAAATTCACTGTGATGTCTTAACCAGAGTTGCAAATAATTGATAAGGTGACAGTGGATAGAGCAACAATGAGAGGTTGAGGTAGCCTGAAAATAGAAGTTAATAAAGTGATGAATGATCACTTTCCTTGTGGGAAGCCTAGAAGGTAGGACACCTTGAGCAACTGCCCATGCCTTAATACCTCTGACGTACATGAAGCTTCAGCAATGTCAAAAGTTGGAATTGAAAAATTACAAGCTACACAACAAGCCACTGCAAGGAGGCTGGTGTTATCTTTTGGGAGGCATAGACACCTGCCGCCACCTACTCATTATTTTGGTATATTATGCTAATTCTTGACTTGTATTCGAAGCTAGTCAGATGGCTCACTACTTGGTGGCAGCTCACTATTTGGTGGCTCACTATTTGGTGGCAGCTCACTATTTGGTGGCAGCTCACTATTGGGCAGAAGCACACTATTGGGCAGGAGCATACTATTGGGCAGCGGCTCACTATTTGGCAGTGGTTCACTATTTGGCAGCCGCTCACTATTTGTTGGCTCACTATTTGGCACCGGCTCACTATTTAGCAGTGGTTCACTATTTGGTAGCCGCTCACTATTTGGTGGCAGCTCACTATTTGGAGGTGGCTCACTATTTGGTAGCTCAGTATTTTGCGGGAGCTAACTAATTGGCAACTCACTTTTTGGCTGCAGCTCACTACTTGGCAGCGGTTCAAAATTTGGCAGCGGCTCACTGTTTGGCGGCTCAGTGTTTGGCAGCAGCTCACTATTTGTTAGTGGCTCACTATTTAGTGGCAGATCACTATTTGGTGACACACTATTTGACAGCACCGCACTATTTGGCAGTGGCTCACTATTGGGCAGTGGCTCACTATTTGGCAGCCTCTCACGATTGGGTAGTGGCTCACTATTTGGCTACAGTACACTATTTGGCAGTGGCTCTCTATTTGGTGACGGCTCACTATTTGGTGGCTCACTTTTTGGCCACCGCTCAATATTTGGCAGCGGCTCACCATTTGGTGGCTTAGTATTTTGTGGCAGCTCACTATTTGGCAGCTCACTTCTTGGCCGCGGCTCACTATTTGGCCATGGCTCACTATTTGGCACCAGTTCACTATTTGGCAGCAGCCCACTATTAGTTAGCCGCTCACTGTTTGGCAGCAGCTCACTATTAGTTAGCGGCACACTTGGCAGCTCACTTTTTGGCCGCAGCTCACTACTTGGCAGCGATTCACTATTTGGCAGCTGTTCACTGTTTGGCAGCAGCTCACTATTTGTTAGTGGCTCACTATTTGGTGGCAGATCATTATTTGGTGACGCACTATTTGGCAGCACCTCACTATTTGGCAGTGACTCACTATTGGGCAGTGGCTCACTATTTGGCAGCTTCTCATGATTGGGTAGTGGCTCACTATTTGGCTACAGTACACTATTTGGCAGTGGCTCTCTATTTGGTGACGGCTCACTATTTCGCGGCTCACTTTTTTGCCACCGTTCACTATTTGGCAGCGGCTCACTATTTGGTGGCTCAGTATTTTGCATCAGCTCACTATTTGGCAGCTCACTTCTTGTCCGTGGCTCACTATTTGGCTATGGCTCACTATTTGGTATCGGTTCACTATTTGGCAGCAGCTCACTATTAGTTAACCGCTCACTGTTTGGCATCAGCTCACTATTAGCTAGCGGATCACTATTTGGTGGTAGCTCACTATTTGGTGGCTCATTATTTGGCAGTAGCTCACTATTTGGCAGTGACTCACTATGTGACAGTGGCTCACTATTTGGCAACCGCTCACTATTTGGTACCGGCTCACTATTTGGTGGCACCTCACTATTTGGCAGCTCACTATTTGGCAACGGCTCACTATTTGGTGGTGGCTCACCATTTTGTGGGCTAACTATTTGGCAGTGGCTCTCTACTTGGCAGCAGGTTACTATTTGGCGTTGCTTCCCTATTTGGTGGTTCCCTATTTGGCAGTGGCTCAATATTTGATGGCTCACTATTTGCAGGTGGCTAACTATTTGGCGGGCTCACTATTTGGCAGCGGCTCACTATTTGGCGGGCGCACTATTTGGCAGTGGCTCACTATTTGGTGGGTCACTATTTTGTGGTGGCTCACTATTTGGAGTCAGCTCACTATTTGGTGGTTCACAATTTGGCAGCGGCTCACTATTTGTCAGCGGCTAACTATTTGGTGGCAGCTCACTATTTGGCAGCTCAATCTTTGGCAGAAGCTCACTATTTGGCAGTGGCTCACTATTTTCTGGCTCACTATTTGGCAGGGGCTCACTATTAGATGACAGCTCACTATTTGGTGGCTCACTATTTGGCACCAGCTTACTATTTTGCAGCGGCTCACCACTTGGCAAAAGCTCACTATTTGGCATCGGCTCACTATTTGGTGGTTCCCTATTTGGCAGTGGCTCACTATTTGGCAGCGGCTCACCATTAGGCAACAGCTCACTATTTGGTAGCTATCTATTTGGCAGCAGCTCACTATTTTGCAGCGGCTCACTACTTAACAGTAGCTTACTATTTGGCGTTGGCTCACTATTTGGCTGTGGCTCACTATTTGGTGGCTCACTATTTGGTGGTGGCTCACTATTTGGCAGCAGCTCACTATTTTGCAGCGGCTCACTACTTGGCAGTAGCTTACTATTTGCCGTTGGCTCACTATTTGGTGGTTCCCTATTTGGCGTCGGCTTACTATTTGGTGGTTCCCTATTTGGCAGTGGCTTACTATTTGGCAGTGGCTCACTATTTGGCAGTGGCTCACTATTTGGCAGCTCACTAATTAGCATCCGCTCACTATTTGGTGGTTCCTTATTTGGCAGTGGCTCACTGTTTGGTGGCTCACTATTTGCAGGCAGCTCACTATTTGGTGGGCTCACTATTTGAGAGTGGCTCATTATTTTGTGGGCTCACTATTTGGTAGCTGCTTACTATTTGGCAGCTCACCTTTTGGCGGTGGCTCACTATTTGCCATTGGCTCAATATTTGGTGACTCACTATTTGGCAGTGGCTCACCATTTGGCACTGACTCACTATTTGGTGGCAGCTCTCTATTTGGTAGCTCACTATTTGGCAGCGGCTCAGTATTTGACAGTGGCTCAGTATTTGGCAGATCATCTTTTGGCCGTGGCTCACTATTTGGGATTGGCTCAATATTTGGTGGCTCACTATTTGGCAGTGGTTCACCATTTGGTACCGGCTCACTATTTAGCAGCAGCTCACTATTTGGTGGCTCACTATTTGGCAGCGGCTCACTATTTGGCAGCGGCTCACTATTTGGCAGCGGCTCACTATTTGACAGCGGCTCACTATTTTAAAGCAGCTCACTATTTGGCCGTGGCGCACTATTTGGCGGTTGCCCACTGTTTGGCAGCAGCTCACAATTTGGTGGCTCACGATTTGGTGGTGGCTCACTATTTGGTGGCTCACTATATGGCAGCGACTCACTATTTGACAGCGACTCACTATTTGGTGGCAGCTCACAATTTGGTGGCTCACTATTAGGTGGCTCACTATTTGCAGGCAGCTTACTATTTTGTGGGCTCACTATTTGGCAGCATCTCACTATTTTTCAGTGGCTCACTATTTGGTGGCTCACTATTTGCAGGCATCTCACTATTTAGCAGCGGCTCACGATTTGGCAGAGGCTCTATTTGTTAGCGGCTCACTATTTGGTGGCTCAATTTTTGGCCCTGGTTCACTATTTGGCAGCAGCTTACTATTTGGTAGTGGCTCACTATTTGGATACTGCACACTATTTGGCACTGGCTCAATATTTGGCAGCGGCTCACTATTTTGTGGTGGCTCACTATTTGGTGGTGGCTCACTATTTGGCAGTGGCTCACTATTTGGTGACTCACTATTTGGCAGCTGCAGAAAGATAAATTGATGGACAGAATGCAGAACACTGTCATACATTCACCCCAGTACTGAGATCTGGGCCTAAATCCATAGTTTTGTTGCTCACCATGCCATTCCAGTTTGAACACTGCCATATGCAAATCAGTCTTGACCCTGCGCCCAATGGGACCAGCCAGGCCCATACTGCCAGGCCAGGTCCTCCCTGGACTGGAAACAAGCATCCCAGGACCGGTTTCCGGGTTTCACCTCTAATCAGCCAGGATAGCTTGATTCCAGTGGCACGGAGAGCACAGGACCCACGTCTGGGCATACCCGTCCCACTCGGGGTGACAATTGCAAAAAGAACAATTGAGGGACAGAATGCAGAACACTGTCATACACTTACCCCAGTACAGAGATCTGGGCCTAAATCCATCTTTTTTTGCTCACCATGCCATTCTAGTCCGTCTTTTTACCGTGACGCTAGACGTTTGGAAACCTGTTGATAGCCCAATATCGACTATTAACAACAGTTCTGGCACATATATTTTGCATTAGAACTGATAAGGCTTGGGTCTGCAGTATATGATTTTGGGGCTGGTGACATCATACCCATGTGACTGAATTGGGCGACCATCAATAGGCGGAAAGGCATTAATCTACATGCACGCCCTGCCCCTTCACCCATTTTCTTTGAAACCCTTGCCGTATATACTTTTCTAACATCGATAGCTCGGAGGAACATTGTTTAAACTTCTGACGTGAAGTTTTTTGATATCGGCGACTTAGATGGTGAATGAGAGATAGGCAGTTTCTCTGATTGTTCTTTCGACTCTTCCTCCTTGTGGTGATTGATCTCCTTAAAGTTACTAGCGCCCTGAAGAAGTCCTCTAGTAGGACGAAACGCGTCGGCTGTGGCTGTATCATTGTGAAAATTTGATGCATATGTTTATGTTTTAAAAAGAGAATTTTGGAATAAAAATAAATTTTGAATAACATTTGTATTGTATACGAATTATACCTATGTACTTTTATATCCTGTAATTAATATGTGGTGCACCTGTGCTTGTGTTTTCTATTTGGTGGCTCACTATTTGGCGGTGGCTCACTATTTGGCAGCAGCACACTATTTGGCGGCAGCTCACTATTTGGCAGCAGCTCACTATTTGGCGGCAGCTCACTATTTGGTGGCTCATTATTTGGCAGTGGCTCACTATTTGGCGCTGGCTCACTATTTGGCAGAGGCTCACTATTTGGTGGCTCACTATTTGGCATTTGCTCACTATTTGACAGCGGGTTACTATTGGCGGCGCACCATTTAGCAGCACCTCACTATTTTGCAGTGGCTCACTATTTTGCAGCAGCTCACTATTTGGCCATAGCACACTATTTGCCAGTGGCTCACTATTTGGCAGCAGCTTACTATTTGGCAGCAGCTCACAATTTGGTGGCTCACTATTTGGAGGCAGCTCACAATTTGGTGGCCCACTATTAGGTGGATCACTATTTGGTGGTTCACTATTTGGCAATGGCTCACTATTTGGTGGCTCTCTATTTGCAGGCAGCTCACTATTTGGCGGGCTCACTATTTGGTGGGCTCACTATTTGGCGGCTCACTTTTTGGATGTGGCTCACTATTTTGCAGCTGGTCACTATTTGGCAGTGGCACACTATTTGGCTGCGGGTCTGTTTGTTAGCGGCTCACTATTTGGTGGCTTACCTTTTGGCCCCAGCTCACTATTTGGCAGCAGCTCACTATTTGGTAGTGGCTCACTATTTGGCTACTGCACACTACTTGGCACCGGCTCATTATTTGGCAGTGGCTCATTATTTTGCGGTGGGTCACTATTTGGCATGGCTCACTATTTGGCAGTGGCTCACTATTTGGAGATTCACTATTTGGCAGTTGCAGGAAGAACAATTGATGTACAGAATGCAGAACTCACTATTTGGTTGCTCACTTTTTGGCCCGGCTCACTATTTGGCAGCAGCTCACTATTTGGTAGTGGCTCACTATTTGGATACTGCACGCTATATGGCACTGGCTCAATATTTGGCAGCGGCTCACTATTTTGTGGTGGCTCACTATTTGGTGGTGGCTCACTATTTGGCAGTGGCTCACTATTTGGTAACTCTCTATTTGGCAGCTGCAGAAAGAACAATTGATGGACAGAATGCAGAACACTGTCATACATTCACCCCAGTACAGAGATCTGGACCTAAATCCATCTTTTTTTGCTCACCATGCCATTCCAGTTTGAACCCAGCTAGATGCAAATCAGTCTTGACCCTGTGCCCAATGGGAACAGTCCAGCCCAAACTGCCAAGTCAGGTCCTCCCTTGACTGGAATCAAGAATCCTAGGACTGGTTTCAGGGTTTCGCCCCTCATCAGCCAAGATAGCTTGACTCCAGTGGTATGGAGAGCACGGGACCCATGTCTGGGCATACCCGTCCCACTCGGGGTGACAAATGCAAAAAGAACAATTGATGGACAGACTGCAGAACACTGTCATACATTCTCCCCAGTACAGAGATCTGGGCCTAAATCCAACGTTTTTTTGCTCACCATGCCATTCCAGTTTGAACCCAGCCCTATGCAAATCAGTCTTGACCCTGCAGCCAATGGGAACAGTCCAGCCCAAACTGCCAGGCCGTTTGGCAGCTGTGCACTATTTGGCAGTAGCTCACTATTTGGCGGCTCACTTCTTGGAAGTGGCTCACTATTTTGCAGTAGCTCACTATTTAGCAGTGGCACACTATTTGGCTGTCGCTCTATTTGTTAGCGGCTCACTATTTGGTGGCTTACTTTTTGGCCCCAGCTCACTATTTGGCAGCAGCTCACTATTTGGTAGTGGCTCGCTATTTGGCTACTGCACACTATTTGGCACCGGCTCAATATTTGGCAGTGGCTCATTATTTTGCGGTGGCTCACTATTTGTCATGGCTCACTATTTGGCAGTGGCTCACTATTTGGTGATTCACTATTTGGCAGTTGCAGAAAGAACAATTGATGTACAGAATGCAGAACTCACTATTTGGTGGCTCACTTTTTGGCCCCGGCTCACTATTTGGCAGCAGCTCACTATTTGGTAGTGGCTCACTATTTGGCTACTGCACACTATATGGCACTGGCTCAATATTTGGCAGCGGCTCACTATTTTGTGCTGGCTCAATATTTGGTGGTGGCTCACTATTTGGCAGTGGCTCACTATTTGGTAACTCACTATTTGACAGTAGCAGAAAGAACAATTGATGGACAGAATGCAGAACACTGTCATACATTCACCCCAGTCCAGAGATCTGGACCTAAATCCATCTTTTTTTGCTCACCATGCCATTCCAGTTTGAAACCAGCTAGATGCAAATCAGTCTTGACCCTGTGCCCAATGGGAACAGTCCAGCCCGAACTGCCAAGTCAGGTCCTCCCTTGACTGGAATCAAGCATCCTAGGACTGGTTTCGGGGTTTTGCCCCTCATCAGCCAAGATAGCTTGACTCCAGTGGTATGGAGAGCACGGGACCCATGTCTGGGCATACCCGTCCCACTCGGGGTGACAAATGCAAAAAGAACAATTGATGTACAGAATGCAGAACACAGTCATACATTCACCCCAGTACAGAGATCTGGGCCTAAATCCATCGTTTTTTTGCACACCATGCCATTCCAGCTTGAATCCAGCTAGATGCAAATCAGTCTTGACCCTGTGCCCAATGGGAACAGTCCAGCCCGAACTTCCAGGTCAGGTCCTCCCTTGACTGGAATCAAGCATCCTTGGACCAGTTTGGGGGTTTCGCCCGTCATCAGCCAAGATAGCTTGACTCCACTGGTATGGAGAGCACGGGACCCATGTCTGGGCATACCTGTCCCACTCGGCGTGACAAATGCAAAAAGAACAATTGATGGACAGAATGCAGAACACAGTCATACATTCACCCCAGTACAGAGATCTGGGCCTAAATCCATCTTTTTTTTGCTCACCATGCCATTCCAGTTTGAACCCAGCCATATGCCAATCAGTCTTGACCCTGTGCCCAATGGGAACAGTCCAGCCTGAACTGCCAGGCTGTTTGGCAGCGGCACACTATTTGGCGACGGCTCACTATTTGGTGATGGCTCACTATTTGGTGGTTCACTTTTTGGCGGCAGCCTACTATTTGGCAGCTTCTCACTTTTTGGCAGTGGCTCACAATTTGGCAGCAGCTCACTATTTGGTGGCACACTATTTGGCGGCGGCTCACTATTTGGTGACAGCTCACTATTTGGTGGTTCACTTTTTGGCGGCAGCCTACTATTTGGCAGATTCTCACTATTTGGCAGGGGCTCACTATTAGGCAGCAGCTCACTATTTGGCTGCTCACTATTTGATGGCTCACCATTTGGCAGCAGCTCACTATTTGGCAGCTCACTATTTGGTGACAGCTAACTATTTGGCAGCGGCTCACTATTTGGCAGCTGCTAGCAATTTGGTGGCTCACTATTAAGGGGGTGGCTCACTATTTGGTGGCAGCTCACTATTTGGAGGCACCTCATTATTTGGTGATAGCTAACTATTTGGCAGCGGCTCACTATTTGGCAGCTGCTAGCTATTTGGTGGCACACTATTTGGCGGTGGCTCACTATTTGGTGACAGCTCACTATTTGGTGGTTCACTTTTTGGCAGCAGCCTACTATTTGGCAGATTCTCACTATTTGGCAGTGGCTCACTATTGTGTGTCTTTTGCTTTCTCGCCCTAAGTGCGCCAGGTATGCCCAGACGTGGGTCCTGGACTTACTGTGCCACTGGAACAAGCTATCCTGGCTGAAGAGGGGTGAAAGCCCGAAACCGGTCCTAGGATGCTTGTTTCCGGTCCTGGGAGGACCTGGCTTGGCAGTTCGGGCTGGACTGCTCCCATGAGGCACAGGGTCAAGACTGATTTGCATATGGCCAGGTTTAAACTGGGGTGGCATGGTGAGCAAAAGAATGATGGATTTAACCCAGATCTCTTGACTGGGGGTGAATGTTTTGATTTTTCTGCATTCCGTCCATCAATTGTGTGTCTTTTGCTTTCTCGCCCTAAGTGCGCCAGGTATGCTCAGACGTGGGCCATGGGCTCACTGTGCCATTGAAATCAAGCTATCCTGGCTGAAGAGGGGTGAAACCCCGAAACCGGTCCTAGGATGCTTGTTTCCGGTCCAGGGAGGACCTGGCTTGGCAGTTCGGGCTGGACTGTTCCCATGAGGCACAGGGTCAAGACTGATTTGCATATGGCCAGGTCTAAACTGGGGTGGCATGGTGAGCAAAAGAATGATGGATTTAACCCAGTTCTCTTGACTGGGGGTGAATGTTTTGATTTGTTCTGCATTCCGTCCATCAATTGTGTGTCTTTGCTTTCTGGCCCTAAGTGCGCCAGGTATGCCCAGACGTGGGTCCTGGGCTCACTGTGCCACTGGAATCAAGCTATCCTGGCTGAAGAGGGTGAAACCCCGAAACCGGTCCTAGGATGCTTGTTTCCGGTCCAGGGAGGACCTGGCTTGGCAGATCGGGCTGGACTGTTCCCATGAGGCACAGGGTCAAGACTGATTTGCATATGGCCAGGTCTAAACTGGGGTGGCATGGTGAGCAAAAGAAGGATGGATTTAACCCAGATCTCCTGACTGGGGGTGAATGTTTTGATTTGTTCTGCATTCTGTCCATCAATTGTGTGCCAGTGGCTCACTATTAGGCAGCAGCTCACTATTTGGCGGCTCACTATTTGATGGCTCACCATTTGGCAGCACCTCACTATTTGGCAGCTCACTATTTGGTGACAGCTAACTATTTGGCAGCGGCTCACTATTTGGCAGTGGCACACTATTTGGCTTCGGCTCTATTTGTTAGCGGCTCACTATTTGGTGGCTTACTTTTTGGCCACAGCTCACTATTTGGCAGATTCTCACTATTTGGCAGTGGCTCACTATTAAGCAGCAGCTCACTATTTGGCGGCTCACTATTTGATGGCTCACTATTTGGCAGCTCACTATTTGGTGACAGCTAACTATTTGGCAGCGGCTCACTATTTGGCAGCTGCTAGCAATTTGGTGGCTCACTATTAAGGGGCGGCTCACTATTTGGTGGCAGCTCACTATTTGGTGTCTCTCACTATTTGGCAGCGGCTCACAATTTGGCAGCTCTGTTTTTGGCAGCTAGCAGGACACATTGAACAACTGCCCATTCCTTAATTTTTCTAGTGTACTTGAAGCTTCAGCAATGTCAGAATTGTTTCTGAAAATTCAAAAGCACCAAGACAAGCCACTGCAAGGAGGCTGGTGTTCGCTTTTGAGAGGCATAGACACCTGCCACCAGCCACACTTTATTAGGGTTTATTATGATAGTTCTAGACTTCTTATATTGCAAGCTAGTCAGATGTGTTGCCCCTTCATCACTACTCGGCCTGGCAAGAGCAAATTGCACTGCAGATTTTTAGCACTAGATGTTTGTCCCTCACTGGAAAGTCAGCACAAACAAAACCATGCGCAGCGCAAGAGGGCACTGCTTCTTTCTGCTGCTCGAGTATAATAACCTACTTGAGCGGCGGTTTCCTTAAGGCGAACGGAAGGTTTCTCAACGCAAGTGTTAGAAATGGGATTTCTGGTTGGCAAAGGCTTGCGCCAAAGCCAAGCAGAAACCACCACTCTAGTCAGGGCAAGAGAGTTACACACCCAAGATAACCCCTGCTCACCCCCTTGGTAGCTTGGCACGAGCAGTCAGGCTTATCCCGGAGGCAATGTGTAAAGCGTTTGCGCAACACACACCCAGCAACAACATACTATGCACACCACAAAAAGGAACTCCACACAAGGGTATATCAAAAATAGCCTTTGTATTCTCATAATACATTTGAATAGTATTCACATAATACACATGGTGCCAACTGGCACTGGGCAATATCTACAAGGATTATTTACACATGACAGGGCCACGTGGGCCACTGTCAGAACCATCACTTAGTGAACATATCATAAATGTAGGACATATCATAAATGTACAACCAGTACTCACTGGTAACCACTATACTCAGCATCAGCCTGTAACATAAACCACATTATGCACAGTATCACATTAGGCGCAAAATACATTATACGCCAACCTCACCAGCATAAATACATTATGCAATCATCTCATAAGTCTAAACCTATTAGACACTAACATCCTAAGCATAAATTACTTTAGGCATAACCCACAGTAGAGAATAACTCACAACCTAAACGCATTAGGAAATAATAACCTCACAAGCATAAACACATTATGGAAAACCTCATAATCCTAGAAATACATTTAGAGGTATGAAACAGGGTGCGTAAACCATAGTAAATGCATCACACTTCCTAGCACCACATTTTAGGACAGAAATCACATTAGCACATACCTCACAGTAGAAACCTTAGCAGAGGCATAAATCACATTAGGGCATGGCGCCCTACAAACCTAACAGGACCCCTGGCCATTGGCCATCTCACAAAGGGGCTCAAATGCCCTATGTCCAAAAGTCAGGGCTGCTGCCTATGCAGCGACAGTCAAGGGTGCACCACTGCGCAAACCTAAACGTAGCAGCTGGCACTAAGTGCTGCGCAGCTGTGAAAGAAAAGTACTGGGGCAGAGGAGTGCATCTCACTCCTGAATTCAAAATATGTCCCCTAAAAGAAAGACCTAAATGGTGCAGCTGGCCACTACTTGCTGGGCAGCTGTAAACATTCAAATGAGGCATGGGCTCTCAATGGCCCTTTAAACAAATATGCCCAACGTTGGAGCCACACGGGCTCTGAAACAAGTGGTGCGTAGCGTTGGAGCCACCTAGGCTCTGTGAACAACCTATGCCCCCAAACACTGTGGCCCTCAGGGGCCCCTAAACTCTTGGGCCCTCGTTGGAGCCGCGCTGGCTCCTAAAACCATTGTGCCACGTTGGAGCGGCCCGCTGCCAAAATGGGGCCGCTCAGGATCTGTGCCTCGATCAGGCACCAACAATAGCCCACACGGAGCCCCCCAGCCCTTTCTAACTCACCGGGCTGCTCTCTGGGGACTCCTCTTCACCCGGTCCCGCTCCTGGGGCCGGGTCTCCTCACATGCGGTGGGCGGGGCTCTCTCACTCATGAGAGCCTCGCTGGGGATCCGGTGGCGTCTCCCTCGCTTCGCCCGGTCCCCTCTCTCTCTCGGGACCGGGACTTCTCTTGCGGCGGCCTGCGGGGTTTCTGTTTGCTCCGGCCGCACTCCTCCCGTCACCCTGGCCCCCCTCCTGGGACCCGGGACTTTTAGATGGAGCCTGCGAGGCTCCGGCGGATCTTTCATGGGCGCGGGGCTTTTCTTCCAGGAAACGGAAGTCCCGCCCCACATCAGGCATCGCGCTGCCTGACTTCCTTTGCGGCGATCGGGCCACGGCGGTGATTTCTTCTCGGGCAGTAAGAGGGGTAGGCTCCCTCGTAATTAAAGAATATGAAGCAGGGTGTGCTCCTGCTATGAAAATAGGCCAAGTCGCGGGGTGGGCACCCGCGCACTAATTGAAATGAAGACGCAGGGTGGGCACTTGCTCCATTAAATAAAAACAAGCGGGGTGGGCACCCGTAAGGCCAGAAATCTCGGGGGAATCCCTACGCTGGGGATTCCCTCATGGCGAAAGGCAGCTCGGCGCTGCGAAGCCCACGCTCTCCATCAGCTGGGCAAATTAAAAGACAGCGCTGGTGCTAACAAGGTTGCCTAAAGTCCTGGATAAAATAAAGCAAAAGGTCCCAGAAGTCTTTCAGGCATCAAGGGCACTGCAGGGCCCAGGGCTAAAAGAAATTAAGCAAAAGGTTCCAGGGCATAGCTGGGCCCAGGGAGGCAGCCCTCCTGGCAAGTCCTCCTGGGCCCCAGCAGCAGCACGCCCTGCAGGAATCAGGATCCAAAAGCAAGAACATTTTCATGGGGTCACAGCCCCTTCTTTTATACAGCATTTTCCTTTGTCTCAAAGTGTAGGGCATGGGGGAACCAGATACAACTGGTTCAGGGAGCTGTTGAGCACTTTGTTTTGCTCAGCTCCTCTCTCCCTTTCACAGGACAGGCCAGGGACATCAGACGCACCACAGGAGGTGGAGCCAGCATTGTGGAGGGAAGGCACAGCCCTATTCAGGTCCCAGGTGCAACTCCTCCCTCCCATCTGCATGCAGATCTCTCTATTCACCACTCGGCAGACTCACCCTGCCCCTGTCACTCACAAGCCAGACATGCAATTCACATCAGGCAGGCAGACACAGAGCACACAGAAATGCCAATTTCTAGAAGTGGCATTTCTCTACCAGTCACCATAAATCTGCGCACACCATTGCGCAGCATTTATTCTCATGAATTCAGACATACTAGACTTGACCACACTGCTCCTTACATAACAGGAATTACCACTGACACACTCATCCTCAATGCATTCCTATGGGAGGGCAGGCCAGTCTCACCACACACGCACCCAGCGTGCACGCACTTTACACTGGGCCACAGTGCTAAAGTGCCCAGAGGCCTAAAATCACCAACACTACACAGGGAAAAGGCTAAGAGACAGGCAAAAAGTTCAGGGGTGAACCTGCCAAAAAGGGCCAGGTCCAACACAACCCCCTTCCAGCCAAAACGCAGGGTAGACCAATCACCACCGTGATGGGCTTCCCTGCTTGGGGCGATAGAACACGGACGCGGGCCCGCAACTGCAGGGACACCCTCCGGTCCTACGCCACTGTGAACCCATGGAATCCATCTAAGAGAAGAAAGAAAAAAACTCAGGACCAACTAGGCTACCCCACCGGTACTCCTTAGTTGTCCATGGCCAGGACCAGGCCCTAGGCCACCCAGATGCCAGTGGTCCTTGCCAATCCACAGAGTGGGGGGCAGTAACCCCTGGCATACAATAGCCATTCTCCACTCTCCTTCTCAGCGTAGTTCCAAACTACCACTAATCCTCCAACCTAGGGTCCGCACCCTCAGGCTGACCAGAGGTCACGGGCGAAGCATCTCCTCACCCTACCTCCCTTCTGGGGTTACGCACCCTCCCAGGGGAAGCACCCACCAGAACACAACTCTCCCACCAGTTCAGGACCTCTCTCCATCAACTGGTCTACCACCTGGTATCCAAATTCACCGGAGGCACCGGGGTCAGAGGCGAGGACTCCCTCCCTCTGCACCCCCTTCCAGAGTTCTGCACCCTCCCACTGTAGAGCAGGGTCCTTTCACTTAAGATGGGCCCCACCTGCTCTCAGGGTAGTACTGCCACATTCAGCCAGGGACCCTAAAGATCCCGGCTAGGCCTGCACCACCCCTTCTGGGAAACACAGGGTCTCTTCACTTAAGATGGGCCCCACCTGTGTCCACAGGGGTACCCCTAGAAGGCAAACCAGCCAGGACACTGACTACAGTCGCCCTGCTGTCCAGGACAGGCAAACACCTGAACCTGGCTCCCCAACCCAGGGACGATACCCTTTGGTCAGATGCCCGGCGAACCAGGACTTCCTGAGGGTGACACATACCTAGCGTGTCGTGTGACAGTCTGCCTGGCGCAGAGCTCACGACCTCCTGTCCCTCTGACAGTGCATGAAGATGCGCCAGGACAGAAGTGGCGCACACCATGGTCAATCATCGGCGACTCAGCCCTTCTGCCTGGCCCCTGACCCACTGGTCCCCACTGGGGACTCTTTCCCCCTCTCACCCCTCAAAACTGGACCCCACCTGCGTTCAGGGGGGTACTACCTCACAATTGCCCGGAGAACCAGGACTTCCTGGGAGCACATATACCCTCCCGAGGGTGACACCTCACTAATGTGTCATGTGACAGTCTGCCTGGCGCAGAGCTCACGACCTCCTGTCCCTCTGACAGTGTGTGAAGATGCCCCAGGACAGAAGTGGCACTCACCATGGTCAATCATTGGCGACTCAGCCCTTCTGGCTGGCCCCTGACCCACTGGTTCCCACTGGGGACTCTTTCCCCCTCTCACCCCTCCATCTGGACCTCGGCACCCTCCCAACTGGAGCGGCACTGCCAGACACCAGAACTACTGGGGCTCTGCTTACAGACACTCCCAGCTCACCTAAAACGGAAAGGACCACCTCGAAGAACGGTCCAACAGGACAGACTAGGCTCCCTACCTGGTGTTCCCTCATGGAACCAACCAGTCCTGGAGACCGAGGTTGGGGTTCGGAATACGACCCAGTCTCACGCCCTCTTCAGCGAGTTTGGGCATGAGGCCACACAACCTCCTCACAATAAGGTCACCTAGCTGGGCTACTCTGAACCATCTCCGCCGCAAGGGTTGGAGATACCTGCACCATTCTTCTAGGGTCACTCCTAACGCAAGCTCCCTACAATCAAAGAACTCACACACTAACACCATTTACCCAAACGTCCAGTGCATCACAACATTCATCCACACTCCCCCCACAAGACTGGTGAGACAGCATCTTACTGCCCCTGAAACACAACCTGTCCCCCTCTTAACCGGGAACCAGGTACCATACTATGGGAACTGGGAATGGGACTTCCTGCACTGGACTACATATTGCTGCCACCACTGGATCCCATCCTTACTGGGAATTCCAGAAAACTCACACTGCACTTAGGGGATAATCTACCCTCCCGAACTAGTTACTCCATGCCAATTAAGTTACCACTGTAGGCCAACCCTAGGAATAGCAGACAGCACAGGGGCAGTCAACTCCTTCAGCTTCAGGCCAACCCAAGAAATAGCACGATGGCACAAGGGCAGTCACACTCCTTCAGCTTCAGGCCAACCCAAGAAATAGCAGTCTGCACAAGGGCAGTCACACTCCTCCAGATTCTCTGGTTTCTGTCCTTGGCAGGACACCCAACTCATAGTGCAACAATAAAACACATTTCAAAAAGAAATGACACTTAAAACAAACTCAGACATAATAATCCCCATCATGTGACTATCTAAAATGCAGAGCTTGTAGTGCAGCCAGTTGTCGCTGTGGTACTGCGCAAACGCAAGTCCTAATCCCACCGCTGATCACCAATGTTAGAAATGGGATTTCTGGTTGGCTAAGGCTTGCGCCAAAGCCAAGCAGAAACCACCACTCTAGTCAGGGCAAGAGAGTTACACACCCAAGATAACCCCTGCTCACCCCCTAGGTAGCTTGGCACGAGCAGTCAGGCTTATCCCGGAGGCAATGTGTAAAGCGTTTGCGCAACACACACCCAGCAACAACATACTATGCACACCACAAAAAGGAACTCCACACAAGGGTATATGAAAAATAGCCTTTGTATTCTCATAATACATTAGAATAGTATTCACATAATATACATGGTGCCAACTGGCACTGGGCAATATCTACAAGGGATTATTTACACATGACAGGGCCACGTGGGCCACTGTCAGAACCATCACTTAGTGAACATATCATAAATGTAGGACATATCATAAATGTACAACCAGTACTCACTGGTAACCACTATACTCAGCATCAGCCTGTAACATAAACCACACTATGCACAGTATCACATTAGGCGCAAAATACATTATACGCCAACCTCACCAGCATAAATACATTATGCAATCATCTCATAAGTCTAAACCTATTAGACACTAACATCCTAAGCATAAATTACTTTTGGCATAACCCACAGTAGAGAATAACTCACAACCTAAACGCATTAGGAAATAATAACCTCACAAGCATAAACACATTATGCAAAACCTCATAATCCTAGAAATACATTTAGAGGTATGAAACAGGGTGCGTAAACCATAGTAAATGCATCACACTTCCTAGCACCACATTTTAGGACAGAAATCACATTAGCACATACCTCACAGTAGAAACCTTAGCAGAGGCATAAATCACATTAGGGCATGGCGCCCTACAAACCTAACAGTACCCCTGGCCATTGGCCATCTCACAAAGGGGCTCAAATGCCCTATGTCCAAAAGTCAGGGCTGCTGCCTATGCAGCGACAGTCAAGGGTGCGCCACTGCGCAAACCTAAACGTAGCAGCTGGCACTAAGTGCTGCGTAGCTGTGAAAGAAAAGTACTGGGGCAGAGGAGTGCATCTCACTCCTGAATTCAAAATATGTCCCCTAAAAGAAAGACCTAAATGGTGCAGCTGGCCACTACTTGCTGGGCAGCTGTAAACATTCAAATGAGGCATGGGCTCTCAATGGCCCTTTAAACAAATATGCCCAACGTTGGAGCCACACGGGGCTCTGAAACAAGTGGTGCGAAGCGTTGGAGCCACCTAGGCTCTGTGAACAACCTATGCCCCCAAACACTGTGGCCCTCAGGAGCCCCTAAACTCTTGGGCCCTCGTTGGAGTGCGCTGGCTCCTAAAACCATTGTGCCACGTTGGAGCGGCCCGCTGCCAAAACGGGGCTGCTCAGGATCTGTTCCTCGATCAGGCACCAACAATAGCCCACACGGAGCCCCCCCAGCCCTTTCTAACTCACCGGGCTGCTCTCTGGGGACTCCTCTTCACCCGATCCCGCTCCTGGGGGCCGGGTCTCCTCACAGGCGGCGGGCGGGGCTCTCTCACTCATGAGAGCCTCGCTGGGGGATCCGGTGGCGTCTCCCTCGCTTCGCCCAGTCCCCTCTCTCTCTCGGGACCGGGACTTCTCTTGCGGCGGCCTGCGGGGTCGCTGTTTGCTCTGGCCGCACTCCTCCCTTCACCCGGGCCCCCCTCCTGGGACCCGGGACTTTTGATGGAGCCTGCGAGGCTCCGGCGGATCTTTCATGGGCGCGGGGCTTCCCTCCAGGAAACGGAAGTCCCGCCCCACATCAGGCATCGCGCTGCCTGACTTCCTCTGCGGCGATCGGGCAGTGGCGGTGATTTCTTCTCGGGCAGTAAGAGGGGTAGGCTCCCTCGTAATTAAAGAATATGAAGCAGGGTGGGCTCCTGCTATGAAAATAGGCCAAGTCGCGGGGTGGGCACCCGCGCACTAATTGAAATGAAGACGCAGGGTGGGCACCTGCTCCATTAAATAAAAACAAGCGGGGTGGGCACCCGTAAGGCAAGAAATCTCGGGGGAATCCCTACGCTGGGGATTCCCTCATGGCGAAAGGCAGCTCGGCGCTGCGAAGCCCACGCTCTCCATCAGCTGGGCAAATTAAAAGACAGCGCTGGTGCTAACAAGGTTGCCTAAAGTCCTGGATAAAATAAAGCAAAAGGTCCCAGAAGTCTTTCAGGCATCAAGGGCAAGGCAGGGCCCAGGGCTAAAAGAAATTAAGCAAAAGGTTCCAGGGCATAGCTGGGCCCAGGGAGGCAGCCCTCCTGGCAAGTCCTCCTGGGCCCCAGCAGCAGCACGCCCTGCAGGAATCAGGATCCAAAAGCAAGAACATTTTCATGGGGTCACAGCCCCTTCTTTTATACAGCATTTTCCTTTGTCTCAAAGTGTAGGGCATGGGGGAACCAGATACAACTGGTTCAGGGCAGCTGTTGAGCACTTTGTTTTGCTCAGCTCCTCTCTCCCTTTCACAGGACAGGCCAGGGACATCAGACGCACCACAGGAGGTGGAGCCAGCATTGTGGAGGGAAGGCACAGCCCTATTCAGGTCCCAGGTGCAACTCCTCCCTCCCATCTGCATAAAGATCTCTCTATTCACCACTTGGCAGACTCACCCTGCCCCTGTCACTCACAAGCCAGACATGCAATTCACATCAGGCAGGCAGACACAGAGCACACAGAAATGCCAACTTCTAGAAGTGGCATTTCTCTACCAGTCACCATAAATCTGCGCACACCATTGCGCAGCATTTATTCTCATGAATTCAGACATGCTAGACTTGACCACACTGCTCCTTACATAAAAGGAATTACCACTGACACACTCATCCTCAATGCATTCCTATGGGAGGGCAGGCCAGTCTCACCACACACGCACCCAGCGCGCAAGCACTTTACACTGGGCCACAGTGCTAAAGTGCCCAGAGGCTTAAAATCACCAACACTACACAGGGAAAAGGCTAAGAGACAGGCAAAAAGTTCAGGGGTGAACCTGCCAAAAAGGGCCAGGTCCAACAGCAAGCATTCTCGGTCATCTGCGACCACACGCATTGGGAAATCTAGCCAGGAGGTGGTCTGGAGTAAGATATTCCTCACTCATGCTTGCCAACTTAACATTGGTGAATGAGACCAAGGAAAAAACTCCACTCTGCGGAGTGGAGTTTTTTGGAACTCAGTTTAACAAGGGACATTGTTGTTTAACCTTGTCTATAGTGTGCAGACTAAATCCCAGGAAAAGAAAAGAACACAAAAATATATGCAGATTCTGCTTGAAAATGAAATGTGGCACAAAAGCAAGCATGTTTTTTATAGTAACGTGTGTATAGAGAAATGCGGCCTACAGCATGCACAATTAGGCAAACCTGGGGAAAACTACAATGGGCCATGCAGAAAACACACAACACCCTCCCTTTGGTCCCAATAATAGCACAAAAGAGAATACCAAATGGAATATATATGTTGTTAGAAGGTAAACATACTCAAACCATAGGTATAACAAGCATTTGCAATGCAATAGGTCTCGCATTATTAAAGTTTGAGCTATTGGCATTGCTAAATAATGCAACACCAATAGCTCAAACTTTATTAATGCGAGACCTATTGCATACTCCTAAGTCACTACCCCGACTGTGACCTTACCACACAAGTTGTTACAACGACTTGCCTTAGGGGGGCGCTGGACTTTGGAATATTATAAATTACTATTCCAACTCCAGTCAGTGTATAAGTAGGAAAAGTGATGAACTTAAAATCCACCACCAGTCCAACAACGCACCCCCTAAAGTAAGTCTTTGTTAACGACTTGCGTGGTAGAGGAACGCATGGTAATGTCCCAGTCAGAGTAGTGACTGTGGAGTAAAGGCAGGTCATGGTTCTGCCAGTGGGGTAAATTATGTTTCCCCGTAGAAGTAGACACTCCTGCCACAAAAGGTACATTTATTTCTAACAACTCTGAGATTCCAATAAACACTTCCCTAACAAGAAAATATGCCACGGGCAAGTAAGGTATTCCGCTTAAAAGCATGTTCAAAAGTCTGCACGTCAGATACAACAATAAAGCTTATTGTGTATCCTTTACAAAGCGCTCCCACAAGCTGCAGGAGGCAGGTTAGGGTGATTTCTGGTCCCACATGAGTAATGCAGCGCAGTGCCCTTTTCGGTGCAGTCTGATGCTTGGTATCTAAGTAAATATGTGAGATTTGAGGATTTCTCGGTGCCGAGGCAAGCAAAAATTTCTCCAAGTTGTGGAACAGCGACAGCTTGGCATTCAGCATAAGGCAGCCAGCCAATGGTGGTGCGAGTGAGGGGTCCAGGGAAGAGACTGGATTGCACAAGGCAAGTTGCTGCCGGCAATATTAAATGCGTACAAAATGGGGACAAAGGGAGAATAAGGCATATTGATATGCAGCAGATGGTGAGGTGAAAAAAAAAAAACCAAAAAACATAAAGGGGTTGCGAACCTAAACATAAAAGAAAAATTGTTAAAACCACAAGATTGTGGACTTTGATGCTTGTGGGCGATGGGAGGCAATGGGGTGGGGGTGGGTGTGGACAACAGAATATTTTTTTTTTAAAGCACTGTGAAGCAGCCAGTGCTAGCTGCTTCAGATCGATTTTTTCCCTTCAATCGGGTGGATTAGCAGAGGCCGGGTGAGAGAAGAAACAGGGATGGGAGGGCAGGTGTTAGGTAAGAAGAACCATGGACGGGAGGGAAGAAGGTAAAAAAAAAAGCACTATGACGCAGCCAGCGTAAACTGAGTCATAGCACTTTTTTTCTACAAGAAATAATACTGGAGTCACAGTGCGAGCAGCTGATTGCCAGCTGAGGGACACTAATCACGCATCATTAATCTGGCGCCACAGAAAGCAAAGGAAGTGACGCATTGCAAGTGCTGTCAAATTAGAAGGCAGCAAAGAAGAGCAACAATGATGCAAACAAATGGTAAGTAAGGGGCGGGTTCCAAGCCCATTACTTAACACAAGAGTCTCGCAAACGAGAGCGCATGCAATACGTCAGCCATAGCTGCAATGCCCCCATCACCAAGATAATATTAGTAATAAGTCTCCTGATTTATCACTGAGATGCCAGCTTTAAATACACTTTGGAGATTCAACCATTTTCCTCCAAACAGCTTATAGGTTCTGAACGAGCACACATTTTTGTCTCACATAAACACTTTTCAATTTTGGGCTACATATAATAATTCAACCCAAGCAAAAGCTTCTGATTGGGTGGGCGGCGCTGCCCAAAGGAGAGCTACTTCTCACAAACGACTCGGAGGAGCCCATTTTAAAGAATCCAGTAATCATGAAGACGCTTAAAGCTCTATATTATTTGCAGCTGCACAGGACAGAACTTGGGAAGAACACTGCTCATGTAGTGGACTTTGTGGTCTATCAGTCACATTTCTTTAAAAATACAACTTCAGAATTCAGGATGTACGGAAGCTAGTGACAGAGTACACGTTTATTAAAAGGTTTGAGCAAAAACCTTTTATAAAGCAAAGAGGAAAAGCAAAATCAGACTCTAAACAGTTGCCAACAGCCCTGCACAGCGTTTTGCATTCAAACTAATAAACGTAAAGATAGTTGCACTGTATTCAACTTCCTGAGCTGCAAAGGTGAGCCAAGCATACCTTTACGAGCCACACAACCAAAGCCCCACTGTGTGGGGTAGACCAATTCAGAGCTGTAGCCAAAAGGGACTGAAGTCTCGCCATCAGGGGTCCTGCCATGCAGTAAGCTCCTCCATGAGAAAGGCCCTATCAGCCTTTGAAATTACGAAAAACAGCATTCTTAAGGCAGCAGGCTTGCCTCGCGGACAGTCAGGGACAGAATGTGAGTGCCAGAATAAGTCACTCACCTCTGTGTGTAAGACACTATTAAACACACACACTAGCAAAGCCAATAGGTCTGGCATTGACAGGGAAAACGTTACTGTTTAGGGAGCTGACAAACTATATATCTTCATATTCTGCCCTGCAATGAGAACGCACTCCACAGAAGACGATTTTCAGAACCCTTTATTCAATGAAACTGGCATTCCATCCCGAAAGTTTTCTCCTCAGCCTGACGCGTTTCAGAGCCCAAGCTCCTTATTCATAGGCCATTACTGAGTCCACAACAGTTTCTGCTCCCAGCATTCCCTGCATGCTTACATATTTATAGGCCTATGGTGTGCCTCACATTTAACGATGCATGCTGGAACTTGTGGTATTTATTTTCGAGCCACTTTAATCCTCCAGTGGATTCTGTGTAACTTCAGTATAATTTAATAAATCTTATACTAATTCTTTAAACACAGCCCTCCAGTGGGCCTCAGGATATGAAATACACAGTTTCAGAATATGAAGAGAGATATATATATATATATACACATATACACACATATATATTGTATTTATTTTTTCTTTCAGTTTGTCAGTTCCCTCAACAGTAACGTTTTACACACACATATATATATATATATATATATATATATATATATACACACACACACACACACACACACACACACACACACGGTAAAAGAAAAATATATATTTTGGGCTGAAAAAGCACATACTGCCATAGCAGTCTTTCACTTAAGGAAACTACTTTGTGTGTGGACGTGCTTCTAGTGAAAGGGCAGAATTCCATAACCTACAATGGCAGAAGTGGGCTGACCCATTACCTCATGCTGTATGCTATTGAGGGAGGACGAAAAATATGAATGACAGACAACATATTAACGGAGGAAGAGAGCTGGCTGAAATCTATTAGCATATTACCCAATTAATTTTTCGAAAAATCATAAATCTTCGCCAATGCCAGACCTAAAAGGAGACAATCGTCTTCCAAAAATAAAAAGTCATTGTGGATGCCACTGCATTAATCAAGCCACCACATGGAGCTATATCATGAGCATTTCGCCACTATGACCCTATTCTGTGTACTTACTAGATCCAAACACCATGAATAACACAGCACTAGATGACACGAACATTCTTCACTCCCCAGTCATCACCAAAAGGCAGATTTATGCTGTCCTTCTGCCAGCAACCACATTACATATCTTACGCTGCAGAAATATTCAGATTACAGTACTTTGATTTTTTTTTCACAATAAAGAGGAAAAACTGAGGTGGAAGAGAACATTACAAGAGTTTATGATTCAACTTCCTGTTGCTTGTGGAGCGACAATCTGTAGTCTCCTTTCCGGGATCCAAATAAAGGAGATGTACCACACATCTGCATGCTCGAATGGGGAGAATAATCCAATGGTTTCTGAATGCAACAGCAAGCTCTGTGCGCAGTGGTCCACCTGAAGACACTACAGCAGCATCCCTATGCTCTTCGAAGACGGACTAAGGCTGGAAAACGTCATCAGATGTGAGAAGCATCATTATGATGCAACGTTCTAAGAACTTCTGAAATACTCTGAGAAGATTTGGAAACACTTCTCATTATTCACTAAGCACCCTCGGGAATTAGATCACTCGAAAAACTAAATAGATAGAAGCAAATCCATATGTAGAAACTTACAGCAAAAAAGGAACACTGCACCCGATCAATTCAGCCACATCCTCGTGTACTGAAGAACGCACGGACAAACTTCATTTCTAACTCACTCGTTAAACTTCCTTGCAAAACGCCCTTACTGCTTTCACTTACGGCTCTTTTCAGAAGTAGATTTTTGAGATGGACTCTCTAAGACAAAAAATATTTTGCAGTTGCGCTCTCTTTAAAGATGACATCTTCAAACGGGACAATTGGATTCTGCATGCCGCCCCGACATTGTCTCAGGATCTAGTTTTGAACAGAGGCAATCTTGAGCCGTGGTCGGAAACAGAAAATCCCTATACAGTGACATGGCTGGTTCATATAATAGTAACAAGAAATGGGGCGTGGACAAGGGTGGTTTGAAGTAAGCAAATTAAATATTGCTGTAGGTTATACCCAGACGGTAGCTATATAAACATTTAGCTGAAGCATTTCAACGCCTTCATTAGACGGATGACGGACTTTTAAGACACTTTGTCAATAAGACCCACATACAGTTTTAGCAAGCATCTAAGAACATCTATCTGAATGCTTTTAAGCGGTGCTCGGCTCTGTGGTTAATGCAGATATTCCGGGACCCTGATAGCCAAGAATGCACAAACCTACTGAAGTTGATGGTACTCACGGTCAGCATCTGCAGATGAGGTACACCTTCAATTAGACGGCATGCTATTTTCTATCTGACCACCATAAAATGAGAGTCTCTCTCTCACACCTCATCGGCCATCACACTGAGCGCTGCATCTCGTGACACGCTACCCCACCTTGGTTGCCATCGAACGCGGGAATCGAAACTAGTGGTGCGCGCGCACCACAGAGGAGCGGGGGGGAGGGAGAGCGGCAGCGAGGCGAACGCGCGCTGCTGTGCGTTCTGGCCACCGTCGGGAATGGGAGGAGCAAAGGCGGGACATGCGCCCGCCTTTGCACAATCGCGTGCCGTTTTTTTTAAAAAAACGCACGCTACAGCCAATGTGGGCTTCCAAAAACAAAACCACACGCACGAGCGTGTGGGTCGTTTTCAGAAGCCCTTTCTAGAGGTCTCGCGCTGCGCGAGCAGTGCTACGCACTGCAACGCTAGGCGCGAGACCTAAAAATGGCATGGAATAAAAGTTAATTGAAGAAAGTGTCAATTTGGAAGAATAGTCAAATGATGGTTTTTTGGAGGAATCCATCGTGCTCTTTGTCAATTCGAATGCCAAGAACTCAAAAAAGGAGTCTGACTCTGCATGCAAGGATTGGCCTATTGTTCAAGCCATGAGCTCCAAGGAACAAACATGATCTCCGGTCTCAGCCGATGCTTATACAGTTGCCAAGCAACCTGCATCTGTGTTAGTGGAGCCAACATCCAGTTGTCCAGGTGCTGATGCAAATGCTTCTCCGTAGGTTGATGGCTCAAACCTTGCATTGTAAAGAAGTCGCAAGCCCAGGAAACAGCTCTGAAAATGGGTCGCTAAGGGACTCATCAACAGCCCAAGATCCAGTTCTCATAATAGTAAACTTTTGAAGGTCCTGTAAGACAGCACAATAGTTATCTCCATCAAATGTTGCGGCAGCCGGTACCACATCTGGACCATCAAGGTCTGGAACATACATCTTGATGCCAAAAAGTATTTCATACGGGGTCCGCCCACTCAGAGATCTTTTAGGGAGTTTATTTAATGCTCGTTGAACCCTGTTGGACTTGGCCCTTTTTGCGGGGTCACCCAGAACTTTTTGCCTTCCTCCAGTATTTTTTCTGACCTGTTGTTGTTGGTTTTATGACCCTGGGCACTTTATCACTGCTGTTCAGTGCTAAAGTGCATGTGCTCTCTATGGTAAACTTGGTAAGATTGGTCTACAACTGTTTGGCATATTTAATTTACCTATCAGACCCTTGTACAGTGGTATCTCATACACCCAGGGCCAGTAAATTAAATGCTACTCGTGGGCTTGCAGCGCTGCTTGCGCCACACACCAAAGTAGCCTTTCAAACCTGTCTCAGGCTTCTGCCACTGCAGGGCCTGCGCGCGCAGTTTACTGCCGCTGTGACATGGCACATAAAGTGGTTGCCATGTCTGTGACTCCCCTTTTACTACATATCAGTCACCCCTAAAGTAGGCCCTAGCTAGGCCTATGGGCAGGGTGCGCTGTAGGTAAAAGGTAGGACATGTGCCTAAGCTGTGTGGCATGTCCTGGTAGTGACAAACAGCCTATTTGGTTTCTCACTGCTATGAGGCTGCCCTCTCATAGGGATGCATTGGGGATTCCCTGATATGTGCTTTAGTGGAAATTCTTGACATGAGAGGAGTAGCATGATCAAGTTTGGTATGTTTGGAATAGTGTGATAAATGCTGCGTACTGTTGTTCGTGGATTTATTATCACTATTTCAGAAATGCCACTTTTAGAAGTAGGCATTTCTCTGTGCTATGTGTCTGTGTGCCTGCCTGTTATGTATTGACTGTCTGGCCTTGGAAGTGACAGGGGCTGGGGAGGTGCAGTGGCTCCAGAGAGTCTGGATGAGTCAGCGCTAGGCTGAATAGGCCTGGTCTGCATTTGGAGTGGTGGGTGGAGTAGCACCTGCACCTGAATAGGGCTGTGCCTGCCTTCCACTCTGATGGCTCCACCCCCCTGTGGTGTGTCTGGGGCCAGGGCTTACACTAACAAACGAGGTGGTTGTACACTTTTAAAGGTATTTTTAAGTGCCCCCCAGAACTGTTTTGGACTGGGCTCAGAGCCGTGAGCCAGGGGAAAGAACAAAGACTTTTTGTACTATAAGTACTGGGGCTGTGACCCCATGTCTGAGGAGCTGTGCTTACTTGGAACTTGTGGAACTTGGGAGAGCACACTGCGTGGACTGCAGTGTGCCAGGAGGAACCGCCACTTGAGACTGACCTGCTGCCCGCTGGGTGGCTGAAAGGACTTCCACACTGCTGAAGTGGCCCTGTGTGCTGGCCTACCTGTGCCAGTTGTTGGCAACCCCAGTGATTTTCCAGGGCTGTGTGGCTTGTACTGGGTAAATTGAAGCAGCGCATGGTGAGCGCTGTGCTTTCCACCCCGTGCTATTTTTGGAGCGCTGTGCTGGAATGGAAGAGTTTTTCCCTTTGTCTCCCGGGGCAGACAGAAAGAGCGTGAAGGAGCGCTTTTGTGTGTGGCAGCGCGTGGGGAGCGCTGAAGGTTGCAGCCAGTATCCCTGAACCAGGTGGGGAACATTCCACAGCAGCATCCAGCACCTGAGGCCAAAGCTATTCGCAGGAATCTAAGGCGGCTGCCCATCAGCTAGACGAACGACGCAGGAGTCACGAGCATTGCTGGGCAACTTGCGGGCCGGCCGGAGTTTGCAGCATTGCCCGGCCACGCCCCCAGAAGTCAGCGAGGACACTGAGTCCAGAGTTGCTCTTCAGTACGCCCACAGCGGGGCCGGAGGGCGGCTGCGTGAGGAGCAACGCGGAGAGGAAGGCTTGCCCACAATACGCCAGAATGTGCAGCACTGCCTTGCCCCGAGGGTCCAAGAGGAACGGGAGAGCTGAAGGAAAGCAGCACTCTCCCTCACCCTGCCCGTAATGGCTATTGGAATACAAGCCAGGTGAGGAGCCGAACCGGCGTCACCTGACGTGGCCAGTTTAGCAACAGCCTCGGGTGGTAGCGGGCTACTGCCGGAGTGACCCTTAGCCCCACAGCCCTACTATTAGGCAGGGGCATTTGTGGGTTTTGGCCACTCGGGGGTAAACCTCGATGGAGGTCCCCGAACCTTGGTGGAGGGAGGAACTTCCACAAAAGTACCGGCACGACCAGGAGGGTTCCCTGTACTTTGGGGGACTACAACATTTTGGCCTACTGTGGGCTATGTTCCTTGCCCTATAGCAGCTGCACCGCATGGTTTTGGGCAGCTGCATGCTTACCGGCTGTTGGGGAATACCGCATTTTTATGGTATAGGTTGGCAGGCAGCCCAAGGAGCCCACGAGAGGGGCACCGCCTTTACGGTCATGCTGAGATACGGTAATGGGGACACTGGTAATTCAGAAGTATTGGGCCCTGATGTAATGATGCATAGTCCGAGAATATGCATAGTGATGGTGTTACCATAATGTGTGCAGCTTTGGAGGGTGTCCTCTAGTAAATGAAAAACAAGGAGAGAACAAGGGAAGTAAGGGGTACGTCCTTGTCCCCAATCTAATACTAGAGTAAACAATGTGGACAGACCCACTGAGTTGGTGTGTAACAATCACTGTTGTGGTAAGTACATGAACCCATTAGGTTTATTTAAAAGACCCCTCACACACCAACTTAGTTGGTGTCATGCTTCATCATTGGGGTCCCAACCAGGTGGCCGAGTGCCCCCTGGTTGTGCTGCAACGCCTGATTACAGCGGAGCTGGTGTGGTGTGATTGTGTGAAGTGTTAGTGAATATATTAAAAATATCTCTGAGAATCCTTGCCTATGTAATTTATTAATGGCGGCTCAGGATATGAATAGGAATATGTGTTGCAACTACTAGGGAGTTATTACCCTTAGTTGGCTAGGTGATGTGGTCTACATGTTTCAGCCCGAAAAAATCCTCTCTGCTGTCTGCATTGGGAATCACATGATCACCAACATCAGCAAAAGTTACAAAAGAAACACTTTGATCATTTAAGGGAAAGGAATATTTTGACGAGAAGCCCTTCAGTAAAGCTGTGGTATTTTTGAAGATATCATTATCGATACGAATTTTAGAGCATATTACTGCTGCTATTTAAAAAAAAAAATTAATTTATTTATTTATGATTTTCAAACACATAAAGCAATATGCCTATTGTCACAGCAGCTGCACTTCGAACTTTTCGCATCCCATGATGGTTCCATAAAAATCACCTTTGCAGTCAGGTTTTTCCTGTAGGAGAGAAACAGTGATTGCTTAGTAGCAAATTGATTAATACATAACTCCATATTGCAGAGCATTTTATACTTGCATTGTACTTCTTTTCAGTTTGGCATGGTACATCATCTTGCACAGTCACTACCTCTCATGTCACATCCCCGCTTTCCATCTAGCGGAGTAATGCCTTCCGAGCCCTCCACGGCCTGCCAAGTAAGTCCCATATAGCCCCCATATTTCTTCAGGGCGCCCCTGCAGTGGGAGGACCTCCCGGTATGTGTCTGATTGTGTGTTGCATAGGTCATGTCTTTGTGCCACTCCTCCAGTGTCGGTAGTGGGCCACGACACCATTGCATAGTGACTACGTTTCGCTAGTAACAATCCTATAGCCACTAGATGTCTCACGCTGCATTATATCACTTTGTAGTAGCCCAACAACGCTTCTAGCGGAGATAGTTCCAGTGATATCCCAGTAATAGTCTCCAAATCTCTAATGACAGCTCGCCAGAAAGCCCCAACTCCCATACAATACCAGATGCGCAAACTCAGCATCTGCCGCTCCGCAGCGCTGGCAGCTAGGCATGTCCCGCAGCCCGTACCTAAATAGTCGGGCAGGGGTGTAATACAGTTTGTTAATGTATTTAAAGTGTATTAGTCTGTGCCTGGTGTTTAAAGATACTGTTAGTTACACCGCAACAATATTGCCATTGCTGTTCACTTATAGTTACCCCCAGATCATTTTGCCATGCAAGTCGGCCTTAGTTGTTCCTGATGTGCGAGCTTCCTGTGCATGCGCGTAGAGTCTAGTCAACAAGTAGCCAGCGGAGGATATTTGAATTAGAGCCCTAAGTGCCAGCATTTCCCGGGTTTCTGGATATCCTCTCCAAGCAAGTCTTGGAGCGTTTCGGGCTTTAAAAAGTAAAATTGTTGTAGGGCCATGGGGTTAACTAGTCGGCGTCCCACTTTCTTCCAACCTAACATAGTGCCATCCTCAAACAAATCTCCCATAACTCTAATTCCTAGGGCAGCTAGCAATTCCTGGGCACTCCTTTCCTTCCCGATGGGGAACCAAGTGCACCAACCCTATTGGGGTATTTGCAGAGTATAAAAGGATCTCTCCTGGTTTTCAAGCAATCTCTGCCATGAGTTAGTCGTCATGTGTACCAAATCGATAATTCTGTGTCTGTGGGTCAACTTTATGAACAGTAGTTGTGGTAAGGTCATTGAGCCAGATGCATCCCATTCCAGCCACAAATGTGGGAGATCTTGTGGGCCATGTACCCAAGCATGGGCATGTGCAAATTGGGTGACCCTATAATATGCTTCTAGGTCAGGGCATTTAGTATGGCAAGGTAAGTGTTTCCCAGCTGCCTCTCTGTTGTTTGCCGGCCCAGGCAAGACATCTCAGAAGTGTTCCGAGTCGCTGAAACAACAACCCAGGCAAGAGTATAGGAATATTCATAAATGAAAACAGAAAACAGGGCAAGACCACCATCTTCATCACAGCTATGTGGACCGCGAGCGACAGCGGCAATCTAATCCAGTGTTTTATGTCATCTGCCAGTCTTTGCGTGGACTTACCGTAGTTTTCCGATATCACAACTTCAGGGTTTGTGTGTATCTGAATTCCTAAGTATCAGACAGGGTCTGACGTCCATTGGAGCGGAAACTATAGCGGCACTGGCTCAAAAGCTGGAGTAACAAATGCAAAAAGAACAATTGATGGACAGAATGCAGAACAATTTCATACATTCACCCCAGTACAGAGATCTGGGCCTAAATCCATCGTTTTTTTGCTCACCATGCCATTCCAGTTTGGACCCTGCCATATGCAAATCAGTCTTGACACTGCGCCCATTGGGAACAGTCCAGCCCGAATTGCCAGGCCAGGTCCTCCCTGGACTGGAAACAAGCATCCTAGGACCGGTTTCGGGCTTTCAGCCCTCATCAGCCAGGATAGCTTGACTCCAGTGGCATGGAGAGCACGGGACCCACATCTGGGCATACCCGTCCCACTCGGGGTGACAAATGCAAAAAGAACAATTGATGGACAGAATGCAGAACAATGTCATACATTCACCCCAGTACAGAGATCTGGGCCTAAATCCATCGTTTTTTGCTCACCATGCCATTCCAGTTTGGACCCAGCCATATGCAAATCAGTCTTGACCCTGCGCCCATTGGGAACAGTCCAGCCCGAATTGCCAGGCCAGGTCCTCCCTGGACTGGAAACAAGCATCCTAGGACCGGTTTCGGGCTTTCAGCCCTCATCAGCCAGGATAGCTTGACTCCAGTGGCATAGAGAGCACGAGACCCACGTCTGGGCATACCCGTCCCACTCGGGGTGACAAATGCAAAAAGAACAATTGATGGACAGAATGCAGAACAATGTCATACATTCACCCCAGTACAGAGATCTGGGCCTAAATCCATCGTTTTTTTGCTCACCATGCCATTCCAGTTTGGACCCAGCCATATGCAAATCAGTCTTGACCCTGCGCCCATTGGGAACAGTCCAGCCCGAATTGCCAGGCCAGGTCCTCCCTGGACTGGAAACAAGCATCCTAGGACCGGTTTCGGGCTTTCAGCCCTCATCAGCCAGGATAGCTTGACTCCAGTGGCATGGAGAGCACGGGACCCACGTCTGGGCATACCCGTTCCACTCGGGGTGACAAATGCAAAAAGAACAATTGATGGACCCCATGCAGAACAATGTCATACATTCACCCCAGTACAGAGATCTGGGCCTAAATCCATCGTTTTTTTGCTCACCATGCCATTCCAGTTTGGACCCAGCCATATGCAAATCCGTCTTGACCCTGCGCCCATTGGGAACAGTCCAGCCCGAATTGCCAGGCCAGGTCCTCCCTGGACTGGAAACAAGCATCCTAGGACCGGTTTCGGGCTTTCAGCCCTCACCAGCCAGGATAGCTTGACTCCAGTGGCATGGAGAGCACGGGACCCACGTCTGGGCATACCCGTCCCACTCGGGGTGACAAATCCAAAAAGAACAATTGATGGACAGAATGCAGAACAATGTCATACATTCACCCCAGTACAGAGATCTGGGCCTAAATCCATCGTTTTTGCTCACCATGCCATTCCAGTTTGGACCCAGCCATATGCAAATCAGTCTTGACCCTGCGCCCATTGGGAACAGTCCAGCCCGAATTGCCAGGCCAGGTCCTCCCTGGACTGGAAACAAGCATCCTAGGACCGGCTTCGGGCTTTCAGCCCTCATCAGCCAGGATAGCTTGACTCCAGTGGCATGGAGAGCATGGGACCCACGTCTGGGCATACCCGTCCCACTCGGGGTGACAAATGCAAAAAGAACAATTGATGGACAGAATGCAGAACAATGTCATACATTCACCCCAGTACAGAGATCTGGGCCTAAATCCATCGTTTTTTGCTCACCATGCCATTCCAGTTTGGACCCAGCCATATGCAAATCAGTCTTGACCCTGCGCCCATTGGGAACAGTCCAGCCCGAATTGCCAGGCCAGGTCCTCCCTGGACTGGAAACTAGCATCCTAGGACCAGTTTTGGGCTTTCAGCCCTCATCAGCCAGGATAGCTTGACTCCAGTGGCATGGAGAGCACGGGACCCACGTCTGGGCATACCCGTCCCACTCGGGGTGACAAATGCAAAAAGAACAATTGATGGACAGAATGCAGAGTAAGCAGGATAATAATAGACTTGCTCCAGTGTAGTCCGGAGTGGTATCCAAATTGGGCTACTTCTTTCAACACTGCCGTGAGGTTATGCTCTGGATTCCTTATGTACTGGAGCATGCCGTCTGCATATGCAGAGATTATGCGTCTATAGTTTTGGAATCTCAGTCCTCTATGGGCATGGTACTCCCGTAAGGCACATGCCACCAGCTGTGCGACCAAGGCGTAAAGTGCCTCTTTCAATCTTGATGGGGTTTGAAGTCATATTATTGATCCTCAATCACACTGCTGGTAAAGTGTACAGGACCGAGACCAGTCTGGCAAACACGTCTCCAACACCTACACACTGTAGCACTTTAAACATAAAGGGGTGGAGTCATGCAAAG
Organism: Calotriton arnoldi; assembly: GCA_963921515.1. Classification (NCBI taxonomy): domain Eukaryota; kingdom Metazoa; phylum Chordata; class Amphibia; order Caudata; family Salamandridae; genus Calotriton; species Calotriton arnoldi. The sequence continues at coordinate 427,307 of CAWUFW010010922.1, forward strand.
GTCACAGGTCTGTCCCAGTTCGCCATGTATTATGGTAATTGCAGTTCAAGGTGTCCATATTTTCTTGTGGTTGATTGAGAATTGAAGCCTGGACAGTTCTGTTTTCCCTTGTCATCAGTGTTTCATTCTTTTGTTCAGGAAAAGAGCCTGTTGAGGGAATATGACCTGCTTCTTAGTGTCTGCGGATTAGACCATAGTAATGGTTGTCCTTTTGTTTTGCTGACAGTGCCCTAAAGTTCATATGATTCTTCAACATATTGTCATGGGCTACAACTGCATAAATTAAAATCATGCTGCAGCCTAGCTACATCCTTTAGGTGGACTACTCAGATTCTGTTTTGTTCAGGTCTGGATAGAAATAGTTTTGTGACAGCTATTTGTTTTTTTTATGTTAAGAGCAGGCACAGCCGGTGCAGGTAAGAGCGGTGGGCGGGAGCGGGGCGGGGAGTGGGTAAAGTCGACAGACAATGGAATAGGGAAAATCACATTAAAAAAAAAGTAAAAACCACTTACTTTGCGCTCGCCGCATCGCCAAGCCGGGGATGCGGTGAGCGCAAGGTAAGTGGTTTTATTTATTTTTTATTTTATTTTCCTTATTCCATCATCTGTTGACTTTCCCCCACAACCCGCCCTGCCCACCGCCCCATTGCTCTTATCTGCACTGGCCGCGCCTGGTTATGAAAAAATATTTTACTCCAAACCCACTTACACCACATTTATAGTAGAATATAAATCAATATTGATTGGTTGACAACATTGAACACCGTTGAGTGATACAAGAAGATAAAGGCCTAAGTCTGTTAATTGATTATTTTGTTGAGAGCTGCACAAAGTTTGTACTTCTTAAGGGGCCTTGTTATTCTTTGTATGATTACTATTCAAAATGCTACTGAATTCAATATTGTCCTGCAGGAAAATCAACAATCCTTTCTTCGGATGAATCCTTGCTCCTAGAAAATACATCAAGGGCATTTAAGGTTCCCTTGAAAAAAGAGGAAAATGATTCATACAGTAAATTAAAATTACAAAAAATCAAAAATTATGAGAAAAGTCAGGAACGGTGTAAAAATTATTCGGGCTTGCTCTCATTTAATACAGATCATCATCTTAACACGGTCATTGAGTCAAGCGTTGAAGGGATAAACTGTTCAAAAATGTGCACTCACAATCTCAAGTCTGGGACTTCACTACTGAGTGCTGCAAACACCAGACTGAGTTTAATCATTGAAGAGAAATTTAAGACTATGGGGCATATGTACAAGCACTGGCGATAACTATCGATAATGCTAGTTAGCGGCAGTATTTTTATCGACGCTTACCGCTGAAAACTATCGCCATTTTAGCGGCGTATTTACAAGCCGTCGCTACATGGTGATAGTATCAGGGATCTCGGTGAAAACTGCCGTTAACATTAGCGCGATGGCGATAGTAATTCCGGCGTTAGTGGGCGGAAACTACTGATAGGCCCATTAGCGGCAAAAAAACTCACGTTAGTCAACCCAACGTGAGTTTCTTTTGCCTCTAATGCAAAAAATAGCCTATCAGTCACCCTCCAATAGAAAATAGGCATAAAAACCAATAAAATGCAGAATGGAGCAGCCAGGGCCAAGTGTAGCACACATCAACAACCCCTGCAATCCACCCAACATCCAGGATGACCAGGATGAGTGCCAGGATTCCTCGCTGGACCTGCTTCTGGAGCCTGGATGCCTCGCTGGTCCTGCGTCTGGAGCCTGGATGCCTCGCTGAACCTGCGTCTGGAGCCTGGATGACTCTCTGGACCTGTGTCTGGAGCCTGGATGCCTTGCTGGAACTGCGTCTGGAGCCTGGATGCCTCGCTGGACCTGCGTCTGGAGCCTGGATGCCTCGCTGGATCTGCGTCTGGAGCCTGGATGCCTCGCTGGACCTGCGTCTGGAGTGTGATGCGGAGGAGCTGTGGAGTCGATGAGCCGTGGCGGTAGACATTGAGGCGCGACGATCGCCCGTACCTGGTGGTGAAGTCTGGCAGCTCGCATGGAGACACGTTGCTGACCTGTGTGAAAAGACCGCCTTGCGCACCTTGGAGCTGTTAATAGTGGAGGCGCTCCTGCGCCCCAACGTAGGGAGGTCTGCATCGCATACTACGATCCACCACTACACCGGGGTGCACGGAGGGGATTACCAACGGTGGGTGCCGCCTCTCAGCATCACAGGCCGAATTATGTTGGGCTGGCCAGACGCTGTGGAGGGTGAGGCCCCTGAGCTGCGCTGAACTTTTGTGGCAGGAGCGCTGCAACTTCACGCCTAAGGGGGCCCTGCTGCATCAACTGCATCGGGAGGTTCGCCAGCGGACCTGGCGGCGACTGCTATACCCAGGCTTGTGAAATCACACCTGGCTGAGGCTCCTGCTGGCTGAGTCACAGATTTGGAGAGAGTGCAGCGGATTGCGCCATGGTGTCAATGTCCAGGTAAGGAGAAGGTGGGACGCGTAGCGCAGGACGCCCGGGTGTCGAGTCGCCCAGGCCAAGCACACGTAGATGACGCACCCCCAGTGGCGGCTCATCCGCTATGGCGGAAGAGCATCACCCCACTGCTTTCAAGCAGTGCAGAAGAGGAACAATCATCACATGATGATAACTTACTGATGCAATTGTGCTATGTTTCCCTTGCGGGTGGGAGGGTGGGTAGGACTGCTCCAAGCACAGAGCAGGGCATGGGCGGATTGGCATGCCCACTCAAGTGCGCAATGACTGTTTGGTCGGCCAACTCAGGCCACCCAATGCAGTCATGCGCACTACCCTGTTCGTAATGCAGGCTGCATTACAGCCTGCATGGAGAACATGCCCACCCCTCCAGCCCCTGGCTGCATGCCTTGTCCCGTTGCCAATTACCAATCCCACCGCCGCATCGTAGCGTTGTGATTGGCTCAGGGGAGGGAGCCTGGCTGCCTACTTCCTGTTCCTGGAAGCAGACGCAGGAGAGCAGGAGCAAGAAAGACACTGGACCCGGCTTCGAGGTAAGACTTCCCTCATTAAAATATTTACAACACCCGCTCACACAAACACTCCTGCGTCCACGCCCCATCCAGTGTTCTTTGCGGTGTTTACCACCTCCCAGCTGTTCAGCCCCCCCCCCAGCACTTCTCAATAGCGGCCGCTGTGCGCCCATGCGCAGCGGGCGTACCACTCGTGTGCCAAAGGTACATACGTAGTTACGACGTTTGCCATTACATCGCATTCCATTCCAATGCATAATAATACTAGGCATATTGCAACAGTAGGGAAGGTGTTGCATAGCGGAGATGTAAAAATTACGATTCCCACTTCAGTGAGTGCAACCCGAAAACTAACCTTTGCACCCCAAACCAAACCGTGAACCCTAAAATTCCTTTTTGAGCCCCCAAAACACACCCTAAAAATCACATTTGACCCAAATGCACACCTGCATTTTCATAATTGACCCCAAAACACACCCCAATTTTCAAAGTTTACCCCAGAATACAACCCAAATTTCAAATACGACATCCGAAACCCAAACCCACCCGAGAAACTTAAAATGACCCCATTACTGACCTCACAATGCGTTGTAATCGAATGCGATGTAAAGGCACCTGCGTTGTCAGAGTTGCGTTGTTAATGATGTAATGCCTGCATTGTAATGGACGTCTCCCGTGCCAAAGGCAAGCCATAGGCAAGCCCATCTGCGTCCGTCTGCCCCTGGACCACTCTCAGCACCAAGGACCCTTCCTCTTGGACATTCCACCGCTACGACGCCAGCACCCTGCTCGCCATCAACCCTGGACGCCACCTCGCCTGCCAGGACCAACCTATGCTCCGGACTGGACATCGCCATCGCCATCACTGACGGCTGCAGTATCACCCACAAGGACCACCCCGACCGTCCAGGAGGAGGCATTGCCATCATCTACAGAAGCACACTCCGACTGACCACGCACTCTAATGACCCAACGGTGACCATGGACCACCTCAACTCCCAGATCTGGACCATCCCCAAGCACATCCTCTGCGGCACCCTCATGTGCAGGCCCCCCGGGCCATGGCCCCCCATTCTCCGATACCATTGTAGACCTCATTGCACCCCAGGCTCTCCCATCCACCGATGACATCCTACTCGGTGAACTCAAGTTCCACCTGGACAACCCCAGTGACCAGAACACCACCCCCTCCTGGGGAAGGTCCCCAACATCAGTCGCAAGCAGCAAGTCACTGCAACAAGCCAAATAGCAGGACACACGGTCGAGCACGTCACCTCCGCCAGCGGGAACTTCAACTGCAGCCACAACACCGGACTCTCCAGGACCGACCATCATTGTATACATCATGTCTTCACCTTGTCCACCGGACACCACCACCATCATCGCCGCCCCCTCGCAGCTGGATCAAGGCCACCGAAGAATGTCTCGTCAACTCCCTCCGCACCACCACTCCGTCAACGCTTGCAAACGATGACACTGCAGCGCGCAACCGCCACCGATGGATCTCCAACTACGCCGACACCCGGGCACCCCTCAAGAACGGCACTGCATCAGTACCTTCCGCCTGCCTGATGGCAGGCGTGAGGGTGACGCAGTGCCACAGGGATAGGCCGGCCCCATGCATTGCTGGAGTTGCGTCATGGTTGTGACACGACTGCAGCAATGCGTGACTTTAGCGCAGACAGATACGTCAGGATTCCAGATCTATCTGTCATTACTTGCGTCATGGAGCGCTGTCCAGTGAATACAGCGCATCCATGGTGTCGCAAGAAGGGCGTAGTGAGAAGTGTTGCAACACTGTCTTGTCGCAGCGCTGCAACACTTTTCATGACTGAGGCCCAGGAATGCGCACTATCTTATTGATGGTGCGCATTCCTGCCCTGTAGTTTTGTCGCAGGGCAGCGAGCAAAACATTGCTTGCAGCGCTGTCCAGCACCATAACCTGCTGGAATGAGGCCCCATGTGTTATCTCCATTTTTAAGACCAGCTATTTTCTGGTCTTAAGAGCCAGCCGCTAACAGCCTTTAGCGATTGTTTTTTTAACGTATCGCGGGTGCGGGCGATCGTTGTAAATATCGCGAAGTGGAGTTAGCGTGCGTTTTTGCACGGGAACGCCTACCTTGCATGTCATTAGCAATAGTTATCGCTAACATGGGTGGCGATGCTGAAAGCGGCAGGTATTGCCAGAAAGCTGTCGCTAACGGCTGTTAGCGACAGCTTGTTAATAGGGCGATACAAATATCACCGCATTAGCGGCAGAAAAGTGCCGCTAACGCGGCGTTATCTCGTTGTACATATGCACCTACATTTTTATAGTGACCCTTTTGAGATACCTACTTCAAACTACACAATGTTTACATGCACATTTCGAAAAAGAAATTCATGCTAATTTAACACAACTGACACAACTTTCACAACTTTAAGTAAAAATTGTTTGTAATATGTTGCCTCTGTTATGATTTGTGAAATGTAATGAATACTACGCATCAGTTTTCAGGACATGTTGACAAAGGTCTGCTATGGATGTAATCCTTCTGTATGGAATTTCCCAGCCCCACCTGATCTTCTGCTTAACATTTCATGCCCTGCAGCAAACTTCAACAAAGGGGACATTTGCCAAGTGTCTTAAGGTGCATACATCCAGGTAAGTATGATGATGAATGTTTATTTTTGTATTATTATTATTATTTCTAATCTATTTATTAACGAGGCTGTTGAATACAGAGAAGGTAATGGGTCATTACCAGTGTAGCATATGATGAAGATTGTTTAAAGCATTCATGAGCTGTAAATGTAACTCTGTTTCTGCCGAAAGCAATTGAGAGAGAGGGAGAAAGCACCAGAAAGAGAAAGAGTGAAGTAAAGAGAAACATAGGGGCATATTCTCAAGGACTTATCGCCGATTTATCGGCACTTAGCGCCGCAAAAGTGGCGATAGATTTATCGCCCTATTCTCAAGCTGGTGCAAACTGCTGATATTGCCAGTTTTCCAGCGATAGCTGCCGCAAAAAACATCGCCACGGATGAGAGCGACAACTAACGCTAATGATATGCAGAGTAGGCGTTCCCGTGCAAAAACACACGAAAACACCACTTCGCGATATTCTCAACGACCAGCCAGATCGGCGAAGTGATCCAAAAACAGGCAATAAGGCGCATTAGCAGTAGGGATTTAACACCTGCCTATTACTGGTGTTAAGCAGGACGACAACCTGCAGTAGAAAGGGAGCCCTACCCAGAGCCACATATGAAGACCAACAGATGCTATGGAGCCAATGATCATGCAGCTTGGAGACCCAAGAGGGTCACAACACCCACCGCCACCACACCCTGACCCCCCCCCCCGGACCACCCCCACCCGGACTACCACCTAGGCAGCGCAGAAGAAGACAGCGGACATTCCTAAAACGCACCAGCCTCAGACACTCAACGCCAGAGGATGCCATTGCCCACTACAGGCTCAAAAGGACAATCATCCTCCGCATCCTGACCCACATTGCCCACAGGCTGACGGTACCAACACAGCGGAGAACCAACATCCCTCCGCAAACAAAGCTGCTGGCTGTGCTGCACCTGTTGGCCTCTGGTACCTTCCAACCAACAACTGCCAGAGTCGGAGGAGCCTCACAGCCAGCCCTATCAAACTTCCTCACACATGTCTTGGATGCATGTCCACAAAAGCAACGGCGGGCCCCTGTATCCACCCCACACGATAGTTCCAATTCGTAGTGTTCCTGCGCAACCAACCCCAACGCCAGCCATTGCTTGACGCCTCTGTGCTCCAGATCCAAGATTGTAGTTACTGAAATGGGGGTGCGCCAGGTCATGAAGTCCAGTAGTCAACAGTAGTGTAAAAACAGTTCTTCATTACAAATACATAAATCAACAATACGAAAAGCTCAGCCAACGCGTTCCATTCCCAACGGGGAACTTCATCAGGGCAACGTGTGGATTCAATTAACTGCATATGCTGCGGGAACTCCCCAATACAATTCCATATTCCGAAAGTCAGTATTCAGAAACCTGTTGGATAAATGGTGACAATGGTCAAGCGTCCGTATTGTCACAAACGTAATCTGGCACAGGGTATTGCACTTGGACAAACCGGAATGCTAACAGGTATGATAAATCCTGCATAAAAAGACCGTAACAGAAGTTCGTGTGGTCGTAACCTTCGTAGGAAAGAAAAGGAAGGTTACGACCACACGAACTTCTGTTACAGTCTTATTATGCAGGATTTATCATACCTGTAAGCATCACGGTTTGTATCAGCTTGATACCCCTGCACCTTCACTTCCCCACACTGCGCAGGAACAGCTGGAGACCAAGCAAGGGAACTACGCCATAGCTGGCTTCCCGCACGTGTTGGGGGCAATTGACTGCACACATGTACTACTTGTGCCCCCTGCCGACACTGCACACAATAACCGCAACAGAAACCACACGCATTCCATCAATGTGCAGGCAAAAGTGGACCACCGGGGCCTGTACACGAATGTCGTCGCAAACTTCCCAGGCAGTGTGCATGATTCCTACATCTTCCGCAAGTCCATTACCAACCAGCGCTTTGAGGATGGCACCTATGGAAATTCACTGCTCGTCGGTAAGTACCAACTGAACACACCACACACCTCAACTCCACAATCATACAACTCACAACTGTTGGAATGCACACGTTACAAAATCACATACAACATGCCAATCAACATGCCCAACTACCAGACACGACAACACAAGTAACTGTGGTAACCGTGGCCAGCCATGTAGACAAACCATCCACGGCATGGCACCTCTGCCACACAATTGCAGAATGTGGGGAGAGGTGGGAACCAAGTATGTGCGAAGGAGGCAAGTGACCCATCAATAAGAATGTACACAATGCCAAGTGTGGCGGTGATGTGCTGGACAGACTTCAGTATGCAGAGCACAGACATGTCCATGTGGACATATACTGCTGGTGTTTGTAGTGTTGTGGACAGTGGATGCAAACAGGTTACCTCAGGCAGTGTGGAAGACCTTGGACATGTAGCTTTGTCGTCCCCCCCTGTAAGCGTGAGCGGAGTGGCCTTGGCCGACGTATGTCGTGAATAAATAGCCCTGGGCTCTGGGCGTGGTTCAGTTCCGGGATGGCCAGCAAAGTAACTACTGCGTGTGTCTCTGTGTCCACCATATCCTGTCCTTAGGCCTACACACACATGGCCGACCACCTTCAACGGCCAGATTTACACTGGAGACAAGGTGGCTACGTCCCAAGCCAACCTGCGCACATCTCGTCAGCGCATGCAGGGTCGTGTCTGCCAGGCCGGCATCCCCCACCCAGCCACGAGGCCGCCACCGTGACCGGTGGTGCCTGCGCGATCCTGTGCACCTGCTGCACCCCAGCCCTGGTCCCCAGACCAGTCCGCCGCCCAGCGATGACTGGCCGCCCCTGCGCACCCAGGCCTCAATGCTCACCTGTCGCCACCGGTGTGTCTCCAAGAGGGCCCACCATGTGCCGGTGCAACCTCCTCAGCCGATCGCTGGATTCCGTGACACAGGCCCCCAGCGCACCCTGCGGCACCGCACCGCGGAGTCATGTGTGTGCTGACTGCTGCCTTTGGCGTACACTGCGGTCCAGCAGGGCTCTCAATTCAAATCGAATATTGATTGGCAGGGAGGCGTATCGAGGTCTACACATCATCGCAGGCTGCACACCCGCTCAGCTCTTCAGGTGCCCCTACCTCAGTGCACAGCAAGTCACCGTCCTGTGGCGGTAGGCTCCTGCCAGCAGCAGTGCATTGGGTGCTACCAACTCTGTGCACCGCAAGTCATCGTTCCGTGGCGGTAGGCTCCTGCCAGCAGCAGTGCATTGGGTGCTACCAACTCTGTGCACCGCAAGTCACCGTCCTGTGGCGGTAGGCCCGTGCTGGCCGCAGTGCATCGGGTGCAACCAACTCTGTGCGCCGCAAGTCATCGTCCCGTGGCAGTAGGCCCGTGCCGGCCGCAGTGCATCGGGTGCCACTAACCCAGTCCGCCACAAGTCATGGACCCTTTATGATTGAGTCTTGTGGTGCGGACGCCATCATGTCTCCTCCGGCAGTGGGGAATGTGATGTGGTAGGCCCCTTTTATTGGCAGGGTCACATGTCCTGTGACGCCTGTGCTGGATGAGTGTGGTGAGGGTGTAAACCAGCCCTCAGGGAGTGGCTGTGGCATGCTGACAACTAGAATAATAACAACAAAATTTCACAAAGAGGGTCCAAGGGAAAATTTATAGACCTGAACGGATTCAATTCCCAAGTACAATGTAGAAAAAACCAAAAGGAATCCGCGGGTCTAGTCAAGCTTCAACAAGCCGACGGAGCACAACAAAGTGTTAGTCTTCATATCTCTTCAACATCTAGGAGGAGTTCTTTGTAGAGGACGGAATCCCATCACCCTCCGAGGTGGCATGCTTCATCATCTGGGACCTCCTCTTGGTTGCAAACCCTAGTGCAACCAAGGGCTACAACCCCCTCCCTGGGAGGGAGGAGCTCAGGAATGTTTTAAAGTAGTCAGGATCTACCAAATCCACTGTGTATGAAGCAATGTAGATGTTTTCTAGGGTGATGGTTGCAGTGCGTGCAGTGATAAAGTGATTTAAAATTGGCTACCAGGAAGAAAAAAACGTTTATTATGATCTAACCTGGTGTCAAATCTAAAAACAGTGCGTATGCAGTTTAGAACATATAACTGCATTAGTCCGAAAAACAAGGTCTACATATTTCAGCCATTTCGATCAAACTATGACCTCGGCCTTCCTCAGGACCTAGAAAATTAATCGCTACTGCATAGAAGGTGAAAAAGTAACATTTACAAGGTGTATAAACATCCAATTAAAGTGGTTGGATACGATACAACCTACTTAGTCCTGTGTCTTCGTACTAATATGAAATGTCACAGGAGTTTGGACGAAACCCGTTATTTTGCGGGTGCACTCCTCACCTCACCTGGCCACAGCTCAGGACGTGAGGCACTGCTCTGTCCGTCGGTACCCCGGTCTGGACACGAGCTGGATCCGGAGGTCGCAGTGCAATGGGTGCCACTAACCCAGTGCGCCACAGGTCATGGCCCCTTTATGATTGAGTCTCCTGGTGCGGACGCCATCATGTCACCTCCGGCGGTGGGTGATGTGATGTGGTAGGCCCCTTTTATTGGCAGGGTCACATGTCCTGTGACGCCTGTGCTGGATGGGTGTGGTGTGGGTGTACACCAGCCCTCAGGGAGTGGCTGTGGCATGCTGACAACTAGACCAGTGATCAGCAGATCACTACAGTGTAGACCTGGGACATGTAGCTTTGTCGTCCCCCCTGTAAGCGTAAGCGGAGTGGGCTGGGCTGGCGTATGCCAGTCCAGCATAGGGGTGTGAACAATGAGCCCGGGGCTCTGGGCGTGGTTCAGTTCTGGGCTGGACAAGAAAGTAACTAATGCGTGTGTCTCTGTTGTAGTGTCGACGCCACCCGGACCGCAATCAGCAATGTTGCTCCCTGTGACTCAAGTCCCACAACATGAGCAACATGGACGTAAGGGGGAATCACTCACCCTACATTCATCCATACTTTCATACTTGAATGATCATAGACATGACACATCTGTATGAATTTGAATGTTTTATTCACATTCAGTGGAGTGTTGAAGCTGGAGCAGTACAGGGCCATGCAAACCCCACTTTACATTGTTGCCCCATGGAGGGCCAGCCAGAGTCCTTTAGGGAATGACAAGTTCATCGGAAGAAGAAGAGTTCAGTCCGCAGTCTGATTGCTGTGTCATTGGTAACCAAACAGAATATGGCAGTCCATGTCGAGGTCCAAGGTGAGTGTCGCAGAGTGTATTGGGGGACAGTGGAAGGTGATGATGCAGAGGGCAGAACCAAGCAGAAACAGGCCATATGGCGGAGATGAATGCTACCGCTTCCTTTTTACCACTAAGGCAGAATCATCCGCATCTTCGTCCTCTGATGTTTCATGTGCCTCACATGTGGGTGGTGTTGTTTTGTCTGCATCACTGTGCGGCAGTGACACATCAGTGGCCGGAGGTGGATTGTCTGCAGCATTGTGTGTCACTGACACATCAGGGGGCGGAGACGTGGATGTAGAAGCAGCAGCAGCATTCATCAGCGCCAGGCCTTGTGGCGGTAATGCCATGATGAGGGTCTGCAGGGCATGGAAGAACCCAGCTACATCTCGCTGGTGTGCCGCCGTGGCAGCCATTCTTTCCGCCTGCATCCGCTCCATGTTCTCCATGATTCTCTGCATGTGTCCCAACTCCCGGCTGACATCGCTGGAGCCACTCTGACTAGACAGTTGTCCTTGTCTCACAGTCAGGACTCCAGCGATGTCAGCCATGGATCGTTGGAGAGCATGGAGTGGACTGTGGGTGTCCGTTAGGGACTGTAAGTGGTCCCTGATGGGACTTAGACACCCACGTATGGCATCTAGTTTGGCTGCCATGAGGTCGAACCCCACCCGCACCTGATCAGCCATCTTCTCCTGGCACAATAACACATGGCGTTGGAAGGCATGTGTTGTTCGTGGGGGTCCTGGGAGACAGCCGTGGTGGTGGGTGCTTCCTGCTGTGTGGTCTGTGCAGGGGGTGAGGTCTCCTCGATGCAGCTGGGCTGCCCTGCTCCTGGAGGTGAGGTGCCGAAGCTGTCCATGAGCTCTTGGAGGGCGTCGGTGTCGAAGGTGTGGAGGTCTTCTTCATCATCAGTGAAGAGATGTTCGGTCTGCTCTGCAGGAGGTGTTGATTCTCCCTCTGCAATGTGAAGGGGAGATGCAGTTTAACATTGTGTTCACATGTATGTTGACGCATTGTACAAGTTTACATACAGACTGCATGACAATGTACATTGTGACTGTTTGGGAGGAGCTGCCAATTTGATGCGGGACAGTGGACATTTCGACAACATCACGGATGTGTGTTTGTACTTGTACATTATCATCCCCCATTTCCCTGCTATGCCAAATGTGATTGGCCAGTTTCTACACACAAGCGGAACCAGTTGTGTCCTCTGTTCTGTTGTGAACGTGTTGCAGTTTGTACCACATTGTTGTCAATGTTGATGTGCACTGAATGTTATCTGTGTGTGCTGCATTTTGGGAGAGTCGCCCCTGCAGCTCTGATTTTGCTGCCCTTTATCCCTTTCAGGCGGTGTGCCTTTGACTTCTGTGCTTATACAGTGCTGAGATGTTGCATACTTGGGTAAATTGGGCTCTTGGTGGGAGTTGGGACTCTGGGGCATGGTTTGTCCGCAGATGTGTTGTTGACGTCAGGGGTTGTTTGTGCACGTGGATGTGTCAGAGTGTGACCTGCTCCTTTGCGGATGTGGTCCACACTCAGCCACCTCAGTGTTGTGGCGTGCAACCTGTCATGATATATTGACTGCAGCCATGCAATTCGTCATGCAGTGTCACTTGCATTGTCAGTGTGGCTCACAGACACGCCGCTTTGCTGGGTTTGGCACATGTGCATGGGTTGGTTGTGAGATTGGTGATGTGTGGGAAGGGTCCCCTCTGGGCACATAGTCGACGGGGGCCTACTTGCTGTTTCTAGGTGTGCTGCAGTGTGCCAAGGGGATCAGGGACATGATCCAGAGTCATTGTGGGTGTGCACTGTGCTATACTTAATTGTGCATGTGTGACATTGTGCCCATCTCCCCCCGTCCCCCCAGTCCCTGGTCATTACTCACCCTGTTGATGTTGTGTCAGGTCATGTTGAGCAGTGCCCGGTCCCCCAACTCCTGCCACCGTCTCCACACTGATGACTGTGGACACCATAACCTCCATCTCATCCAGCTCCTCCTGTAGCGCTGGACTCCCACCTCCAGTCTGCATTGCTGCCTTGTGGTTGTTGCCGAGTTTCTGCTTGGTTTTGAGCTTCACATCATTCCAGCGCCTCTTGAGCTCTTCCATTGTCCTCCTCAGCACTCCGACTGCATTCACCTTGTCCAGGATGGACTGCCATATTCCATTTTTTGTGGCCAATGACACAGTGGAGGTGACGAACAGTTGTTGATGGTGTTCTATCACCTCCGTTATCAGGATCCTGCTTTCCTGCGGACTGAACCGCGTCTTCCTCTTCTTCTTCTCCTTGCCTTTCCCTGACCCCGAGGTCCCAGGCTGGTCCTCCGTGGGGCTTGTGGGGTTCTGGTTGTCCTCTGTACTTGCTCCGGCTACCTCCATTGTGCTTCGCAGTTGTTTTGGTTTTGTTTGTGGGTTTTGTTCTGCTTTTATAGTGATTTTTCCCGCCTGACGTGCATGAATTACAGGCCTGGTGCAGCTTATCGCTGATTTTTTTATCGCGGTTGGGCCCATCGCCACTTTTTTCACGTTCGGCTTTAGATTTTTAACGCCGTCCCGGTAATTTTATCGCGGACATTTGACGCGTTATCGGGAAACTATCGCATGTTACAGCCATGTTGAGAATAAGACGTTAACACGGCGTTATTTTCCCGCGATAGACGGCGATATGAAAAATTGCGTTAACCTATTTTGGCGATGATTATCGCACGTTCTTGAGAATATCCCCCATAGAGTTCAAGTTGGAAGGTTAAAGAATGAGAGAGTCAGAAAGGGTCATGAGCGTCAGTTAGGTGTCTCCAGGGGTCGCAGCTGTGACCCCTGGCTTGCCCTTTGCTACCAATAGCACTGTCTTTGTGACACCTGGCCTCAGATATGGCAAATTAAGTGCCAGGAACACAGGGTCAGCTGGGGCTCAACTTTGTTTATTTTCTGTCAATTTTTTTATTACACTGATAGTGAATAAATATAACATATTATTCACTAATAGTGTAATATTAATGGAGTACTATAAGCTGGAATATCCCCTTCAATGACAGCTGAGATAAGTAAAAAATGCTTTTAAATGTATGTTCTGTGCGTGCTTGCGGGTTAAAGTTGTTTAAAAGTAAAAGAGTGTATATGTGTGATTTTTGTGTAAGTATGTGTGTGTGTGTGTGTGAAAGTGGAGGTCAAAGGGTGTGTGATGTCACTTCTGCTACCCCTGGCATTTCGGTGAAATGATGTCCATTGAAAGCATGAGAGAAAGGGAGCGAGAAAACGGCTGACTCGCTCGAGACTGGTTTGAACATTTTATCAGGACAGCGTTTGGTTCAGAGCACGGTCACAATTCTACTATTCGTCCTCAATAAAATTGTAAAATAAATAATAAAAATGAACCCAGGCATGCACTAAGATGTAAATACATCAAACTTTGCTGTCGTAGAAACAGCAAGGGGAAATCCCTGTGAAAAATCTGACATTAAGAGTTTTATATAACAAACTCACACAGGAATAAACATGCCCTTAAAAGCGTGAAGTATAAAAGTACTTACAAGGAAAGCATGCAAAATGAAGTGCTTCTAATAACTGTATTTTTTTTTTAAAGTATGGGGCATATTAGCAAGACCGGCGATAAAATTATCGCCGTTTTAGCGGCAGGAAACTGCCGCTAAAACGGCGATAATGGGCTTGCTAATATGCGTTATAGAATTCCAATAGAAGCCCAGGTTAGATGTCCTGCACATCTAACCTGGGCTTCTATTGGAATTCTATAACGCATATTAGCAAGCCCATTACCGCTGTTTTAGCGGCAGTTTCCTGCCGCTAAAAGGCGATAATTTTATCGCCGGTCTTGCTAATATGCCCTATGTTCTTAGAGTTGCTTTTTGAAATTCATCTGTATAAGCTCAATGGTATATTATGGTGATGATTCTTGAAAAAAGGCAGACGTTTTAGTCCACTTGGCTTATGACTACACTTGGAATAAATGTCTGATTTTTTGGAATATTCTGAAAATATCAGGCATATATATGTGAAATTACGACTATAGCTCCTTTCCAGGGATCATTTCAAGAATTCTTTCTGAATTCCAAGTCAATCTAAGGGTGAAACATTTTTACAAACCAAAATTTAGAAAGTGTTAATGCATATTTCAACTGTTTAAATATGTCTACCTGGTGCACTTGCAGTTGTTAAACGTTTTTCCTGCACAGGAAACATTGTAACACCATAGGGAAAAAAACATTTCCCCAAGCCACTGAAAGTTGGTGGTTTCTCCACCTTACTCCCACCCTAAAGAAGTACTCTTACCCTCCACATGAGTAAATCTCAAACTACCAAAATGTTGTGAACATCCTCAAACTCTCGTGTGCAATAGCTTTACCACATGGGTAGGAATCCAAAACCATATAGGCCACATCCCGCCCCCCAGTAGAATATTTACTTTTACCTTAAAACACACAATACAGGTGTAATTTTACAGTGAGTGGATCTATTTGCACGTGTAAATTTACCATTTGAGGATTACAAATGTAAGTCAACACTTTCAATTACAGGGTTTAATGGCTCAGTGGACTAATGTATAATTCTGCTAGGACATATGGCTGGCACTTTCTCTTAAAGAGTCCACACATGTGGATTAAAACGTTCACTTGCAGTGCCTTGTCACACACCAAATAAAGGAATAGTGTGTAGACTGATAAACAATTCATACAGTTTTGACCTCTCTATTCTTTCTATTCTTTCAAACCTCCCTATGGATAGGTAAAAGGATGGTGTGGTTTGCACCGTCCTGTCTTAGCAGGATACACTACATAGGACTAGTTTTCCCTCCCTATACGTTCATTTTCTGTAAAAAAACACAAATGGTGAGAAGCCCGAGGTATGGTCCATGAAGAACCTTGGACCCTGCCATTTGGTTGTTTCTGTGACGTGCTTGACATATATTTGTTCCAAGCTAAAGAGTGGTTTGCTGGCTTTCTCCTTCATGAAATATTGTCTTGCAGTATTCTGGCACACTTACAGCAGTATTTTTTCAATGTGTTATTCCTACTCAATATTTATGATTGGATGTCCACTTTAGGTTTTGAATAATTGTAATACGTATTATCTAATTTCAGGTTCTTTTTGATAGGTTCCATAAAATTGAAGGTGAACCTGAACTTTCTTTTGCTTTGACCTTCCATGTTGTTGAAGGCTTAACTGTGATTGGATTCCTGGCTACATATTCACAAGCAGGTGGATCCACTCAATCTTTCATTTTTCTCAGGTTGAAATGCTAATTACAACTGGGGTGAATAAACCTTTATCATCTGTTCATTGCAAAAAGACGTCCCTGGGGAGAAAGTTCCTTCTACAAATATGCCCATTGTGTTAAATAAAGGAGACATGCAAACTTATGTTTTGTTATGTGTGCAAATACTGTGGGGCCTATTACGATGTCGGGTGGACGCATACTCCCATTCCTCTATGGGAGCTCATGTTACGGCCGTAAACCGGCCATAACGAGCTCCCATTGAGGAATGGGAGCCTGTTTTCATCCTTGCACCGTGTGGCAGGCACCTCAGGGTGCCTACCACACGGTGCAAGGATGAACAAGGGGTACCATAGGTGCCCCCTCGGCACCCAATCATAGGCCGCAGAGGCAAGGGGGCTCTTCCCGGGCCCCCATGCTCGCTCTCCGACAGGCTTTCCATGTCGGAAAGCCCGACATGGAAAGTCTGCCGGAGACCGATTATCGTAATCCCAAGGGCAGAAAGATCACCCTTTGGGATTACGTACCGGCCTCCGACTGGCCCGTTGGAAGTCAGCCGGAATGACCGGCTGGTGTACTTTCTGACCGCCAGCATTGTCCCTTTTTGTTTCGAACCATACTGTATGAGGCTAATATAATACAACAGTAGAGACAGACGTATGCATGACATACAAAAGAATGGTATCAATATCATCTTTGACTGTTAAATGTAAATAACAAGCTCATATGGAAATACACATTAAGAGAAAGATATGTTTAATTAACTCACGGAGGCATACACTTGCTTCAAGTAAACTATTATCATTAATCAAGATGATTGTATTGAGCAACAAAATAGGCAGAAGCATGCATAAAGAGTTCTAAATGTTAACATATTACATGTGTGTACACAGTCAGAGACTTTTTTATGAAAGCAACCTCCTTTAGGATTAAGCATACAATAGGAGGCAATAGATAATGGGTATATTAGGGAATAGGGGGGATGGACTGGTGTAAATATTCCCTTCCCACGCCCTGCACATGTTTCTACTTACTAAGTTAGTAACCTAACCAACTATGGGGCACATGCATCATTGCTTTTTGCGGTCGCAAAGGGGCAGATTCTGTGAATCTCCCCTTTGCAACCAGCAATTTTGCATTTGGGATGCATCATCCCAAATGCAAAATTCGCAAATTAAGGAATTGCTAAAATTGCGATTACTTTAATTGCGATTGCATTTAAGGAATCGCAATTTGCGATTCCTTAAATGCAATGCATTAAATAAAACAATTATTGCGATTTCGCTATTAGGAATCGCAAATTACCATCAAACTGAAGTTGATGGTAATTTGCGATTTCTTTGAAAAATGCACTAAAGTGCATTTTTCAAAGTCACATATTACACACACACATGCCCTTCGGGCATGTGTGTGCGCAACACGTGTAAAAATTGGAATTTCAGGGGTGCAACAGGGTATCCTTTTGCAACCTTTGCACCCTTGAAATTGCATGCGCAATTCGCGAGTGCCTATGGACTAGTCGCAAATTGCGCATGCAATTCCCATTGATTCCTATGGGCCAGGCCCATAGGAATGAATGGGAATCAATTCCTTAATTGCGACTCACAATTTGCGAATCCTACATGCATTGCATTTTGTGTGTTTCTAAATAGCGAATCGGTAAAATTCGCTATTTAGAAATTGCAAAATGCGGGAATGATGCATGTGCCCCTACATTGTTTTAAATATTAACAGAACTCAAACATTATCAGTACAGTAGTCACATTGAAAAATCACAACTCTTTGAAATGAATGAAAGTACTTAGTATTATTAAATTCCAAGAGTTACACCCACAGATACTATAATCACAGAAGAAAAAACATCACAATAAATACATTAAATATTTCATAATCATTTCTCTTTTGTCAGTAAATATTAAAAATGTAACCACTTCATAACAAAAAGCAGCCTCCAATACAAGGAGGAGCCATGTTTCATTGTAGTATGGGTCCTCTTCATCAGAGCTGTACAGGAAATTTGGCAGCAAGTATCAATTTGTATTAATCCTCAACCCAACATAAAATAATCAAGGCAGGTGAAAAACAGCAAGAGAAAATATATAGCATGAGTACGCAAGTGTCTACACACATAAAGTCATCACTCTGCAGTTTATAACATTATGTTCATACAGTATACTGATACAATCTATTTTCATTTATTTAACATTAGTTGCAATGGTTTAGTGTGTAGCAGTACCAGTGGTTGGCCATATGTGATACTTGATTTACTCCAATTCTTGCCTGGAGTACATTTACACCTGTGTTGACACATTTTGTAATGTAGCAGTAACTTCAGAAGTGTAGTTTGTGAATTGCAATTGTCTTATTCTTTTGTCGGTGCATTTTGCACATCCTTCCTTAAGCCCCCATTCTAGTTCCCTGGGCCCCTCCCACATTTACTACAGAAGCGTATACCTACATGAGCGGAGATCTCAGCAACCATGGCAGAGACTTCATCACAGAAAAGATAGGAGAGGTATAGACTACGGTCTATGGCCAAAGTTTTGTGAATACAAATTTTGCAGTTTGCTCGTAGGGCTAATTTATCTACTACAAAATGCAGTCTGTGAACCGGGCCCCCAGTGTCTTTATCTTGCTCTTACACGTTCTCTTTCACTACTCCTTTCCCCCATTATCACTGTTTTCCCATTTTTCTCTTGTGCCATCTTTTTCCGTTTCTCTCTCTTGCTCTGGGTCATTAAATGATGAAAAGTCTCTCAGGTGTCCTTTCCTAAAAACACTGGTTAAAGGAGGGATCTGCACTATTATTCAGGTTGCAGATATCAAATCTACAACATGTTTACTCAGTAATGTGCTGGGAGATTAGATAGAAAAACAAGCTGAATGCACATTATGTGAGCATCTAGTGCTGATATAAAATTAAAACCACATGTAGAAGAATGCAAGTGGTGTGACCTAGAAACTCATTGTGTCTCTCCCTCTCACACCTTACATGGAGTAATGCTGAAACAGTGACAACAGGGTTACACAGAGAGGACTGCACAGCAGATAAACAAGAATACATGTAGACATCCTTGAAAAAGTAGGACACCAGATGCCCAATAGATGCTGCTCAGTGGGACGTGGGACACATGAAGGTTTGCTTCCTGGCGTTGTGCCGCCAATTACAGCAAGGACGAATAGAGCATCTTCATTATGCAGAGAAAGCTTCATTTTCTATCAAACGCCCCCAAAACATACTTTGGATATTAAATCTAATAAATGAATGCTAATGCATTACAATATTTTGCCTATTTTGGGATTTTCTCTGACACCCTACAACACTGATTTTGATAGAATTAAACATGTTATCTTACTTTCAGTAACTGTGGAATCTTTCTGAGAGTGCTTTGATCATTCTTGATTCTATATCATTGCTAGTTTTGGTGTTCAGCTTCAGGGGAAACAGCAGGATTCCTTATTGGTTCTTAAGTTAGGGCTGTCATCCTGTTTACAGCTAAACTCTCGAGCAACTGCTGTCTATATCTCTGTCTTGGTGACTGGTCTGCAGGGCATCTCATATGGGCATAGGTATTGAAGCTTTAATACTACGGGGTTGCATTACACAAATGACCCAGGGGCACAGCAGGTGTGTGCGCCTGCTTTTTGCAGCCCTGTGGCACTTTGGTATTACAGAAGCAGCTGCGGACACTTGTGCTACCTGTCTGTAATACCGGCAGCACCACTGCTAAATGTGAGCCAGCACGATTTTAATATTACATATGCGGGCACTACATGTGTGCCATCACGATCTTAATACCACAGATGCAGGTGTGTTGGAAAATGGCCCTCTCTGAAGGGTCGCCACAAACCTTTTGTCTTCCTCCTCCACTT
Source organism: Calotriton arnoldi (assembly GCA_963921515.1). Taxonomy (NCBI): domain Eukaryota; kingdom Metazoa; phylum Chordata; class Amphibia; order Caudata; family Salamandridae; genus Calotriton; species Calotriton arnoldi. Next base: position 447,203 of record CAWUFW010010922.1, read on the forward strand.
TTACTGACCTTCTTTTTGTTGGCATTAGTACTCTGGGCAGTTTATCACTGCTGCCCAGTGCTTAAGTGCATATGCTCTCTCCTCATGGTATAATTGGTTTACACCTGTTTGGTATAATTGATTTAATTGTAGGTCCCTTGTAAAAGTGGATTACCCTATACTGTAAATTAAATGCTACTAGTGTGCCTGCAGCACAGATTGTGCCACCCACAGAAGTAGCCTTTCAAACCTGTCTCAGGCCTGCCACTACAGGGCCTGTGTGTGTGCAGTTTACTACCACTTCGACTTGGCATTTAAAACTACTTGCCAAGCTTGAAACTCCCCTTTAATTACACATGTCACCCCTGAGGTAGGCCTTGGGTAGTCCTAAGGGCAGGGTGCTGTGTAAAAGAAAGGTAAGACATGTGCTGGTATGTTTTGCATGCCCTGGTAGTGACAAACAGCTTACTTCGTTTTTCACTACTGTGAGGCCTACTCCTCTCATAGGTTAGCATTGGTAATTCCTTAATACACTTTAAAGCTGTAATTCCTGATCTGAGAGGAGAGATTTTTCTTGTTTCATATGTTTGGAATGGTCTTCATCAATTCTCTTTACTGGTGAAATTAGATTTAACATTACTGTTTTAGAAATGGCACTATTAGAAAGTGGACATTCCTCCGCTCTTAGCTCTTTTGTGTCCTATAGCCGGTCCACAATACATGCCTGGGTTGGGTGACAGCTACACTTTGGGCATTCCCTCTAGACAGTCACAAACACAGGAAGGTGAGGCTCATCTGCATTCTGATGGGTCTTCCTGGGCAGGGAAGAATGGGAGAGGGTGATACTTACACTTCAAGAGATAGTGTACTGTCCACACACAAATCACTGATTTATCCCCCAGTGTTAGCCTGGCAGACAGGACTGGGCTGAAAAGGATTGTGTGCACTTCAGAGGCCAGCATTTAATGTCACCTCCACTTCAAAGGCACTTTTAGGTATAAATACTGGGTCCCTAACTCACACAAATCAGATACTACTAGAGTTGTAACTGAAGCTCTGCCAGAAGAACTGATGTGCTTTTTAAAGGACTCAACTGGACTACTGATCTGGAAGTCCTGCTTTTTTGTTTGTTGCCCTGCTACCTGCTGCTCTCTGACTCGTCTGAAGGGGAGCTAGGCTATGCCTTCGCTCCAAGTGATCTCCAAGGGCTTGTTGGCTTGCCTCTGGTTGCTTGAGACTCAGAGATGTCAAAGTCTCTACTCTTGCTCCTGTGCCTGGCTCACTGGAAGTGACCTAAATACTTGCACCATGGATTTTGATGCATCTCCTGTCTGCGTGTTGTAGAACCGGTGCATCAACATGTTTGCAGGACTAAAATCGGTGCATTTCATCAGAACCAGTGCTTTGCCTCCAGTGTCGCCGCCACTGCAGCTTGGTGAGATCTACACATCCCCTGAACTGCATGACAGAATCACTTGACGCCTCTCGATTCCAGCACCCATCTACAGAACTGATGAATCACCTTCACTGCTTGGAGAAGATCGACATTCTGCACCTGCGGACCTCAACATCGACACATCTCACTGTTTGCGACCAGAAAAGCATACTTTGTTCACCAGGGCCTGCATGGGTCCTGAAGCCGGCCTGCGCTTCCACGAGGTTGGCCCGAACTTTGACTTTGCCCAAGTCCAGCGGGATCTAAAGTAACCTTTTTAGCGCTACTTGCTTCTAAGCGCTTTACTGCATTTCTTCCTTTAAAGTTCAATATCTCAACTTCTATACATTGGATTTTTTCATTTTGGTCTTGTTTTGTTCAGAATGTAATAATCAATTTTTCAAAACCTGTGTGGAGTCTTTTTGTGATGTTACTATGTATTGCACAAAACATTTCCACATTGCCTCTTTAGATAAGCCTGATTGCTCTGTGTCAAGCTACCAGAGAGTAAGCACAGGTTATCTTTTAGTTTGTATCTAGCTTACCCTGACTAGAGTGGTGGTACCTGCCTGGCCTGTGTGCATACCTCAGCCAACCAGGAATCCCATTTCTAACAGGGGTGCTACATGTATGTCAGCAAGATCTTAATATTACAGATGCGGGTGCAGAGACAAAGGGTGTCCTCACTTTGTGCCACTAAGAGGACGCCCCTAAGAAGAGGGGAAAGGGAGCACCAGGGACACCACAGGCACCTCCTCGCAGGTGACTGCAGTCACACACTGCACCTGCCTCCAAGGAGATCATTGTCTCCCTTTAAGTGCATACCATCTCCCATCTGCACAAACAAAGGCAAATGAAGATTGGGAAAGTGCGTCCCATACATAATAAGGGCCCAGTAGAATTACGTGTGTCCCCTTTGATAAATAAAATGCCCCTCGAGTACCTAGTTTTATTCTATCCAATCAATGTATTCCCTTTTTTTTACTTTAGTAGCACACATTGTCATTCTCCATACCCTGTACATTTGGCATGTCTGAGAAGCGTAATCATCTGGTATGGGGAGATTAGGGTTCAAGAGGAAATATTGGCATCTGGTGACGCTTAGACAAGATGTGTTTTCCAGCCGCCAACTTTGTCTAGGGCATGGTACCCACCCAGGAGTGGTGGGTGAGCCAATGAGCAGTGAAGCGCAGTTCCTGGTGTTATCGTCCTCTCTTCTGCATAGAGAGCATCTGATCTGAATTCTGCTCCTTCTTTTCCAATTCAGATAGACCAGAGGATGAACATACCACTGTAGAAATAAAAACCTTCTTAGGAGTTCACTGATACATCTGGTCCTTAAGACCAACAAAGAAGAGATTGGCACAGAAGCTGTAATATCAAAAAACATGTTTTATTAACCTCAGATGAGGGAGATTGCATCTTACGGTACCCGCAGGCCACTGTAGGAGGCATTCTAATGAGTGCAGAGAACAGGGTCCTTATATATGTATTTGTTATATAGTCAGCATAAAATCAAGGGGAGGTCCTAGCACATACAAGCATGCTTATTGACTAATATGGGCATACAAAATTTGCTTGCTCCACAAAGTGGGAGGAGACTAAACTGCTTACATGAGTAAGAATAGCTTGACAGTTGTATACTAGGAGCAGGTGCATTCTACCAGTTAGGCCTCTCTGAGCATGTGCAAGACTCTGGAAGAGGGAGAAAGCACATGGCGAGCACATGGCTAACTAAAATGGCTGCCAAGTACAAAATGGCTTTCAGCTCATGCTAACAGCGATTCCTGCAATCTTTAACAGACGATCCTTTTAGCATGAGCTAAAGACATTACCATATTTTGCACATTTTCTTCTCATGAATTCATCAATATCCTATGCTAGGTGGGTATTTACATTCTAAACATTTCATTAAGCAGGTATATACAAGGTATAAGCAGGAGTACAAAGTGAACAGAGCATTGGGTCATACAGGTAGCAAGAGAGAATAATGACTATTATCTCAAACAGAAATCTCAATATTTTCCAATCCTAAGCAGAAAGCAAATACCAAAACCATCTAGTCTAATTTTAAGTTTCAGGGCTCTGATGGGGCTCGTCAAGTCAATTTAAAAATAACCAACAGCACATACCTAATAAAAAACATTTTCAATAGACTTTCTCAGTATTTTATGAGGGCTGAATTATCAATAAATATACTTAAGAAAAGAGTAAAGTAACATGCTCAGATGAACTTTTCTCGTGCAGAATAAACATTACTCTTAAAAAATATTAAAGCAATCAGACATATTATTACAAAAAACAATTGTGGCTCCGGGGGACCAGGAGGACCACACAGGGCCATAGGAATTAGGACAAGGAGCCGCAAAGGGCTGCTCCTCCTCAAAAATGGGACGACCAAAGGGGTACATTACTAACAAAAAAGAGTCCTTGGGAAAGTTCTAGTACAACCACCAGCCAGAGGGGAGTCTTCTCCCTGTGTCCGTTTTGAGCCTCACAGGCAGGCTCTTGTTGTTCCCACGGTGGAGCTGCACAACTCGCAACTCAAGAATCACGGAGAAGAAAAAGTCTTTCTTTCAGGATAGGGCAATCACCCCCCAGGGCAAATACCCTCAATTATCCTGTCCAGTGTCTCAGGCAGTGCACCAGTTTTCTTCACTTTAGTCTAACAGGCACCAAGGGCATAGCACCTGTACCCTAAACTCAAGTCCTTCCCTAACTCCTGTATTTGCACCTCTGGCGCACTGCTCTTTTGCTGGGGCACAAATTGCATCCAGTATGCTCGGGCATCCCTTGATCAACAAACAAAGGCGTAGACTTGCATTCACTTGGGACCAGGACTAAGAGGCCTGATGCTAGGATCTCTGAAGCAACCCTTGTTTCAAGGGGGTCACCTCAAGCAAAAGCCTCCTTGCCGTCCTTGTCGTTCTGTGACTCTCTCAGCTGGGCATCAAAAACTGGATCCACACAAAGATTTCTCCATCCTGATTTGTAACCCCGTCTTTCGCCCAAGACAGTGGCAGGGGTACACACTTCACGTCCCAGTGCTTCCGCCTTCACTGAGGTCCTAGTTGCCAGCAACGCTTATGCTGGTTACCTTCACTTTGGCTTCAAACTGGAGTGACGCTGACTCCCAGGCTGGATCTGATGTCCGGGCCCCTCTGGCAATGGTTGTAAGGCAGCAAATATCTATTGGTGGACAGAACAAGAGGTCTTTAGACAAGGCACAGAAATAATCTAACAACAGAGAGGATAGTCTCAGAATACTCTCTTAGTCTTGGGGCGCCCCATACATTAGCAAGGCACCCAAGAGCCACTTCATCTATCTGAGAGTAGAAAACCCTGGATCTATTGGCAAGTATAAAAGGAACGTTTTGGTGAACTGACAAGAGTAATACATCACCCAATCCCAAGCAGCCAAGGAAGTCTGTGTTCATTTACTAAATTCTGAGGAAAAAGAAAAACAATACAGACATACTCCAAATACTTACATTGGTGTATTCCTATATTACCAATCTGAAGAACCCTCAAGAAAAAGGAAATGTTCTACACTTTTACTCATAGATTTTACATTACTTGTACAGGACTGCAGACACTTGTAAAATAATTTCTCTTACATGTTATGCTTAGGACCATGTTCTCATGTTATAGGTGCAGCAGGAAAATCTAAGACTGCTAATCTAACAGGGATTCTTATTGCAAAAAGAACTAAACTTCAACATAGTGAGTACGTTTTCTCCAGCAGAACATGTTATGACAAGCAAACTCCTATAAAACAATATTTTCCTTCAAAATGTTTGCTAAGGATCACATGAGCGTCTTTCCTGCATTGTACTTTTCACGATCTGGACTATGCAACATCATTTTCAAAAGGAAAAAAAACCTATCTCCAGCTCTAATAAGGGCTGTCAACTTATTTACACAGGCTAGCTAATAAAAGACTAGCAATGCACTTGCAAAACTGTATAGAACATGAGAATAACATAAACAATAATAGTGTTGCCACCTGAGATTTTTGAACAGAAACCCCCACTATACAATTTTCCTTAAAGATCAAATAAGGGAACATCAATCTGTTCTACTCATTCTTTCATACAGGATGGGCAGTAACATAGCTTATGTGTTTCATCTTTTTAACAATTTTAAAACAGTATTACAGAATAGTCAATTGTAATTGTAATTGTAAGTAGCATTTATATAGCGCAGCTGTCACCCAACGGGCATCCTAGCGCTGGGATTACCTAAATCACTGTGCAGCTATAAAACTATGAATCATCATGCGCCAATCTCTCAAGGCTATTCTTTTGGAAAGAGCCTGGTTTTTAGCTTTTTACTAAACTGCAGTAAGTCATCAGTCTGTCTGAGTTCACTTGGTAGTTTATTCCATAGCCTTGCGGCTGTATAGCCAAATGATCTACCTCCTAGTCGGGTTTTCTTGACTCGTGGGGTACATACTAGGTGGGCTGCCAAGGAACGAAGACTTCTAGCTGGGGAGTACCAAGTAAACATTCTCTGTAATGGTTCAGGCCCCATTTTGTGTGCCGCCTTATGAACAATGCAAAGTGCCTTAACTGTCATATGGCCATTTCCTAGACAGCTTTAGACAGACTCAAAAAAAAGTGAGAAAAAGAAGAGAGAAAACATCATTTTGCCTACCCTTAATTTGTAGAGGAGCTAGCCTCCTTCCCCCATTTTGACAGTAGGAAAACCGAAACAGGTTTTACTTCTGTCAACACTTTCAACCCCTATTTGTAGCAACTGGGCACAAACAAACTTGTAGGAGATATCTTATAAAGTGGCTATTCTCTGATTCAGTCTAACACAATGCAAATTGAGGTAACTTTAAACCAATTTCTACAGCAATTGTACTAGATTAACATGAGGGCGCATGAATGCAAACTAAAATCCATTTCCTCCTTATCGTAGCCCCTACACAGTATTCTTTAAACTAAAACCATTATTTTGATACCTGGCAGATCAATGTTCAACTGAGGGATGTCTTTCTTCGTTTCATATGACTGTGCGTGTTTGCCAAAAATAGGAAGCAAAGCTTCTCTTTCTCTCTTTGCGCTATCATCTCGTCTTTCAAAAAACTTTTCAGAGGTCGAAGTGTCAAAGCAAACATTACCCTTCACCCTGCTAAGTTGCTAAATGCAGAACTCTGACCTTTGACCCGTTCAGCAGCTGCTCATTTTTGTGTGCAAGGCTTGCCATGCGGTTTTGTAATGCAAAGCAACTCTGGAGAATCACAGCGAAAAGCAGTCCTATACTTATTTTCATTTATGTACAGTGGTGTACAATCTAGTAATGCAGAGGCAGCTGTTTATTCTATATTTGCATATGTATACTTTTATTGAAGCCTAAGAGCACGTTAAAACTGCCTTGAGTGGTAGAACTGCTTGTAAATTGTGAATTTTAGCTCAATTTCGACTTTGGTGGTAGGGGCACTTAAAAATGAAAATCCTACAATATTTTTGCATAATAGGAACCCCCAAAGTGTTCTCTAGATAGCTCAGGAATGGGAAATCAGAAATGTATTTGGTATACCCTTATAAAAACAAGTTTTGTACGGCTGGGTAAAGTGACATTTCACATTTAAGTTCCCTTTTTATTGCGCTACAGCACTGCTTAAATTCAACTTTGATGCTAGGAATTCACAGTATGACGATTAGGCTTTATAAAAATGAAAAAACGAATTTAAAGCATTTGTTTTTAACAATATATTTTGTCATATAATTATTATTATTTTTTTTATCAATAAAACCAACCATTTTAATGATTCCACATTTGAAAAGCAAGCTTCATTGTAGCCTATCATATTTAAACACATTCATTCATAACCCTAAGCACAGAAGCCTTTACTTGAAACAGGAAAAATCTGCGCCACTTTTTTTAAAAAGACAATTATCATTTAACATCGGAACCACAGATGTACTTATAAAAGAAGGCATTAAGAAAGGAAATCCCTACTTTCAATTTTGTTCTCTGTTATCCAAAATAATGAAACTGGTTTTTAGAAACTTTTAAAATAGGGCAGGCCCTTATACCTACACTGACTTAAAATACCGCTGACACAGCATTCCTGTCTGTGGCCGTGAGCAGGAATAGCCATATGCTATTTATGCAGCTGTTGTGTGTCAGCAGGCGTCGAATTTGCACGCCTTTCTCAGGAAAAAACCCTTTATTATTTGAAATACCCTGACAGAGTTAAATCCCCATTTGCTGTGTCAAACAGTTGCTGTTCAGTTAGTCAATTTAAACACAGCTGTCGGAAAGCTTTTTCTCGGGTGCTGAAAGAAAAGCATGTCACAGTCTATTTAAAAACTGAGGCATTTCAATGCAGTCAAATCTATCTTTCTATAATGTGTATTTAGTTCAGCAACGACCAAATTCACTCAAATGATGTGCATGCCTTTTAATGTCTAATACAATGTATTTAAGGAAAAGGCTATAACATTGTGCATTTAAGTCTATTGATTACAAAACACACAATTTCGTTTTTATTCCTCTGTATGAGGCCTATTTTAATCCTATTGAATACGAATTCTAATTTTATGTTTAGCATTGTGGCAATTTGCACACATGTACAGTGTCTTACTCTGTCAATTTAATAGTAACATGCAGCTGTTTAGCATATGTTACATAATTTATTTCTGGATTTTTATTTAATATGTAAGTAACTAAATGACATTTTGCATAACAGAATGATGACAGCAAAAAAAACATAAACAAACTCATTGAGCTCATTCAGACAGTTACAGAAGGACACAACACAGCGCGCTTAAAGCTAGCCATTCGTACACAGAGTACTCACACAAGTATTACCAATGTCAAACCAAAAACCCCACATAGACATTGAAACACATATTTAACCCACAAATCAATACTTAGGACAGCTTACAAAGTGTACACAAGACCAACCTATTTGTAAATACTAATTGTAAGTCATATTTACAAGAAGAGCTTTCAAAAGTAGCCCAAAAAACTGTTCCATGGTCAAGAAGCTGAAATACTCCAAATTCGCCAGTTTTGGCTAGTAGAACACTCAAAAAGCGCTCTGCATATCACCACTTATGAATGTTACTAAGTGCGCAGATCCGGATCCGTTTTATGTACATATTTAGTTCCATGGGGTACTTAGTCACCAAGGAAGAAATATCTTTTTACTATACCTAAACCTATTTAGGTATCCCCTCTGAGGGAGTCAGCTGAGTACTTACTAAATCCATATCGGTACCTCCAAGACAGCAACACTTTCAACAAAGTGTACTGGTAACAGGCATGCCAAAAATATTATAGCAAATATAATATTATACTCCAAGTGACACTTAACACAATGTGTGCCGTTCAAATTTTCAAAGTGAGAAAAATCTCCTCATTACCTGCCTATATGAATTGCAATGCATATATCATTTCAAAACAAATTCCAAAATTGGCCAATCATACAAACAAAGCCACAGTAAGTGTTACTAAAACTACCTTACCAATCAAAGGCATCAAACCAACAGCAAGTGCCGCAAAACGGCTCTTACCAATCAAATGGTGTCCAGGTTCCTACTGCCAAGTTCTGAGTGACCTAACGGTCGTTTTAAAATACTCACGCCAAAGAAGTTCTCAGTCGGGAGCGGCAAACACTTGGAGGATCAGATCAGGAAGACCAGAAATATACTGGGCTGGAAAACAAAACAATCTCCGTGCGCTGGGTACCTCCTCAGTAGATTCCTGTCCTGTACTCCTCAGTAGATTCCTGTCTCCCTTCAAGACCACTCCCTTGAATAGCCGCTGCACAGATGAGGTCCCACTTTCGGGCGCCATTTGTAGAAATAAAAACCTTCTTAGGAGTTCACTGATACATCTGGTCCTTAAGACCAACAAAGAAGAGATTGGCACAGAAGCTGTAATATCAAAAAACATGTTTTATTAACCTCAGATGAGGAGATTGCATCTTACGGTACCCGCAGGCCACTGTAGGAGGCATTCTAATGAGTGCAGAGAACAGGGTCCTTATATATGTATTTGTTATATAGTCAGCATAAAATCAAGGGGAGGTCCTAGCACATACAAGCATGCTTATTGACTAATATGGGCATACAAAATTTGCTTGCTCCACAAAGTGGGAGGGAGACTAAACTGCTTACATGAGTAAGAATAGCTTGACAGTTGTATACTAGGAGCAGGTGCATTCTACCAGTTAGGCCTCTCTGAGCATGTGCAAGACTCTGGAAGAGGGAGAAAGCACATGGCGAGCACATGGCTAACTAAAATGGCTGCCAAGTACAAAATGGCTTTCAGCTCATGCTAACAGCGATTCCTGCAATCTTTAACACCACCGCCAAAGAACTTTTTACAATTTTTATGTATGAATCACATATTTGTTTCTGAAAGCCATGGATTCTACATGTTCTCCTTTGAAGGAATGCATTAAAATTGTATGTCTTCAGATTTTGACATGGTATCCAAGAGTATTATTTCTGCATAGCTCCACATCGTACATCTGCAAATCAGAGACAAGAACTAACTAAGCCAGTATCCCAGATTTTCCTTCTTTATTGGCTGATGAAGTTGTATGTATGGTTGCACAGATAAGTTAGAAGGTGATTTGATATTGAATCATAGAGTGCATGATAGAGTGCATGTATGACTCTGGGGAGAGTGACTGAGTCAATGTATGAATAAATTGGTGATTGAATAGGTTCATCGATTGATGAGGGGATGACTGGGTATATAGTTAAGTGAATGAAAGATTAGAAGTGTTACTGCATGGATGTGTAAGTACATTGTTAGACAAACAGATAAGGATATCATTGAATGAATGGATGGATCAGCAAGTAATATGACATATGAATGCCCTGATGCCTGAAGTCCGGGTACTGGGGCAGCGATGGCCCCTTGGCTCCAGAAGGTTGTTCTTCTTTTTGCTTCTTTAATGTTTCTTGCTCACTAGATTTACTCTTTTTTTTAAAAAAGGATGCTTTGCTTTTGATGATGCAGCATTGCAGGTAATGGAATGATTTCATGCCATAGACACTGCAGGTTGCTCCAACCATGCTCCAGAATTGTCATGAAGCTAAATAATTGTGCACAACTTACCACAGGGAGTAAATAATATCATGCTAAATGCCGGGTGGGATATGGGTCAAATGGAAATATCTTGTTACTTTTATTACAAAACTGTTTTACTTAACCATACATTGTTACAAATGGGGTTTCTGGGTGGCTAGGGTATACACCTAAGCCAGGCATAACACACCACTCTAGTCAGGGCAAGTCAGTTATACACCTAATATAACATGTGCTAACCTTCTGTTAGCTTGGCGCAGCGCAGGCAGGCTTATCATCATAGGCAATGTGTAAAGCATTTGCGTAACACAATCACACAGAAACACAATAAATACACTTCAAAAGAGACTCCATACAAGATGTATAAAAATAACTTTGTATTATAAACACATTAGAACCAAAACAACATGAATATCATGTATATTTTGTAAGATATCACAATAATCAATAGCACTGGTTATGCTGATCAAAGCAGAGCAAAAATGATATAAATCACCCAAGTACTGTTCCTGTTATCAGACTTTGACAATATACACATTTTAGGATAACCCTTGTTATCCTGCACAAAACAAGCCCACAACAATAAAAAACAGGGGAGGCAATCAGGAGATATGCACTTTTGAAGATTACCTCTCAGGGCATAAACACAAGATTAGTGCTGAAATCAGCAGAGCGCCTTTTAGAGCATTTACAGTAATTTGGTTACCTCACCACAATCAGATTTTGAAACCGGGACTCAACCCGTCCTTTTGTGGCTTCAATGGGGGGAGAAAAAGGCAGTTAACATAGGATGGTCCGATCCTTGTGCACCCGTACCTTGGTGATTGAATTCGGCCACAGTCAGGTGAGAGGCGCTGCAGCACAGTGCAGAGGTAAAAGCGGGGCTGGGGCACATACACCGGGCAGGACCTCCAGCAATGCTCATGCAAAGCGCGCTCCTCCTCGGCCCTTCGCTTATCACAAAGGCGATGTTCTTTCAGCTAGGAGTGGAGACTGTGCACTTGGTCGCCCAGCAACACGCCGACAGAGTCAGGTGGCACTTGGGTGTGTTACTTCAGATTCTTACGCCGGTCACCGCTTGGTCACGCTACCGTCTGGCAGATATGCACACATTGCTCTGAAGACAGCGCGAGCGCTGTGGTGAAACATAAGAACGCTCAACACGTTGGTGTTGTAGAGCAGGGGCGTGCTTTAGCATGGGCTCAGGCACACACTGTGCTTGTAGTCAGGAGCGCTCAACGCACAGATCTTGATGTAGACGACTTGAAATATTTTCTGACCCCGAGATCGCCTGCACAGGGGACAAGCCAACAAGCCCTTGGAGAACACCTAAAGGTACACAGCAGTATGTAGTAGGCAGCAAGCCTGCAACACAAGGCAAGCAGCAGAGCGGTAGTCCCACCTGAAGCACAGCACACAGAAAGCAGCAGGCCAACACAGCAAAACAGTTAGCCAAGTGGCAGTCTCTCCTGGTAGCACAACAGTTCCTTCTGGCAATGTACAAAATGTAGAACCAGCGATGTCTCGTTACAAGTCCAAAAGTGTGTAAAAACATAGGGTCAGAGCCCCTGTACTTCTACTGATAAATGTCTTTGATGAAGGGGTGACTTTCAAAGGAACCCTTAGAAGTATGCAACAATCCCTTTCAACACAGCCCTGGCTCCAGACATCAATAGGGGGTAAATCAGCCCTTTGTGTGAGGGCAGGACACAACCTATACAAATGTAAAATGTGAACACCCTTCACGTCAGATTCGACACGTTCCTATGCTCCCCAGACATTCACGCCCAGACTCACTCCGGTGAATATTTAACACGCACAATATCCGACCATAATCTGGCCCTCTTTCACATCGGTTGGGGCCACTCATACCAACGTATACCAACATGGAGACTCAAAACTGAAGCTCTAGAGGACCAGGTTTTCCTTGAGGAAGTTAGAGGGCCCATTGTGAATTATTTCTCCGACAATGCAAACAAGACCTTGTCCAGACTGACCAAATGGGATGCCTTCAAAGTGGTAATTAGGGGCCGCCGCATGGCTGCCTCTATGGGAGTCTGGCTCTCACTTGAAACAGAGCTGGAGACTGCAGATCGGGCACTCCGTTCGTTAGAAAGACAAAGACCAGGGCACCCAGAGCTGGGCCAGGCCCTCCTAGATGCCAAAGAGGAAGTGGCCAAACAAACAGAACGATTGAGGTGTTTCGATTATGAGAAATATATGGAGCGGGCCCACGCGGAAAGAGACAGAACGGGATCCTTGTTAGCTTGGCTGGCTAACCCGGCATGGAGGGGTTCTCCAATACTTGAGGTAGGGGACAGCGAGGGACATATACTATACTGACAGGAGGAGATAAATCAGAGGTTCCTGGGTTTCTATACCAATCTCTATAGCAGCAGACTGTGACAGGAAGGGGAAATTATTAGGGAATACTTGGAAGTGATCCCTCTCTCCACACTAGGGGCAGAGGAGGCGGAAGTATTAGGTGCCCCAGTTGACATACAAGAGGTAAGGGCAGCTATTAAGGGACTCGCTAGAGGTAAAACGTCTGGTACCGACGGGCTCCCTGTAGGGTTTTATGGTGCCTATGTAGAGGAAATGCAAAAACAACAATTGATGGACAGAATGCAGAACAATGTCATACATTCACCCCAGTACAGAGATCTGGGCCTAAATCCATCGTTTTTTTGCTCACCATGCCATTCCAGTTTGAACCCAGCCATATGCAAATCAGTCTTGACCCTGTGCCCAATGGGAACAGTCCAGCCCGAACTGCCAGGCCAGGTCCTCCCTGGACTGGAAACAAGCATCCTAGGACCGGTTTCGGGGTTTCACCCCTCTTCAGCCAGGATAGCTTGAATCCAGTGGCATGGAGAGCCTTTGGTTTTGCTATGTAGAGGAAATGGCACCCAGACTGGTTGACTTGTACACAGCGGCACTGGATGAAGGCCACCTCCCTAGTACCACCCGGAAGGTGCTAATAATGCCTCTCCTCAAACCAGCGAAGTCTCCTTTGGAATGTGGGGTGTACAGACCTCTATCCATGCTTAACTTGGACTTTAATTACTTAGCAGAGTATTGGCTACCAGACTACAGCCATTACTGCCCGAACTTATATACGCTGATTAGGCAGGTTTTATTCCAGGTTGCAATACTGCGCTTAACATATGACATGGATCAGGACGGGCCGAAACATCTCAGAACAGAGCAGATTAGAGAGGGGTACGAGACAGGGATGCCCACAATAACCACTTTTGTTCACCCTGGCTATGGAACCACTGGCCTGCTTAGCCCTGACGGATATAAGGTACCGAGGGATACACCTAGGGAACGGTGTGCACCATATAGCACTGTACGCCGATGACCTACTGATGTTTCTGGGAGGCATAATAGAAGATTTGCCGGGAGCCTAGTCACTGATGGCAGAATTTGGGGAAATGTCCGGATTAAAGATTAACTGGCAAAAATCCAAACTGTTTCCACTGGCAAGAAACAGCAACCCCTCTTCTAATCTGGGAAGCCTCCAGTGGGAACCCAGATGCCTGGAATACCTAGGGGTGAAAATATATCACTCTAACACCGACTTGTTCGAAGGTAATTTGAGACCAGCAGTGTGGTTGTTGAAGACTTGCATGGAGGTTTGGAAGGGCTTCTTCTTTTATTAGCGGGAGAGTGGCGCTGTTAAAAATGGTGGCAATACCGCGTCTTTTATATTACTTCATGGTGCTTCCAATATGGATACCCCCAAGATGGCATACCGACTTGCAGTCTTTAGTGACAAATTTCCTCTGGGGTATGATGCGTAGAAGGGTAGCACTGAAAACAATGCAATGACCAACCGCGGAGGGGGGACTGGCAGTCCCCGACTTCGAAAGATATTATCTTGTTGCCTAACTACAGTGGCTAGCTCTCTGGCTGGCACATCAACAAGCGCAGGCACGTGAAGTGAGACCATTTACGCCAAACCTGCATATACTAAGGAAACTGGTGATGAGGGTAGGTAGAACACTGATAGATGATACAGGCAAAATGCAGGTGATACGGCAATGCTGGAGGCGATGCCTTCAAAAAATACAAACGCGGGTTCCCTATGCTCCTGACCTCCCCATAACGACACAAAGAATGCTACTACATGGGGGACAGTGGGAGGGTCTTGGAGACTGGGAACAGGCAGAGATATCACAGATAGGAGACCTGTTCAGAGATGGAGAACTACTACAATATGAAGAATTGCGAGAAGGGTTCGACCTTCCCCATGGGCATTTATTATTGCACGGGGGAATTGTGGCAGTGATCCGTGAACACTGGGGGACAGGAGGGACCAAACCGCCACATCACGCTACTTGTAGTTACATTGGCATGGCGGGAGGTAAAATCAAAGCAGTAACCAACATATGGGGGGCTCTAGGTAAGGATACTCACCAGCCATTGACTGGCCTGCTTGAGAGATGGGCCGAGGACTTAAATATCCAACTAGAAGACAAGGACTTTGAAACGATACTGACTGGGACTCCTAAGGTATCGAGAAATGCTAGGTTCAGACTAATTAACTTCTTTATATTACACAGGGCATACCTTACCCCGAGGCGAATCATTAGATTCTTTCACAGGGAGGACGCGTCATGCCCGAGATGTGGGGAAGTGTGGGTGGAACTTTTCCACATGCTCTGGGCATGTTCGGAATTAAGAAACTACTGGGAGAAAGTCGCTAGTACAATTGGAGCGATCATAGAGCATCCTGTGCCCTGCACCCCCACGCATTGTCTTTCGGGCCTCTTCCCTCACAATGCCAAAACATGGGTCACCAGCAGGTTTCAGGATCTGGCCATGAAATTAGCTAAAAGAGAAAAACCGCGATACTGGAAGACCCCTGAGGGACCCCGAATTGCAGCTTGGAGTAGGGATCTGGGGACTTTGGCGGGATGTGAGGAGAGAATTCTCCTTAGAAATGCCCCAACGGGGGATCGGATCAATCGGGAGAGCCAGGGCCTGGGAGGCATTGGTGGATACTGAGAAGAACCCAGACCCAACATCATGGGAATCCACCCCAGTGGGAACTTCTCCAGGCAGGAATCAGACACTGCAGAACTCGGAGGGGGAAGGACACCAAGTTAATCCGGATGCTTCCGAACTCACATGAAGAGTACAGCAAGAGGGTGAGGGATAGCACAGATATAACAACAATATATCTTGATATCAGAATATCAGCACATCCATCATTAGCATATAGAAAGGCCTGCAATGGGGGGGAGGCAAGAAGGGAGGGAAAAACAAGATAGGGGACTATGGGGCCGATTCACAGAACTAATCTGAGACAAAATCCTAAACTTACTACTTTTGGTATTCACAGAAGGCACTTACGATTTTTGGTATTCACAGAATGCACTTACGACTACTAACTTTACGTCCGCAATCGGGCCAGAATTTCCGCACTCGGGCCGGAATTTCCACACCCGGAGCGGAAATCCCGCATTTGTGCCGGGATTTCCGCTCCCGGGCCGGAATTTCCTCCTCCGGGCCGGAATTTCCGCCTCTGGGCCGGGATACCCGCATTTGGGCGGATGATCATTTCAAGTGCCTACCATCCCCCACCATGCTCCAGCTGAAGTCAATTAACACTAACTGCAAGACCAGCACCACAAACCATATAAAAGCAGCACACATTCAAGGAACAGGTTTGGCCACAGAGAGTTCCTGTTTTCATTTGCTGTTCATCACTGGAGGAAAATGTACCAAATGAGGAGGAAGAAGAACTTCACTACTGAGGAGACCACCATGATTGTGGAGTTCATTGTGTGGCACCACAAATGCCTATATGGTCTCCCACCTTACTGCACCAGTGGCACACAGAAGGCAGCTCTATGGCAGCATTTAGCCACAGCTGTCACAGCATTGGGGGAGGAAAGGCGCACCATCCAGGACATCAAGAAGAAGTGGCAGGACGAAAAGACGAGGGTGAAGGAGAAGTACTCCAGGAATGAGTTGAACAGGATTCTCCCTGCCCCACAATCTGGAACCCACCTACGTCTCACCCCACTTGAGGAGGATATCCTCACTACAATCCACCCACACATGCTCCATGGGCTGCCTGTGAGTGATGTCCGCAACGTGGTACCAGGTAACTGGGATGACAAGAATAAGTATATGAAAAGATTGTCTGTGTTGCACTGCCATTGTGAGTAAGGAAGTTGTCCAAAGTTTATATAAAAATATAGTCAGTCAGAGGCTCATGTGTTTCCCTCTGTATATTGCACCACAAGTCCCAGAATCCTTTGTATTAGAAATGGCAAATCCCTTGGCCACTACTTAAAACATGGGCCCAGTACTGCTGCCTTATATACCCAACACTGTTAAGTAGCAATTGACAAAGTGGCCCTTCCACTTATCCAGACGCAGATGGGTCTGTCAAGAACGTAATGGGGTGGGAGTTGTGGTGCAGAGGAAAATCAACTGACAATGGAATAGGGAAAATAAATACAAATTATCCAAAAAGTAACTCACCTTGTGCCTGCCAAAATCACAAAGCAGAAAGTGAGAGAATCCTTATTTCAAAACATTTCATTCACATATTCCGTTGTCTATTTCCCACCCTGCCATACCATTACATCCCCAATGCCCCACTGCTCCTTCTTGCACCGGCCGTGGCAGTACTTCACAATACTGTTAGCATGCAGAAGATATGAGGAAATGTCTGACAAGTTACACATGTACATTTTCCATTTGGTGACTTTTCTCTCTTCTCACCTATTGACACATTCAGCCAGAGCACAGACAACCACAGTAGCAGAGGTCCCTGCATCTTCTGGGAGGAAACAACATCATCCAGAGCAACGCTTACCACCCTCACTAACTGGTAAGTCAAACTGGTTAGGAGATGGTCAAAATGCATACATTGTCAGCAGACAACAGAGGGACATATAGTGCCCGAATATCAAAGGTAACCGGAGAGGAAAAACTAGCTTTACAACTATTGGAGTTCTTAACCCGTTCGGTGCGTCACAGTGGGCGTGGGCGGAGGACGGCCGGGGGCTGTCCGAAACACGCCCACTCATTAATTTGCCCACACCGCGGCAGAATTCGCGCTGCGGTTAACGGGTTAATGGACATTTACCTTTAGCAAATGACATTTGTGAATAGCGAAAGACAAAATATAATATATCTAGGCTCATCATACCTTTGTGATTTGGGAACATTACATGTATTCCACCAACAGTTCCAGAACTGGGAACTCAATCCTGGAACTGAGTGCCACAACAAGTCAAAAAGGAGTCCCCACTATATTGTAATTGTTTTTGTAGACTAAATCAAGAAATCCAATGTTAACAAATATGACAATGATGAACAAGAAGTGAGATACAATTGTCAGGAGTATTGAGAATGCATCCACTGTCCAACTTAGAATGTTTTTTCTATACATGAAATTGTCCAGTCCACCCAGCTTGTTATATATGTTTTTATTGGATGACTTGTTTTTTGGCCTTTAACAAAACACGATAGTGGACCTTACTTCAGGAGTTGTAGTCGTGTCATTTTGATAGACGTTGCTTCTAGGCAGTGGGGCCATTATAAGTTAAATGTGGGATCACTCATGATATTTAGTGCTACACACTTCTGCAACGGTAGTGCCCACAACTGCTTGTGCTTATCCTTTGGGCCTGAAATTGAGTGCATAACATGTGGCAGCAGAAATGTAAAGTTGCAAACACACTTATCATTGTAGGTCCAATGATGTCCTCCCAAATTCCAACACCCACATTGACTTCTGCTACAAGGTTGGCTGTGACATCTGGTCAGGGACCACACACTGGGCAGGTGCTGGGCCATGGTAAGTAAACCCAAGAATAATGTACCTGAATGCTCATGAAATGTGCCTTTAATCTCCACTGTATGTTGTATGTGTTGTACAACACTGTTGTACTGCATCAAAATATGCTTACACATGGCATTTAACCACATACCAGATCACACCATGGTGGCTACTGAAAGGATGACACAAAATGTATGCCAAGTGAGTGCAGAATGGACATAAAATAGTACATAGTGTCATTTGAAATGTCCTACACACAACTGGATTGTAATTCAATGATATGAAAACTCTCTTGCAAAATATCAATGGTAAAATCAAATTGAAATTGGTGTGGAAGAGGCTCGCACTGATGCCAGTTGGGTTCTTTTGAGATGGGTGTATGGGCTGCTAAGGTGAATCTTCAGGAAGTGAATTTTTCAATTAACTTGGCTGAAAAGCACAACGCAAATCCAGTGCAGGCGGCAACCATCAAAGCTTCTCAACTTACCCACAATGTGGGATCCTAGTCAAATGTTGCATTCCGCTTGCCTCCTCTTCTACTGTATTCACATACATAAGTGAGTGGTTGACATATGAGGTTAGGATGTCTGCTGTACAAGACACCATCCGTTATCAGCTAAGTACTGCCATGATGTTGGAAATGGAGTATGCGAACAGAGGACACTCAAAGGATGGACATAACAAATGTGTGATCTCTCATTCCAAAATGAGCTTTGTGACTTCATGGGTAGGGAAGCACAAATGAGCCACATTATGTACCTGACTATTGCACATCTCACACATGAACTCTGCAATACAATGTTTGAACTGATGTGCAAATGTGATACTGGTCAGCCTGGTGATGTACACTCCGTTTGACTTGTCAACAGACAACATTATACTCATGAAACATATTAGTCTTAATGGTGAAGGTGTAATCAATGTAGTGCGGAGGAGTCCTGATCATTTATCCCCTTCCTTGAAATATCAGTATCCTTCTCATACAAGTTTGTCTGTTGATGTGTCATCTCATTGATGTCAGTGCTGTGTGGAGTTAACAACTGGCAATTGCTGCATGTGAGCAGGGGCCCACATGTAAAGTCCATGAGGTAAACATGCTGCACATTGGCCATGAATACCCTGTCAATGGCCATTGAGAATGACATGTACATGTTAGCTCATAGCTACCATCTGGTGTACTGAAATATGGACATGTATGTCTCATCACAGCTGCTGACAGGATGACACCAGTGCAGCGTACAACACCATCTCGAAGAAAGCATGACATCCTGGTTGCAGCAGTGAAACCCTCTCGCACCTCTCCATCAGGTAATTGTGGCGTCAAGTGTTTCCCTATCATAGATTACTAAACCATGACAAAGATCAAAATCCCCTTCTGCATAGAATCTGCAGTCGTTGTTTACAAAGTTACATACATATTATAAGTGTCACATGTGCCTGTTTGTAAATTAGTAATGCAGATCATTGAGTATGGTGTCACTTCCCTCCACAGCTGCTGAACCGGGGACGGCTTTGTCAACAAAACCTATGAGGAGCGTGGTTCAGCAGTTGACATCAGGGAGGATCGCAAAGGGACAGAAAGTTGTGGCTGGAGCTGGTGAGTTTGCTTGTGCAATGTATATCTCCGTTTAACACCTCAGTGCTATTATGTGAGCTGTCACTTGTAGGGGTACCCAAACCAGGTCACATGTACGTCATCAGTTGATGCAAAGTACAGTTAATCCAACCCTTGTGTTGCACCACATCTTATGCTAGGTCAATTACTTATACGGTTGCAACCTCTGTGTTCCAGGGGATGATGACGATGAGGAGGACGGACCTTCCACCAGTGTTGGGCGATGGGCAATCAGAGGGGAAAATCCACTGCTCCTGCAGGCAGTAATGTCGGCTGCAAGTACTGCGCAAGAGGAGGAGGAGGAAGTACCTGAGGCTGAAGGATCGGAAGATGATGGTGACTATATGTCCATCCTCTCTGGGGATGACGATTCTGATGCCATGGACAGAAATCTTCCCACATTGCCCAAATCTTGCAAGGCATCACACCCTCCGCCCAGCAAAATGCCTCAGCCTCCTCCAAAACAAAAGATTGCCTGTCCCCAGCATAGAGCTAACCAGCCACAGCTCACACGCATCCCAACACAGACATCACTCCCTCACAGCCCTCACATCCAGGACAGACATGGTGGTTCCCCTACATGCTCCTCCCTATACAGTGTATCCCAGGCATCCTCTCCACCATCTGGGGGAAGTACCAACCCTGTTGTGGTGCAGGTATCCGCTGGGCACCATTCTCCTGTCCACATGCTTCGACCTGCCACCCCCCTGCTGTTGGACCTGCTGGTCTTATCCATGACCAAACCCTGCAGAGAGGGAATGCACCTGGCTATGGTGGCCAGTGGAAGCAGGACTTCTTCCAACAGCAGGCAGATGTGAGGCATGACATTCGTGCCATAGGGGCTACCCTGTCAGACATGTCTGAGACCCTGCAGGACATGCTCCAAATCCCTCAGGTGGTGGACAGACTGACCCATGTTTTGGATAGGATGGATAGAACTTGGCAAGACATGTCCAAGAATATCAGAGACATGATATCCATCCAAAGGGAAGAGAGTGCAAGACACCATGCCTTGGCCATGAAGATGATGGAGGGCATGCTGAAAGTGATCCAAAGTCTCCCTTCACGGTCAACGCATGGAGGGGAGCCATCACATCTGCCTGCAGCACATCACACCCACACACCTGTACCACCAACTGCACAGGACCACAGCAAGGGTACACACCCACAACCGCGCCCTGAACAGGCACTCCCACAACCTGCACAACCACCACCACCCCCTGAACAGGCACTCCCACCACCTGCACAACCAGCCCCTGTCCATGCACAAACACCAACTGTACATACACCATGTGCCCCTGCACATGAACTTCACCATGTACAGGCACATGCACAACACCCACCTACACGTAGGCGACAAGCCAGACATGATCCCTCACAGCGATCATCACCTCCGAAATTGCGAAGTCGGAAGCACGATCCCCATTGACAACATCCCAAAAACTAATTGACCACTGTGAATATGTGTAAATAAAAAGTAATTATCTTCACAAGTCAAGATTCTGTTGCGTACCATGTCCTGATAGGCAAATGTATACCAATTTTGGTGGCCTAGAGATGTGAGGATGTATGTGTGTGTGTGACACATTTACAAGTGTAACCCCATCATTGCAACAAGCCATAATGTGCACCATAATGTGCAGAGCAGATGACTCACAAAATACATGTCCATATTTTGTACAAGACATTCAAAATGAAGTTAAACAAGTTAAAGAAAGTAGGATTCAAAAATATGTTTTATGTAAATAGAAGTGTGTGATTTGAAAAACAACAACAGTCCGTTTGGAAGGGAGACAGCAAAACAAATTATGTTCTTAATACAGAAGGAGAAGGGAACTTGGATTGGGTTGGGGCAACAAAAATATAACACATCAGGGAGCGTCAGGGAAACCAGTCTATTTACAAGGGGAAAAGTAAATAATTGTCCACAAAGAAAATTCTGTCCAACAGGTCAAGTCTCCTTCTGGTCATCCTCTAATACCACAATGTCCAGATCCTCCTAGTCCGATGCAGGCACATGGCTGGCCGGTGCAGGAACAGGTACCACACGGGGTGGGCACACATGAGGAGTACGGGGGGAAACAGTGTGGGGCAACAGACAGGGGAGACATTGACGGTGGTGTGGGAAGGAGGTTGGGAAACAAAAGACGACATGGCTGCAGCCAGGGAATTGACACTGGCAGTGAGGTTGGCCAGAGCTCAGGCAATTTCCTCTCGCATCATGTGTATCTCTAGACACATATGCAGCATGATGCGAGAGGACATGTCTGGCTGACCCTCACATACCCATATCAAGTCCTCTGGGACAGCCACAGAAGGAACAACACAGGGAGGGGTTTGGGTGGAACATGAGGGGTGTGGTGCCTCAGGTTCAGAGCCAATGTTGGGGTCTACCTGGCAGCTATGATGAGGGGGACAGGTTGCAGGGGATGCAGCTGGAGGCCCCGATGGAATGAGGGCCTTTAGAGTTAGGGAGGGGGTGATGACAGGCCCAGGTTGGGTAGTGGCCTGCCCCGGGGACACCTCGACAAACCTTACTGGTGAGTGGTTTGGGGGAGAGTAGCTCTCCACCCCCCCTGGCCAGAGGTGTTCAGTTCTTTCCCCCACTTCAATGTCCATAGCCTCCACCCGGTCTGTAGCACCAGAGTTGTCTTCCTGGTCATTCTGGGTGGGCGCAATCCCCCTGCCTCCTGATGTTGAGGGTCCCGCCTCATCCTCTTCTTCCTCACTTGTTGAAAGAGGTCGCAGCCGCTGGCGCACCAAAGATGTCCTGCTATGAACCGTGTCCTGCTGTTGTTCCATTTGGCCAGCTGAGCCCACTGAAATGTAAGAAAAATCATGATGTAGTGGTTGTACATGTCAGGACAAGACACATACCTTGATGAGCCAAGGTCAGACTTTGTTTTCCTCTGATCACACTATAGAGTTGTCAGTGTATATGAGCTTACATTACGTGTATGTTCACTGTCATCTCCTGATTGGATTCTGACATGGACATCTCACAAGATTATTTGTGGCTTACAAAACTGTATTGGGCAACCCTCAACTTTGGCATTCTTGTGATCTGTGTGTCCTGTCACTGCTACATGGGCAGGTTCCAAACCCAGTCTACAAAAGGAGATCAGAGAGAGTCCATATGGTATTGAAAAGGGCCTGTGATATGGAGTCTCAGCACTTTTACTTCTGGACAATTGTTATCTGCTGTGTAGCATTGTATAGGACAAGACAAATGCCGATTGTGGGTCACACATCCACATAGGGTCTGGGCTATTTGGTTTGCTATGTTGTGAGTCTAGCCTTTTGATATTCCCTCACAAAAGCTGACAAGCCAGTGCCACATATTGGCCTCGGTGACTGATAAGGTAGTGCTGTGCACCGGTGAACAGTAGTGGGTCGTTGTTACAGCTACCTGTACATGAAAAATGGCATACAAGCCACTGAGGGTAAGACGTGTGTCAGTGGACACACTTGGCAAAATTGTAAACACTTAAGATTGAGGCAAGGATCTCAAAGTCTGTCTTGACTCTATGGCACATGATGATCTGTCTCAATCAGAACCCAAACTCAACAAATGCAATGCAAGTCACAGCATCCAATACCCATTGGCCTCTCATTCACACACTGGACAGTGTCTGTACCATTCCTCATCCAATGCACACATCAGTTATGATTCCCTTGGTTCACTGTTAGTGGTGCTGGCAGTGCAAATTTCAGTACAAATGCACGTGTGTGGCTCAATTCCCCAGTTGTCATGAAAAAACTACAACTCCCAGAATGCACTCTGCCCTGTACAGTCCATATGCCACAGTGAGCCTTTTGCTTCATGATGACTGCGGCATAGACACAGAATAGGTGAATGGAGTCATGGGACACACAATGGTACAGCTCTGTCTTCACTCACATCATACTTCCAGACACATATTGCATATAATGCACTTACCAGGTCTCTACTGCTCATGCGCCTCCAGCAGAGCATGGAGGGTCGGCCAAGCTGCATGCAGGACCCTCCTGTACAGTGGGGAGAGGCAAGGATGATGCACATGGTGCTGGGAAGACTGGCCCAGTAGCTCCTCTGCCTTGTGCCAGGGCTAGCGTTTTAGGTCCTCCCAGCGCTTGCGGCATGCCCTCGCATTCCTGGTGTGAACGCCCACTGCACTGCAGCGCTCACCAATGTCGGTCCATAGCCTGGCCCGGGCTGCATTGCTCAGCTGGTACTCTGGCCCCCCATATAGCTGAGGATATTTGGACAGCACCCCCTCAGTCAAGATGTCTAAATCTCTTTCAGTGAAAGGGGGTGCTTTCTCCTCATAACCCTCAGCCATTTTGGGGGAAATAAGTTTGAAAAGAGCAGCAGGATGGCAGAGGATCTGATCTGTGAGAGAGGATGACTCAGAATGAACACAAAATGGCTGTCAACAACTTCCTGTGATGTATTTCCTGTCTCCCACTTCCTGTAAATCATTTCCTGTATAAAATTATGGGTTCCGGTTCATTTTTGGAGATTACGGCCCCAAAACGTAATTTACGGTTCCGGAGCGTCGGGTCCGCATGCGCGTCGCACGCTCCGGAACCGGAAATTACGTTTTCGGGCCGTAATCTCCGAAATTGAACCGGAAATCATTATTTCATACAGGAAATGATATACAGGAAGTGGGAGACAGGAAATACATCACAGGAAGTAGTTGACAGCCATTTTGTATTCATTCTGATTTATCCACAATCACAGATCAAATCCACTGCCATCCCACTGTTCTGTAGTGGAGAAACCTGAAATGACAGTGCAAGAGAGAATCATAGACATGTAACAAAAGGTGGAACAGACCATTTAATGACATTTTGGCTCAGACAAGGGGGGGCTGACACAACATCAAACCCCAGTTTAGTTTTCTCCTCCTTTGCATTATGGTACATGTAGTCCATATTTAGTGCTCAACACAAGAGCTGTGTGTAGTGTTACGGAAAATTGGGGGGAAGCAGTGCTGTGTATCCCAGACACATAGTGCCAGATTCACCCATAACATCGTCACTCACGTTGTGGGCCCATCATTTGTGGGGGAGTCAAATCTGTTGAGGGCAAAGACTCTGAGAATGCAATAGTTATTTTTGTGATTAAGAAACCCATCCTCATAAGGTCCAGGAAGGTCTCTCAGAACATGTACATTTTTTCCTCTGCGTCAATAGATTCGTGAGGGACATCCACTACACTGATCGCTGACATGGGCACATGACCTGGTGTACGGTCCATCTTTTGACTCATGTCAACAGCTGTGGTTTACATGCAGTTAGTGTGGCTTGCAAAGTAGTCTCAGGATGGAATTTTTGGACAGAGTCGTAATTATCCAACTTTCATCATTGACAACAGACTGCAAACCACATTTTATCCATGACACAACAGGTTGCTCATGTGAAAAACGTGGCAACGAGCTGATAACGGACTTGCATACCCTGACCTCGGTTATGTGCAATGGCCCGGTTTCCCGGATTCAGAGCTAGCCGAGGTACAAGAGGTATGTGTAAGCCATGCGTTAAAGCTATGTTGTGCAAAACACAACAGGCTAATATGATTTTGCACATGACTTCAGGGGAGTACATCAGTACACCCCCTGTACGGTCAAGACATCTGAATCGCGACTTCAACAGACCAAAAGTGCGCTCTATGATGGCTCGAGTCTGTATGTGTGCCCTATTGTACCTACGCTGAGGTACAGTGGTTGCACATCTGTAAGGGGTGAGGAGTTGTGGGGAGAGTGCATACCCAGCGTCGCCTGAGGAGGGAAGAAAGGGCAATTGGTTACATTTCCCTCTTTGATTTACACAGAACATGATCTATACTTTGGTACATGCAGTGTCTGTTGAGACCGTGTATGTTGCTTTATGATTCTTATTATACAATAGTTGTTAATGTAAGGTGGCATTCAGAAATCTCAATTACACATATCCCTCATTTTTAGTGCTTGGTACTTACCCAGTAGCCACATGTTGCCAAATTCTCCCGCAGCCATCCGCCGGGCAAGAGGTGACATACGGAATACAAAGCTGTCATGGGTACTGCCTGGGAACACTGCATGCACATCAATGAATCTCCCACTGGCATCACAGACAGCTTGCACATTGATGGAATGCCATCGGTGTCTGTTGCAGAATATGTGTGCAATGCGGCGGGGTGGCTGAAGGGCCACATGGGTACAATCAATTGCACCCAGCACACGTGGGAAGCGAGCAATGAGATAGAAATCTCTAGCTGCCCTTTGTCTGCTGGCCAGTGTATGGGGCATTCGTATGTGGTGGTGGGCTCTTGCAGTGATGCATCTCAGTACCTGATGCAAGCACCGCGACTGGCTTGCCTGGGAAATGCCCATATGGTCACTGGAGACCCTTTGGAATGACCCAGTGGCAAAGAAATGGAGAGCAGAAAGGATCTTGAGATAGGCTGGAATGGCATGGGAGCTGCAGGTCACAGAGTCCAGTTCCTGCTCCCACTCACATACCATCTCCAAGATGACTTCTGGAGGGAAACAGTATCTGGCCCTGACATCTTGGCTGGACATCCCAAATAGGTTGATCCTTTGTCTGAAGATCCTCTCTACTCTCCTCCTCCTCAAGTCTTCTTGCCGCATGGCAAGGGGCAGAGCAACAAACACATTCAGCGACATGTTGAAAGGGTTTGTGTGTGTCTGCTCTGCATTCATACATGCTGCAGGGCTGGGATTGGCTGAAGTGTGTCAGCTGATGCATGGTGAGGGATGGTAGGCACTTGGACAGGTGTTTACCCTTGAGGAAAATGATCAACGGCCAGAGTGCGGGTATTCCGGCCCGAAAGCGGGTATTCCGGCCCGGGAATGGAAATCCCGGCCTGGGAGCGGAAATCCCGGCACAAATGCGGGATTTCCGCTCCGGGTGCGGAAATTCCAGCCCGAGTGCGGAAATTCCGGCCCGATTGCAGACGTAAAGTTAATAGTCATAAGTGCATTCTGTGAATACCAAAAATCGTAAGTGCCTTCTGTGAATACCAAAAGTAGTAAGTTTACGATTTTGTCTCAGATTAGTTCTGTGAATTGGCCCCTATGCTAGCATGATATAAGTGGATAACACCAATAGGGGACACATTAAACTGTTCAGATATTGCATGTTAATTTGTAGAATGATTGACCTGTACTAGACCGTATGTGATGCATACATTTTTTTTATAAAAATGTGTTAAAAAAAAGGTTAAGTGTGAACACCCTCTCCCTCTCTCACCTCAGGAAGACCATCAGTATGCAGATGAATGCAGATGTAATCCCTGTCACACTCAGCTCTTCCTGTCATGAGGCTGTCTGGAAAGTATACACCAGGTGTAGTTGTCACCCAAGCCTAGACATGTATTGGTGTCAGGCTACAAAGCAGAAAAGTCATAAGCACACAGAAATGCAAAAAAAATAATGGATTTAACCCCAAATCTGTGACTGGGGGTGAATTTTTGATTTGTTCAGCATTCCGTCCATCATCTGTTCTTTTTGCATTTGTCACCCTAAGTGGTAAGGGTATGCCCAGACGTGGGTCCCGTGATCACTATGCCACTGGATTCAAGCTAGCCTGGCAGATGATGTGTGATACCGCAAAAGTAGCCACAGGATGCTTGTTTCTGGTCCAGGAAGGACCTGGCCTGGCAGTTCGGGCTGGACTGATCCCATGGGGAGCAGGGTCAAGACTGATTTGCATATGTCTGGGTCCAAAGTGGATTGTAGTGCCGAACAAAAAAAGATGGATTTAACCACGATCTGTGACTGAGGATGAATATTTGAATTGTTCAGCATTCCGTCCATCCTATGTTCTTTTTGCATCTGTCGCCCTAAATGGGAGGGGTATGCCTAGGTGTGGGTTCTGTGCTCACTATGCCACTGGATTTACGCTAGCCTGGCATATGATGGGTGATACCCCGAAACCGGTCCCAGGATGCTTGTTTCCGGTCCAGAGAGGACCTGGCCTGGCAATTCAGGATGGACTGTTCCCATGGGGAGCAGGGTCAAGACTGATTTGCATACGGCTGGGTCCAAACTGGAATGGCATGATGAGTAAAAAAACAATGGATTTAACCCATCATGTGTTCTTTCCACTTTCTAAAAGTAGCATTTCTAAAATAGCAATGTTTAATCCAACTACGCCAGTACGAAGGATTTATCACCACTGTTCTAAGTATACCAAACATGGCAACGCTACACCTTTCAGATCAGGAATTATCACTTAAGTATATATAAGGGAATTCTCAATGCTAGGTAATGACAGTAATATGCCTCAAAACAGTGTGAAACAAAATAGGCCGTCTGTCACTACCAGGACATGCCACTCATAAAGGCACATGTCCTACCTTTTACTTACACAACACCCTGCCCATAGCGCTACCTAGGGCATACCTCAGGGGTGACCATTGTGTAATAAAAGGGGAGTTTAAGGCTTGGCAAGTAGTTTTAAATGTCAAGTCAAAGTGGCAGTAAACTGTGCACACAGGCCCTGCAGTGGCAGCCTGAGACAGGTTTGAAAGGCTACTTCTGTGGGTGGCACAAGTAGTGCTACAGGCCCACTAGTAGCATTTAATTTACAGGCCATGGCATATGGGATACCACTTTACAAGGGACTTACAAGTAAATTAAGTATGCCAAACAGGTGTGAACCAATTATACTATGTTTGGAGGAGAGACCACATGCACTTTAGCACTGGTTAGCAGTGGTAAAGCGCCCAGAGACTTAAAGCCAACAAAAGGAAGGTCAGAAAAACAGGACGAGGAAGGCAAAAAGTTTGGGGATAACCCTGCAAAAAAGGGCCAAATTGAACAAACCTTTGTTAACATCTACTGAAAATTTCCACATATTACCTACCATTTACATAAAGTGATGTAATGTTATTGCTTCTTCCCTCCCTAATCCCCTCAACTCTTAGCCGGTAACTCGAACAACCTGGTGTTATTTAATTAAGTGCCTGATAAAATTTGCATGTACTTCTTGATGCATTTATTAACATAAAATTGCCCTCACATCTGTCAGAAACAACCTTTCGGAACATCAACAGCAAAAGGCCCTGTACCGTTTCACAATCTAGCCAATTGTGTTCAGAAGGCATCTGAGTAGAACCGAGCCATTTTGATCTGTTAATTAAGTATAGTCATTGGACCAGTTGCACCATGTCTCCTCTATTTGCACACATCAGTATGAATTATCAATTACGTATATAACATAGCCACCCTTTGGACCTCCACCAACCTTTCAAACAGTGATGGCACTCTTCCCACTTTCCAGTATTTACAGATACCTGTTCTTGACATTAGTACCAAATAGAATAGAAGCTTACCTTATCCCTTACCTATGAACGCATTATTCTCATGGGTTTTAAAAAAAAAAAGATTACCTACATTAATTCTCTTCTGAAATATCTTGTGGATGGTCCTACTTATGTCTACTCGATATGGATGAAGAACATTACAGTTCAAAACATGGATCTCATTGGGAACTCTCGTATCGCTCTTGGGGAACCTAGCTGAATGGATCCCAGAGAGATTCTTTGCTGTCTAGTACAGCCTCACGATCATAAAATAGTATTTTCATCTCTGTCGCTGCTCTGATTTTGCCAAATTTAAAAAATCCTCAAGACCTGGTTGTTTTAGGATGTGGCGAGGCGTGTCACAGGTGTGATTTGTGAGCTATATTAAGTGGATATAAAATAACATAACACAACATATTTTCTTTTTTATGGCTATGTCCTCATTGGTTGCTCTACCTGTCCTTCTTGGGTGAACACTTTTCTGTTGGACTTGAAAAACATAAACTTCCATCAGGTGTCTTTAGACTGAACTACAACTTACCACGTGGTTAGAAATCTTCTTTAATTTGGCAGTATTTTCTCAGACTGAAGGGCCTTTGCCGTACCCTATATTGGTGGTAGATTATGTGTGGAATCTGAAGAAAGACAACATGGAGATGAAGATAAACCTTTCTTTAATAGGAGCCCACACACAGTGTGCAGCAGTTAAGCAGATGTATCTCCAACTCTAGCAGAATGCATCAGTTGAACAGTAAACAGTAATGGAATATAGAACACAGAATACAAAGAGTATAAGCTCACGCAAAGACATCTAAGCAGAGAGGCATGTGGCAAACCTAAATACATATTACCACAGTATCCTTTATTGCTAGGAGCTCAATCACCCTTTATCGATCTATTGTTTATCTGTCCTACATGCCAGCAGTAAGCAAAACTTCCTTGAGACAATGGCACTTGTTAGGAATCTGGCAGCCTATCCAAAGTCCAGTGGTTCTGACACCACCCTCTGATGTAACACTGTAACTTCTGGGAGGTGTGATAAGGATATGGTTGCCAAACTCGAAAACTGTCAGGCTTCCTGGTTTGGATTCCATCTTAATCTATTTTCTCATCTACTTTCTGCGACTGAAGGTTCGCCTTTAGAGTGGCCTATCCCTTATCTTAAATTTCCATAGTTTGTGCAAATCCTTAGGTAGGTTTATACCTGTTCTCCATGTTTCAAGGGTAGTTCTGTATACCTGGAGGCTTATCTTAGCCAAATATAGCTCGATAGTCAGTTTCTCTCAATTTCCTTTCTCATTTCTTGGTGTTTAGTCATAGGATCGATTAGTAACCTACCAAACTTCCATGGATTAACAAATCCTCCCATTATCCTCAATTAACTAAGAGTCTTCTTGCTCTCAATAGTAGCACACTCCCTCGATGTCAGTTTGTTTACAAGTGCTTCCAGATGCCAGTAAATGCAAGAGCTTGTGCAGAAACACAAGCTTAGAAGCTAGTGCTTCTTCTCCATCTCTGTGACTTTCGCTTTATAATTAGCCAACTCTCTATGTCCTTGAATGTGGCTGTTAGATGTCGGCTTCACCTGAGGTTTGGTGTTTTATTCTTCTGTAATTCCTGGCTCATTTAAAATGATATAACAACTCAGTTGTATATCAAGATATCAATAACAAAAATATCATAAGACATAAATATTGTGACCGAAACATTGATTACAAAAATGTTGTTCCATTGGGTGTAGATTTTCTATTATTAACTCCAATGCTGCAATCTTTTCAAAATGATATTTAAGACACAATATTTTTGTCAGACAATATTTACCTCTTATTCTGGTACCACACTAAGAACTCTGTGCAACACCTTTGATAGGTGCTTTTTGAAACCTTATTATGCAAACCAATGCTCAAAATGCATCTTCTTACCAAACAAGATCATGCCGCTACTCCACTTCCATCATCGTTTTGCCTTAGCTGCAGGATACCTGTCCTTAGAATAATTCTATCACTGTGTATTAATGCTTAATTTGTAAAAGAATAAGTGCCAACCCTAAAGTTTTGCTCAGTAGCCTGCGGCCAGGGCTGTCCACAGTCAGGGCGACTAATAATACCCTAATTCTACAGCTGCTGAGTCTTGAGTCTACATCATTCCTCTTTCATCCACCTCCAGAGTCTCTCTGCCTCTTTATTGCATTATTTAAAGGTCTATTTCATCCTGGCTTTCTTTGTCACTGTTTCTCTGTCTTCTGCTTCTTCTTTCTTTCTCCCTTTTGTGTTTTTCTCTCTCTTGCTTTGGGTAAAAGGTTGGTGAAGAAAAATAAGGATCCACCTGCAACCACTGGCTCCAAATAAGCACTGTGTCCAGTTTACTGGTAGCTACTTAGGCAGTCAAAAAACCTAGGTACAGATGTATTAAATTATAGTAAAACGCTCTACAGCACTCAAAGCTGCTGCGCCATGTTGCGCAAGGGGAAGAAAACAGCGCTGAGCCCTAATTATTAAAGATGCTCTGCTGCTGCTCTCTTCACTTGTGCTGGTGTGAAAACAGACTACTTACCTTCATGCAGATTCCTTTGCATCATATTACAAAGGTGTGTGTGCACTGTCTAGCATAGATTTTGTTCTGGAATAATACCCTTACAGTAGAAAATCCTACGTTCAGCCAATTTTTTTTAACATTTCACACATTGTATGTATAACAGGAGCGGCCGGCACAGGTAAGAGCGGTGAGGCGAGGCGGGTGCGGGGTGAGTGAGGAGGTCGACAGATGATGGGATAGGTAAAAATAAAAAAAATAAAAAAACCACTCACCTTGCGCTGGACGCATCGCAGAGTCGGCAATGCAGCAAGTGCAAGGTGAGTGGTTTTATTTATTTTTTATTTAATTTTACCTATACCGTCATCTGTCAACTACCCCCATACCGCCCAACCCCCCCCAGCTCACCACTCTTACTTGTGCCAACCGTGCCGGCTGTATAAGAGAAATTAAAACATTTCTCGAACTTAGCGCCTGCTCAAGAAGAAATTATGGTTTGATGCTAAGTCAAATCAGACAAAGTTTGCAGATCTAGCTTTCTTTATAAAAAAACGTGGGTGGTAGCATTAGAATGTCCAAATATCACCCATGGAAAACCACTTGGACGCAAAGAAGCACAAAGTAGCACAGATCTCTATTTTACTCTACTTTAAGGCCAACTTTCTGGTACAAAAACGTTTTGCATTGGAAAGTAAATTTGTTAGCAAGTCTCAGCACTGCTTTGCGCCCCTTGGGCACAGAGCATTGATGAATGTATCCTCTAGTTTTTATTCACATACAGTTGACAAGAGTTTCCCACGTTTTCTCTTGCATACACATAACATAACGTATATTTATAAAGCGCACGTTCACCGCGGCAGATATCTTGGTGCTGAATAACAGATGTTTATGCTTTACAAATACACGTTATGTTACAGCTGACATGGGTTTCTCACATGTTCTCTTACATGTTAGTATGAACTCTGATTTAGTTTCGTTTTTAGTATTCACCATCACAATACCACTGAGTCTACCTTGAGATAGCAGTGCCCAGCTTTCCTCAACAGCTAAAAATACATTCCCTCACATCACTGCAATGGCTCGTCCCACAAAAGAGGGAGAACCACAAGTCACTAAATAGCAATAAAGTCTGCGAGTGATTTATCAGTGTCTTTGATAAAAATATAGATAAAAAAATTAAAGAGCAAAACTCGCTTCGCAGTTGCTTTATCCCTGAAATAAATTCAAATGAGGGCTGCTAATTGTGTTAAAAATATAGATGAAATGGGGATCCCACTGATATAACTGATACGCAGTAGCTACTTACTCGTCAATCTGAAAGCGCTTTATGTCTCTGAAGGGAGGGGTATGGGAGCGCTTCTTAAAAAAGAACATTCAATACAAACGGTGCTAGGAGGGCAGCCCTTCCGGATCGCCAGAACAGAAGGCTTGTTGCCTTGAGCGCAGTTCTGCATCTGGAGTGCTGGTTCAATAGATATTCACAGCATTACCTCCTCCAGTGGCTTCTGTACAATCAAATCAAAGCAATTTTCCAGGGACCGCTTTAAATGGCAGGTGTTTTTCCTCCGCCGATTTGCTGACAGGTTTATTATCCTCGTGCACACAGCGCCACCTCCTTGGTGCGCCGCTCGTCACTGTTGGGGAGTGATTTAGGGTCCGGCAATGCACGCGCTCACTGGCTCACATATTGCTTGATGGACAGTAAACTGTCCCTACCGCATCGAGGTCCCAGGTTAAGTGCAGTACCGCTGGTTCATGCTGCGGTATTGGTTGTACTTGACATTTCTGGGATTGGTGAATAATTCCAGTGGGAGAGGTACTGTATTTAATCTTAGAGAAATCTTTCAACAGTACACATGACGGGACATTATATCCATATTACAATTCCATTAGTTCATATTAAAATAGCAGATGAGACATTGTACATGCCCTGGAAAAGGGTGTATGTTTTATGGAATTTCCTGAATCAGTTTAAACATTATAATTATTTATTTGGAAAAATACATCAAACGTAATGGTAGCATGTCACAACCATGCTAGAGTAAATTCAGAGACAGATATTTTAAGCAATTGCCAGCCATGTTGTCAGTCACAGTGCCACTTAATATCTATTCACGTTTACTGCGAAATTCGCCTTGTTTCAGGGAAACTATTAGTTGTACCGAACAACTTTTGCCATTCATTGTAATAATATTAGAAACAAGCGAGAAAAACTGGCTAGGTATGCAAGGCGCACTCTACCCCTTTGTTTTGAAAGTGCAAAATTAAGTTGTCCAATTAAGAAAATAGTCCATCTGGTGCTTCAGGAGGAGAGGAAGCCAGCCATTCCCTCTCAATGAGGACAGAGTCCAGAACTTATGAAGCAATTTCTCCAAGCACACAGAAATGCAGGCTGAGGTGGCGGTTTCAGAAGTCTTTTATTCCAATATCTTTGTTGATGCCCATATGCCAACACGTGTTTCGTCTACAGCTGTTTTAGTCACAGCAGACTTCATCAGGGCAATGCATTAAATCAATCGAAATGGATTGACATTACATCCAAGTAAGGGTTGACAATATCAAAATAGAGAATCTCATGTCCAGTATTAACTATCTTAAATCCAAGGTTTGGGAAATTATTTGTCCCGCGAGCGTGTCGAAAAAAGAGGAGTTGGTCCGCAGAGTACGCAAAGGCCAAATTCAGCGTGGCCAAACCTTGGATTTAAGATAGTTGATACTGTTGGCATATGGGCATCAACAAAGATATTGGAATAAAAGACTTCTGAAACCGCCACCTCAGCCTGCATTTCTGTGTGCTTGGAGAAATTGCTTCATTGTAATAATATTAGTTTCTAATTTATATAGCGCTTCATGTTACAGTTTTATCATTTTTAAGC
The DNA here is from genome assembly GCA_963921515.1 of Calotriton arnoldi. Classification (NCBI taxonomy): domain Eukaryota; kingdom Metazoa; phylum Chordata; class Amphibia; order Caudata; family Salamandridae; genus Calotriton; species Calotriton arnoldi. Next base: position 481,802 of record CAWUFW010010922.1, read on the forward strand.
ACTGCAAACAACGGGACTCAATAATAGCCAATAAAGTGATGCACAGTTCCTTCAGAAATGTTCAACAATTTCCAGTAAAAGCAGGCTTTGCATCCTCGATCAACATTTTCTTTAAATGGTGCAGATGTACAGCATTATATTGCTCCAGTTCGAGTCACTGATTTACACAGCACTTGCATAACGAAACTTGAGGGGGCCGCCCTGCAAGGTACGTGGAGGGGCCCCCTCCAGACTCAATCAGGAGATTTCAGGCCAGAGTACTGTGCTGAGGGGGCCCCCTGGAGCTTGGGCCCCCCCCCGCACCGCAGCGGTTGCGGGGCCTGTGTCACGCCACTGTCACACAGCAGTAATAATGAATAGCCGACTCAGCTGCGACTCCCATTTCAGGTCTGGCCTTAGCCAAGACCTTTTGATTTTGCTAAAATTATATGTATAATTTACTTAAAGGGGCTTTCAGCCAGCTCTCTTCATTTATTGGTCTGTTGTTGTGTCATTCACATTTTGCTTCCTCCAGTACAGCATACGTCATAGCCACTAGTAAACTTCACTTTGAGTGACTTCAGTTTGCTCTGTCACAATGAGTACATTCACTCAACCAGCTAGTTCCCTTCAGTGTCAGAGTTTTTGTTTATACTGTATAATTTACTTAAAGGGGCTTTCAGCCAGCTCTCTTCATTTATTGGTCTGTTGTTGTGTCATTCACATTTTGCTTCCTCCAGTACAGCATACGTCATAGCCACTAGTAAACTTCACTTTGAGTGACTTCAGTTTGCTCTGTCACAATGAGTACATTCACTCAACCAGCTAGTTCCCTTCAGTGTCAGAGTTTTTGTTTATACTTTAGAATTACTTCAGTATTGCCTTTGTGTTTAGAACCTGATGGAATAGGAGAATGCTTTTGATGCAACCAAGGCCATTCCAGCCTCATCAGTTCCTGCCTTCTGCCAATGGTGTTCTAAATTGCTTTTGGAGTGCCTTTTATCTGATAAACTGCTATTTTTACAGTAGTCATCAAACACATATCCCTCTAGCTTTCATTTAACATTATAGATACTATAAATATTTGATTTTCAATTAGTACAATCACACATAAATGAATGCCAGCAAAGACCTGTATCCAGTACAAAAGTCCTTTGTATACAGAAGATGTTAGAGAATTCAAATTCATATAATATACAAGAAGGATCTACAAAAACAAGAATGGTGATCCATAAAATAAAGTGATCACAGAGTGCTAGTGAGTACAGTGTTAAGAAAATACAAAAGGTGATCAATAAAATGGTCTGTACACAATGCAAAAGTCTATTAAAAGGCTAATACAAAGATTGATCATTTTTGGAAATGGAAAGAATCCAACACTTCTCTTACTTGCTCCTGGTGGACCAACTCATTAATTTGGTGTGTTTATGCCCCTTAGTGTCTATGGCGTTTCGACCCAGAAGATATGCATCGGGTCATCATCAGGACAGTAAAGGAATTGAAGAGCAAAAATAGATCCCCTGAAAGTAAATATAGTACTAGTGAAAAAATGTGTGAGGACTGAAAAGAAGACAGACAGGCCACATTTGAAGGGCGTCCCTTCAGAAGAACGCAAAGCGTTCCTTCGGGCTCGGTGCCTAGTTCAGGGTCATAGGACCATTACATCCTAGAACCCGACTATAGTGTTTTCAGTCTTCCCTTCCACTGCACTAATAAAGGATACTTTCGGAGTGGTTGAGGAATTTTATCTTTAAAGTTACCCCCCCATACACCTTTTCATAAGTGCTCCCTGAAAGATGGTTGAGCCCACCCCGACCTCTAGGAGTTGGGGTGAGCCCGATGATGAAGCATGTCACTACTATAGTGAGTGAGGGCTATATAAAGAAAAGGGTATCTCTCCCTTCCCACCCATAGACACCGGTTGGTTATAGATTGGACTTAGAATCTTTCGGTACACCTCACTGAAGAGTAAACCATCAGATAACAAGGAACCTCCTAGTCCCCCTTTCTTCTGACCCCGAAGTAACGCTTTGCGTTCTTCTGAAGGGACACCCATTACTTTGAGTATGTATTGATTAGGGAGGATGTGTCCCTTCTAGCCTTGTGATTGAGGACCTCTCTACCCTTCCTGGACCCCTCTGGGTCCATAATCATTTGATACACACATTTGAAGGGCCCCATTGCGTGGTGCAAAAGCAACACAACCCGTACACAAATATGGCCCTAAATCTTTAGTAAATTTAAAGCGAAATACAGAAAATAGAAAAGGGCAAATGCAACATTGAATCAACCAAGGAATATAGAAGTCAATGTCCATACAGGCACTCAATGATAGGAATAAATCCCCAAAAATAGCAAAAATAAGGTAGCGAACTAAGTACCAAAGTGCATATTTAAGTATGTTTCACACCATTCTTGTGCCACGCAAGGGGGCACAGGAGCGACACAAACCCTAAGTAGATTTATCAAGCCGCATAAGGCTACATTGCATGTCCCTGAGTGCCTTGATAAATCCAGAATAATGCAACGCAAATTGCTGCTTTGAGTTACTCTGCCCAAGGGAGGCGTTCCATGGGTGGAGCATTGGTGTTCCCATGCATTCACCCATGTATGTTTGGCACATTCTCAGATTTACCATCAGTGGTAAACCTGGGAATGTGTTAAATTTCAACGCATCCCCAGGAGAGGAGAAACAAGGAAAAATATCTTTATTTCTCCTCTTTACTTTCTATGTTTACTGAGTTCTGCAGCACACGTAGGAAGAGGAAAATGTCTCAGGGGATTATTTTTGTGCAGGAAGGTGTCCCTTCCTGCACAAAAACAATCCTGTTTGCAGCTTTTTACCTGTTTTATTTGGCACCTTGCACTTTATACAAATGTTGTCTAATGTCAGATTGCTCCATGTCTTTTATGGCCAAAAATTGGCTGAATAAAGATTACTTGAATTGAATTGATTGAATTATTTATAAGTCCTCAGTAAAGTTGTAAAACAGATACCCAGGGTCAGTAAAATTAAATGCTACTAGTGCGTCTGCAGCACTTATTGAGCCACTCACTTAAGTAGCCCTTTAAAACATGTCTCATGCCTGCCATTGCAGCCTGTGTGTAGTTTTAAACTGCCATTTCGACGTGGCAAAATAAACATTTTGCCTGGCCTAAACATCCCTTTTAATACATATTATTCAAGCTTAAGGTAGGCCCTACCCAACTCAGAGGGCAGGGTGCAGTGTATTTTAAAAGTATGACATGTATAGGTCCTGTTAGTGAAATACTTGTGAATTTGTTTTTCACTACTGCAAGGCCTACCGCTCCCATAGAATAACATTGGTTTATAGTATTCCATTTAGTAAATTATAACTTTTGATTGGCAGCAGGTAGAAATTTCATGTTTGCACTCAAATGAATTGTAATTTAAAAACCACTTTAATGATAAAGTTGGATTTCAAGTCACAATTCTGAAAATGACAATTTTAGAAAGTTGGCATTTTTCTGTCCTAACCCTTTGGTACCTGCAGCCTGTGTCACATGACTGTATGTAGTTGGCAGTTGGCCTTTGTGTCCTTCTCCCAGATAGTGAGTCAAGGGGCTATGTATTTGAAGGCTGGCCCATCCTGCCAGGATGGACGGCGGAGCCATTACCTGCTCCATTTACATTTCAAAGTGGATGCCCCAGCACACTGACAAAGAACTTGACACCATTGTCACCCTAGACCCCTTGAAGCCTGGGCAGGGGAGGAAGGACATTCCAGAACCAGATGTGGGGGGGAGTCTAGAAGTTGCTCCCACTTCAAAGGTTGGCATCAGACCAACTCTTCAGTACACTATAGTACTTAGATGAACTCTTCAGTACACTCCTAGATCTGTAGAAGAATTTAGAAGGGCTGCCTTGCACTCAGAGGTCTTCCCTGCTGCTTGAGGCCTGTCTTGTTTCTCAGACGACTGTCCTGCTGCTACCAGAGGACTGCACTGCTGCTTGAGGCCTGCCTTGTTTTTCAGAGGACTGCCTTGCTGTATGAAAGAAAGAGAACAATCTCCTTGATCCTAGGAAGACCTACGTGACTCCAAACGTCAGTTTGGTGGCCTCCTGTTCTGAGTTACATGGACACATCAAACTCCAGAGGCCTCGCTGTAACTGCTCGGCTGACCTGCTGCACTGCACCTGCATGGACCTGCAACTGGACCTGCCTGAGCACTGCTGGCCTCTCCTGGAGCGAGTTTCTGTTCCCCATGAGGTGTCTCCCTAGGCCCTGTCACTGTGCCCTTGACTGGCATCAGTTGAGCTCCTTTTGTAAAGAAGGGGATAAATCCTGAAGTTTGGGGCTCTTCATTACTGTGAACAGGCACATTTGTGCTGAGAATTGCCACCTGCAACGACCGCCATTCTGAAGCTCCTGTGAACCCCCCTCTTCGTGCTACAGCGAGCGCCAGTGATGACCAGCAACGGGAGGTCTACACTTCACACTAAAGTGACAACCATCTGCCACACCCGGCCTGCTCTTCACGATACACCAATGACCATCAGTAACGCTCTTCTCGCTTCTTGCAGTCTTCTCCATTGCAACCTGGACTCTACTGGAATGGACTGTACGCACTGGATTTGGAGAGGGTAAGTTTGTCAGCAGGACTAACCTGGTCCTTCTATCTGGCCCGCATTCCATCGAGTCAGCCTGAACTTGTGTCTCTCCTTTGGTCTAGCATGACCAGATGACAACAAGTGGCGCTTTGTGCTTTTAGGCACTATACTTACCTAAATCTTTCAAATTGCATATCTCTAGTTTTACTGATTGAATTTTAGTCTCAAATTCATAGTGGCATTTTACTCTATTTTTCTAAATTTGTTTTGGATTTGTTTTGTGTTGTGTTTTAACTTTATTTCTGCTTGTGTGCTGCATAAGAGCTTAATAAATTGCCTCTAAGTTAAGTTTGACAGCTTTTGTGCCAAGCTACCAGAGGGATAGGCACAGGTTAATTAAGTGACTTTTGTGGTTCACCCTGACAAGGGTTGTGGTTGCTACTTGAGAAGGGTTCAAAGACACACCACAACAACCCAAAAACAATTTCCTACACATATTAAAACACCTTATAATGTTTTCATTTCAGTTTGCAATAGCTCTATGTTAATACACGTGCGAATTCAAATTAAAGACAAGTAATATTAATGCACATTTTTTGTTCAAATGTGGAATATGTCTACATCTGTATCTCCTCTTAATTCAGATGCTTCACACAATACTTTCCTATTTGCCTGCATGCCCTCTCTCAAAATAAGAGCTGAGACTCACTGATTATCTTTGAGAGATTGCCCTCACAAGCACCTATACTCCTGGAGATGCCTAGTTCCCATCCCCAGCTTCTCTTTGAGCTTTCTCTTGCAACATAGCTTACTGCACAAGCATTCAGGGCCATATTTATGTATGGGTTGTGTCATTTTTACACCACTTAACAGGGTGCATGTGATACGTAACCCTAAAATGCGATTTATAAAGCCACACAAGGCCACCTTGCATGGTGCTTAGTGGCTTCATAAGTCCAGAGTAACACAACACAGCGCAAATCACTGTGCTGCATTACTCTACCCTGGGAAGGCATTCAATGGGTGGAGCATGGGTGTTCCCATGCAAAACCCATAGATTTTGATGCATTCACAGATTTTCAATTACTGGTAGTCCTGGGAATGCACCAAAATGCTACGCCTTCCCAGGGGAGGCTTAAAGAGAAGAAATATCTATGTTTTAATAATTTTTCCTATTTCTGTGTGCGGAAAGTTTACTTTATTGCATGATTTGTTAAAAACCTTTGCAACAGTATACAAAGACAGAGGTTTATTGCTAGGTGCTTAACTTTGACATCTTTGTATACTGTTGCAAAGGTTTTTAACAAATCACTCAATAAAGTAAACTTTCCTATTTCTGGAGCACAAATAAATTGTGGAAAACGCCTCAGGGATTATTTTTGTACAGGAAAGTGTGTCTTCCTGCACAAAAATAATTGTGCTTACAACACAGACACTCTTGCACCATGATGCAAGAGTTCCTGCATTAGCTCTAGGCAGTGCATGTGCGCCAGCGCTGGGAAAAGGCAGGAATAAGTTGTATTGTGTCAAATACAGTGAATTCCTGCCCTTTCCCTGTCATGCAGTGCAGCAAGGTGATGCTGCGCTGGGTGACTTCTACATTAATACACCCCTCAGTATCTAGTTCAATCCTCAGTTATAACACATCACAAAGACAGATCCTGCTCCACACAGAATTTAGGGTCTGATATGCTATTCCCATTCACAAACCAAGGATGTGCTATTTGTACAATGACTTATTTGTGACTAGGAATGCAATTTGCGAAGCAGTCTTTGTATAAATATGCTACACCACACATTGCACATTCTCACAGGCTCACAATACAACCTGTCTAATAAATATTAATGAGGCAGCTCACAATTTGCGACTCCCTGTGATTGATGTGAATTCAGGGATGGAAGCCTGCAATGGATAGGAGACCTCCATCCCCTCATTTGCGTTCCCAAACAGGAAATACTTTTATTAAAAAACTCAGCCATGTACATCAAAGGGGCAGCTGCTGCTTTAGAAAGACATGCCTCCCCCTCAAGGTTGCTGACCCAATTCCCATAGGTGAATCTGTCCCACATGGACCATTTTCCCTTTGTGAACCAGTTACCTCCTCAGTTCGGGGTTGGTAACTCATCAATGCTTTGTGACTGCAATAACAGTGCATTTCATTGCAAACTCTAAATAAGTGGGCAATGCCTCTTTCACGCCCCATCCTACTTGCGTCTCATAATGTATCACAAAACCTCTTTGATGAGCCCCAAAAAATGTGGACTAATAAAAGGGATTTTATTCATTTAAAAAAAAAGTGTTTTTGGGCTACAATCTCTTTGTTTATGCAAGTCACAGACTTTGTGACCACAAAACACCTTTGTACATGATCAATCATGGCTGCCACAATAAAGAGGTGGTGGGGTGGGAGGAGGGGGCATAGGGGAGCGCACAGGTAGGTTAGAACAAAAAATAAATTAAAAAGAAAAACTTACCTCGAGCTGTCTCCCGCCTTCTGCGTTGCACTTGGCATAGTCCTTCCTGGTCCCAGCAAGCACTGGGGCCATGTCACGGACTCCCTGCAATCCCCGCGCTACTCTCATGGGAGAGCAGCGCGGGGAGTGTCCTGAGCGGGCAGGAAAGATGCCCTGCTCAGACCAGGGTGTCTGTGGGGTTTCTCCAGCCTGACTGCTCAATGCAGCTGGGCTGGAGAAAACCTAAGTGTGCATGTGTGTTTTGGACGGCCCGGCCAAAAACATATGCACACTTAAAGAGTGCACTGAGCACTCCTCCTCCCCTTGCCCGCCCCTCCCTTCGCAAGCTGGCTCGGAGCCGGAAAATGAAAAATAAACAATGACATTGTTTTATTGTTCATTTACTGGCTCTGAGCCAGGCAGTGGGGCAATGCTCCTCCGCCATTGCGAAGGAACCGCCACTGTACATGAGGCGCTCAGTTCTGATTCATGCTTGGAAGAGTCTGAGCAACGTATCCATACACACTGCTTGCCATGATTCATAATCCATGACTACTGTGTAAATTCATGTGATCTATGTGTGCTTAGTGTATGTTCTCACATAGGTTTAATCCTACTTTGGATCATAAGAAGTTATTAGGAATAGATAGACCAGTAGGCTAATTGCATGAAAATGTGACTAATGGCCACCCAGTAGTAACGTTAATGGAATTTCAGACATTTTACAATGCTCTTCTTGAAATTTCATTCAGATCATCCAACCTGTGCCTGAATGGTTCAAGCATAAGCCCTGCACTAAGGGGCCCTCATTACAAGTTGGGAGGAGTGGTATCTCGGTTGGAATATGACCCTGCCCAGTTACAACTGGCCAGGTGTTCCTGGGGTGCCAGACCTAATTTTACTGACCAGAAAATATGGCGGGTTACTTCCATTCAGTCTTGGACTGCCAGAGTAGCAAGGCCTTGGGTGCCAGGATCCCACCGGACCACCTCCTAGAGGATGGGGAAATACAACTACATGCTGCCAACCTACATTCTTCCCATCTCTTTGCCATGCTTCTCAGCCCCCTTCTCCACTCCTTACAGGCACATGCACACATTTACCAGCTGCTAAAAGCTTTAACCTCCACAGAATTGGGGTTAATTTTGCTTGGAAAAATGAAGTCAACATGATTATTTTCTATTACGAGGTATTGAAATAAAAGACTTTGGGGTATATGTACAAGAACTGACGCTAACTAGCGTTAGCGTTAGTTAGCGGCAGTTTTCTTAATGCGGCCTATCACCAAAAACTATCGCCCTGTTAGCGATGTATTTACAATACGTCGCTACATGGCGATAGTTTCAGGTAGCTGCGGTGAAAACTGCTGCTAACACTAGCGTGAAGGCGATACAATTTCTGATGTTAGCAGGCGAAGACTGATGAAAGGCCAATTTGCGGGTAAAAAACTCATGTTAGTCAGCAGAACTTCACCTTTTCTGCCTCTAGAGGCAAAAAAAGCCAATAAGTCCACCTCCAATTAAAAAAAAGAAAAGAAAAACAATGGAATGCAGAATGGAGCAGGCAGGAACAAGTGCAGCACAGGTCAACAACCTCCCCAAACCCCCCCCCCCATCAGCCAGGATGACCAGCCAGACTCCCAGGGGAAGAGGAAATGCAGAATCAGGGCTACATATATGAAAAGAGGCAGATCGTGTGGGAAAACCTGTGATGCATCACTTTTCATAGCACCCTCCTTGCAACATCATGGCAGCCAAAACCCTGAAAGCGCTGACAGTCCCTGGGGCCCAGAGGCCTCGCTGTGCCTACTTCTGGGACCCAGAGTGGGATTCGGAGGTGCTGTGGAGTTGCTGGGCCTTGGCGGTAGACATTGGGGCATCGGCAATCGCCCTTACATGGTGGTGAAGTCTGCCAGGTCACCTGGAGACATGCTGCTGACCTGTATGAGAAGACCGCCTGGTGCCCCTTGGAGCTGTGAACGATAGAGGCGATCCTGCACACCAACGTAGGGAGGTCTGCATCGCATACCACGTGCCACCACTACACCGGGGTGGACGGAGGAGATTTACCAATGGTGGGCTGCGCATCTCTGCATCACAGGCCGAAGGATGTTGCGCTGGCCAGACACTGTGGAGGGTGAGGCCCCTGAGCTGCACCAAACTTGTGTGGTGGGTGCGCTGCAACTTCACGCATAAGGGGGCCCTGTTGCATCAGCTGCATCGAGAGGTTCCCCAGCGGACTTGGTGGCAACTGCCATACCCAGGCTTGTGAAATCCCACATGGCTGAGGCTCCTGCTGGCCCAGTCACAGATTTGGAGAGAGTGCAGCGTATTGCACCACAGTGTCAATGTCCAGGTGAGGAGAAGGTGGGACGCATAGCGGAGGAGGCCCAGAGGATGAGTCGGGCCCAGGCCTAGCGCCTGTGGGTGATGAACCCCCAGTGGCGGCTGCTCCTCTATGGCTAAGAGTGTCGCCCTACTGCTTTCAAGCAGTGCAAGAAAAGGAAACATAATATGATAATAACTCTCTGATATTCTCATGCTATGTTTCCTTTGTGGGCGGGAGGGTGGGTGGGGCTGCTCTACTCACGGAGCAGGGCAGGGGCAGAGTGGTATACCCATTCAAGTGCGCAATAACTGTTTGGTCGGCCCTCTCAGGCGGCCCAAAGCAGTCATGCACACTTCCCTGTTCGCAATGCAGGCTGCATTACAGCCTGCATGAAGAACATGCCCACCCCTCCAGCTCGTGTCTGAACGCCTTGTCATGGCGCTCAAGAACAATTTCAATGCAGCATTGCAGCATTTTTATTGGCTATGGGGAGGGAGCCTGGCTGCCTGCTTCCTGTTCCTGGAAGCAGACTCAGGAGAGTAGGAGCACAGAAGACGCGGGGTCCAGCCTTCGAGGTAAGATTATTTTATAAATATATTTGCAACACCGCTTTCCCCCGCATCCCTGCCCCCTCTTGTGTCCTTTCCCGTGTTTCCGGCCTCCGAGCTGTCCAGTCCCCCGCAGCACTAATTAATGGCGGACGCTGTGTGGCCATGCTCAGCGGGCGTACCACTGGTGCGCCAAAGGCAAGTCTGTCAGTGTCCGTCTGCCCCTGGACCGCACCCAGCACCAAGGTCCCTTCCTCTCGGACACACCACCGCTACGACGCCAGCACCCTCCTCTCCATCAGCCCTGGATGCCACACCGCCTGCCATCTAGCATCACTGTAGAATTCCCTTGCACCAAGCACCTGCCGAAACTGCAAACGCACCTTCTGCCACATCAGCACACCAGCGTCTCCTGCCGCCCAGCCGACCAACAGCACAGCAGACTGGCTCAACTGCATCCTCCTCAACGTGCGGTACCTCCACAAACACACAACAGAAATCGGGGACCTCCTCACGCCACTTCTTCAGACATCGCTTTGTTCATGGACACCTGGACCAACCTCTGCTCTGGACCGGACATCGCCATCACCATCCACGACGGCTACAAATTCACCCATACGGACCACCCTGAGTGCCCAGGAGGAGGTATTGCCAGTGTCTAAAAAAGCACACTCCGACAGGCCACGCACTCTAATGACCCGACGGCTACCATGGAACACCGCCACTTCCAGATCCGGACCAACCCCAACCCCACCCTCGGCGGCACCCTCGTCTACAGGCCCCCAGCACATGAACCCCCATTCACCGATTCCATTGTAGACCTCATCGCACCCTAGGCTCTGCCATCCACTGACTACATCCTACTCGGACACCTCAACTTCCACCTGGACAACCCCAGTGACCAGAACACCACCACCCTCCTGGTGAACCTTGCCAACATCGGACTCAAGCAGCTAGTCACCACACCAACCCACATAGCCGGACACACGCTCGACCCCATCTTCTCCGCCAGCGGGAACTTCAACTACAGCCACACCCCGAACTCTCCTGGACAGACCATCATAGTATACATCATGCCTTCACCACGCCCAGCGTACACCACCTCCATCATCGGCCCCCCAGCTGCAGCTGGATCAAGGCCATCAAAGAAATTTTCAGCAACTCCCTCAGCACCACCACTCTGCCAATGCTTACAGATGTCAACACCGCAGCACGCAAACTCCACTGATGGAGCTCTAACTGTGCCGACACCCTGGCAGCTCCTCTGTGTCAGTGGACCGAGCATCTGTGGGTCACTGGCAGCCAGGGAAGGTGACAGCAGACACCCTCGAAGCCAAACTAGACTCTGTACAAAGGGACGCATCTAGGCATATACGTGACCTTGTGAACCCCTATGCCACATTATACCTGCGTCAGGTAGGATGTATGCAGGGTGGGCATTTCAACGCAATGAAGCCTCGTAAGAGTGGCGCACTGAATTTCACTGCGACAATTCTAGGATGCCACTGCGTCAAAACCTTACGCCTGCCTCATGGTGGGCATAAGGGTGACGCACTGCCATAGGGATAGGCCTGCCCCATTCATTGCTGGAGTTGCGTCATGCTTGCGACAAAATTGCAGCAATTTGTGACGTTAGCGCCAACAGGAATACTGACATATCTGTAAATCCTTGCAACATGGAGCGCTGTACAGTAAATACGGCGCATCCATGGTGTCGCAAGGAGGGCGCAAATGAAAAGTGTTGCAACGCTGTTTTGTCGCAGCGATGCAACACTTTTCATGAATGAGGCCCAGGACTGCGCCTTATCTTATTGTTGGGCGCATTCCTGAGCTTCTGTTTTGGCGCAGGGCAGCACAGCAATATTCTTTGTCGAGCTGTCCAGCACCATAACCTCTGAAATGAGGCCCCAAGTGTTTGCACCAATTTTAAGACCAGCTATTTTCTGGTATTAAAACACTGCCTCTAACTGAACTTAGAGGCTGTTTTTTGGGTTTTGCACCATACAAGGAATTCTTTGTAAATATCGTGAAGTGGGGTTAGCGGCAGTTTTTGCACAGGAACGCCTACCTTGCATCTCATTTTCATCAACTTTTGCTAACAAAAGTGGCGATCTTTAAAATTCACGTTTTCGCCGGAAAAGTGCTGCTAACTCCAGTTAGAGGCAACTTGTAAATAAGGCAATATAAAAATAGCCACCATAACGTCAAAAATTGAAGCTACGGCGGTGTTAAATCCTTGTACATGTGCCCCTTTATGTACGAGGGTACTGATCGGAAATGTTAATTCCTGCCACACAGTATCTCTGTTTCCAAATCTGCATTACTTGCAATCTGGGCTAGGTGATCCAATAATTATCCTCAGCTTTAATTTGTAAATAGTATGCGTACTAGCAAAAAATAAGACCTTTCAGTGAAAACATTATTTTTTTAATAATACAAACAAATTTCATTAAAAGGAAAATGAGAAAAGTCAAGGAAGTTTACTAGAAGTGTACATAGACTATAGTCTGTTGGGCTAAGAAAACATTCTCTTACTAAGTCCATGATGTACATGCATAATCAGCATGTACCATTTATGCAACACAATGTTTTGCATCAGCCACAACTAGTAGTCATCGCTTTTTAATTAAACATAAAACATATTTCTTTCTTATTTATCAAGATCTTTTTTAAACTATTACTATTTACATTACTCCAACATTCTGGCTGAACAGATTTCATCGCCAGCACTTCAAAATGCAAACCCTCCCGGATTTCTCGCTCACAGCAGAGCATGCTATGGATCACAGGACCTTAGGATGTTCCAACATACACTTTGGGGCCCAGGGATCACTCACGTAGCAGGCAGTGATGTAACACAAAATAATGTTCCCCCACTCCCCCCGCAGAATCTGATGAGGGGGCCCTGCGTCTCTCATATTTCACAGATGTGCATTGGCCCTGGGCTGAATGGTGGCACCCTGATGGGTTGGGTCCTTCGGGTGGACCCCCGTACCGCAGGGACTGCAGGGGCTTGTGTTACGCCCTTGGTAGCAGGCTACATAAATACTACCCCAGACATGACACGTTTTTACTTCCACTCGGGGAGCATGAAACACAAAAAGGTGGCACATAAATGGAAGGAAAAAATAATACACCAGTGTGAGAGAATAAAAGTAGAACAAAATGTAAGTATAAAAAAATAAAATATAAGGAAATTCAAAAAATAATAAATAAAAAAATCTAAAAACGACTGAACAACCAGTGTAAGCAAGTGAAACTAAAGAAAAATTAAGTTTAAAAACAAAATAAAAATAAAAGCGCATTAACAGTGGTAATTTTCAATCATTTCGCCTCGCCTCTCAGCTGCCGACCATCACCTAAGTTATACATGTTATAAATGAGCACAGCTAAATCTCAATAATTAGATTTCTGTAAATTATGTTCTTATAAAGCATCTATATTTTTTGTGCATGTAAATTTATGATAACTCCATGTGCACCCATTTTTTTTCAATTTGACTGTTGGGAGATTTAACAGGATAAAATTGTGGTGTAGAAAATAACACTTTGTTGTTGGAATAATTCAAAGAAAATCCAGGAAAACTGCACTCACTTGAATGGCAGACTGGTAATCCTATCACAATTAAATTTGTGCATCATGTCCAATAATTTTAAAATATGTAACTAAAGAAACATTTGGCCTAATTCAGCTTAATAGCTGAGACATGAACTCTGCCTAATGCCTCACCAGCTCCGAGGAATTATTGTTTCTAACATCACAGGTACACCCCCTGGTTGCAGCAATTTCAGAAAAGTATAGATAATTACTAGCTTCTCTGAAAGACAGATCCAAACACTCTGCCCTCCAAAAACCGAAGAAAATATCCCGCACATTTGGTTAAAGAAATGTATTTATACAGAGTGAAACTAACTTGTAAGTGACCCTGCTTTTAACATTGAACCTATAAAGCCCTGCATCTTCGCTCTCAAAGTGTTGCCTTGTCTGTATCCCAGATGGGTGGGCTCCTCCTCCAACCTCTGGGGTTTGGCATTTTACATATGTGTTAGTTGTTGCGTGTGCGAAATGCCTTCGGATATTCCTGGTGGACAGTCATCTTTTAGCCATAATCTACCACTTTGACCTGCCATGTGTGTTCTTGAAGCTGCTGTCCTAAGTAGCTTTGTTGACTATCCATGCAGGGTATGACAAGAATGTTGCAAGTTAACATCATTTCTGGGGCCGTACTGCGTAAGTGCCCCTAGGCCGCCACAGGCGATTGCGCCTGCTTTGCGCGACCACGGTGCACTTCGGTTTACAGAAGGGGGCGCAGTCGCTTGTGTGGCCCCTTCTGTAATACCGATAGTGCAGGCACACTTAAAGCGCCAGCGCTATCTTCACGGGGCATTCCTTCATTTGCCTGGGGGCGTGTCCCATGCAAATGAGGGAATCCCTCTGCCTCTGCGCCCGCACAGATGCGAGCGCAGAGGCAAAGTAGCTCTCAGGAGGCGCACTGACAGTGTGCCAATTAAAAGGTGGCACACTTTCAGTGCACCCCCTGATCCCTCTGGAGGGGGAGAGGGGTCCCATGGACCCCCCCAGACAACCATTGACTGCAGCCACCTGCAAGGGGATCTCTAATCCCCTTTAAAAGTTCAGGCGGGTTGCTCCCTGCACTGTGAAAACACGGAGCAGCTTCAAAACAGCTGCTCCATTTTTCACAGTTCGTGGCTGCCCTCGGGGCAGCGCTTTCGATGTAATAGGGCGCACTTTCCCTGCTTGTGCCTAATCACCAGTTTTAAGGTGCTCCGGGTGCAAACAGGGAAAGTTTGCCCTTTACATAATAGGGCCTGGAAGTCATGGGGACAGGAGCAAGGGAAGCACAGCTTCTATCCAGCTCATCAAACCAGTTTTGGAGTCTGTGGGCTTGATTTAGAGTCTGGTAGACGGGTTCCACGTCACAAACAGGATGGATAGCCTGTCCCCATTATTACAAGTACATTAAGCTATAATGCACTTGTGATAAGGTGGACAAGATATCTGTCACGTTTGTGTCATATTACCCATCCTCCGAATTCTATATCAGGCCTTATGTTAGGTGTATGGGAATCCATACTGGGGTGTGCTATGCCACAGGTCACTCAAGAATGATTCCACCATTTTTCGTTCTCACCAAGAGACACCTTTAGCTGTCTTTTATTGAGCACACATTGTTTGTAATACATTGCATAGGGTGGTCTTTGCGTCAGCTCAGTGCTGTTGATTGGCTGCCTTTTTTTGCGTCTTTCAGCTTAATGGTCTTCATTTAATGGCTTGCATCCCTATTCTTGTCTCTGGAGCATACGTCCCCTACCTTTGACGGGATTCGTTTTAACCTTTCACTGCTGTCAGTGGGGAAATATTTTTTTATTCATGTTCTAACACTCCAAAAGAGTGCATGCTTTCCTCACTCTCTCAGATGTATGTTTTCTTCTTGCTGCTTCCCAGCTCCCTCTTGTGATTTGTTCCCCACCCCCTTCCTGCCACTGCTCCATTGTTTTTTTTTCTTTTGCGATAACTCAGCAGCGAACTCATCCGCACTCATCTGTTGATCACCCATTTCTCTGCATTGCCTTATTGTTTTGAGTGTATTTTATGTTTTTTACATTATTTTGAGAGTGCCTGGGATCTGCACACTGTTACTGGGCGGCTATCTTTTCACTATTACCTTGGCATTTTAGTGCATAATTTATCCCATGGCCCTTCACCATCTTGGAAGTGTCAATTAATAATAATGTGTAACAAAAAAGTTACAAGATGTTAGACTGAAAAAAATCCATTATGTTTGCCCAAGCATGCAGGTGCACAGATAGACGTTGGGGTGTCATCGACCTATTAAAAAACAAAATCAAGTTGTCTTCTGTTTGTGCACACACGTGTTTGCACATGCCACAATCATCGTGAAATGCCATTTTATAAAACTTAAAAAAAAGCGTACCTGTCTTGTCAATAACTAAGTGCTCGCATTGGAAAGATAATGGCTATTGGCTTTGTCAATGCATGTCTAGAAGTAATTCATGGGTGACACATGCCTAGCGATGCCTTTTGGGTACCAAGAGATGAACGAGCGAGGACTTGAAACTCCTAATAACAGCTCCAGACTGCAAGATTGAAGAACACCGTAGTCTAAAATATATGAATTTGCTGAGAAGTAAAATGACAGATCGACACATGTTGGCTGTTTGTTCGCTTTGACACATTAAGGGGCATATTTACAAGCCCCTAACCCCACAGGAACATCACTTTTTTTGACATTGCTGTAGCAATACGGGCTTTGCCTTATATACAAGGCAGTGTTAAGCGACTTAACGCTGCCTTGTAAATAAGGCACCCTTTCACGCTATACTTAATGAGAAAGGAGAAGGCAATGGGTGTTGCGGTGGGCGTTCTGCCGCAACACCCATTGATTTTGATGCTGCCCCATATTTACAGAGGTGGCATAAATATGGGGCAGTGCCAAAATTAAGACCAAAAAAAACCTGGTCTTAACATGGCACAACGAGGAGAAATGCTTTATTTCTCCTCGTTTTTGCTGTTTCTATGTGTGCTGCATTGTGCAGCACACATGGAAACAGCAAAATATCATGTATTATTATTTATGTGCAGGAAGGTGTCCCTTCCTGCACATGAACCATCATTTTAAAAATGACGAGTTGCAACTTCTATGTTTGCTGCACAAAGCAGCACACGTTACAAATCGCCATTTTAGATTATTCACGTGCAGTAAGGGACACTTTCCTGCACATAAACAATAATTCCCACAATGCAGGCACCCTTGTAATATGGTGCAAGGGTGCCTGCGTTGGCGCTAGGCAGCTGTAATTAGTGCCAGCGCAGGGGAAAATGCAGGGCTCTACCGTATTGTTGTAAACACGGTGCAGCCCTGGGTTTCTAAAGTGGCGGAGCGCAGCGTTAAGCTAAGAAGGCTAACGCCGCGCTACGCCACTTCTCTTGTAAATATACCCCTGAGTGTTTGCACCAGTGGAATTAGACCTTCTTAATAATAGTGAAATTAGCAAAGCTTGTAAACCTCTACTCACATACTTGCCCCACGTTTGAACAATATTCTCATATATTGTTTCATCTAGGAAACAATATGTTACATATACCAGCATGGATGAGGGATACCACATGAAGCCTCTGACTATGTTTAGAAATGTTTATGTTTAGAAATTTGTAGACCGCGTGGCTGCCCGAGGGCTTCCCAGCGCTAAAGAGTGCTGTTTACAAGCTCTATCCATAGTGCGTCTACAAGGGGAACAGCAAAGTTTTGAGATGTTTCCTGAAAACTGTTTCGTTGGGTAGAATTCTTATTTTATATGGGAGGGCATTCCACATCTTTGGTACCAGGTGGGCAAATGATCTTCCCCCACCTGGCTCTTTTGGCTCTCGATGTCCTAAGAAGCTGTTGCTGAGCTGATCTAAGATGCCTGGTCGGGATATACCTGGACAACATTTGTCTCAGTTTTATTGGGCCTTTTTTATTAACAGCCCTATATGCCAAGCATAGGGACTTAAACTTTATTCTTGTTTCAATAGGGAGCCAGTGTAGCTGTTTCAGTGCTTCTTTAGTCGAAGTGCATTTGGGGATTTTTAGAAGGAGTCTTGCTGCCGCATTTTGTACTACCTGTAGTCTCTTCGTCACATATTTAGGCGCGCCCACATAAAGTGAGTTTCCATAGTCCAAGCGCGAGATATAAGAGACTGGATGACCATTTTTTTCAGATGTTCCGGGATCACCTCAATAATCTTCCTTAGTATTTTAAGCAGGGAGAAACATATTCCTGACAGTTTCCTGGATTGGCAATCCATTGTGAGTGAGTTCTCCATCCAGACCCCTAAATTTTTTATAACTGGTTTGGGTATAGGTGGGTTTCCCATGCAAGGGGGCCACTGTGTCAGGGGTGCCTGGATAGTGGATTTTCCTAATAGCATGATCTCTGTTTTCTCGCCATTTAATTTCAGATGGCTATTGGCCATCCAATTTACCACTCTCTCCAGACAGTGACTCAACTGCTGATTTGCGTTATCTGTTAGGGAGACTATCAGCTGAGTGTCGTCAGCATATGACACCACTGAGACACCATCTTCCTGTGCTATATTATATTAGCCAGCTGTCGTACATAAATATTAAATAGGGTAGGACTAAGGGAAGAACCCTGTGGGACGCCACATGTAATTGGAAGGTGGTCTGAAAAACAGTCCCCTTCCATCACTTGGAAGGACCTGTCTTCCAAAAAGAAGCCAACCAGTCCATGGCAAGGCCATGGACTCCTATTTCCTTAGTCTCCCCATTAATGTGGTATGATCTACGGTGTCGAATGCTGCACTGAGGTCCAACAAAAGGATGGCGGCAGAACCACCCTCATCCAAAAGTGCCTTTAACTCCTCTGTGACCACCAACAGTGCTGATTCTGTACTGTGGGAGGCACGGAAACCCATCTGAGTGGGATGCAGTATTTCATTAGTTTCCAGGAAGTCAGTCAAGGTATTGTTTACATGCTTTTCTAAAAGTTTGCTGATAAATGGCAAAAGTGAGATGGGGCGTAGATTGCTAAGGACAGTAGGATCCATATTGTTTTTTTTTGTAAAGGCCTAATGATTGCATGTTTCCAAACTTTTGGGACCGAAGCTGTGTCTAATGATAGGTTGAGCATTTCCGTTATGGAGGGTAAAATGGTCTCCAGTGCTTTAGCTAAAATCTGGGCGGGGGCTGGATCAATGGGTGATCCAGATTTAGTACCTTTTATTAGATTACAAACGTCTTCTTCCTCAAGTCTGGGGAAATAAGCTAATTTTGGGAAGGATAAGAGTCCTTCCACCTCTGTGCCTATATCAGAGTTGGAGTTACTATCCTTTGGGAATTGGTCATATATTTCTATTACTTTTTTATGAAAAAAGGTAGCTATGTCATTACACCTTTCGACTGAGACCGGGAGGGTTTTCGTATTTTCATGAGGGTTGGTTAGCGTTTTAACCACTCTAAATAATTCCCTTGAGGAATTAGCTGATTGGGATATTTTTTCTTCAAAGAATTTAGCTTGCGCACCCTTGATATCATTATGATAGGCCCTAATTAGCAGCTTGTATCTGGATTTTAGAGCTGGATCATAATCCTTTCTCCATAGTCTCTCCAGTTTCTTACATTGTTTTTTCAGTTCCAAAAGCTGTTCATTGTACCATGGTGCTCTTCTAGAGCAAGCTGATATATGAATACCTGTAACTTGAAACTGATGGCTTACTTTATATGTGAAACATGATTTTCCTCTGGCGCTGTTTTGAAAGCTTAATCTATTTATGGAATGAGGTTATCTATGAACAAACTGGAATTCATTGCTGACCTTAACAGCATTAGGACATTTCTTAACTTCATAACTGAGAGGGAATTATGGTGAGTTTGGCTGTCCCCAAATCACTAAGTATGTTTGGGGGTGTTAACAGTTACATTGTTTGGAGGTGTTAACTCTTAAATTGGCTGTACTGTATTGAATTGTATATTTCTGTGCAAAAATAACTTGCTGCTATCATTTTTAAGGACTGGATTTTGCTACTAATTTGGATATGATTGAATGTTTTTAAACTTAATTTTAATTGGTTTTTGCAATCTTTTCTGCATGTTTCTTTTCGCGCTATCCACTCAGACTTCAAGTGGTAGCTCAGCCTGTCCAACATTTCTGGCTTGATTGGGCAAAACTGATACAGGCAATGGTTTCCGGGAGGTGGGCTTGGTTGGGATATGGAGCGACGCCATCTTGTGTCTGGCATGTTCTAGTGCTCCATAACTGATCAGGAGTAGTCTTTCTCTGATCTATCGCCACACATTATGCTGGTTTTGCTGCAGAAGGTGGTTCAATTAGGACCTACATGTCGGCGGAACTAGAAGGTATGAGGGGGGAGACTCTAAGGGGTGCAGTCCCTTCTTGTTAGATTGTGTTGGTCCTACCTTATGTGGCAGCTGTAAGCATAGCCTTTATCCCTGAACCATCAGGTCAATTATAGGGCACACTCCAGAAGGAGTCAAATAGAATTGAAAGGTGGCTCTGATCAATGTTTGCTCTTTGCACAAACACGCTCTAGATATTTATGACTTGTTAAAAGATGAGAGTCTGGATGTGTTCTTTATGAAAGAAACTTGGATGAGGGAGGATGCCTGTCCCGATTGCAGTTAACCATGCCTGAGACCTATGTATGTGCACATTTAGATAAGGTGGGAAGTAGAGGAGGAGGGGTGCCAATTGTTTGTAAAATGATTTATAACTGCAAAACCTTTAACATTGATGGGCTGATAGGAGCAGATGCTTTGGGCTTTAGCAAATCCATTGATGGACAACATTCTTTTTCTGGGGCATTGGTTTACCATCTCCCAGGATATGCAGGAGATTTTCTTGCAGCCCTCGACCAAGAATTAGCCCCGAAATGTATTTTTCCTATGCCAATTTCACCATGCTTGGTGACTTTAACATTCATTTAGACAAGGCAAAGGACCCTCTAACTATGTGCTTAGTGGAAATGTTAGCCTCTCTTAATTTAGTGTGGGCTACTACTGGGCCCACCCATAGTGCTGGCCATGCTATTGATGGCATACTATTGAATGTGTCGTTAAAGTGGGAGCTCTCCCAGCCAGAGACATGGTCAGACCATTTCCTACTTCCTTCTTCTTGGCACTTTGATTGCCTTAAGGTACCCCGACCCCTCCTGCTGCCAAAGGAGAATAGATGCTGAAATAAGGTTCCTCTGGCTGACTTAAGGAGCACTTTGCTGGATTCAAAACCAGTCATCTCAGATTCTGCTGGGGAGGGGGATATTATAATTAGTTCTTGGCTCAGGAGAGCAGCTGATTTTGTAGCTTCCATTACAGCTCCTAAAAAGGCTACTTCTACCCTCTCAGCATTCTGGTTCGCCTAGGAATTAGCTACTCATGAAAGAGCAGCATGCAAGAAATATGAAAGAACACCTTTTACACGCAGTGCATTAAGGAGGCTCAAAATGACAGGAAGTAGATTTTTAAAATTGTTGCCACTTTGACGTACTCTAAATTTACATCCCCCCTTTGTAATCTAGCCGGTCTCTATGCGCCCGTCTCAGTGACATTTTTGTGGATAAAATCCTCAAAATCCTGTCTAATATATTAGGGGTGAATAATGCTCCAGTGGTACTTGAAATAAGAGACTTAGCAGGTCCCATTCCACACTCTAAATTGCCATACTTCCAGGCCCCGTTCTTGGAGGAAGTGGCAGCCTCCTTTGTGAACTGTAAGTCGGGGTCTCCAATGGATCCTATACCGCCTCATATCCTGAGGTCCATCATGGATATTATTGCTCCATTATATCGGGAGCTATTTGCCTCCTCCCTCCATTCAGGTGTCCTACCAGAGGACTGGAAAAAAGCTAATGTAAATCCTCTGCTCAAAAAGGCTAACACCTGTACCTGAATCCTTGGCTAATTTTAGACCACTCTCTCTGCTCCCAGCAGCTTAAAGGTTTTGGAAAGGTTAGTGAACCACCAACTTTCCACCTTTCTGACTGAGAGCAGCTTGCTTCATCCTTCCCAATCAGGGTTTAGAGCCCACCACTGCACCGAAACCACATTATTATAGGTTTCTAAATCCATTAAAACCAGTCTGGACTTTGGCCTTAATGTGGCTCTAGTGCTGTTGGACCTGTCAGCAGCATTTGATATGGTAGACCATAACATCTTGCTGTACAGGTTAGAACATCTGGGTGTGACAGGCTGAGCTCTAAGTTGGCTGGACTCCTTCCTTCAGAGACATGAGCAGGTAGTCTGGATGAAGCTGTATGCTTTAGGAGCAAAAAGGTTGAAGTGGGGAGTGCTGCTAGACTGCTCCCTAAGTCCCACACTCTCCAACATTCACGTCACCTCTGGCATATTTGGTTGACTCATTTAACTTCAAGGTCATCTCATATGCAGATGATACCCAACTCCTGCTCACGTCTGATGGGGATTCCATAAATGCAAAGGCTGCATTTGCTCATTGTATGGTAGCACTGCTCGACTGACTAAAGGCCAATACATTGCAGTACAACCCTGACAAAATGGAAATCCTGATGTTTGGGCTGAAAGCTGTTCCAGGATGGGTAGAAGCTTCGCCCGACACAGTTCCCCTTCCGCCCCTCCAACAGCAGTGGCTAAGTACCTGGGTGTCATGTTTGATGCCCAACTTTCCTTTGGGGCAGAGGTATCAGCAGTAGTTTCTAAATTTATTTGATAGTTGGAAACATTTGTTTCATCATCAAAACACACATACAAACATTACAATTCCAATACAAGCAGATAATAAGTAGTACAATTTAAAATCTATGAGCATACAATAAGATTAGTTCATGAGTTAAAAACAAGGATAAAAAAATGTGAAAACAGATGATCTCATAAAATAACTGCCACTATACAATCAATTGCCCCAACAATATGAAAGCTGCAAGCAACAGCCACCACTTCGAGCAATTCAAATCAGCTGAATATGTGCAAGCCTAGTTTCATCTAACATTTTGCCTCTGATTAACCACGCTGTGTGGAGAAATTTTGAAACAGCCACAATCGCAGAGGTTTCACTTCTCCATACCCTGTTAGCTTCTCCTCTGGTGGGTAGGCTAAAAACCTACACATTGGGACAAGCCATGCAGATCTAGGTTTTGGGTAAAGTGGGCAAAAGAACAAGAGATGCTCCTCGTTTTCGAGTACATTTTTACAATTAAAAAAAAATATTCGGAGCCCTGGTTCATCTTTCTCCAACCAGCAGTAAAAACCGCTACAGGGAGCAAACCATGCCTATCATCAGTAGTGAAAACGTGCTTCTGGATCTTTCACATGCTGAAGAAGTTTATTCACTTGCTTCCTCATGATGCCCAAGCCACAGTGGTCAGGTCACTGACTCTTTAAAGGCTGGACTATCCCAATGCGTTATTTCTGGGCCTCCCGGAATATCCGATTCAGCGGTTACAAGTTATGCAGAATATGGCTGTCCGCCTACTGTATAAAATACAAAAATACACATCACTATCAATTTTTTAGGAGAGCCTTCATTGACTGCAATTTTGAAAATGTATAATGTACAAAGCACTGACCCTGACGCAGCAAGCCCTCCACAACAAGGGGCCTATGTACCAGTAGCGACTGACATTGCTTGCTCGTGAGTGGTCGGGCGCGAGGGGTCGCAGGGGGGGATTCATGGGGGTGTCGCGGGGAGAGATCGCGGGGAAATTTAAAAAAAATTAAATTAAATTAAACTAACCTTCCCCCCGGGTCCCGCGTCTTCTCGGCTCCTGCTGTCCTGCCTCCGACAGGAACAGGAAGCAGGCAGCCAGGTTCCCTTTCCTAAGCCAATCACAACGCTGAAAGCAGCGTTTTGATTGGTCAGGACGACGCCCAGCTAGGGGCTAATGGGGTGGCCATGTTCTCCATGCAGGCTGCAATGCACCCTGCATGGAGAATGGCAGAGTGCGCATGACTGGTTTGGGCGGCCCGAGAGGGCCTACCAAACAGTCTTTGCGCACTCAGGAGTAGGCAAACCACTCCTGCCCTGCTCGAAGTGCAAAGCAGCCCCGCCTGCCCGCAATGCACACAGCAAACATAAAATGATAATAACTTTTAGTTATTACCATTTTATGTTTTGGCTTTCTCGCACTGCGAAAAAGCAGTGGGGTGACGCTCCTCCGCCCTAGTGGAGGAGCCGCCCCTGCTATGTACCTTAACGAAGGAATTAAGGAATCCACCCTGGAAGACCCCTGCATTCTAGCAAAGCTGGATTAATTGTGGTTCCCCGTTTTAAAAGGAAACAGAGGGAAGGCTCTTCCTTCACTGCTAAAGCGGCTGGTATGTGGAATCAGCTGCCTGAACATGTAAGGTCCATTTCGGATGAACTAAAATTTAAAACAAGCATTGGCATACCCAATAGGTCTCGCCTTTGGGACCTTATAAGTGTTTAGCCAGAGCTATTGGCTTTGCTAATGTCTTTAAGCTATGTTGTAGAGCAGTGTGGCTGCTGGAGCATGTTAAAAAGTTATTTAAAAAGTGTTCTAAGCATTTTTGTTACTTTATATATAACCAAGAAGACATTATGTACAACTTAAAGAACCGATTGAAAAAATGAATTAACATAAAAAAATGTCTGCTTGTTTTTTTGTCCTTTCAAAGCTGGCAACGTCTTCCTGCCTGTTCTAATGCTTGTTTGTTATAGCTTTTTTTTGTTATGGGGGGGCATAAACAATGGGAGGGTGGAGGTTGGAAAATGGTCCCTGAATGACCACACGCGCAGTGGAAGGACACATGGGGAAAATCAACAGATAACAGACATGCCTTGGTTTGTTTGAAATTCTTCGTTGCTCCTGGACATACAAACGTGTGAACAGCTCAGCATTCTTCAGATGCGGGTTTTTGTTGCGTTGTTTCCCCGAGATAAGTGAAAAAAAGCCTGCGTTTAGCAGTTGCACATGAGGAACGTGCTGGCAGGCAGCGCTGCTCAGTGCAATCCTGGAATTCTTCTCCACCCCAACCCCCGCCCCCTGCACATGTTGCGCTTCTCGTATGCAAGACCCCAGGGGCACTGGACAATCCTGTGATCTTGACATTCACAGAGAACTTGCCTTTTGCCATCGATCTTGTGGGGGTTTGTTGCTGGGAGGAGGCAGACAGACACCCAAGACAACCAGCATTCTGCCCCGTCTACACTGTACTATGCAGAGAAAGAAAGCCTTCCCTTTTAAGAGCCTGCTACAAATACCAGAACTGCCCATTTAAAGAGGCCTCAATCACATTTTGTTGCTAGGCTTACTTGAGAACGGATCCATTTACGGGCTGAAAAACATCTTGTAGTACATTTAAATGAACTGCAAAACTATGTATGCACACACATGCATCCATGGTACACACAGGGCACAATGCGGGGGTACACGCAGGTACAAGGCTTTTCACAGGATGGATGACGTCCCCCCTGCCAAGAAGTTGGGGCCCACAGAAATATGCTGAATGTGTCGCAGTGTAATTTTCAGACACCGGCACACGTTCAGCAGCGCCTGTACGTTGTCTGCTTTAGATTCCCAGCAGCAATGTGCAGGCGGGGAGGAAGCTTTTTTTCACCTCCAGCTGTGCCAAAGTTAAGGGGACATCAGGCCTCCTTTTGTTTGAATATCCTGACTGGAGGTGGCCTGGAACCTCACACTTTAATGTAAATGCCACGGAGGGGAAACAAAGGCACACAGCTTGTTATCTCTTCACAGGTACTTAAGAGAGGCAGCTTTTGCCTTTATTCAGTCCCTGTATATAATAGATGCAAGCACTGTAAGAATGTCAGGTGTGTTGGTCTGTCCCAGTCTTTACACAAACAACGATTTCAATAGCACTATTTTATTTCTTTTATAGCACTATGCAACCCAATGCAGGGTGTCAGAGCTCTTTACATAACATACACATTATACATTGACAATAAATCATGTACATGTGTAAATCAATGTACAAGATGAGTTTCATGAGACAGGGATACAAGGTGTAGGAGTCACATGTCCTTCATAGCTCACTGTGCTATATTACAAAGATTACAATTTATGAGCTGCAGGTAACAAAAGGATCAACCCAATTTACTATCTACATAAAATAAAAACCTGTCAATTGCGTGTTAGATGATGTGCTGTGCAGGAGACACATTTACCTTCTCTGTTACTTTGATTCAAATCTGGGACTTCACAAAACACAGATCTCTCCAGCAAGTGCATTAACTACCAGAGTTATCTCACAATTATTACTATTCCCTGAAATTTACTGGGCACCTTCACAGCAGATGCCTTAACCCAATCAAATATTTAAAATGTAGACTTTGCAACCAATTAAGCATAACAGATCTACTATCCTGCTTCTCCTTGTTGCCAATTTCTTTGTGGCAGGGTTAAAAAAAAAAAATGTATTAGTTGAGGCCCAGATTTTTGCGTCGGGATTGCGCCATTTTTTGACACAACCCCAACACCAAATCTCATTTGTTAAATCTCATAATGCGCTTAAATATACTCATGATATACCTGATAAACATATGTGTGAGGTCTTAATATCTGATGTCACTTCTTGGGATGTCACTTCCAGTGAGGTCACTTTCTGTGATGTCACGTGCAATGTCACACGTCGTGACATCATGCGCTGTGATGGCACGTGTCGTGATTTCACTTGCATACTGCCTAACCTGGTTAGTCCCCCCACTTATTTTTTTAGGACTTGTGCCCTGGGTACACACACAAACACACATGGGCAGTTTTATAGATTATAAGCATTATGTTTGGCTGTTTTACTGCACAAAATTAAAGTGGTATTGAAAACCACATTCCATAAAGTGCTGTGAATCATGAAAAATATGAGGGATTGTAAACTGCATTTATGTAGCACTTACTTACTACCCCTGATGAAGCCTGGAAGAACTTTGCAGCAAGTAGCAGGCTACTCTGGAATGTAAGGTTAGAGTTAAATAGGTACCACAATTTGTAATATGTGCTTTTATTTTTCTTGTGAGTTAATTGTGGTAAGTTTGTGCTCTTGAGATCCCTGTTTTTTAGTGTAGTGTTTTGAAAGGGATAGATTCATTGATATGGATTAGTAAAGGGAAGATGTGAGCTGTTCCTCAACCTGTTTCCCTATAAAATACGGATTCATCAGAATAACGACCGCCCACAAACCACTCTGTACAGTTTAACCATTGCCAGGGCTTCTAGAATCATGTGGCAAATGTATCTAAATAATCTGACAAGGTTATCGAAATTATGCAGCACGTTCTGAATTAATTTCATCCATTTGAGCTCAAAAAAATATTTTGGGGAAAAACTGCATATTCAGTGACAAACTATGGTGAAAATAAGGTAAATTCATAATTACAAGGCATGCGCTGCAGCCACAGAACGTAATAAAGGTACAGGTTCTGACCATTAATATGCTGGATGTAAAATATTTAATAATTTTATTGATGTATTTTAAACGTAATCTCTCGTACCCCTCTCATTACCCCCTTACCTAACAACTCTCTGGTTAGTATTCTGTGTGACATATTTTCTCTATTCATATTCTCGTACTCATTTTGCAATTATTGTTATATTGAAAAGCGCTCCAATGCATCTAAGGGAAGAAGCGCTTTACAAAAACACTGTAATTAAAGAGTCTATTATTTCTAAGCGGTTAATTTGTACACTAAGGCAGCACAACAGAGCACCTGTAAATCTACGTGCACGGGGAAGGCCTATGCACCAGGCAAGCACAGTCCCTGTCTTTTTACCCTTTCTGTTGATAAAGAACAGCCTATATGGACATGGCAGAATAGTTCTAGCATTTGTGCTGTTGTGAAAAGCACAATTTTCGAATGCAGGGACCGGTTTCCATGGGTGTCCACTTCATGTGCTCACAGTCAATTTCCCGGCGCGCTTATGTGTTTTAATGCCGAATTACAGACAGAAGTGTTTCACTTGTGTGGACGCGCGAGGAATATGGGCTCTGTAAGATTCCTTTTGTCTGATGACAAGTGTTGGACTTAGCCCTTTTTACAGGGTCATCCCTAAACTTATTTGCCTTTCCCCTAGCCTTTTCTCTGACATGGTGTTGGTGGTTTTAGGCCTCTGGGCACTTTAGCACTGAGGTCCAGTGTAAAGTGCGTGCGCTCTCTCTGTTATATATAGTGAGATTGGCCTGCCCTCCCATAGGAATGCATTGGGGATTCCCTGATCAGTTTGTCAGTGGTAATTCCGGATATGAAAGGAGCAGCGTGGTCAAGTTTGGTATGTTTGAAATAGTAATAATAAATGCTGCGCAATGGTGTGCGCAGATTTATTATGACTATTTTAGAAATGCCACTTTTAGAAGTTGGCATTTCTGTGTACTGTGTGTCTGCCTGCCTGATGTGAATTGCATGTCTGGCTTTTGAGTGACAGGGGCTGGGAGGTGTGTGTGGCTCCAGGAGGGGCAGGGTGAGTCAGCACTAGGCTGAATGGGACATCTGCATTGGGAGAAGTGGGAGGAGTAATCCCCTGACCCTGAATAGATCTGTGCCTGCCCTAGTGAATGCTGGCTCCGCCCCTGTGGTGTGTCTGATCACTGAGCCCCCACCTGACAAAGGGAAAGAGGAGCTTGAAAAACAAAGTGCTCCCATTCCCCCCTGAACCAGTTGCATCTGGTTCTCCCATGCCCTGTACTGCAGACAAAGGAATGCCTAATATAAATATAGGGGCTGTGAACCCATGAAGTCCTGTCCTGTGCTGGTGCTGTTCCTGTGCTTCTGGGGCGTGGTGCTGCTGGGGGCCCAGGAGGAACCGCCATGGGGGCTTGCCTCCCTGCTTGAGGGCCCTGTGTGCTGGCCTCCCTGGGCCCAACTGTGCCCCCAGGACTTTGCCTTGGACTTTCAAGAACCCCTAGCACCTCGTGAGTGCTACATTTCTTTGTGCCAGGAGAGAGGAGCTGGCCCAGCTGCAGCGCGAGGCTGCGAGGTAATCCCGGCGAGTGGTATTCCCCCCCCTGCGCTCCTTATTGAAGCGGGAGCCCACCCCGCTTTTATGCTTATTGATGTGGCGGGAGCCTACCCCGCATTGTGTGCTTTGCGGGAGCCCACCGCGCATTCTGTGCTCTCCTCGCGGGTGCCCACCCCGCACTTGCCTTTATTTTAAAAAAGGGTGCCCACCCCGCACTTGCCTTTCATTCTGGAGAGCGGGTGCCCACCTCGCACTGAGGAGCCGCCGAGAGAGGTGCCGCCGGGCCGCTTCCAGCGCGACCCGGAAGCCAGGCAGAGTCAGCCTGACTGTGGGCGGAGCCCACAGCCACGAGACTGGCAACAGAAGCCGTCCAGAGGCAGCAGCTGACTGGAGGCGGAGCTCCCATGCCGGTGAGAGCCCCGCATGCGAAAAAGAGGATGTCCAGAGGAAGGACCGGCGAGAGAGGAGAGTTCCCCACAACTGCCCGGTGAGTAGGGCTTCATGTTGCGAGTGGGAGTTCCTGAGCGGTCCCGCCAGAGAGCGGGCCGCTACAATGATGGGGGCAATTATTTCTTAGAGTCCCTGATGGGAGGGGCGCTTCGGGGCACATTGTCGGTGCCCGCCCTCCGTGGCCACTCTGAGGGCCCAGTGAACGCCTGTGTGGCTTTCCCAGCTGCCCCACCTGAGAGAGGGCAGCTGCAACTTGGGGGCGATTTTATTAAGAGTCCCAGAGTGGGGCTCAGGCCATTTCATCACAGCTGCCCCGGCTGACAGTGGGCAGCTGCAACATTAGGGGCATTTTGATAGAAGTCCCTGAGTGGGACAGGAGAGGCACAGTGGTGCCAGGCCTTGTTGGTTATCCACAGTTGCCCCGCTTGACAGTGGGCAGCTGCAACGATTTGGCATAATTGTTTACAGAGTCCCAGTGAGGACCCATGCCTACAGTGAGTTTCCCAGCTGCACAGCAATTAGTGGGCAGCTGCAACGTTTAGGCCAACATTTCTTTGGGGGCATTTTGAATGAGACAGGAGTGAGATACACTCCTCTGCCCCAGCGCAATTGCGCACTTGTGGATTATGCTGCATTGGCAGCCGCCCTGACATTATGGACATAGGGCATTTGAGCCCTCTGAGAAGGCCAGTTGGCCAGGGGGACTGTTAGGTTGATAGGGCGCCAGGCCCTAATGTGATTTATGTGGTGCGCAGGAAATGTGATTCATGTACTGTTATTCATGCACCTGATTTATGCCTCTTCTGTGGTGTGTGCTATGAGGTTATTTGCATACTGTGGTTTATGCTTGTGAGGTTGTTCTCTACTATGATTTATGCCTCTAATGTGATTCGTGATTAGGAGGTTATGGTCTAATATGTTTAGGCTTATGAGGTTGGCGCATAATGTATTTTGCGCCTGATGTGATACTGTGCATAATATGATTTATGTTGCAGGATAATGCTGAGTACAGTGTTTGCCAGTAATTACTGGTTGTGTACTACGTTTATGATTTAGTTCTACATTTACTATCTTTACTTTGTGATGGTTCTGACAGTGGCCCAATTGGCCCTGTCATGTGTATATAATCCCCTGTAAATATTGCCTAGTGCCAGTTGGCACAGTATATATTGTGTGATTACTATTCTAATGTGTTTATGACAATACAAAGGCTATTTTTAAATATAACCTTGTGTGGAGTTCCTTTTGTGGTGTGCCTAGTATGTTGTTGCTGTATGTGTGTTGTGCAAACGCTTTACAGATTGCCTCTGGGATAAGCCTGACTGCTCGTGCCAAGCTACCAAGGGGGTGAACAGGGGTTATCTTCAGCGTGTAACTCCCTTGCCCTGACTAGAGTGGTGGTTTCTGCCTGGCTTTGGCGCAAGCCTTAGCCAACCAGAAATCCCATTTCTAACATTGGTTGTCAGCGGTGAGGATAGGACTTGCGTTTGCGCAGTACCACAGCGAAAACTGGTTGCACTACAAACTCTGCATTTAGATAGTCACAAGTTTGGGGATCATTGTTTCTGATTTTGTTTTAAGTATCATTTCTTTGAAATGTGTTTTCTTGTTGCACTATGAGTTGGGGGTCCTGCCAAGGACAGAAACCAGAGAATCTGAAGGAGGATACTACCCATATGCTGCGTGTTGTTGGGGTTGGCCTGCAGTGGTGACTTAATTGACAAGGAGAAACTAGCTCGGGAGGGTAGATTATCCCCTAAGTGCAGTTTGAGTTTTCTGGATTCCCCAGTAAGGTTGGGATCCAGTGGTGGCAGCAATGTGGAGTCCAGTGCAGGAAGTCCCATTCCCAGAGCCCGGAAGATGGTACCTAGTTCCCAGTTAGAGGGGTACAGGTTGAGATTCAGGGGCAGTAAGAAACTGCCTCACCAGTCTTGGGGGGAGTGTGGATGAGTGTTGTGATGCACTGGACGATTGGGTGTGAGTTCTCTGATCCCAGGGAACCTGCATGGTAGGCAGACCTCTGGCTGCATGTTAGAGGATCTGAAGAGGCTTTTGGGAGTGATCTTAAAAGGAGTGGCTCCAGTATCTTCCGGACCTGCGTGGTGGAAGAGGTTCAGAGTAGCCCAGCTAGGTCCCAGTGTAGTGGGAGGGGTGTAGGGGCTCACGTCCTATCTCTGCGGAGAAGGAGTGAGTGTGGGGCTGCATGTCCCAAGGTGCCCGAAACCCAGTCTCAGGGCCTGGAGGGTCCCTTAAGGGAACACCAGGTTGGGGACCTAGGCTGTACTGGTAGGTCATTTTGAGGGGGGATCTCCCAGTGTCTAGAGAACCTGGAGCATCTGTAAACGGAGCTCCAGTGGTTCTGGTGTCTGGTGGTGCCACTCCTAAGTGGAGGGTTCAGAAGTCCAGATGGAGGGGTGAGAGGGGGAAAGAGTCCCCAGTGGAAGAACCAGTGGGTCAGGTGCCAGCCAGAAGGGCTGAGTCACCAAGGAGTGACCATGGTGACACCACTTCTGGCCTGCGGGATCTTCACGCATTGTCAGTGGACAGGAGGTCGGGAGATCTGCGCCAGGCAGACTGTCACACAACACATGAGTTATGTGTCACCCTCAGGGGGGCATGCGTGCTCCCAAGGAAGTCCTGGTGCGCCAGGCGGGTGCTCAGCCGCAGGGTTCCATCCCTGGGTTGGGAGGCCAGGTTCAGGTGTTGTCTGACCTGGAGGGAAGGACAACTGTAATCAGTGTCCTGACCGATGTAGCTTCCAGGGGTACCACTCCAGTTGGGAGGGTACAGTGCTCTGGAAGGGGGTGCAGAGGGAGGGAGTCCTCGCCTCTGACCCCGGTGCACCTGGTGGTTTAGATCCCAGGTTGGTAAACCAGTTGCTAGAGAGAGGTCCTGAACTGGTGAGTGAGTTGTGTTCTGACGTTGCCTCTCGTAGGAGGAGAGTGCGGAACCCCAGGTTGGAGGATCAGTGGCAGTTTGGAACTACACTGAGAGGAAGGGTGGAGAATGGCTATTATGTACCAGGGGTTACTGCCCCCCACTCTTTGGATTGGCAAGGACCGGAGGTATCTGGATGGCATAGGGCCTGGTCCTGGCCGAGGAGAACTAGGGAGTATCAGTGGGGTTGTCTAGTTGGTCCTGAGAGCTTTTTACAGAAGGAACCACATGGGTTCAGAGTGGCGTAGAACCGGAGGGTGTCCCTGCAGTGGCGGGCCCGCGTCCATGTTCTATCGCCCAAAGCAGGGAAGCCCATCAAGGTAGTGATTGGTCTACCCTGCGTTTTTGGCTGGAAGGGGGTTGTGTTGGACTTGACCCTTTTTACAGGGTCATCCCTAAACTCTTTTTCCTTTCCCCTAGCCTTTTCTCTGACATGGTGTTGGTGGTTTTAGGCCTCTGGGCCCTTTAGCACTGTGGTCCATTGTAAAGTGCGTGCGCTCTCTCTGTTATAGATAGTGAGATTGGCCTGCCCTCCCATAGGAATGCATTGGGGATTCCCTGATCAGTGAGTCAGTGGTAATTCCGGATATGAAAGGAGCAGCGTGGTCAAGTTTGGTATGTTTGAAATAG
The DNA here is from genome assembly GCA_963921515.1 of Calotriton arnoldi. NCBI lineage: Eukaryota > Metazoa > Chordata > Amphibia > Caudata > Salamandridae > Calotriton > Calotriton arnoldi. The sequence goes on from CAWUFW010010922.1 coordinate 514,162, forward strand.
TAATAATAACCGATGCGCAATGGTGTGCGCAGATTTATTATGACTATTTTAGAAATGCTGCTTTTAGAAGTGCTGTGTGTCTGCCCGCCTGATGTGAATTGCATGTCTGGCTTTTGAGTGACAGGGGCTGGGAGGTGTGTGTGGCTCCAGGACGGGCAGGGTGAGTCAGCACTAGGCTGAATGGGACACCTGCATTGGAAGTAGTGGGAGGAGTAATCCCCTGACCCTGAATATATCTGTGCCTGCCCTAGTGAATGCTGGCTCCGCCCCCTGTGGTGTGTCTGATCACTGAGCCCCCACTTGACAAAGGGGAAGAGGAGCTTGGAAAACAAAGTGCTCCAATTCCCCCCTGAACCAGTTGCATCTGGTTCCCCCATGCCCTGTACTGCAGACAAAAGAATGCCTAATATAAATATAGGGGCTGTGACCCCATGAAGTCCTGTCCTGTGCTGCTGCTGTTCCTGTGCTACTGGGGCGTGCTGCTGCTGGGGGCCAAGGAGGAACCGCCATGGGGGCTTGCCTCCCTGCAGGAGGGCCCTGTGTGCTGGCCTCCCTGGGCCCAGCTGTGCCCCCAGGACTTTGCCTTGGACTTTCAAGAACCCCTAGCGCCTCGTGAGCGCTACATTTCTTTGTGCCAGGAGAGAGGAGCTGGCCCAGCTGCAGTGCGAGGCTGCGAGGGAATCCTGGCAAGTGGGATTCCCCCCCCTGCACTCCTTATTGAAGCGGGAGCCCATCCCGCTTTTATGCTTATTGATGTGGCGGGAGCCTACCCCGCATTGTGTGCTTTGCGGGAGCCCACCCCGCATTCTGTGCTCTCCTCGCGGGTGCCCATCCCGCACTTGCCTTTATTTTAAAAACAGGTGCCCACCCCGCACTTGCCTTTTATTCTGGAGAGCAAGTGCCCACCCTGCACTGAGGAGCCGCCGAGAGAGGTGCCGCCGGGCAGCTTCCAGCGCGACCCTGATGCCAGGCAGAGTCAGCCTGACTGTGGGCAGAGCCCACAGCCACGAGACCGGCAACAGAAGCTGTCCAGAGGTAGCAGCTGACTGGAGGCAGGGCTCCCATGCCGGTGAGAGCCCCGCGTGCGAAAAAGAGGATGTCCAGAGGAAGGACCGGCAAGAGAGGAGACTTCCCCACAACCGCCCAGTGAGTAGGGCTTCATGTTGCGAGTGGGAGTTCCTGAGCGGTCCCGCCAGAGAGCGGGCCGCTCCAATGATGGGGGCAATTATTTCTTAGAGTCCCTGATGGGAGGGGCGCGTAGGGGCACATTGTCGGTGCCCGCCCTCCGTGGCCACTCTGAGGGCCCAGTGAACGCCTGTGTGGCTTTCCCAGATGCCCCACCTGAGAGAGGGCAGCTGCAACTTGGGGGCGATTTTATTAAGAGTCCCAGAGTGGGGCTCAGGCCATTTCATCACAGCTGCCCCGGCTGACAGTGGGCAGCTGCAACATTAGGGGCATTTTGATAGAAGTCCCTGAGTGGGACAGGAGAGGCACAGTGGTGCCAGGCCTTGTTGGTTATCCACAGTTGCCCCGCTTGACAGTGGGCAGCTGCAACGATTTGGCATAATTGTTTACAGAGTCCCAGTGAGGACCCATGCCTACAGTGAGTTTCCCAGCTGCACAGCAATTAGTGGGCAGCTGCAACGTTTAGGCCAACATTTCTTTGGGGGCATTTTGAATGAGACAGGAGTGAGATACACTCCTCTGTCCCAGCGCAATTGCGCACTTATGGATTCTGCTGCATTGGCAGCCGCCCTGACATTATGGACATAGGGCATTTGAGCCCTCTGAGAAGGCCAGTTGGCCAGGGGGACTGTTAGGTTGATAGGGCACCAGGCCCTAATGTGATTTATGTGGTGCGCAGGAAATGTGATTCATGTACTGTTATTCATGCACCTGATTTATGCATCTACTGTGGTTTGTGCTATGAGGTTATTTGCATACTGTGGTTTATGCTTGTGAGATTGTTCTCTACTATGATTTATGCCTCTAATGTGATTCGTGATTAGGAGGTTATGGTCTAATATGTTTAGGCTTATGAGGTTGGCGCATCATGTATTTTGCGCCTGATGTGATACTGTGCATAATATGATTTATGTTGCAGGATAATGCTGAGTACAGTGTTTGCCAGAAATTACTGGTTGTGTTCTACGTTTATGATTTAGTGCTAATTTACTATCTTTACTTTGTGATGGTTATGAGAGTGGCCCAATTGGCCCTGTCATGTGTATTTAATCCCCTGTAAATATTGCCTAGTGCCAGTTGGCACAGTGTATATTGTGTGATTACTATTCTAATGTGTTTATGACAATACAAAGGCTATTTTTATATATAAAAATTGTGTGGAGTTGCTTTTGTGGTGTGCCTAGTATGTTGTTGCTGTGTGTGTGTTGCGCAAACGCTTTACACATTGCCTCTGGGATAAGCCTGACTGCTCGTGCCAAGCTACCAAGGGGGTGAGCAGGGGTTATCTTCAGCGTGTAACTCCCTTGCCCTGACTAGAGTGGTGGTTTCTGCCTGGCTTTGGCGCAAGCCTTAGCCAACCAGAAATCCCATTTCTAACAACAGGTCTGTGGCCAGAGCTCAGTTACAGGGACTCCTAATGGAAGAGTCCGGGTTGACACCTTCCAGCAACAATTTACAGAGCTCGAGTGAAAAATCCAGCAGCGTAGGTCTCTCTGTTGTGTTATCACAAATTGTGCAGCGCCTTCTGCAATTAGTATAGCACGGCACCGCTTTGGGACTTACCAACTTCCGATAACAACCCAAACTGTTATACCGCTAAGTACATACACTTTAAGACAAGACAATGACACTCAGGTGCCTTTCCAGACAGTTCCGAGGTTTCCATCTCAAGCTGGAAACAGAGTTAATGCAACAAGATTTCACACCAGTGGAGGACAGAATGTACCTTTTCAGTGCCCACCGCCGGCTTATTAACATCTAGCCTTGTCTATTCTTTTAGTTATACTGGAATTCCCGCATTAGGCATGTCCACAGATTTTCTACATTTTATTAGTGCGTATGCCTCGTCACTCCTGAATGTAAACTCTTTCGAAGCCCTCTTTTCAGAATAAATCTTTTACCCCACCCCTTACCCTATAGAATGACATTTCTACCGACATATGGTCAATGAGCTGGTCACCTAATGGTAAAGTCCTCATGCAGGGTCTGGGTACAGCAGACTTTACACTGCTCTTTCACTGCACTGGCATGGGTCACCGCAGTACAAAAGACTTGGAGGGCACCGGCAGATAATCAAATGGCAAAAGAGAGGATGAAGTGGGCGCAGAAATGGCCCAGCCGGTAGAAGTGGGAGGTCTTTGCGCCCTGGACGGACGAGCAGAAGAGCCGACATGGAAGTGAACCTGGGAGAATGTAGGCTTCCGGATCACCACGCCCTCAGCAGGTCGGCAGTGGAAAACAAATCGGTAAAAACAACAACAAAAAAGAACAAGCACTGGCAAAGTCAGCAAGTCAAGCAGGCGCCTGCTATAATATTAAGCATGGCGCCCGGGTTTTAATGCTGAAAGTTTAGCGTGAGACCCGGGGGCAGGACAGCAACAAGGAGAAAGCTAACGCGCTGCCAAACAAAAAGAAAGGAAGGGGGGGCGGCCGCACACAAGGAGCGTGCGCATCTCTGCTCGCTCCTGCAGCAATACTCCATGGGCGTGAGCTTGCCAGAAAAGGTGCAACATGCACCCACTGTTAACCATTTGCAGGCTACACTTTTTAAGGAACAAACACGAAAGCCAATCCTAGGTGTGGGAGGAGTCAGACCCCCACAAAGTATAGACAACAGATCGCCTACAGCGCAAGCGCTGTGTAGGCTCGACCTAAAAAGAGCTAAAAACTCTCTTATACAGACTTCAGTGATGACAGGAGTCTAGTGGTCCTTGGCTCCGTTCCGCTCTGAGTCGCCTAAACAGCGCCGGGACACTCCTTTCGAGGAATCACACATTATAGAAGAACTCATCATTCATTCATAACTTTTACTGTCTTATGCCTTAAAAAACGTAGCTGGGTAAAGGCATTCCTTTTACTACAAACAAGTGTGGCAAATTAAATAGAGGCATGATACCACATAGGGCTAACCCTCTAGAATACGCTGGATTTAGCCCCAGAACTTAGAATAAAGTACATTGGGAATCCTTGAACTTGAGACGTTGTCCCGATATTCATTTGCCACACAGTAACAGCCCATTTCCATTGGTTTACGGTAGGATCACTATCGGGTTGTGGGCTATTGAATTTTAGGATTGATCATCAAAGCACAGGTTTGGGCTATGTAAAATATTGCTCCTTACCTCCAAGGTGCAGAGACCTAGTGCAATAAGTAGGCATATTAGAACAGACTAATTACTTTGATGTGCTTCATTGACGTATAACTGACATGTATGGACCTATCCCAAGGACCTAAGCTCGGAATAGTGAACTACTAGACATACCTGATCACAAACAATATTACGTTTACTGTTATTTCTAGTGCTCATAAATACAATTTCTAAACAATTAAATTAGATTTAGGATTGTACCTTGAGCTCATAAAGCGATAGCACATTCTTTTTTGTGACTTATAATTTTAAATGATCTAGCTTTGACTGGACCGTCGCCTTTTTTAACGCCTTCGCTGCGATCGGAATTCCGCCCAGGTGCTGGACATTCCGATCGCGGGCGTGGTCGTGACCAGCTCAGCTCGTCATGCGCACAGCCCGACCGCGCAGCATGACGAGCTGAGCTCGTCATGAGCAGGGAAGGGGTTAAGTGTTATCACTGTGTCATACTACATCTGTACTGAAATAACTTTGCATCTCTTAAAGTAAGACTTGACTGCTCAACTAACCTATCCTTTGGAGAAACCCAAAAAGGGATTCATTCCGAATGAGCCTGCGGTAGTCTCAAGACCCCAGGATACCAGTGGTAGACAGCAGTTACACAATGTAAGACTAACCATTCAACTGGAGCTGCTGAAGCCTGCAGAAGCCCCCAGCAGAATCTAACAGCCTTTTATTGCACCTCAACAACAGCGAGGAATGTTTTCCGGGCTGGAGGCTTTGACTTTGAATTTTCCTCTCTTACTAAGGGTTCATGTTCAGCATATCCAGACCCAGCAAAGACTCATCTCATCAGTCTTTCAGCCTCATCCTCGTGAGCATACATTTTTCCACACCAATGAAGAGAGCCTCATTTTGTGGTTGGATGTAACAAGGCATCCACCAAAACTTGGAAGGTGACCTGCCTGCCCACAGATCACTCGCCCTCTTTTTGATGTGGGTGAACCACTTGTTTCCAGTGGTGCATCATCAGTTGGTTCTGCTATCAAAACCTATTTTGCATGGAGCCAGCCGCTGCAGAACCACTAGCTCTGTGGTGGATGCCCTTCCTACTTAGGAAGCAAATCTCTACCACTTTAACAACCTCAATATTTGTTTTAAGTTTTCTAAAACAAAACCATTTTTTGTGCAAATGTTTTTGAAAAACATAAAAATGCTACACCATGTTGACACAATTACATCCCTGGTGTCAGCACAAGCACTTTTGGTTTAATATTCAATCTACGCAGTAGAGATATTTGTTTGGGGGAACATTTCTTTATTTAGGTTTTTGTAGGCAGTATCTGCCTGTAGTCCAAGAAAACATACATACAATCAAACAAGCAATACAGAATACTCTAGACATATCTATTAACATGTGAAAGCTGTAGAGCAAGGAAGCAAGATTACAGAATCAAAACCAATACACTGAAGTAACTGAGCCTATACAGTGTTCGAGATTTGTACATACACTGTGTTGCATGGTGTGACAAAGCCGGAAGTGTAGAAGCGGTAAACCTGTCTGCACTTCCCACCTGCCCAACTCAACTGTCTACTGTGTCTGTTGGAACCTGGGATTCCCACTCCTCTACGTCAACCTACCAGAGATCTTGAAAGACAGTGGGTAGGCCACAGCCGAGCTGGTGAAGGAAGGATCTGTGCCGACCCAGGATATTGGCCAGCCCATCCGTCAGGGTCTAAATGAAGCCCTAAATAGTAAGGTCCTTATTTACAAAGAAATTAAAACACCCCGCGCCGCAAGCCATTTTGCTGCCCTGAGCTGCATCATTTTAAAAGCACAGGGATGAGTCGTACTAACAACAATACGATGCATCCGTGTGCTTTCCCCTGTGCTGGCAGGCACCCTTGCGTCATGTTGCAAGGGTGCCTGAATTGTGCGGATGATTGTTTTTGTGCAGGAAGGGGCACCTTCCTGCAGAAAAACAATCATTGGTGGAATTTTTCTTTTTCTATGTATGCTGCAGAATGCAGCATGCATAGAAAGAGGAAAAACAAGGAGAAATAAAAGTAAAGTATTTCTCCTCGTTGTGCCACTCCTATGCCACCCCTGGGGACGCATAGGATTCTGACACAGTCCCAGCTGTACAAAACGTTGTGGGCCTCATTTACAAGGCCATTGCACCGCCGGAGCATCACTTTTTTTGACGCACCGCCGGCACAGTGTGCCTGCCGATATGTACAAGGGCAGGTAAAGTCACCCTTCATGACTTTTCAAGGCCTTGTAAATATGGGCCCCTTTCATGCATTACTCTACGTGAAAGGGGCGTTCCATGGCTGTTGCTGTGGGTATTCCTACGCAACATCCATGGAACCTGGTACATTCCCAGATTTACAAAGTTTTCCTATGCCTCCCCAGGGGAGGCATAGGAGTGGCGCAATGAGGAGAACTGCTTTTATTTCTCCTGATTATTTCCTCTTTCTATTTGTGCTGCATTCTGCAGCACACATAGAAAGAGGAAAATGCCATCAATTATTGTTTTTGTGCAGGAAGGTGTCACTTCCTGCACAAAAACAATCGTCCCCGCAACAAAGGCACCTTTGCGACATCATGTGAGGGTGCCTGCGCTGGTGCATGGCAGGTAATTGTGCACCAGCGCAGGGAAAAAGGCATCCCTGTGCTTTTAAAATGACGCAGCTCGGCGCAGCAAAATGGCTTGCAGCGCTGCACTGCGTCATTTTTTGCAAATGAGGACTTATAAATCTGGGAATGTGTCAGGTTCCATGGATGTTGCATAGGAACACCCACAGCAACACTCATGGAACGCCCCTTTCACCCAGAGTAATGCACGAAAGGTGCCCATATATATAAGGCCATGAAAGGTTACACAGGGTGACTTTACCTGGCCTTGTAAATATGGGCAGGCACACTGCGCCGCCTGTGTATCAAAAAAAGTGACACACTGGTGGCGCAATGGTCTTGTAAATGAAGCCCTAAATATTCACTTGACCCCCAACATAATGTAATTTCCACCTCCTGAACTCCATGGGCATCAATTCACCAAAATGCCAGGGGTAGCGGAAGGGACATCACACACCATTTGGTCTTTACTTTGACTCACACACACATGCCTAAACATAGACACATATTCATGCACTCCCTCTCAGATAAACACACTCACCTGCAAGCATGCATAAAACATACATTTAAAAGCATTTTTTACGTACCTTAGCTGTCAGATATGGTCATATTCCGTTCAATATACTCCATTTTCTATTACACCAATAGTGAATAATATTATTCACTATTTGTGTAATAAAAAATTTGACAGAAAACCAGGACCATGGAGCTCCAAACAACATCTATTAGAACGAGCTGCTCCTGTGTTCCAGGCACTGATTTTGCCACCTCTTAGGCCAGGGGTCGCAAAGGCAGTGCCAGGGGTAGTATCAAGGGGCAAGCCAGGGGTCACAGATGTGACCCATGGCGACCCCTAAATGACCTCTATGCTGAACTCGTGGTTTAGAAGGCTGTTCAAAACCCATTCTTACATCACATTAGAAGACTTGCTTAATTTTCTTGGACTTCGGTCTTCTTTGATTGACTTTCACTGACTGGTTATTCAACATTGGTTTAATGTTTTTTTCCTTTATTTCAGTTTTCTGTTTATTAAATGTTGCTGCGAGAGACACCCCTCACATATTTCTGAAGGACCATTTTTGTACTCAGTCAAGCTACCAGGAGGGAGAAAGAGCAACTATGGTACTGATTCCGCTTGATCAGATTGTATAGGAGATCAAGTCACAAGTCAATCTAATGTACTTTGGCGCTCTCTTCCTGAGCACGGTATGCGGGTTCCATTCACTTAGTGTGAGCATAAAGTTTTACATGCTCGGTTTCCAAAACAGATTGCTGCAACAAGGTGGTACTTGGAACTGTTGTCAACTGCAGTCCAGTTACACCGCAAGAACGCACCCAAAGGTGACGAACAAGCGTTGGTGAGTGATAAACACAATAAACCTCTTCATGAGTTACTAGTGAAGCAAGTATACAAAGGCATTCTGGGAAATATGCATCAATTCACGTGCTTTCCTTCATATTACTCTGTAAATGTCATGGAAATCAAAATGAACGGCTATTAATTGCAGCAACGGTTGTGCCATCTAATATGAGGCATATTGGGGGGTGTCGCCCCCTTTTCTTCTCACACCCTGTGCTCCTTGTACAGGTCAATGGTCATGAACATATCATGGCAGCCTCCATGTTGGCTCTGCCCAGGTTTCACACCGACAGCTTGTATGTGAATAAGAGGCTGTTATGGATGGGAAGACAAGCCTGCCTGTCCTAATGAGCCATTGTGATAAAACATTTACTATAAGGAATTGATGATGGGTCTCTAGGGGCAGAAAGTGAAGTTAGACTATAGAATGCTCAGGGAGATAACAGCCAGCAACGTAGGTGAGAGAGCTAAGTTGTTCTAATAGCCCGGTGATTGGCTGGTCTGACCGCAGAGACATGAGTTCAGGATGCTCTTTACAGTACCTCATAATTACACGCTTCCAAAAACACTTCAGGAAACCTTCAGCCATTCGTGGGCATTACTGCCAGGAAATGAGACCATCCTTACTGTAAAGTAAAGTTATAGGCGAGTAACATGATGTAATCAAAGCAATCTATCGATCAATTCTTCTCGAGGCGCCCGTGCAAGCTCTTCTTAACCGAGAGAGCGGGAAAAGTGTAATTAAGTAACACGTTTTGCCAGAAACCTTCTGCCAAAACTTGCAACATTTTTCCTTCAGCTTCATTTTTTCTCTTCTAGTTACTCATTATAACTGAGGTTTAAAAAATTGCTCTGATCAGTCAAGTTTCGCCATTACGTACATATAATTACAAACCCGCGAAGCATGTAATGATATGTTTATGAAGTGGGTGGAGCAAATGGAAGATGCACGCAGTAAAGTGCCATGGTACAAAGGACATATATGCAGTTCTGACCCTGGCGTTTCCCCTTCGCTTAAATTAAAAGGGGGGTGGTGCAAATCCGTTCTGGAGCAATTCGAGGTTCAACTTTATGTCATAGTATCTTTTGAAAAGATCCTTGTCTGTAGTTTTTGTCACTTTGCAACACTTTGCAGTGCTTGGGGTTGCGCGCTCAAAACATTCGTCAATCTGGGCCTCTGAATGTTTTTTGAGGTTTGTTGGAAATCCATCAAGTGATTTTTCGAATGAATCACAAAATATTAGATCACTATTTTGACAGTTTGGTTTCCAAACCAGTTGGCAGGTCAAATTTGAACAAAAAAAAATCTAATCCTGGCTTTTCCCACATGAAGATTGACACTGTCTTTGCAATTAATATAGTGACTTGCTGCCACGAGGGTGCCCTGAAGTGCAGCTATCTTACTCTCGGAGGTATATAGGTGCATGCACGTGCTGATGAGCATCGTGTTGGTTGAAGTGACCTATTAATACTGTTAGGCAGCCAATGCATCAGCTGACTTAGGGGGCCACGAGACAACTTATTAAAAATACATTGACAAAAATTACAAAACCAAATGAAGGGAGTAAATGTCACAAAAAACATGCATAAACTGAAGGGATCACTGGCATAATATCGACGACAACAATATCGACCTACCAGAATATCGTGTCAAGAATATCGATGTCCAGAATATCAACATCCTATCTCTACAAAGGTAAGAACAAAAATATCGAAACCAAAATATCGTTGTTTAAAATATCGTTGTTCAAAATATCGTTTTTGAAATGTCTTAAAAATAATATAAAATAAATTAAATAATAAATATAATTAATAAAAACAAGGTTAGAATTATTTAAAAATGTTAATAATTATAAATAATAAATATAATATAAAAATAAATTAAACATACATATATAAAAAATGTATATATATATTTACTTAATAATATAAATAATAATTTTATTAAATTATAAAACGTTAGAAACATAATAAAAATTATAAATACATATATATATATATATATATTTATACATAAACTTGTAATATAAATATAAAAATAAATTATATATATAATAAAATAAAATATTAAAATACATATTTATCTTTAAAACAACATTTTACACTACATTAACTGAAACAGTAGGGAAAATGTTGGATAGCGTAGGGGATAAAATTACTATTCCCACTCCAGGGAGTGCAACAGTAGGGAAAGTGTTGGATAGCGGAGAGGAATAATTTACTATTCCCACTCCACAGAGTGCAACAGTAGTGAAAGTGTTGGATAGCGGAGGAGATAAATTTACTATTCCCACTCCAGCGAGTGCAACAGTAGGGAAAGTGTTGGATAGCGGAGAGGAATAATTTACTATTCCCACTCCAGCAAGTGCAACAGTAGGGAAAGTGTTGGATAGCGGATGGGAATAATTTACTATTCCCACTCCACGGAGTGCAACAGTAGGGAAAGTGTTGGATAGCGTAGGGGATAAAATTACTATTCCCACTCCAGCGAGTGCAACAGTAGGGAAAGTGTTGGATAGCGAAGGGGAATAATTTACTATTCCCACTCCAGCAAGTGCAACAGTAGGGAAAGTGTTGGATAGTGGATGGGAATAATTTACTATTCCCACTCCTGAGAATGCAACAGTAGGGAAAGTGTTGGATAGCAGAGGGGAATAATTTACTATTCTCACTCCAGCAAGTGCAACAGTAGGGAAAGTGTTGGATAGCGGAGGCAAATAATTTACTATTCCCACTCCAGGAACTGCAACAGTAGGGAAAGTGTTGCATAGCGTAGGGGTTAAAATTACTATTCCCGCTCCAACGAATGCAACAGTAGGGAAAGTGTTGGATAGCGGAGGGGATAAAATTACTATTCCCACTCCAGCAAGTGCAACAGTAGGGAAAGTGTTGGATAGTGGAGGGGAATAATTTACTATTCCAACTCCGAGTGCAACAGTAGGGAAAGTATTGGATAGCGGAGTGGATAAAATTACTATTCCCACTCCAACAATTGCAACAGTAGGAAAAGTGTTGGATAGCGGAGGGGAATAATTTACTATTCCCACTCCAGCAAGTGCAACAGTAAGGAAAGTGTTTGATAGCGGAGGGGAATAATTTACTATTCCCACTCCACAGAGTGCAACAGTAGGGAAAGTGTTGGATAGCGGAGGGGAATAATTTACTATTCCCACTAAAGCAAAATAATAAACATTAATTAACAAATACTTAAATAATAAAAAATAATTTACCTCACACCAAATACCCCTATAAATGACACCACCACTATTGTAAAACATGACACAATTAACATAATTGCTTAACAATTAATTAATTAACTAATAACAATGAACAATAAAATTAAAAACAATCACTATTAAATTATTTCATACTATTAAGACTATAAAATAACAATAAATAAATATTATATGAAAAAATTAAAAATTATATTAATTTTTAATTACTTCCCACACTACTGCCCTCTAAATACACAACTCTCTCATAAAGAATTGACACAATTTACATATTTACCAATTCATTATTAATAATTAATAACCAATTAATAATTAATAAATAACACATTATGTAACCCAATTAACAATATAAAATATTAAATACACAAATATTAATGAATAAAAATTATTAATGAATGAATTATAATTAAATTACTTCCCACCCTACTCCCCTATAAACCCACAACCCGCTCCTAAAAAGACACAATTAACATTTTTAGAAATTAATTATTAACTAATAACCAATTAATAACTAATTAATAAGAAATTAATTAACACAATTAACAATATAAATTATTAAATAAAAATATTTATTAATTAAAATAATTAATTAATTAATTATATTTAAATTACTTCCCACCCTACTCCCCTATAAACCCACAACTCGCTCCTAAAAAAATGACACAATTAACATTTACCAATTAAGTATTAATAATTAATAACCAATTAATAACTAATTAATAACACATTAATTAACACAATTAACAATGTAATTTATTAAATAGAGAAATATTAATTTATTAATATGATTAATTAATACATTTTAATTAAATTACTGCCCACCCTATTCCCCTATAAACCCACAACCCACTACGGAACTAAAACGCAATATTTAATTTCTTAAAAAATTCATAATTACTAAATATGTATTAATAAATATATTATAATTAAATTACTTCCCACCCTATTCCCCTATAAACCCACAACCCGCTACGGAACTAAAATACGCAAAAATTACTTGACATAAAATTAATTACTTCTAAAAATTTCAAACATAAATTTAAAAAAAATCTATACTTTTAACACATATACTAAAATATAAAACACTAAAATAAATTTCGATATTATTAACAACGATATTTTGACTAACGATATTACTGACTTCGATATTAACAAAAACGATATTTCTTACCTGCATGTCGATATTCTGGTCGACGATATTCTTGCAGGTCGATATTCTGTCACATCGATATTTAAACATCGATATTATGGCATATCGATATTTGAACATCGATATTATGACTGCATACCTGACTGAAGGGCCAAAATTGTTCACTGTCCTAAGGAAATACAAAAACGAAGTTGCCATCCATTCAGTTGACTGGGTCTTTGCGGCTGAACGATGAATCAACACAACAGTACCATAGTTGGCCTGATTAAAAGTTTTTACATTTGGGCATATCAACATTATTTATTTATTCATCTCATTGAACTGGCAAAATGAAAGTGGAGTAAGGAAGGCAGGAGAGAGGGTTTGTGGAAGGCTTGTTCAAAGGAAAGACTATAGACGCTTGCGGAATGGGAGCAGGTTATGAATCTGTCACAGACTCTGTGGCAAGTCGGTCCACCGTGTTGGAATGTGGGCAGCAAACATACAACCTTTCAGATCAGAGTTTGTTAGTGGAGTCACCTTTGGGTTCTATGTGGGTAGATCAAGGCAGTCAAATATTGTGGTGCCTTTTTACTGTCGCTTTGTGATTAGGGTTAGTATTTTGAACTGGCATCTTTCACATTCAGTAAGACATTGAGCATTTTTAGTATGAATTTCACATAATTGTGGTGCTGAGAATTTTAGATCCTTCTTGCTGCAAAGTTCTGGAGTACTTAAAGATTCTGCAGTAAAATGGATTTGAATCTTTCAAGAATAACATTGCAGACATCTAGTTTGGAAGTGATAAGTGTCTGATGACCTTAGAGGGGTCAAAGTGAAGCAGGGTATACAGTTAAGGGTGAGGTTGTCTGATGAGATTGAGGAATTGATGTGGGGTTCAAAAGTGAGATATTGATTGTGATAAAGGTCAAGTAGCTGAATGATTCTTGAAGGGATAGGATGGCAGTGAGTGAATATAGCAACATAAACTGTAGCTGATTCATCTTGAGGCAAATCATGTGATCATTTACCCAGCTTTGAGTAGATTCCAAGATACGAAGGGATATATTTACAAAACAAACTCATGCAATGCAGAGTAATGTGACTGTGTGATGCAAACGCAGCACAAATTGTTAACAAATCTGCCCCCCAAAAGTTGCAGTTATTGAATAGAACTTTGTCCTGGCAGACCCACTGAGAGCTGAGTGTCAGGCACCTGGATGTGCGAGCCTACATCCGCAAACTTAGTACTTCTCTCAGTTGGTACATGAAAATGTTCTACAAGACTAGCAAGAGGATGGAACTTTGCAGGACACTAGAGGGAGTAGAAGCAGTGGGGCACAGTAATCACCGACTGTGACTTGCATTGAATTGTTTTGAGGAGAACATTTAACCCATTTAATGATTTGCTGTGAAATGTTGCCCATAGAAGAGACATTAAAACGGAATGTTATGCCCCCAAATATCAGAAGCTGCTTAGATGTCGAGCAAGGTCAGAGTGCAGAGGAAGTGGTAACCATGTGAAAAGGGAGGTCTTTCACTACATTACTTGTAGTAGTTTTTGTGTTGTGGTCGTGGCATACTACCAATTGTCTGGGATTTAGTATGAGGTTAGAACTGAAGCATGGTTGAAGTTATTAGTTGACTACTGCTTCCAAAATCTTGAAAAATAAGGAGATGGAGCCAAATGGATGGAAATTGGGTGAACCTTTGGGATGGAGAAAAGAGTTCTTTATTTTGGATTTAATGTAGGTTTTTCAACAGGCTAAGTACCTCACCTGATATATACTCAGATTGTAGGGTTTGCAATGGGCTAACTGTTGAATTATAGTCTTTGAGGACCTCAAGAGTATAGCAGAGATAAGAGAGCCAGAGGACCAGAGTTTACAAATTTTTTGATCACTCAGATAACAGTTGTTGGGAGAACATTGAAAGTGGTGGCGAAGCCCTAAATTACTGGTAGGAGTTATTTGCTGAGGTCATCACCATTTTGACTTTGACCATGGTAATTTTTACAAATATGTAGTCTTCAATTTCCTTCCACCAACCAGTACAAAATGTTAATTTAAACAAGTCAGTCAGCACAAATATTTTTTTAATTGTGAAGTGGTGCAATTCTCATTGAAAACACTCATCATCAGTTCAATTTGTTTATTGTGGAAATATAAACTAGTGCTATGCATGTATATGTGTAGGTATTTCTAAAGGGCAGACCAAGCTGGGGAGCAACAGGAGCAACAGGAGCAACAGGAGCACAGAACGCACTACATGTTATTCTTACAATGAAACAGCATAATTGTTGATGGCATGTCCAAAATTGTGGAGGCGTAATGTTCTCTGGAGTGGTGCATTATTAGTTGCACTTTGAATTGAAGAAGGGTTTGGGCAAATCTTATGTTCAGTTTGATGTTGTTCCACATCCTTAGAGCTAATAAGAAGAAGGACTGTCTTCTGGTTTCATCTCTTTTGCAGTTTTTTTTCAGACCGTCAAAGTCCTGGCTTTCTAGTCCAGATGTGCACGGCCTCTGATTCTAGTGGACATGTAAGTGATGCAGCTAAATCTAAAGGTGATGTGGGAAGGCAGTGTAATAGCTTTAGAGATGTAGTTGAACTTCTTTAAGCCTTTGGTGAGATATGGGCAACATCAAAGCTACTGTTCCAGGGGGCAGTGCAATAGCAGGCAGGCCAGAGAGTAGGGTGTTGCATCTGTGCAGGTACATGGGGCCTCTGGTTTAGACCACTGTATTGAAGCTAGATTCTGTGAAGGAAAATTTCACTTTTAACAGGAGAAACAGCACCAAACCGATTTGGCATTCTTTGGCGTTCTTTGATGGTGAAGTTAGTGTAAAGGGAAAAACCAATTCAAGGTTAATTGGGGGATAAATTAGTCCAATTTCCCTTCACAGAGCTGGGTTCGCCTTTGTGATTCACTTTTGCAATTAGCAAACATGAGGATTCTGTCGTGGTCAGCATGCGTTTAAGGTAGTTACTTGCCATCTAGCTCTTAAGGAGTTTGAGGCAGGTTTGGAATTGGTGAATGTTGTGAATGATGAGGATTGAGCCATGAGGAAAAGGAATGGAACTGGGTAGTTTCTGGTGATGTTGTCATCTGTATGATGATGATGTTGATGTTCTCATTTGGATCTTGATGAAACAGTGGTGGTATGTAAGGTAGCAATTAAAACATTGTAGGATCATGTTGAGAGGCCCACACTTGCTTCCAACCTGTGGATCAGTGCTTAATGGACAACCGTGTCAAAGGCTTTGGGCAGATCAAGTAGGATCAGTTGGCAGAGGCCATTCTTGCAGTGTTTAGGAGGGCATAGACAACTACCTGAAGGATGGCTTCATTCTTTATCAGCATGAGGCAAAAACAGATTATTAGTACTGGAAAGGGTTATTCTTGCTACTCTGGTTTTGGAGTTGGAGAGAGACTCCTTTCTCAATGTTTTTCTTATGTGTATTGGGGTGGTAGTTGGATGTATAGACTAGATTTGAGGTAGGTTTCTCCAGCAAGGTCATGACTTGACATCATCCAGAAAGAGTCAATCAATAAATTAATCAAAGTTTTAAATGGCCCATGTGTATCTTCAGAGTGTTGCTGTAGATGTTGAGGAGAGAGTTGATGTCTGTAGTTGGCTGATGGGTTAGTCAGATAGTGATGAGTTCTTTATGGAAACCGTCACTTGGGAGATTTGAAGGAGACATGTGTTTGTTTGTTTTTAATTTAGGTTAACCATGATGTTTTGGTGTGTCATCAAGTAGGGAGATGGGCATGGGAAGATGACCGGTCTAGTCAGGATTTTCACTAGAAGCAGAAATTATAAGGTTTAGGGCACTGCTTTTGCAGTGAGTGAGTTATGGGATGTTTTACATGATGCAAACACAAAGAGATGATGGACGGAGTGCTGAAACATTTCAGACACTCACCCCCAGTCACAGATCTGGGTTGAATCCATCATCATTCTTTAGCTCACTTCGCCACCCCAGTTCAGACACAGCTATATGCAAATCAGTCTTGACCCTGTGCCTCATGGGAACAGTCCAGACCAAACTGCCAAGCCATGTCTTCCCTGGACCAGAAACAAGCATCCTGGGACCGGTTTCGGGCTAACAGCCCTCATCAGCCAGGCTAGCTTGAATCCAGTGGCAAAGTGAGCAAGGGACCCACGTCTGGGCATACCCTGCCAACTTAGAGCGAACAAAGCAAACACAAGGAGATGATGGACGGAGTGCTGAAACTTTTCAGACACTCACCCCCAGTCACAGATCTGGGTTGAATCCATCATCATTCTTTAGCTCACTTCACCACCCCAGTTCAGACACAGGTATATGCAAATCAGTGTTGACCCTGTGCCTCATGGGAACAGTCCAGACCAAACTGCCAAGCCATGTCTTCCCTGGACTGGAAACAAGCATCCTGGGACCGGTTTCGGGCCTAACAGCCCTCATCAGCCAGGCTAGCTTGAATACAGTGGCAAAGTGAGCAAGGGACCCACGTCTGGGCATACCCTGCCAACTTAGGGCGAACAAAGCAAACACAAGGAGATGATGGACGGAGTGCTGAAACTTTTCAGACACTCACCCCCAGTCACAGATCTGGGTTGAATCCATCATCATTCTTTAGCTCACTTTGCCACCCCAGTTCAGATACAGCTATATCCAAATCAGTCTTGACCCTGTGCCTCATGGGAACAGTCCAGACCAAACTGCCAAGCCATGTCTTCCCTGGACCGGAAACAAGCAACATGTGACCGGTTTCAGGCTAACAGCCCTCATCAGCCAGCCTAGCTTGAATGCAGTGGCAAAGTGAGCAAGGGACCCACGTCTGGGCATACCCTGCCAACTTAGGGCGAACAAAGCAAACACAAGGAGATGATGGACGGAGCGCTGAAACTTTTCAGACACTCACCCCCAGTCACAGATCTGGGTTGGCAGGGTATGCCCAGACGTGGGTCCCTTGCTCACTTTGCCACTGGATTCAAGCTAGCCTGGCTGATGAGGGCTGTTAGCTCCGAAACCGGTCCCAGGATGCTTGTTTCCGGTCCAGGAAGACATGGCTTGGCAGTTCGGGCTGGACTGTTCCCATGAGGCACAGGGTCAAGACTGATTTGCATTTAGCTGTGTCTGAACTGGGGTGGCGAAGTGAGCTAAAGAACGATGATGGATTCAACCCAGATCTGTGACTGGGGGTGAGTGTCTGAAAAGTTTCAGTGCTCCGTCCATCATCTCCTTGTGTTTGCTTTGTTCGCCCTAAGTCGGCAGGGTATGCCCAGACGTGGGTCCCTTGCTCACTTTTTTTCACTGGATTCAAGCTAGCCTGGCTGATGAGGGCTGTTAGCCCGAAACCGGTCCCAGGATGCTTGTTTCCGGTCCAGGGAAGACATGGCTTGGCAGTTCGGGCTGGACTGTTCCCATGAGGCACAGGGTCAAGACTGATTTGCATATAGCTGTGTCTGAACTGGGGTGGCGAAGTGAGCTAAAGAACGATGATGGATTCAACCCAGAACTGTGACTGTGGGTGAGTGTCTGAAAAGTTTCAGTGCTCCGTCCATCATCTCCTTGTGTTTGCTTTGTTCACCCTAAGTTGGCAAGGTATGCTCAGATGTGGGTCCCTTGCTCACTTTGCCACTGGATTCAAGCTAGCCTGGCTGATGAGGGCTGTTAGCCCGAAACCGGTCCCAGGATGCTTGTTTCCGGTCCAGGGAAGACATGGCTTGGCAGTTCGGGCTGGACTGTTCCCATGAGGCACAGGGTCAAGACTGATTTGCATTTAGCTGTGTCTGAACTGGGGTGGCAAAGTGAGCTAAAGAACGATGATGGATTCAACCCAGATCTGTGACTGGGGGTGAGTGTCTGAAAAGTTTCAGTGCTCCGTCCATCATCTCCTTGTGTTTGCTTTGTTCGCCCTGAGTTGGCAGGGTATGCCCAGACGTTGGTCCCTTGCTCACTTTGCCACTGGATTCAAGCTAGCCTGGCTGATGAGGGCTGTTAGCCCGAAACCGGTCCCAGGATGCTTGTTTCCGGTCCAGGGAAGTCATGGCTTGGCAGTTTGGGCTGGACTGTTCCCATGAGGCACAGGGTCAAGACTGATTTGCATATAGCTGTGCCTGAACTGGGGTGGCGAAGTGAGCTAAAGAACGATGATGGATTCAACCCAGATCTGTGACAGGGGGTGAGTGTCTGAAAAGTTTCAGTGCTCCGTCCATCATATCCTTGTGTTTGCTATGTTTTACATGATGTCAGGAGTGTGAAAGGCATGTCTTTTGTTTTCTTGGAGGTAGACTTTTGGAGAAGGTTGTAGTCTATAAGGAATATGAGGTGGATGTGTTGAGGTGGAGGTGATGGTGATGAGGTCCTTGACCGCGTCAGTGAAATTCTTTTTGGATCTATGGGTGACTCTAGACCCAGTTGAAGATCTGGCATAGGGAAAGTGAAAAATGGCAACTGATGAGCTCGAATGACTTGAGTGAATCTGGTTCATTCAAGGTCCAGAGTCAGATGGAGTCTTCCACATTAATTTTTAGGCATTGAATAATGGTGCCTTTAGGGATGAGGACATCAAAGATGTGAATAAGGGTGAGTGTGGCCTATGTCTTTACCATTAAGAAAGCATTCAGATTATGCTGTTTGAAGGACTGTAAGTTGATGAGAATTTGTTGAAAGGTTTACTCTATTGGAAGTGTGTGGGTGCTAGTGACAAGAATGTATTTGATGCTCTTCATGCTCATCATGTGGGTATGGTGTCTGTGGTTTTGTAGTATTGATGCAACTGTGGGAATTGAATGTGTGCTGGGAATGTGAAGCATGTTCTGTAAATAGCTTCATTGACTTGTAGGGCCCTTATCCATTTATGGCATTTATGATCAAGCCCAGCAGGAGTTGAATTGAATTTTGCATCAGAAACAAAAACAAACAATCAACAACAGTGCACAATGTGAGTATAGATGATGTGAGACAGTTCAATGATATGGCATGTATGTTCAATACACATCACCCCGTATGGGCTGTGACACAAGGCTCAAACTGATATCAGCCACCTTCCCGCAGATATACAGTAGGTTACAGCATTCAAGCAAATAACAGCTATGTCAGCATGACAGGCCAAGGAATACCGGCTTGTAACTGCAAAAGTTCACCTGGCTATCACTAAGTGCAGTGTCAATTTTATAGTCATATTGTCTACGTATTGGTCTAACAATGGGTCTTAGTGTGGCATCTCATGCGTGAGTAAGTAGGCCCGCAAGGGGCTCCAAATGTTGTGCAGGCAAAGCACTTGTGGGACCATGGAATAGTAGAGTTCCAGTTGCTCATTACAATATATTATGGGGCATATTAGCAAGACCCACGTTAAAATTATCGCCGTTTTAGCGGCAGGAAACTGCCGCTAAAACGGCGATAATGGGCTTGATAATATGCGTTATGGAATTCCAATAGAAGCCCAGGTTAGATGTCCTGCACATCTAACCTGGGCTTCTATTGGAATTCCATAACGCATATTATCAAGCCCATTATCGCCGTTTTAGCGGCAGTTTCCTGCCGCTAAAACCGCGATAATTTTAACGTGGGTCTTGCTAATATGCCCCTATGTTCTTAAGTCACAGTTTAACAGCTGGGGCGCACTCTCTACATCACATGCAAGCCACACATCATTTGGCCAGAAGGACTGCAATGGAGATAAATAGCCTTGTATCCGCTCCACAAATATAGTGCAGCCCAATGGGGCCATTTTTGTGGAGGGTGTAAGCACGGGTCCAGCCATATCTGATAATGTACAGGACACTCCCTCCCAGAACACAGAGACCTGCAGGCAGTACCAAGTCATATGGGCGATGCCTGCCTCTGACACATTACATCTTGTGCAGCAGGAATCTTTTTTCAGTTTAGGCTGAAAGAGACATAGGGGCAGTTTGATAAATGCATTGCAAATTTTTAAAAGTGTAATAATCAGAGTCAGCCTTTGGGAGAAAGATTTCCTATCTGACTGCACCAGCACATCCACTCTCTTTCCAAGATTTTTGTTCCCAAGTCTATTTCCCACTGTGCTTTTGCTCGGAGAATAATCCTAGGTGCCTCATATTGCATAGTGGTATAGAGTTTGGTAACTAGATGCCTGAAAATAAGGGCATTGTGTTGCAGAGCCAAATACTTAGAACTAGGAGGCCACTGAGGGAAGGTAGGGAATTTATCTCTGCATAGTGCTGTAAGGCACTAATATATAAGTGCATAAAGGGCAGAGAAATTGAACCAGGCGGATAGTGTCATGTAAAAATATAGTTGAACAATTGTGACAAGGTTTCACCGCACTCAGTGTTGTTCTCGTAAAACAGAAATGTGCTCACTCGCAGGGCCAATCGTTCAAAAAGCCTGATTGACACCACTTGCAAACATAGAAAGGAGGAGCACAAAATAGATAAACTTATTGCTATATATATACTATGTCATTTCTTCACAAGAAAATGCAACAATAGGAGGCTACAACAACACAATAACAGAGATAGACATCACAAAATCTGTATTGTTTTATTAGGAATTTCACCTTGTGTTCCTTTTTTTCTTGTACATAAAGATAGGAACACGAATACAGCCAGGGACACAGCCAACACATTTCGTCCTTATACATAAGGACTTGCTTAGGGCAGAGTGACTTGTAATCTGTAACCCATCATTACTAAGCTTCCATTGTTCTTCCCACAATGTTCCCCAAAATCAACAGGGGGCATTCCTTACAACAGGCACTCCAAGAATTGCCTGTGAGTACTGCTCCCCAAGTCCTTCTTGTTTCAAACAAAACACTCCATTATTGCTTTCATTTTTTTTATAGTTGGACAGACCAGTCATTCATCTCAACACCGTTTAAGTGGCAAGACTCCCTTTCCTTGTGGCTCAGTGTCAAATCCACAGTATCAGAAAAAAGTTTTGGAAGCTTAGTAACAGTGGGTTACAGATTGCAAGAAACTCTGCCCTGAGGAAGTCCTTATGTATAAGGACAAAACACGTTGGCTGTGTTCTTGGCTGTGTCCTTGGCTGTTTTTGTGTTCCTATCTTTATGTACAAGAAAGAAAGGAATAAAAGATGAACTTCCTATGAAACAATATGGATTTCGTGATGTCCATCTCTGTTATTGTGTTGTTGTAACCTCCTCTTGCTGCCCTTTCTTGTGAATGAATTGGATAGTGTATATATAGCAATAGGTTTATCTGTTTTGTGCTCCTCCTTTCTATGTTTGCGGAGAGTTTCATATAGTTAAGAAAAGTACCTCCATCCCCCCGGGAAGTTGTCAGCCATCCAGTAAATGTGTCAGCTTTGCATGTGCTGTAGGACAGCATTGTCTTCTGTAAGGGCCATCATGGGGAAGCGGGTAATAGGTTCCTCCGGGGCATATTGAATGGGATGGGTCTAGTGCCCGTTGAGTCCCTCACATGCTAGTTGCGAAGAAGAGACTGAGTTAATTTCAGCACAAGAGTAGTGAGGATCCAAGCCAATTAAAATTGGTAGCATTGTAGGATGTAAAGTGTTGTGTTCCATTGCCAGGTGTGCCATATATGGAGGTGTACACAGACAGAAATATGCGACATGCGCTTGGGTGCACTGATAGAGTTCGAGATCTAGTGCTGTCAACACCCCAGATCGTAAGGCAGAGTCAGCACTTCCCAGCAAAGGTGGGGCTGTTTGTCAGTCCAGACTAATACCACCATCCGATCTGAGTGTCTTGAGAAAGTGTTAAGTCAGTGGAATGGGAATGTTCTTGAAGAGGTGTAAGAGTTTGGGAAGTGTAAAAATCTTTATAACGGCAACCCTGCCCATCAGGGTTAATGGTAGGTTCTTCCACTTGTGGGTGTATTCTTCTATTTTGGCCATGGCTACTCGGTAATTTTCAAGGCCAACTGCAGTTTTGTCTCTGCTAACCCAGATGCCCAGGTACTTCAAGGACGTGGAGGTCCAGGGTAAAGGGAAGTCCAAATCCCTTACATGTGTAGCTGTTGTCAATGGGAAAATGTTGGACTTGTTCCAGTTTGTCATACCAGATACCGCTTTGAAGAGTATGAATTCCCTGATGACTGGAGTGAGGTTCCGGGCTGGGTCACTTAGTGGGATGTCATCAAGGGAGTAGCCAGAAAATTAAAATACCCCCTACTTTGAACCAAAGCTCTGATGGAACCAAGAAAGCAAAGCAAGTGTGCGCAACCTTCCCTATAAGAGCTCCTTTGTATCTCCAATCCAAACATCTATACATGTATCACCCATTTCAGCTTCACATCCTATCATTCATCCATCATTCAGTCTTTCACTATTCCATCCGTCCACCCTTTCACCCATCCACCATCTTGCCCATCCTTTCACCCATCTGTCACCCATTCACTCACCCACACATCCTTTCATCCACCCATGCATCCTTTCACCCATCCACCTTTCACCCATCCTTTCACCCATGCATCCTTTCACGCATTTACCCACTGACGCATAATTACATCCACTCACTCATCCTTTCACCCATTGCATCCTTTGACCCATCAACCTTGTCATCCTCCTTTCACCCCCACGTATCTCTTAACCCATCCAGCCTTTTACCCATCCTTTTCACCCATCCTCCCATCTTTTCACCCATCCATGCATCCTTTCACCGATCCTTTCAGCCATCCACCCTTTCACCAATTCTTTGATGCATCTACCCCTTCATCCAACCTTTCACTCGCCCATGCATCCTTTCACCCATCCAACCTTTCACTCATCCAACCTTTCACCCATCCTTTTACCCACACATACATTCTTTCACTCATCCTTTCTCGAACTCACACATTATTTCACCCATCCACCCTTTCACCATCCATTCACTCACCCACGCATCCTTTCACCCATTTAATCTTTCACCCATGCTTTAACCCACGTGTGCATCCTTTCACTCATTCTTTCTCCCAGCCATCCTTTCTCCCACCCACGCATCTTTTCACCCAACCACCCTTTCACCAAACCATGCATCCTTTCAGCCACCCACCATTTCACCCACCCATGAAGCCTTTTACTCATCCTTCATTTTAACCTTCCATCCTTCTTTACTTTCCTATTAATCAATCTTTCTACGGTTAATTAGGAGCTTTTGTCTGCCGAGTTGCAGACAGAAGAGGCCCATTAATAAACCTATCCACGCAGTAGCTGGTAAAGTGGGGGTTCACAACGCTCTGGATGTCATCTCCATAAAAGAAAACCACTAGGTTTTGCAGCGAAAACACAAGGCCATTATGGCCATGTATATGGCGAGTTGTGCATGCTAGGGGTTCTGAGGCTGAAGCATAGAGAAAAGGCAAGAGGGGGCATCCTCAATGTGTGCCTCTGTCAATATGGAATGGGTCAGAGAGTAGTCTATTTATTAGTCATATTCTGGTGGTGGGCCCAGGGTATAGCAATCACATTAAGTTTAACAATACTTTCAGGAGTCCTAGTGTACACAGTACTGTGAAGAGATAACCCTACTCCAAGGAATCAAAGGTTTTAGTGCCATCTACGAAGACAGCCACCACCTTGTGTTTTGGCTGGAGCTGCTACAGTAGGGCGAAGAGTGTACAGAGGTTGTACGATGTGGATCATTGTGGGATAAGCTCTGCCTGAACCGGTAATATTTGGCCCAGAAGATGCAGTGACAGACAATTCGCAAGAATTTTTGCTAATATCTTTGCGTCTGTATTTATAAGAGAAAGTAGATGATATGAGTCCATATGAGAGGGCGGTGTGCCTGGCCTCACGAAAGGGATTAATATGGATTCCCGGAGGGACTGGGGAAGAATTCCTAACTGTAGTGCCTCAATGCAAATGTGTGGATCAGTCGGGGCAAGAATGAATGCATAGGCCTTACTGAATTCAGAGGTGAACCCATCACTGCCTGGGGCTTTACCAGTGGGGAGAGTAGCAATGACGATCTCTTCAAGGGTGATGGCCAATTTAAAAAACTGTAGATGTGGGCCGTCAATCCAGGCTAATGTAATGTGATCAAAATAATCTGTGTAGTCCTGAAGAGATCTAGAGATGCAGGAGGTATAGAGATCCGAGTAATAGGAAACACATTCCCCCAGGATATCACCAGCCTCAAAGAGGTTGTCCCCTCTCCCAGTCTCTAGCTGGAGGATGCCAGCGTTCTACTTGGCCTTTCTCCCTCCCCATACATTCTGGCTACTACATGTTTGCATGAGTGGTTGATCTATAGGTCTGCAAGGTCAGTAAATTCCGATAAATTGGCCCTGATCTTGGTCAGGGTCTTGGATGATGGCATACATGTATATTGTGTTTCGAGCTCATGTAGTTCCTTTTCCGATCTAAAAATTGTTGCACAGTGTTCTCTGCACACCATGGTATTTGACAATGCAGCCCCCACACATATATGCCTTAAAAGCATCTCAGATCATGCCCAACGATGACACAGATGACTCGTTATTATGAAAGTAGTTGAGGATTTCGGGTTGTACTTCACTTTTAAAGGCGTAATCTGATAGGTCTGTGGGCAATAAGCGCCAGGTAAAGGAGTGGTGCTTGGAGTCAGGTTTGTCTAGGCATAGCTTAATAGGTGAGTGGCCTGACAGAGTGCGAGGGAGATGTTCAACCGAACAGATCCAACTAAAAACATTACGTGTGCCCAGCCAGTAATCCAGCCTTGCTCATGAACCGTGTGCAGTGGAAATATGTGTGCCTTCTCGAAGAGTGGGATATCCGTGTCTCCATATATCCACCAACCCACTCGTGCCCATTATGTCAGTGAAGGCAAGAGAAGCAGCATGGTGCACACATGCTGTGGTGCTGGAGCAGTTCAAATATCTATCAAGCACCAAGTTAAAATCACCCCCCAATACTATTGCATGCGGTGGAGTGCAACACATCTATGCCAAACGTGTCTCAAGAAGATGGAATCATCCAAGTTGGAGCCGTATGTGTTAAGGAGAGTGAGATGCCAACTGATCACAAACCACAATCTGGAGTATGTTGTACCACCCCTGAGTGTCTGCCTTCTCATGGAGGAGGCAAAAAGAGTAGGCCCCAGTGCACCAGGATAGCAGTGCCCTGGGCATAAGATGTATAATTAGCTAGTGACTCCATTTTTGTGCAATCATGGAAATCGAGTGAGTGCTTAAATGCATCTCCTGCTGGAGCGCTATGTCCACCTTGTGGTGGTCGAGGTTATCCAGTCTGTGTCAAACCTTGCAGGGATTGTTGAGGCCGCACACATTCCATGTCAATAAGTGGATGGGTGCTATGACAGATGTCTCCTGTGCCATGAGTGGTTAGGATTGAGATATGTGCCTCACAGGGTGTGAAGGCTGAGGGTACGCATTGAGGAAGATGTCTTAAATGGCTTCTCAAAAGGCATCTCACTTGTGTGGTCTAAGTCAAGTTGAAAAGGAGCACTCTGTACATAAACAACAAAAGACTTGTAACCCTCCAACCCAACACCCACACCAGCTATCCCAATCTGCCATTGAAGCTTCCTCAATTAACTACCCAAATCAAGAACCGTATCGGCATCATACGGGCACCCAACTCACATAACATAGAAAGAATGCCAATGAGTTCACCCTGTGGGGGTGTCAAAAGAGCCAACCAAACAACCCCTCCAATCATTGGGGGGTGTCTGCTGTGCAAAGAGGAGAACATCGGTAGAAGCCAGGAGAGCCACAAAAGCTAACTGCTAAGTTCATATGGATGTTTCAGAGTTCACTCGATGTCATTCAGACCTTCATCTGTTGTGAATGTCCCTTGTCAAGAGGTGGCCCTAGTATCTTGCAGGAGCTTCTTCTTGAAGAGCAATTCTCGGTGTGCCTCCCGCACAGAGAGGGTGAAGTCTGGGTAGGCTGCGATTGTGAAGCCTTATATTATAGGGGCTGTTTCTTTAAAGCCATCCATAGTGCAGCGTCATAGTCCTTTTAATTCAGCAGTTTAGCAATGATGGATCGTGGTGGTGACCCCGGAGGTGGCCTGGGGCCCTGCAAACAATGCGCCCGCCAAACCATAAATAGAGGCATGACTTCAATAGGACTAAACAGGAACTTTAGGCGGGTTGTCACATAATCCAACATGTTTCATTCATTGGACGACTCAGGGACTTCCATGATGTGAAGATTGTTGTATTGGAACTGAGGTTCTAGGTTCTCATTCTTAACTTTGATAAGGTTCAGGACTTTGGCCATGTCAAGAAGTTTTGCTGTATCATCCTCAAGTGTGGCGATCCGGGTCCCAGCCATGGTGAGTTGATTGTCCTGTTTGTTGAGGGCAGTGTATCTACCTAGGAAGTAAAGATGTCTAACTTAGTGTCAATTGAAGTGAGACTCTTCTGCATGTACAGCAAGAGTATCCTGGTGTCAGAGTCATCCACATCAGCAACTCTGCCGGAACCAGGCAGGGCGCCTTCCACAAGTGGGCCTCTGCCCACATGCCTGTCCCCGAAGTGGAGTTTGGATTGCTTGGTGTCACCCTCGCCCATCTCCCCTGGCAGAGGGTAACACCTCCCTGCAGGAAGGTCGAGGCAATGCAATTTAGGGTGATGCAATGGGTCAACAGTGGGCCCGAGTAGACGACCCGCGCGCCCCTGCATGCAAGGCACCACTCACCCCGAGCAAGTAGCCCACAGGCACAAGTCACTTACTGAGTCTCTGAGGGGTAGGGCTAAAATCTTTAGGCTTCCAGCGATGGGGCCAGCCACGCAGATGATGCAGACCAGCAGTGCACCTCTCCAGTATCCAAGGCATCCTATACTGGCAGGGTCCAGGATGTGTCCCTACTCATTCAAGTGTAATGGCTGGAGGCACTCAAGAAATGGTCTCACCCATTGCAGGTGGTGGGGTGGAGAGGATGTCCAGTATGTGCGTGCCTTGTAGGTGCAGCAGCAGGCCGAGTTTTTTGCAGCAAACCACTCAGCCTGGGAGTACTCAGCAGTGCAGGTTGGCCCCTCAATGGAGGTCACTCAATGATCTCTGGACCCCCAGGAGAATGGAGTACTGAGGGAGGGAAGACTCCAGCCCCCAGGCCACAGTCAGGACGATACAAAAGGGGATGATGGACGGAACGTTTGAGCCAATCAAACATTCACCCCCAGTCAACTGATCTGGGTTTAATCCATCATCATTCTTTAGCTCACTCCACCACCCCAGTTCAGACATGGCCATATGCAAATCAGTCTGACCCTGTGCCTCATGGGAACAGTCCAGCCCGAACTGCCAAGCCATGTCTTCCCTGGACCGGAAACAAGCATCCTAGGACCGGTTTCTGGCATTCCAGCCGTCATCAGCCAGGCTTGCTTGAATCCAGTGGCAAAGTGAGCAAGGGACCCACGTCTGGGCATACCCCCGCCAACTTAGGGCGAACAAAGCGATACAAAAGGGGATGATGGACGGAACGTTTGAGCCAATCAAACATTCACCCCCAGTCAACTGATCTGGGTTTAATCCATCATCATTCTTTAGCTCACTCCACCACCCCAGTTCAGACATGGCCATATGCAAATCAGTCTGACCCTGTGCCTCATGGGAACAGTCCAGCCCGAACTGCCAAGCCATGTCTTCCCTGGACCGGAAACAAGCATCCTAGGACCGGTTTCTGGCATTCCAGCCGTCATCAGCCAGGCTTGCTTGAATCCAGTGGCAAAGTGAGCAAGGGACCCACGTCTGGGCATACCCCCGCCAACTTAGGGCGAACAAAGCGATACAAAAGGGGATGATGGACGGAACGTTTGAGCCAATCAAACATTCACCCCCAGTCAACTGATCTGGGTTTAATCCATCATCATTCTTTAGCTCACTCCACCACCCCAGTTCAGACATGGCCATATGCAAATCAGTCTGACCCTGTGCCTCATGGGAACAGTCCAGCCCGAACTGCCAAGCCATGTCTTCCCTGGACCGGAAACAAGCATCCTAGGACCGGTTTCTGGCATTCCAGCCGTCATCAGCCAGGCTTGCTTGAATCCAGTGGCAAAGTGAGCAAGGGACCCACGTCTGGGCATACCCCCGCCAACTTAGGGCGAACAAAGCGATACAAAAGGGGATGATGGACGGATGTTTCCGGTCCAGGGAAGACATGGCTTGGCAGTTCGGGCTGGACTGTTCCCATGAGGCACAGGGTCAGACTGATTTGCATATGGCCATGTCTGAACTGGGGTGGTGGAGTGAGCTAAAGAATGATGATGGATTAAACCCAGATCAGTTGACTGGGGGTGAGTGTTTGATTGGCTCAAACGTTCCGTCCATCATCCCCTTTTGTATCGCTTTGTTCGCCCTAAGTTGGCGGGGTATGCCCAGACGTGGGTCCCTTGCTCACTTTGCCACTGGATTCAAGCAAGCCTGGCTGATGACGGCTGGAATGCCAGAAACCGGTCCTAGGATGCTTGTTTCCGGTCCAGGGAAGACATGGCTTGGCAGTTCGGGCTGGACTGTTCCCATGAGGCACAGGGTCAGACTGATTTGCATATGGCCATGTCTGAACTGGGGTGGTGGAGTGAGCTAAAGAATGATGATGGATTAAACCCAGATCAGTTGACTGGGGGTGAGTGTTTGATTGGCTCAAGCGTTCCGTCCATCATCCCCTTTGTATCGCTTTGTTCGCCCTAAGTTGGCGGGGGTATGCCCAGACGTGGGTCCCTTTCTCACTTTGCCACTGGATTCAAGCAAGCCTGGCTGATGACGGCTGGAATGCCAGAAACCGGTCCTAGGATGCTTGTTTCCGGTCCAGGGAAGACATGGCTTGGCAGTTCGGGCTGGACTGTTCCCATGAGGCACAGGGTCAGACTGATTTGCATATGGCCATGTCTGAACTGGGGTGGTGGAGTGAGCTAAAGAATGATGATGGATTAAACCCAGATCAGTTGACTGGGGGTGAGTGTTTGATTGGCTCAAACGTTCCGTCCATCATCCCCTTTTGTATCGCACAGTCAGGAAGGCACAGTACTTCAACGCTCAAGGACTGAGGGAGCTACTCGGGATCGGTCCCACACAGGGCGTGTCCTCCTCGGGCCCCACCTCATGGGTCACCAGGTGCCAATTGCATTGACAGGACTGCCGTAGTGCCACCCATCCATCAGCCTATGCTGAGTCCTGTCTGGGTGTCCAGTTGGCTGCAGAAGCAGCAATGTTGAGGGCTTCGAGGCTGAGAAGTAGACCAGGTTGCCTTCTTGCAGTGTTTTGGCCCAGACGCTGCCGAGGTAGCAAGGGCTGTGTGATGGTTGTCAACCGCTTAACGGGGCTCACAAAAGAATTTGCTCACCACAGAGGCGCACCCAAAGCATGGAATGACCTCCCACAGTACATAAGAGCCTCCTCCTCACTTCTGGAGTTCCACAAGAAGTTGAAAACTTGGCTGTTAGAATACCTCTACAGGGAACACATGCCTACACACCTGCTCAAGTGCCTGGATACCCTTATGTGTGATTAGTGCGCTATCCAAATCGACATAACATAACATAACATACTTGTCTGATATTTAGGTTAGTCATAACATATTGGACTGATTTTTAGGTTCCTCTACCAGTGGATAATTCAATTTTTACACCTGCTGCAATTATTATTTTCGTGGTAATAAGTGAATGCATGTGTTAGTGAGAAATGTCTGCAATCAAGTAATTTGTCACCACCATCTACAAGCGAAGGTAGTAACGAAGTACCAATATAAATTAAGCACTTCAATGCCTCATCAGGAGTAGTAAGCGCTATATAAACACAATTACAATATGGAAAGATGTAAGGCACCAAAGGAGTGGCAAGGTCAGTAGTAAAGTGGCATCCACAGTGAACAGATGATCAGCAAACCTTCAATCCAAAAAGACTAAGTAAGCAATAAGGACCGTTCCCTGACTGTGCAGACCATTGGCAAGGTGGCTGTAAGGAGCAGTTAAGAAACTGACAAAAGCCATAGGGTGCTACGTGGTGCGGATCAGAAATTAAATGAGCAACAAACGTACAACAGCTAACGAAACGAGAAAAATATAGCCCACTTCGTGCTGGGGCCAATGGCATAACAATAGCCCCCGCAGCACCCACGGTGTGGCGAGGGGTATGGGGCGAGCTCCAGGTGGCCCCCCTCCAGCTCTGTACACGCAGTGGCGTAACATAGGCCCCCGCAGCCACCGTGGTGCGGGGGGGCCCGAGCTGGCGGGGCCCCCTCAGCACAGTACCCTGGCATGAGAACTCCTGACTGAGTTTGGAGGGGGGCTCCATGTACCTTCCAGGGAGGGACCTTTAAGTTTTGTTACGCCACTGTGTGCACGGGCGGGCCTATGAGCTCCTGAATGGCTCCAGAGCATGGGGGCCCCCATCTATGTACTTTGCTGCAGGGCCCCCCTCAAGTTTCGGTACGCCACTGGCTGGGGATGCAATAATACAATCGGCCACTCCTAACAACGATGACGACAAATCATCCACCTGAATAGCTAGACATCAGAGAGCTGCCAGTGACAAGCAGGGTGTACAGAAGCGCGTTGCTGAGGCACAGCAGCCCACCGACAGCGACGTTCCCACCAAGAGAAGAGGAGACTGGCAGTGCAACCGACGACAAATCATCGGCTGCCACCTTTTATGGCTATCCGTCACCACGAGGTTGTTGTGTGTCAAAGGGAAGAATGGAATGAACCCTCAATGACAGCAGAACATTTCCAATTGCAGGCACAGAGCAACTGCAAAGGCTTCTGTGCAGGTGCAGCAAGGCTATGAAATCACTTTCAAAATGAGTTTTGTGACACTCAAAATGAGTGACAGTTACAAAGGGTGTGTAATACATGAGACAAAATGACCGTTTCCCTCCAAAAGACAGCTGTTATAATGAACAAGGACTGATGAAATACAAAACTGGTAAAATTGAGCTGTGTGAAACTATGTTGTACTTTTCTGAAAGGCCCACATGTTGGGAAAATGCATAGGTAGTGAATGGGATGTGTTCCTGTGGGTTCGAAAAACAATGAGCGTGCCTACAATGAAGAACAGAAAGCAGCTTTCCTCATCGTCGCAATTTTATTTTATCAAAACCCAATTGAGCTACCCCTATTGTAACCATTTTACTTATAGGAAGTCATAGGGCTTTAGTTTCTCAAGCTTTCTACTGGACAGCCACGCGCAAAACGGCTGTACTTGAACATCATCAGTATACACTTCATAAATTATGGCCTACTACAAGAACAATGCGCACAGCTTCCAACCCAGCATTAAAAGGAGGTAATATACGATAAAATGTGCGACCTGAAAATGGCACCAATGCAAATATACACTCACACATACACTCACACACACACACACACACACACACATTTATTCATGCACGCATACACACACACATTCATTGGTGCACTCATGCACACACACATTTATTCATGCACGCATACACACACACATTCATTGGTGCACTCATGCACACACACATTTATTCATGCACGCATGCACAGTCACACATTCATTCATTCATACACACACACACATTCATTCATGCACACATGCACACACACACACATATTCACAAACTCTGCCTCTCTCTCTCTCTCTCACTCATGATTTCAGAGCTATAAATATCCAAAGACCTTAAATTCCAGTTCCCTAGTACCCTTTGATGGGTCCAGTTGGTGCTCCTGCAAGTGCCACTGGCAACTGAAAATCTCCACCAACACTGGCCAGCTTAGAGATGTAAGACATTCGGAGCCTCATTTATGGGATTTTTGCCGTAGGACAGCGCAGCTGGCCTTGCTGCTGCACACCCTCCTGTGAGATTCCCATTGAGGTACCACTGGTTGCCCTAATTCGGCGGTTTCAGCACGAGGAATTATCTTCATTACGCCCATCGCTGCACGCGTTAACCATCGGAAATCGAACCGCATCGTGGTTCTGACACGGAGACTGGTCCCGCGCAATTGCAGGATGGGACATCTTCTCTTGCCTACCCCCTGTCAGGCTTTTTAATTTCAGGCATGCTTATGTTAAGTCCTGATGATGATCCTTGTACTTACTGTATGGATCGAAACGCCGTCGACACCTATCACACCTTATACACTCCCTTAAATGTGTTATTAATTGTGTAAGGGTGTAAAAGACGATTTGTTGGCCCTATGTGTTATTGCCATATATGACAAATCGACAGCCGTGCCTGAGCCTTTTGTTTTGCTGTCACATTGTATGTGTTCTATGTATGTGTAGTGAGGGCACAGGCCTGTGTCCCGCTTACTCTTATTATTGGTTTTGAAAAAGTTTTTACTCTGTTAACTATAAACATTAAAGTAGACCTCTGTCCGGCTGGATAAGTCGTTATCAATATAGAACTGATTGAGTCTATATTCATCCTGTTCATACTAGATAGTTCCATGGGACCACTGTTCTCTAGAAAAGTACTATTTCCCAAGGTCCCTGGCAGACTTTATTTGGGTTCCCTTGTCCTTGTCAAATATGCACTGCCCTACGGCAAAGGAAAAGGGCAGGAATTCACTGTATCTATTAGATACGGTGCATTCCTGTCCTTTTCCCCTGTGCTGGCGCACAATGGGCTGCCGTGCACCAACGTAGGCACCTTTTCACCATGGTGCAAGGGTGCCTGTGTTGCAGGGATAATTTTTGTGCAAGAAGGGAAACCTTCTTGCACAAAAACAATCACAAGAGGCGTTTTCCTCTTTCTATGTGTGCAGCACACATAGAAAGAGGAAAAACGAAGAGAAATAAAGATATTTCTCAGATATTTCTCCTCGTTGTGCCTCCCTTACACCTCCCATGGGGAGGGGTAAGTTTTTGGCGCTGCCTCAGACTTAAGATTTCTCCTAAATCTGGGGCAGTGTCAAAAAGCCATGGATGTTGCTGGGAACGCCCCCAGCAACACCCATTGCATGCCCCTTTCATGCAGTTTTCTGCGTGAAAGGGGCACATATTTATGAGGCCATGAAAAGCCACGTAACCTGGCTTTACATGGCCTTATAAATATGCCAGTGGCACATTGCGCCACTAGAACGTCAAAAAAGTGATGTTCCAGCGGCGCAAAAGTGCCGGTATGGCCTCATAAAGGAGGCCCCCGATATTTAGCACCTCTTGAGGCACAGGCTTTGCCTGCTAGGCCATTGTCAGATGATACTACGCCTTATACTCTCGATCCAACGGGAGCATGCACTCTTCCGCCTCTCACCACAACCTCTGCTGACAAGCAGTGCTTTAAATGGGCCGGTACTCACCGGTACTGAGTACCGGCACTTCTAAATTTTCGGCGCTTGAGTACCGGAACTTCTCTTTGTCCAAAGAGGGTACCGGTACTCATGGGCTTTAAGCCAAGCTCAGTGATATTGGCATTTACAAAAAAAGGAAGAGCAATACAGCTGACAACGAGTGGGTCCGTTTTCCTGAAGCACTCTAATCGAGTGCTAATCTTCCCTTTCAATGTGCTAATTGAGCCGCGGCCGTAGGCATTCATTCCAGAGTTGGCAGGAAGTTTGGGTGGGGCCAGACTCACACTGTGATGCCTGAGTCAGTGTCCACTCAGACATAGCTGCCAAGGCTTCAGATTGCTATGTGTGACATTTTCATAATTGTAGTGTAATTATGAGTGACATTTCAACAAATATGAGTGACTTTTTTGCGAGCAATGAAGATGAGGGAAACATACATCAAAAATTGTACTAAAATTATGAAAATGTCACACATAGCAATCTGAAACCTTGGCAGCTATCTAATAAAACTTCAACTCCGACCTTAGCGTGAACATTTAAAATGTCAGCAGCTTTCATTTTTTACTCTTACCAAGTTCAAGTCACAGTGCTGCAGCTGGAGATCTAAAGACTGCTGGCCATGGGTCCCCCATAGTCTCTTCTTGGAGTCTGTCACACTCCTTGGTTGCAGACAGCTGCTGGCAATCTACATTTCAGGCAGTGATGACCGGGAGATAATCTGCTAAGTGGCACCGCTGTCTAGAGAGCCATGTTTGTTGTGCCTTTTAAAGACACGCAGCACCTGCTCTCAGACTCACGCTGTGTGGGACACAATCTTCAGGGATCCCCCACGACAGGGGCTAAAAAGGCAGGAAGTGTCGAGGTCAGGAGGTGACAGGCCGAAGACCTGCCTCCTCCTGTAATTATCTAACTAGGCACAAGGGCGGCAATGAACTCTTGGAGGCAGGGCGAGCAGGAAATTCTGATTTAAAAAGTAAGTGTGTCAAAGGAGGTAAATACTCGACTCCAGAAAAAGGGAATCAGACTTTACAGCAGGCAAGGAGTTTTGAGGCAAAGCTGTGCCATCTAGGAGGGGCAAGGTGATGTCTGCTAAGTGTCAGTGAGACAAGAGGGTTAACCATAGTTAAACCTTTCCAAAAAATGTTAAGGAAAATATCTTGTGCGAGTCATATGTGATCTAGGTGTTGCACCATGAGAAGCCCACTTTAATAATAAATGTACCCTTTTGTACGTATAGGGGAAATGGAATAATCAAAATATACCAGAAATGATTTTGCATCATTATGCACATCTGCACACCAATTAAATCTCAATCACATTAAATGTGTGTCCCTGGCCAGATCCCTTTGGACTGCCAATAGCCCCGCCCCTAACCCCGCCCCCTAACCCCGCCCCAAGCCCCACCCCCTAGCTAACGTCTCAATTTGTTGACTACCTGCACATATTTTTTTCCATTTAAAGCACTGCTGACAAGTCACAGTATAACATGTGGGACAAGTAGTGGAAGCAGGGTAAAGGGAATCGGAAAAGATAGAAAACAGAGACAACGGACAATACTTCTCTACCTCGTCATCTTATCGCTCTGTTGGGCATGGATGTCTACAGGTCGGAATGGGTATCTAAGGGCAAACAGAAGACCTTTAATTATCTGCCATGAACGTTTTACATCTAGCATTAACAGTGAAATCATATACCTTAAAGATGTTTCTGTGTAACCAGCACTCTTGATATCAAGCTGACGTTCCTGAAACTAGAAATATAGCGAAATACGTGACTGCTATAATGCTCACTACCTACACAACTTATTGGCAAATAAGTACCTCCAGTTCATACATATGCCCTTTTTATACTGAGCGGCTCAGGTTCTGCCTGTGCCTTTCATGCAACTGGAAAATAATAATAAACATTCATTATCACTCTGTGATTGCTATTCTTAACAACACATATATCGTTTACTGCATAATACTTTTACCTCTAATATACATTATAATATTTTATGCTAAAATCTGTTCTAAAGTGCAATAGTTCCAAAGTCAATACCTAATATATTTATGTTAAAAAACAGTTCAAAGTTCTTTTTGTGTTTTTACTGAGCAGAATCTAGCAACATTATATTAGCAAGTACAAATAATACAGTACGGAAGACATAAGATGCACTATAAAAATAGAGTAAAGTATCACATCAGGCCTGCTTATCCACAATACATATAGAAAACCTGCACAAATAAAAAGTCTGCAACAAAAAATCCTAAAAGTTAGCATTAGGACAGTCGATAGGTTGGAAATCACAAAAATCAAATGAAGCATCAAATTCCCTACTTGTAAAATTAAAAAATCGTATCATTGATCCCAAATATATACAATGAAAGTAGGATAGCAGCAATGAGGGAAATCAAGCTCTAGTACCAAGTTAGTAAAAAAATGAGAGTGTCAGGAAGCAAAGCAAAGCATCCCTGCGCCCCCTAAATCTCAGAAAACAGGTAGGGCAATTACCGTAGCATAAAACAAGATACTAAAGTGCAACCGTGCCATGACTCCCTACCCATATATAAAAACTTGCAGTAGACATGTATTTTCAAGGACAGCACCTACACCATTTTAAAATTCCAGAATAAACACAGCCATACAGTTATCTCAGGTTCTACTGATAGAAGGTCAGGGCCCTCCTTTTCAATTAAATTAAAATACTGCCAGGAGGCATTGAATCTCTTTAAGCCCCCAACCTTTCTTGTATATGCTTCCTCGAACTTCTTTGTTCTAAGCAATTTATTCAACCATCTTGGTGTGTTGGAACTCTGTATGTTCTTCACTTTTGTAAAATCAAGGAGTGAGCAATAGAAAATGCAATTGATATAAACACCTGCCCCTGATTGCCAATGCTAGAGCACTGACTCTGATTGATAAGCCCGAAAAGTACCAAACAAGCATCTGGATCTATTTTATCTTAGGCCAGACTGAGAATGGAGAAGAGCTGTTCCCAAAACTGCCCCAGCATGTGGCAAGTATTAAAAAGTATGGAGCCAGGCCCCTTCCCCCGCTGCTGGCATCAAAAGCAGCGATCCTCGACTGGTGGATACATTCTTTGAAGGGCTGCAGAAATATAATAAGCCATTCATCGGGATAAAAAAAACATCCTCCTAAAATTTGCCACTCTTAATGACTTATAGCCTGTTACCGAAATAATCTGCCAGTCCTCCTCAGACAAGTGATATTGTGTAGGCCGTCAGATTTTTTCTAAAAGCTTGTCACATGCTGCTGTACTCCCTGATTACGTAATAACCTATACCAATTTCCAATTCCCTGGAGATTAGACCTTAAAAGAAAGCGTATAGCAGGATGTGTGTCTTGACTAGATTCCTGGCAATGATTCCTCAGAAAATGGATAATCTGCTGGAAACCCAAAAAACATTGTTTGCAGCGATCACCACATCGAGCATGAAGTTCTTGCCATGTAATGCATTTACCCCTTAGAAAAAGTGCCCCAGCTCCTTGAATCCATAAGAGTTCCAAAATCTGATCTGAGTATGTGATATTGTCAGCTCAGCAGAATGGCAGTCCTGTAATGTGCGATACATGTAACCTAGTGGAATGTGGTTAGATAGATATAGTGCTGTAATCGCACTCCAAGGTCCTGAAGCACCTTTTACAAGCTTCTTGACTATCTAGAATCTTACAGCCCTGTTATCACTTTTCTCACAGAAACATGGGCTGACAGGTTTGCTGTCCCAGACATCATTGCCGCCTTACCTGCAGGCTACCTAATTAACCGATTGGATAGAGAAGGTAAACGTGGCGGAGGGTTAGGTCTTATCTATAAGAACTTCCTAGAGATCTCCAGCCAGCCAGTTAAGTTTACAGATTGTGAAGCCCTCTCTTTTAGCTGCAAAGTAAACCATCATGCCAGGCTTTATGGACTCTTGGTCTACAGACCCCCAGCTCCAAGAACCAATTTCTTAGATGCCTTCAGTGACTTCCTTGAGAGGAGCATGCAATTTGGCAACATCACAGTACTAGGGGATTTCAACTTCCATTTAGATGAGCCCGAAAATACAGACTAAAACACTTATTGACAATCTCTTGG
The DNA here is from genome assembly GCA_963921515.1 of Calotriton arnoldi. Lineage (NCBI taxonomy): Eukaryota > Metazoa > Chordata > Amphibia > Caudata > Salamandridae > Calotriton > Calotriton arnoldi. Next base: position 552,031 of record CAWUFW010010922.1, read on the forward strand.
GTTTTGATCACAGACAACTGGTGAATTCTCCAACTCATCGTGCAGGACACACACTAGACGGTATTGTTACAGACCACCCTGAGCTACAGTTAGTTGACATCCTCCCGCTCAAGTGGTCTGACCACATGGCACTGCAGTTTAGCATCATCTTTAACCAAACGAAAAAGTAGTTTCGTACCAAACCACTCAGGCTAAACTGGCCAGGACCTGGAGTAAAGTCAACAGAACTGATAAGGAACCTTGAGACTACCGAACCCTTTTTACGGATACCCCCAACACAGCAGCTTCCTGTTATTTTAACTGGATTCAAGATGCAGCCAATAAACTGGCCCTGCTCAAGAAGGCCACCAATCACATATCTTGCCCATCAGCCCCTTGGAATTACTCCAAGCTTAGGAATCTAAAGAAAAGCTGTTGTCATCAAGAAAGGGCTTGGAGAATTCATTATGCCCCAGAAGAAAAATTTAAATATGAACTATTGATTCACCAATATAAGAGCCTGATAATCTCAGAGAAAAATGAGCTATTTCACCGAAAAAATCAAGTCCGCCACCAACTCATCTTAGGAACTTTTCCAAACATTTCAGAGCCTTTCAACCACCCCCCACCCCAGCCTCCACCACAATACCTCCCACCCAACAGCTTTGTGACAGTCGAGTGACTTTCTTTAGAAACAAAGTTGAGGTGGCCTACAATTACTTTACAAACACAAGGAGATGATGGACGGAGCGCTGAATCTGGGTTGAATCCTTAACAGCCCTCATCAGCCAGGCTAGCTTGAATCCAGTGGCACAATTACTTTAACCAAATCAATGGGACTGATCACTCAGTCCCAGTTGCCACTCCCTCAGATCCTAACTGCCCAGCTCTTTGAAAATGTCCTACAATTTCAACTGAACGCATGATGAATCTTATCAAAATAACTAAGTCCGGAGCTCCTTTGGACCCTTGCTCCACTAAAGTGTTGCATGATATAGCTGATTCCATTGCACCTTCACTGGCCTTGTTTATTATAAAATATCTGGATGGTCACTATGTCATGGATCGATTAATTGGAAATCCTGTTTTAGCGTATCAATCTCTCTTTTAGTTTGGGGCTTCAATTGTTTTTTAGCTTTATTCGATGTGTCCAACGCCAAGTCCTGGATATAATTAAAATCACCCCCTAAAATTATCGGCCCCACTGCTCCCATAGCAATAGTGTAGATCTGTGATCATGAATCTACCTCATCAGAAACTGCGGCGTAGTAGTTGACCAAATTTAGTGGGGTTCCATTAGCGAAAACTTTGAGCCATAGCCCCATTCCATGAGGATATCTAATTATGTTGCTTACCAGCCAGTCGAGCCCCCTGCCTATTAAAATCACAATCCCCCTTACTGCCAAGTCGGCCAAAGCAAAATAAACATTTGGGTACTGCTTCAGAATCGGAATGAAAAAATCAGGAAAGTTATTCTTGAGATGGGTCTCCTGTAAAAATAGCACTTCTGGGGAAAATCAAACCAACCATCTAATCAGCCCCCCGTATTTCCGCTTGTTTGACGTGCCGTTAAGATTAAATGAGCTAAATCTAACTTTAAGGCCAATTACATAGGTACCCCTTCCTAACTACTAGCACTCATGTCACAAATTATTAATGCCTCAAATCCTGTTCGGATTCTGCTCCTTTTCAATGTAAGTGCTTCCCACCACTCCTGCAACCAAACCCAAGAACCCCACATGACCCAAAAAAAAAACCTTAACCCAGCAAGGGGGGAATCGCCCAAAATACCTCTTGCAGCTCTTCTAACTAAGTGGGGTGCCATAGAACTGCATCATAGAGCACATGTGGCCCTGCCACCACACCCACCACTGCCATCAAACATAACGCTTTGGCATCATCATCATCCTTGACATCTGTAGGAAGGTGGAATCTGACTATATGGTTGCCCCAACTTTTTTCCTGGTGTTTTGCTGGTTTATGACTTAGTTGGACTGGGATCCTGCTATTCAGGGCCCCAGTCTATCTGCTTCCTCTATAAAATGGTTTCCATGTACCTTAGGTACATCTTTGATTAGAATTTGGAGTGCCCTTATAAGTCCCTAGTATATGGTATACTATGTACCCAGGGCATAGGTACCCCAGAGGCCTGCCAGGGGCTGAAGCATGTATTATGCCACCTCTGGAAGGCCAGCCAAAATGACACCACAGGTCTGCTACTGCAGCCTGGGTAGGGTGGTGCATGCACCCCTTACTGTGATATAGGCTACCTATATCACTACCATTGCACACACATATAAACCTATAAGTCACTCCTATGGCAGACCTTAACAATCCTGAAGGCATAGTGCTTGGCTTTTATGTGAGAGGGTGCCCCTGCATGAGCAGAGGCCCTCTGCAGCGTTCGGAGTCCCTCCTCTGATGCTGTTTGTGGTACAGCCTGACCATATCCTCTTAAGTGCATTATATCCTCGCGGTACAATGCTAACTTTGGACTGGCTGCACCAAAACATGTCGTGTTTGGTGTCAAACATCTTGGAATACTACCCCCCCGCCAATGCTGGTGGCGGGGGTAGCATTCCACCCTTCTAGAGGGAGAGACATGTACACACCGGGCTACCCGGTAACTTCTTTCCAGAGCCCTGGCATCACAAAATGGATGCCGCTGCCACAGACACAGGTATGGCCTCCTGCTGCTGACTGAAACTCCGGCAGGGGAGGCCTGGACAATAGGTTTCCTGTCGAAGGGAGGTGTAACCACCTCCCCAGACAGGATAGTGTGTATTGGGGCTGGGCGGGAGCACCCTCTGGTGCTTTGAAGTCCTGCACTGGGGGCACATTTGGTGTCCCTGTGCATATGCCAGTTCAAACCGGTTGCAGGGGCTACCTGCCCCTGCTCTGGCGCGAAACTGGACAAAGGGAATGGGTGTAACCACCCCTCTTCCCTGACCCTCCCATAGGTGGGTCCCCAGAGTATGTCCAACCCCCTAACTTTGTATAAGTATGGGACCCCAGTCCTGAGGACTTTAGATTACCCTGGACGAAACTCTGAAGCCGAATCCTGGACCTTCGACACTCTACTTTAAGACTAGAGGACAGAAGAATCTCCCTTGGGGTCAAGGAGTGACTCCCCTGCTTGGCAGGCACCTAAGAAGCAATTGTCCGGCACGCTGAAGCTCCCGCTGGACGTTGAAGTCTTTGCATCCCCAGAGGTAGATTTACAGACTTCCCCGAGGCTGCCCTGAGTCCCCAGCGAAGCTGAGGCCCGTAGCTGTCGTGGGTAATGTGGGACCATGACCCCTGGACGCCGAGAACTTTTGCAAGTGCATCCTCTTCCTGGTCTCCCACGAAATTGTGCTTTGGGCTCCGAGTAGCCCCCGCCTCCAGCACCGACTGCACCGAAGATCACTGGCCTCCACTCCACGAGTGTCCTGTGAGCCAGCTCCAAGTGTGTCCACTCAAGGCTCCTCCGCGGTCGCTAGTCCGTTGGCTAGTGGGCCCTCCCGAAGGCAACTCTTCTTCTGCTTGGGCTTTCCTGGTTGCTCCAGAGGTGCCCTGACTTACCCTCGCTGGGTGAGTCCCCCAGACCTTGCTGGTCTGCATCAACGTCCTTTCTTTATTTCTACGAGACTTGCCGTTGCCAAGGCTTGTTGGGTCCAATCCGGTCGCCGACACCGCTGCAATCGACAGACGTTGTGGGACAGCTCGAATCCAGCTCCTGGTTGTCGTCAACGCCTCCTGGACCTCGTGGCTGAAGAGTCAAGATGACCGTCAACCTACCTGAAGCACCCGACATCGGTGGGCATCTGCTCATCGCCTTCCTGGTCACTGGCTAGTGACCCAGACTCTGTCCCCTCTGCTTTCAGGTTCTTCAAATCTTCGATCCACCCTTGGATCCACCCGAACACTTTCGACTTGGTCGCCAGCAGCACTTTGCAGCAGATCGCCATTGAAAACGACGACGAAACCCGACCCCGAAAGACACCTATGCACCCGGCTCCCCTGGGTGAGGTAACTCGAGTACTCCGGTGCTCCCGTGGGTATAGACTCTAGAACAGCCTAGTTCTAAAGGGGTTTGCTCCAAGTCCTCCTCTAAGTGTCCTTTTTCTTTAAAACTCCAACCGCGACATTCCCCATAGAAGTCAACGGCGGCTCGCGGCTGTGTTCTCACACTGCACGTGTCCCCCGTGGGTCCCCTGTGTCACTACCGTGGGTGGTTCCTTGAGGGCCAAGCACTTCTACAGGCTCTAGGCCTTGTGTCTAGCTCAGTCATGGTTCTTATACCACTTTATTGGTATATGGTTTGGTACGCCCCTAGGGCTCAAACGTGTATTTGTGCTATTACTGTTGATATTCGACTTGTAACTTATGTATTTCGAACTCTAGCCTCATAAAGAGACTAGAGGGGTGTGTTTAAGACTAAATACATATATTTTAAATATATACCTGGTGTGGTCCTCTTTCATTTGGTCACTCAAGAGATTATAGACTGGTAAAACAAGCTGCTTTACATTCCTTCAAGACTTAGCCTGAAGGCTGCTCTCCATAGCTACAACTAGGATAGCTTTCAATAAAGGTTGTCTTTAACCTATCTCCAATAAGGGGTTGTTTGGACTGGTGCAAGGTGCCCACTATAATTAGTGGACAGCATATACCAGGCCAACTTCTCACATTGGTGTGCAGCGTGTGGGATTCCAGCTTGCTATTGTTTTACCAGATAATCTCAATTGAATTGATCAACTGAAAACCACTAAGGGTACCTTAGGTACATATAATTCAATCTTAGGATACAGTAAGTTCTACTGAACTTAGAGTTGTGTGTTAAGGGATAGCACACCCTTTCTACAACTCAAGAGAGTTTAGTAGGCCACACTAGAGTAGGTAGTGCATACACCACACCACACTAGTAATGTCTTCACTGCCAGGAACCAGTGAGCTCCTGCCATCCAGATATGACAACCTCACATTCCTTGGAATTAAGAGAGTTGTGCAAAGTTAGGAAGTTGAAGACAGGCAAAAGTGCCAACACCCAACGTCTCCTGGAGATGCTTCTGCTTGATGATCTTAGAAGACCCCTAGGGTCTGCAAGGGTAGGCAGAGAGGGTGGGGCAGAAGATGAGGGAGGGGCCAGGGATTAAAATGCCCAGGACCTGACCTCTGAAACTGGCCAGGGGATGACAATGATCCTGACCTGGAAAATGCAGCTACTCCTGAGGATGAGGAGGAGGCCCAGAATGACCTCCCTTTGTCCCCCCAGGAAGAGTTGTGAGTGTGCCCAGAAGGTCTAGATCTCCTTCTCAGGAGTCTAACCACTCTGACACCTCAGTAGGGACCTCTGTTTCTTCTCATAGGAGGGAATCCTCTCATGAGAGGAGAAAGAGACTGCTTCAGTATGAACAAGCCCAGCTTGAGCTCAGAAAACAGCAGTTGGCTATAGACAGGGAGTCCCTAGATCTCTATAGACAGAGAAAAAGATGGGACTAGAGTCCCATGGTGGCAGCAATTTCCCCAGAGATAGGGAAAGGTCTTATGACCATAGAAACCTGAGCAAGGTTGTCCCTCCCTACCAGAGTGGGGATGACATCCACAAATGGATAACTGCACTGGGGAGGGCCTGTAAAGTACAGAGGGTCCCTCAGGAGCAGTGGGCAGCAATCTTGTGGCTCTCCTTTGCAGACAAAAGTAGAGATAAGCTCCTCACTGTTAGAGAAGAGGATGCTGACAATTACAAAGTCTTGAAGAGTGCTCTGATTGATGGGTTTGGCCTAACAACTGAACAATACAGGTTAAAGTTCAGAGATACCCAAAAGGCACAGACTCAAGACTGGGTGGACTTTGTTGATTGTTCTGCTAAGGCTCTGGAAGGTTGGATACATGGCAGCAAAGTGCATGACTTTATAGGATTGTACAATTTGATTATGAGGGAGCAGATCCTTAATAATTGTCAAAACCAGCTTTTACACCAGTACCTGGTGGACTCTGATCTGACCTCTCCCCAAGAATTTGGAAAGAAGGCAGACAAATGGATCAGAACCAGGGTAAGGCCTAAGAATCAGGGTGGTGACCAGAAGAAAGATTCTACCAAGTCCCAAGAGAAAGGTGGGGATAAATCTAAGGATAAGTCCAATACAGGGCTCCAAAAGTCCTCTTCTAGGGGTGGGTCTCAAACTCCTTCCTCTCCTGAAAAGAAACCATATTGCCATGTCTGTAAAAAGCCTGGACACTGGAAAACTGATCCCAGTTGCCCCAGGATTGGCAATAAAGAAAATGTTCCTCCAACAAATACTACCACCCCTCCTGGTACTACCAGTAGTAATCCTCCAGTTGGGAGTAGTGCACCCAAAAAGTTAGGTGCTTTTACAAGGGGAACAGAGGTGGGCCCTAGTTTAGACAGACTCCTCTGACTCTGATGGTGGTATAGGATTTGCCACCTTTACCATGGGTCCCAATGCATTGGGCAGGTACAGACTGGAGCCAATGATTAATGGTCAGAAAGCTGTGGCATTCAGGGACACAGGGGCTAGTGTCACCAAAGTGGCAGGGAAACTAGTCCACCCTCACCAGCTTTTGCCTGAGTTTAAGTACCAGGTGACCAACATTGATGGTGTCAGAACAGATCACACCATGGACATAGTCAATCTCAGCTGGGAAGGGGTCACAGGCCCAAAAAGAGTGGCAGTGTCACCCAACTTGCCTGTAGATTGCTGGTTGGGAAATGATTTTGGAACTTTCAGCCTGGGCTGAAGTTGAACACCAAGCCCATCTGAGAATGCTGGGCGTCCCTGAAAGAGTTAGTGGGGCTGTGATGGCCACAGCCCAAGCCCAGGGAAATTTTGGAGAGATGGAGCCTGGAAGGATGGCCCACTCTCCCCCAAAAGAGAGCACAAGGGTTGAAGAAAAGTCTTCTTCCCCCCAGACAGTAGGAAAGGGTCAGCCTCCTCAGGGAACTGACCCTACCCCTAGTGAAGGAACTGCCCCAGAGGTAGTCAGGCCTGGCCTGGCCACACCCCTGATGGCAGAGGACCCTTCTAAGGTGGTACCCAGTCTGGAGCAGGTAACCTGCCCCTCTCTACCCTGCCTCAGTCAGCCCAGGGCTGCAGAGGTCAAGGAGGTCAGTGGACCCCACAGGGCCCCCTGTCCAGAGGAACCCCCCCATCAGCAGATTAGGGGCACCCAGCCTAGTAGCCCTAGCCAGGTGAAAATTCCTCAACACCCTGAGGGATCCCCCATACCTTTGCGTAGGGTCCTCCCCCAGAAGGACTCTGTTAGGCAAGGGCAAACCTGGGACCAAAAGGTTCCAAACCTGCCCTGTACCTCCAGTGTTCCATCCAAAGGGACCCAACCCCCAGCTGTAGGCAGCCAAAGGTTGACCCTTAGAGAAAAGTGCAACTCAGCCATGGAAAGACAGGCATACATGGTGACCAATGATCTGAGGAAGCTGAGACCAACCTTCCTAGGGCCTCACTTCTCTACTCAGACACCTCTCCAGCCTTGTACTTTACCAAAGCACACCACAGGTAGTGATTCCCCATGTTGGAGACCCTCTCATACCCTCAGGGTGAGGGATAGCTTAGTGGACCATAAGATAGGGGGTAACCATGCTAGTGCAGTACTTCCTTATATGGCCAGTTAGTCAATAAAGGCTCAACTGGCCAAGGTTAGCCTTATCTCCTTTCGTTTGGGGGGTTATGTAGGAAGGTTTAATCTGACTATATGGTTGCCCCCACTTTTTTCCTGGTGTTTTGCTGGTTTATGACTTAGTTGGACTGGGATCCTGCTATTCAGGGCCCCAGTCTATCTGCTTCCTCTATAAAATGGTTTCCATGTACCTTAGGTACATCTTTGATTGGAATCTGGAGTGCCTTATAAGTCCCTAGTATATGGTATACTATGTACCCAGGGCATAGGTACCCCAGAGGCCTGCCAGGGGCTGAAGCATGTATTATGCCACCCCTGGAAGGCCAGCCAAAATGACACCACAGGTCTGCTACTGCAGCCTGGGTAAGGTGGTGCATGCACCCCTTACTGTGATATAGGGTACCTATATCACTACCATTGCACACACATATAAACCTATAAGTCACTCCTATGGCAGGGCTTAACAATCCTGAAGGCAGAGTGCTTGGTTTTTATGTGAGAGGGTGCCCCTGCATGAGCAGAGCCCCTCTGCAGCGTTTGGAGTCCCTCCTCTGATGCTGTTTGTGGTACAGCCTGACCATATACTCTTAAGTGCATTATATCCTCGCGGTACAATGCTAACTTTGGGCTGGCTGCACCAAAAAATGTCGTGTTTGGTGTCAAATATCTTGGAATACTACCCCCCCCACCAATTCTGGTGGCAGGGGTAGCATTCAACCCTTCTAGAGGAAGAGACATGTACACACCGGGCTACCCGGTAACTTCTTTCCAGAGCCCTGGCATCACAAAATGGATGCCGCTGCCACAGACACGGGTCTGGCCTCCTGCTGCTGACTGAAACTCTGGCAGGGGAGGCCTGGACAATAGGTTTCCTGTCGAAGGGAGGTGAAACCACCTCCCAAGACAGGATAGTGTGTATTGGGGCTGGGCGGGAGCACCCTCTGGTGCTTTGAAGTCCTGCACTGGGGGCACATTTGGTGTCCCTGTGCATATGCCAGTTCAAACCGGTTGCAGGGGCTACCTGCCCCTGCTCTGGCACGAAACTGGACAAAGGGAATGGGTGTAACCACCCCTCTTCCCTGACCCTCCCATAGGTGGGTCCCCAGAGTATGTCCAACCCCCTAACTTTGTATAAGTATGGGACCCCAGTCCTGAGGACTTTAGATTACCCTGGACGAAACTCTGAAGCCGAATCCTGGACCTTCGACGCTCTACCTTAAGACTAGAGGACTGAAGAATCTCCCTTGGGGTCAAGGAGTGACTCCCCTGCTTGGCAGGCACCTAAGAAGCAATTGTCCGGTCTGCATCGCTGAAGCTCCCGCCAGACGCCGAAGTCTTTGCATCCCCAGAGGTGGATTTCCAGACTTCCCTGAGGCTGCCCTGAGTCTCCAGTGAAGCTGAGGCCCATAGCTGTCGTGGGTAACATGGGACTGTGACCCCGGGACACTGAGAACTTTTGCAAGTGCATCCTCTTCCTGGTCTCCCACGAAGTTGTGCTTTGGGCTCCGAGTAGCCCCCACCTCCAGCACCGACTGCCCTGAAGATCACTGGCCTCCACTCCACAAGTGTCCTGTGAGCCAGCTCCAAGTGCGTCCACTCGAGGCTCCTTTGCGGTTGCTAGTCCGTTGGCTAGTGGGCCCTCCCTAAGGTAGCTCTTCTTCTGCTTGGGCTTTCCTGGTTGCTCCAGAGGTGCCCTGACTTACCCTCGCTGGGTGAGTCCTCCAGACCTTGCTGGTCTGCATCAACGTCCTTTCTTTATTTCTACGAGACTTGCCGTTGCCAAGGCTTGTTGGATCCAATCCGGTCGCCGACACCGTTGCAATCGACAGACGTCGTGGGACAGCTGGAATCCAGCTCCTGGTCGTCATTGACGCCTCCTGGACCTCGTAGCGGAAGAGTCAAGATGACCGTCAACCTACCTGAAGCACCCGACATCGGTGGGCATCTGCTCATCGCCTTCCTGGTCACTGGCTAGTGACCCAGACTCTGTCCCCTCTGCTTTCAGGTTCTTCAAATCTTCGATCCACCCTTGGATCCACCCGAACACTTTCGACTTGGTCGCCAGCAGCACTTTGCAGCAGATCGCCATTGAAAACGACGACGAAACCCGACCCCGAAAGACACCTATGCACCCGGCTCCCCTGGGTGAGGTAACTCGAGTACTCCGGTGCTCCCGTGGGTATAGACTCTAGAACAGCCTAGTTCTAAAGGGGTTTGCTCCAAGTCCTCCTCTAAGTGTCCTTTTTCTTTAAAACTCCAACCGCGACATTCCCCATAGAAGTCAATGGCGGCTCACGGCTGTGTTCTCACACTGCACGCGTCCCCCGTGGGTCCCCTGTGTCACTACCTTGGGTGGTTCCTTGAGGGCCAAGCACTTCTACAGGCTCTAGACCTTGTGTCTAGCTCAGTCGTGGTTCTTATACCACTTTATTGGTATATGGTTTGGTACGCCCCTAGGGCTCAAACGTGTATTTGTGCTATTACTGTTGATATTCGACTTGTAACTTATGTACTTCGAACTCTAGCCTCATAAAGAGACTAGAGGGGTGTGTTTAAGACTAAATACATATATTTTGAATATATACCTGGTGTGGTCCTCTTTCATTTGGTCACTCAAGAGATTATAGACTGGTAAAACAAGCTGCTTTACATTCCTTCAAGACTTAGCCTGAAGGCTGCTCTCCATAGCTACCACTAGGTTAGCTTTCAATAAAGGTTGTCTTTAACCTATCTCCAATAAAGGGTTGTTTGGACTGGTGCAAGGTGCCCACTATAATTAGTGGACAGCATATACCAGGCCAACTTCTCACAACATCCTCAAGACCAAGGCGCACAGCATAATTCAAGATTAATTAGAGGTCTTCTGTGGAGGCTTCTGCACCTCCACCGGACTAGCTCCATGTGCAAGAGGGAATACTCTGAAGTTGCAGCCTTATGCGCCCCTAACCATCCAGCCACGCCTGCTCCACCAGTGAACAGTGTCTATCAACATTATCAACCTGGTGAAGATCATCACAATTATGTCATAAGCACATAAACACTCATGAGTAATTAGAGATCTTCTGCAGAAGCTCCTTAGCCTCTGTCAGACTAGTAAACAGATGAAACTGCCCCTTTACCAGCCCCTTCAATTTAGACTTTTGTGCAATGGTTGCCTGAGCACCCTGCGCCTTAAACAAATGCAACATTTTTACAAAGTTGTTTTGATGGCGAGCTGCTGAGGCCGACATGTCTGCAAATATACGACAATTGGGTATCTCAGGTGTTGAGAATTGTTTTTTCTCAATTGCCTTGGCCAGAATGTGTTCTTTTACTCAATAGTCCCAAAAATTAACCTAGATAGTACGTGAAAATTTCGAACTAGGAAAACATTGAGCTCTTGTTATAGTTAAATCACCCAAGTATTCTGGCAGCACATGAGTGTTAATAAATGCATCCACCCATTGGATATCCTGTTGGCCCTTGCTTCCCTCTGGGACCCTTACTGTAAGAGCTCTGTGAATGGTTTTCGAGCAACTCAATCTTGTACTCCAGCAAAGACGTTTAGTTTCGAAACTGGCTGACTTGTTCCTGCATAGTAATAACTTGATCCTCAAGTTACAATATTCTGGACTCGGACTCCTTCAATAACTCTGGGAGTTGAGCCATAGTTTGTTGAATTTTAGACAGTCTGTCATGTAAGGCTGCTATTTCAATCGCCTGTGAGGCCTTAAGCTCCCCGATCTTGTCCAGAATAATGTTAAGCATAGTTTTTACATCACATTCCGCAGTCACTACTCCCCCCCCCTCTGATCTCGCTGCTGATCCTTCTGCTGCTGCCCCTCTAGGGGCTGGAGGGCCACCACTGGCTCAGGCTACCACTGATCATTTGCTGCATTGAACAAATCTGAACCTGGGAAGGGTCCAACCGTGACATTGATACTGGGGGCCTATGTTACTAATATAGATTGAGTGCCTGTGGACTGAGGTAACTCCAACAATCTGGATGACACTGCTTTCCCCTTAGCAAACAAGGGGTATTCTTGTGCTTTTATGTAATTTGATTCTGCCTCAGCAGTAGTTACTGAAAGCATCCCAGTAGTCTCACTCTTATGAGCAAGAGATTCAATCCTTATAGAAGAATTCATTGAGTCAACTGAGGTTTCTGCAGCCTGCTCTGAAACTTCATTCGCTACCACATCTCACTTTGCTTCTGTATGATAACCAAATTATCCTCTGAGCTTCCTGAACTCGCTGCTATCCTTACCTCCTCCTTTCGCAGCTGGAAACTGCGATTTGCCTGTGCAGCAGTTAACTTTGCTTGCACAGCACATTTTTTAGCATTCTGGATCAAAGTTGAAGAAGAATCCACATTTCTGGCAGTTTTCGTTGGCTTAGGATGCTTTCTCATATTTTAAAAGCACTGCAACAGGCACCGGATATTAATGCTGACCCTCGACAAAAGACCGCAGCAGACACAGCATACGCTTTGGCGACCCTAGGGGCTCTTATAGGGAGGAACCTGCCCAGTGAACCTCGACCGGGTAGTGAGACAGCGCCTTGTTCGAGATGCATGCAGAGCACTAACCCCCGGTGAGAAAAATGGCGGTTCACCCAAAATGGCCTCTCTGTACACTGTGGGTCTTTCCATGGCTAGCGCAGCAAAGTGAGAATGCTCTATGACCCCAGAAAAGCTTCCTTCAAGCAGCTAAACATCTAACAGTCGCCGCTTGCATCAGTCACCAACTGGCTCCACCATGTCGCTGCTGCTGCTACTTTCGCTGAGCTCAAGGCATTCTCAGCATATGCATCCTCGTTGCTCCGGCATCCAGGACCTGAAAGTGGAAACAAAGTGGCGGGGGAAGGGAGGATTGACAAGTGCTCAGCAGCGGATCATGTGGGATCCGTCCGCCACCCCATCGTGTTGAAGCCAGTTCAAAGTTTGAAATGATTTCCTGAATACTTCTCATTAACAATAAACTCTTTCAGCAAGATCTGAAGAAATAAACAGTTCATCCAACATGAATCCATGAAGCAAGGGTCCTGACTGTAGCAACATTGTAACCTGATTGCAACGTAAAGATGCCAGGAAAGGCAACAAACATTCTACTTGACAATTGAAGATGGGTGTAGCCATCTCCAAATGTTGTGTGGGATTGTTGATTCCTTGGGGATGTCGTTTGTTGTCGGGTGGTGTTTCATAATGCAACCTCCAAGCACAAAGCATTTCACCAGACTATGGCAACACATGATGCACACTGCCAGCTTCTGCGCCCCAAAAATTTACTTACGGTAGACGAGTTTGAAGTATGGCGTCACCACACTCACTGCATAGCTAGCGGTAAGCCATGACCATGGATCTGCCTCCTGACATATGTCACCAGCATTAGTAGTCCCTGTGCATTAAGTTTGATTGTGAAAACAGTTTGACCAATAACTCTTTCTGAACTGTTCCCTATGACTAACATCTGGGTCCATAGTAGCCCTATTAACTGGACACAAGATTGTTTACTTTTGGAAAGTAGCCCCAGGCATCCTATAATCATCACCTTGAACTTGGGTAGACAACTGTTCATTTTAGGTGCTCGTTTATTGAATGGCTTTACTTTTTTGGGACTTATTTTTATTGTTGTTCCATGACTGGATCTTGAAATGAATTCTATTTCCAGCCTTGAATACAGGGAAACAGATAAACTGGGGCACGGGGTAGATATAGCAATGTCTACATGGAATACGGTATCATTCAGTCAGGCACTTTTGTCCTATTGGTTGAACACTGTAAATATATCCAATAATAAACAGGAGCTGAAGGCGTGAACTTCTGCCCACAGGAAAATAAAGACCGTAAGGCCTCGTGTTATTTCAGTTATGGTGCACTGTATAATAAACAGCTAAGCTGTGCAATTTGAAAATCACCTCTGCATGCATTTTAAGATAGTTTTTACACTTGATAGTTTCTTTGTGCTTGGTCTGGTATTTTAATTATCTCTCTCAATCATTTGCTATTACTGATTTTCCTATGTTAGTCAGTTTTTTTTGTGTTGTTTTAAATGTTCACTTTTTTAATAAAGGCGACGCATTATTAACTAATGTTTTGCACAGGTTCTCGCATGGTGTCTTCATACTTATCATTATCAATGCCTGCCTGTACTCATCTGCGCCATGACTGTGTCCAGCACCAGAATTCATGCTGGTTTGATCCCAGGTCAGTCTCCTGGACTTCACCGTTCATACACCAGGCCCCAATTACTTGAAATAAACCACATCGGTAACCATGGCCCACCACTCACTTTGATCGAGCACCTGCCACAGGTTCATGAAAATTACACGATTAGTGCCTAAATAAATGTCTGAAATCCCAGAGTTGGTTCTATACAATATGCTTTAAATCTTTTTTATCATTGGGTCTTCGATCCATGATTCTCCTCCCTGATATATATTTAACAGTTTTCAATGCCTACAAAATACTTAATTTTGAGCGCATCTGTAGAACGGTAAGTAGGGTTGCAGTCATCTTTAAGGAATCTTCTTCTGTTTCTCTTTGTCAGTGGCGTCCTCGCTAAGCAACTTTTGTGTAATCTCTCTTACTCCTCTGTGTATTACATCTATATGTCAGTATATTCTGTAAATGGGCCAGCCAACGATTTCAGTTAAACTCTTGTAGAATTACTTACTTTTCTTAGGACTCCATGCTTCCAATCTCCTTTCAAGGGATTTTAGAATATGGGCAGATGCCCCTGAGCATATTTAACTCCGGCACCACTGTTGGTCACATATTATGTGTGTCAGCCTCCACTCTGAGTATACGTAAAAGTTATTACACTTTAAAGTAGCCAAACGCCATTATATTTAAAAACGATTATAAAATAACATTTAATCCTCTATAAAATGGTGAGCTATTTTACCGATACATTTCCCATGGGCAAAATCAATATCCGAGGATGGCAATTGAGACATTTAATGTAGAGCAACGCTTTGATATTTTTACTTCGTGTGAAAAAAAAAAACGGACACAATAACATTTTGGCAATGATAACAAGCAAAAGCAGTCCAGCACAATTTATACTCGAACATTACCTTTGTAGAGCATGAGTGCATACATTTCACACTTGTTAAACATGGCAGCAAACCCAAGGATTGCCTGTCCTGGGTTAACCCCCATCATCCACCTTAATAAAAATCTCCTCATGACTGGATCGTGAAAAGACCCCTAACAACTCTTCAACCTAAAAAGAATCTGGAGTGGGCCACTAAATCTTTTGATACTAAGTATGCCATGTCTTCTTGACTACATTTTGCACTAAATAGCTTTTTAGATGAATTTTTCTAGTGGTTGTACTGATAGTTTACAAACCATTATTTCAACATAAAATAAGCCTTGTTAATTATAGTCCTTGAAAAATTAGATTCATAAGATCCTGATAACAGAGCTAAAGAGGAACGTTTTGGGGAAAATGAGTCTCTCACATTCTAGACAATTTTGGTGTACCAACATTCCGCTGAAAATTGCCAGGCATATCAACCTAACTCAAGACACAACGCAGGCAATATGGATAAGTGTGGAATACTGAAATCGTGTTTCATTGCGTGTCCTTTTACTCAATTGTAATTTATTTGGCTAACTAGCCCAGTTATCTCAGGTCCATAAAGGACTGTAGAAACACTTTTGCAGAGGACAGCGCATTTAGAGAAGGCCAGGCAAAAAAGTCCTTCCTTTGCATTCATGATTTCAATATGAGGATTCCATGATAATAGTTTGGTGAACAACATAACCGGAGAGATGTATTTAGCTCCTATTTCAATTTGACTGCACCAAGGTACCTTGCGTACTTCAAGTGCCTTTTTCCAAATAATACAACTTTGGCTTTAGATAAATGAACTACAAGAAACCAGCAATACAGCAGTTTTGAAGTGCAGTACAGTTCCTTTCAAGATTTAAATGCTTCATGTCTAAATTGACCAGATGATCTTCAAATAGAAGATAATGAACATGAAAGGTATTTAAAGAGTGTTTTGAAGAAAATAAATTGCTGCTACTTATTGCGGTGAAATATCAGGGATAAATAGATTAAAAAGTAAAGGTGAAGGCAAACAACCTTGCTTATTGCCTTCATTCCTGCTATTAAGTTCACTACCTTAGCATCTATTCGATGATAATTCTAGAAACACCAGTATCTTGATGTAAAGAATTTGAATAGTACAATGGAGAACCAAAGGAACCTTTAAAGTGATTTTGTTCCATCACATGATAAGGCCTATAGAACCGAAAGCTGCTGTATACTTGGCAAAGAAACAAAAAAAATAGAACCAGCTTTACTTAAGGCATGCTTAAACAGTTCCCATAGGCTATAGCATTAATATATTCTGGATGCCTTGGCTTGAAAGATCACTTGTGTCACTAAAATCAATTTTTTGCCCTCTGCCCAAGACCTTAATCAATTTAATTTTTTCTATGCAACTATTCTTGAATCCAAGCCCATCCAGGGCAAAAGTACAAAAGGAAATGTTTTAAAACTTAGAATCATGAAAAACCCAACGAGGGCACTAACCAAATGGCTATAATGAGCCTGAAAGAAAGATAATTTGTGAAAACATAATGAAATGAATTATTAAGTTACAAACTGATAATGTCATGATTAGTAAACGTGAACTAATAATGCTTTTTTGTCGCATGCATATTAGATGCATTATACCATAGATGAATTGTAATGTTTTAAAATACCGCTGACGTCTGATCGAGACCACTGAGCCCGTTTTCAATGTTATCATGAAAAAACTGAGAATGTCATAATTAGTAAACGTGAACTAATAATGCTTTTTTTGTCGCATGCTTATTAGATGCATTGTAACATAGATGAATTGAAATGTTAAAAGATGGCGCTGATGTCTGATCAATAGCATTGAGTCCGTTTTCAATGTTATCATGAGTAAATGCAATCACATAAAAGAAATGCATAGAATGGTGGCCGCTAACATCGAGAAAGGCGTGCAGCCGAAACGCGTTTGTTGTTAAGTGCACGAGTTTTCCAATAAATTGGATTACTGTTCCCCGTGAGCGTTGGTCATATTTTTGTGGAGCGTAACATTACATGCATGTGCCCGAGCACGACCAAGCACCCGCTCGTGAGTGGTGTAGCGAGCAGTTCACTGGAGCATATATATATATATATATATATATATATCAAAACAACACTTTCCACTAATGTCCGCTGAACACTTTTCATGCAAGTGGCTGCACGTAAACACATCAACACCAACACGCTCAAGGAGTAAGGAGCACTCACGGATCTCAGTATTGCCAATTTGATTTATTTTCCCAAACAGACGCATTTCAGCACCCTTGCCTTTCTCAATGCTTGGTAATGTGAAGAGTGGTACACGTCTTTCATATCAATCTTTATACGCTCCCACTGAAGGTAGATAGTCATCAGGGACAAAGGACTGCTATTCACCAGTCCAATCAATTGCCAGCATACCACTGTAGTTCTGCAATTTTAAAAGATAATTTCAAACACGGTGCAATGCTGGCATAGTATAACTCCAGTAGTCTTTCTCCTCACAGTGAATAGCACAATGCACAAAATTAATTGCTGGCACATTAAATTACTTTCAGTACTGGAGTTATACTATGCCCACAATGCACCTTGTTTGAAACTATCTTTTAAAATTGCAGAACTACAGCGGTATGATGGCTATTGATTGGACTGGTGAAGAGCTCACTCACTTATAGTCAGTCACCACACAGTCATCCATACAGTCACTCAAACACCCACTTATTCAACAATACACCTTGGTATATATATATATATTCACTGAAAAAACCATAGGTTTTAGGGACAATTATAGTTAGTTGGACATTGCACTCGTACAAAACCCGTGAAATTCCCCCATTATAGTTAGTTCAGGTAACTATAACTCGCTCCCCCGCAATGCACTGCTGATGACGTCACATATTACATCACTCATGACATGGTCAGTGACATTACTGATGACATCACTGATGACATCTCAAATGACATCACTGATGACATCATCCAGTGACTGTGTGTTTCTGTAAAGTTTAAATATGTTTAATATATATAGGGAAAGGCGTATTGAAGAATGAGTGGGTGTATAAGTGTCTGAATGGATGATTTAATAGGTGCGTGACTAACTCTATAAGTGAGTGATTAAACGTATCTTACTGAATGCATGGGTTAGTGTCTAACTGGGTGAATGTCTGTATCCGTCTGTCTGTTGCTGTGTAAGTGGCTGCATGGGTTTGTGAATAGCTACATGAGTGTCTATATGAGTTATTGATTGGTTGTCTGAGTATCTGTATGGGTGCCTGAGTGTTTGTGTGGGTGGGGTGTGTGCGACTCTGTGCATAGATGTGTGAGTGGGTGATTCACTGGGTGGATGGTTTCAAGAGTGCATCTGTGATAGACTGTATGGGTGGGTAAGTATGTGTAAGAGTGTGTTAGTGAGTGAATGTATGTCCCAGTGGTACATGTGTGAGTAACTACATATGTGAAAGGCAGTATATATGTGTGTTGGAGTATAAAAATAGCTATAAGCGAGAGTATGTGATTGTGAGAGTGACTGTATGGATGTGTGTGCTTGTATCAGAGATTGTATAAGAGTGTAAGAATGTGCTAGTATTTGTATGAGTAAGTGAGCTGGTGTGTGTATAACTGTATAGGTGAGTAAATGGGTGTGTGCTTAATATTTTGCATGACTGACTAGGTGTGTGAGTACCTCTATGGATCAGTAGCGGTGTGTGAGTGTTTATATAGGTGTATGAGTGCATATAAAAGTCCTGTACTGAGTGACTATAAGTATGAGTGACTGTACGGGTGAGTGAGTAGATGTGTGTGTGTAGACCTAAGAATCAGTGAGTGTGTATATAGTAATTGGTGTTGGAGTGTCTATGGTTTTGACAATGGCAGTCTGTAATTTACAGTGGGTGTATCAAAAGTTATATTAGGGTGTGAGAAGATGCATCAAATTATCACATGGATGATGTCATCAGTGATGTCATCAGTGATGTCATTTGAGATGTCATCAGTGATGTCATCAGTGATGTCACTGACCATGTCATGAGTGATGTAATATGTGACGTCATCAGCAGTGCATTGTGGGGCGCGAGTTATAGTTACCTGAACTAACTATAACGGGGGAATTTCACGGGTTTTGTACGAGTGCAATGTCCAACTAACTATATCTGTCCCTAAAACCTATGGTTTTTTCAGTGAATTTGTAAGGTTTTTTAAATGCTAATTTCTAACTATAACGTGCCTGAAACCTATGGTTTTTTCAGTGAATTTCAAAGGTTTTTTAAATGCTAATTCCTAACTATAATATGTCTGAAACCTATGGTTTTTTTCAGTGAATTTCAAAGGTTTTGTAAATGACAATTTTTAAATGTATTAATTGTTATATTTATTTTTTTGATACTGATTTACTACATTTTTTTAAACTATTTATTTTTAGATATTTTATTTTTTAAAATACATTGTAATTACATTATACATTACATTACAAAATATACTTTCTCAGAATGAATTACTTTAGTTTAAATACTTTGCAAATAGGCAATAGACTTTTAAGTACAGTAGTTACAGTTGTTGCAATGGGCAACACAATTTCAAACACAATGCAACATTGAGCTCAATGTGAATTTCAAGTTAAATGCAATTAGTTACTTTATGGATTACTTTTCTAACCACAGGACTGGATCCTAGATTCAGTCCTGGGACATCTCCTGTAAACAGTTGAGTAAAAGCGTTTTGGTTACAGTAGTGATTTTTAAGGAATATTATTGTATTTTAAAAGTTGACACTTAGAAACTTTTTCACATAGAATCACCAATGTTATCCTATGGGAGGAAATTCACTTAGCAGGTAAGTAGTGTTATCGTTACTTTTTCTTACTCAGTGGTGGATCCTGGATCCAGCACTGGTGCATCTCCTGTAAACAGTTGAAAGAATGCGTTTAAGTCATACAGGCGATTTTTAAGAATATTTGTAATTTGTGAAAATCGACACTTTGAAACTTTTCTGCTGAAAACCAGACAATGGATTCCTATGGAAGGAAATACAAGTTACTGGTAAATACGGTTAGAATTACTTTTCAGGGTCAGTGCTGGGCTAAAAGATGCAGCACTGGGTTCTCTCCTGATAACAGGTGAGTAAATCGGAATTCGTAGTTCGGCTGATTTTAGAGGAATATTATAAAGTTCCAAAACTCCACACTTAGAAGAATTTCCAAGTGAAACCAGTCAATGTTAGCCTATGGAAGGAAATTCAAGTTACTGGTAAGTACGGTTAAAATTACTTTTCAGGATCAGTACTGGGCTCAAAGATGTAGCACTGAGGTCTCTCCTGATAACAGGTGAGTAAATCGGAATTCGTAATTCGGCTGATTTTAGAGAAATATTTGTATGTTACAAAAATCGACACTTAGAAACTTTTTCAGCAAAAAGCAAGCAATGATATCCTATGGAAGGAAATTCAAGTTACTGGTAAGTACGGTTAAAATTACTTTTCAGGATCAGTACTGGGCTCAAAGATGCAGCACTGTGGTCTCTCCTGATAACAGGTGAGTAAATCGGAATTCGTAGTTCGACTGATTTTAGAGGAATATTATAAAGTTCCAAAACTCCACACTTAGAAGAATTTCCAAGTGAAACCAGTCAATGTTAGCCTAAGGAAGGAAATTCAAGTTACTGGTAAGTACGGTTAGAATTACTTTTCAAGGTCAGTGCTGGGCTAAAAGATGCAGCACTGGGTTCTCTCCTGATAACAGGTGAGTAAATCGGAATTCGTAGTTCGGCTGATTTTAGAGGAATATTATAAAGTTCCAAAACTCCACACTTAGAAGAATTTCCAAGTGAAACCAGTCAATGTTAGCCAAGGAAGGAAATTCAAGTTACTGGTAAGTACGGATAAAATTACTTTTCAGGATCAGTACTCGGCTCAAAGATGCAGCACTGAGGTCTCTCCTGATAACAGGTGAGTAAATTGGAATTCGTAGTTCGGCTGATTTTAGAGGAATATTTGTATGTTACAAAAATCGACACAGAAACTTTTTCAGCAAAAAGAAGGCAATGATATCCTATGGAAGGAAATTCAAGTTACTGGTAAGTACGGTTAAAATTACTTTTCAGGATCAGTACTGGGCTCAAAGATGTAGCACTGAGGTCTCTCCTGATAACAGGTGAGTAAATCGGAATTCGTAGTTCGGCTGATTTTAGAGGAATATTATAAAGTTCCAAAACTCCACACTTAGAAGAATTTCCAAGTGAAACCAGTCAATGTTAGACTATGGAAGGAAATTCAAGTTACTGGTAAGTACGGTTAGAATTACTTTTCAGGATCAGTACTGGGCTCAAAGATGCAGCACTGAGGTCTCTCCTGATAACAGGTGAGTAAATCGGAATTCGTAGTTCGGCTGATTTTAGAGGAATATTTGTATGTTACAAAAATCGACTCTTAGAAACTTTTTCAGCAAAAAGCAGGCAATGATATCCTATGGAAGGAAATTCAAGTTACTGGTAAGTACGGTTAAAATTACTTTTCAGGATCAGTACTGGGCTCAAAGATGCAGCACTGAGGTCTCTCCTGATAACAGGTGAGTAAATCAGAATTCGTAGTTCGGCTGATTTTAGAGAAATATTTGCACAATGGTGAAGGAAGGCGGTGGGGCCTGAGGTGACATGTCTGCAAACACGCCCTGTGGCGCGTTTTAAGTTGGAGAATTAATTCCTCCTCAATCTCGAGGGTCCCTAGGGGACAACTAGCCCACCAGATACCTCCAGTATGCGCCAGAGAGTTGCGTTGCAGAGAGGTGTTCAGAGGCCACGCCCCTTTTTACAACACTCTGCAATGCAGCTCCGTGGCGCTTACTGGAGGTACCTGGTGGGCTAGTTGGCCCCCAGGGACCCTCAGGATTGAAGGGGATTTAATTCCCCATCTTAAAACACGCCACGGGGCACACATGTCACCTGAAGCCCCGCCCCTCCCTTCACCACTGTGCAAACGCGCCCTGTGGCGCGTTTTAAGTTGGGGGATTAAGTCCCCTTGAATCCTGAGGGCCCCTGGAGTCCAACTAGCCCACCATGTACCTCCAAAAAGCGCCACAGAGCTGCGTTGCAGAGAGGTGTAAAAAGGGGCATGGCCTCTGTACACCTCTCTGGAACGCAGCCCCCTGGCGCATACTGGAGATTCCTGGTGGGCTAGTTGGCCCCCAGGGACCCCCAGTATTCAAGGGGAATTACTTCCCCTTCTTAAAACGCACCAGGGGGCGCGTTTGCAGACTGCTGCAGGGAGGGGGCTGGGCCTCCGGCACGATGCCGGTCTTTTTTTTTTTTCTTTATTATTTTTTTGTATGGTAGGGGGGCTGCGTGGCCCCCCTTCCCTCGGACACTTCTGGCCCCGGGGACCCCATCCCCCGGGGCCTGAGGATTTTCTTTTTTTTTTAAATAAAAAAAACGGGAAGGGGGTTGCGTGGCCCCCCTTCCCTGGGCCTCTATTGGCCCCGGGGACCCCATCCCCCGGGGCATGCCCTCTTTCTTTTTTTATTAAAATCTTTGGAGGAGGGCTGCGTGGCCCCCCTCCTCAGGCCATTTAAGGCCCCGGGGACCCCATCCCCCGGGGCCGGCCTTGCCCTTTTTTTTTTTATTCTTTTTTTTTTTTTGGGGAGGGGGGCTGCGTGGCCCCCCTCCCGGGCCACTAATCCCCCCACGGTCCCGCCGGCTCCCCGCGTCCTTCGGGAGCCGGCATTGCTTTTCCACATGGGGAGCTGCTAACATGCAGCTCCCCATGTGGAAAAGCAATGTGCTTGGTTTTGGAAGAGAGAGCAGGTTTCCTGCTCTCTCTTCCAAAATCCAAGCAGTTTGCTATGACAGGACGGGAGCCGCGAGGCTCCCATCCTGTCATAGCAAACTACAGTGTCCCGGGGGTAGGCACCCTGGGACACTGCAGGAGCCGGCCCTGGGGGGTGGTGGTCCCCAGGGCCATCAAGGGCTCCAGGAGGGGGACCGCGTGGCCCCCCTCCCTCCATTGGCAAAGCCCCGGGGAGGTGGTGGTCCCCGGGGCTCGGGGGTCCGTAACGGACCCACATATTGAAATATTTAGTGCCCCGGGAAGGTGGCAGTCCCTAGGGCATGTGGGGGGGCTCGAGCCCCCCCACACAGGTCATTTTATTTTTTTTAAAAAGAAGCCCCGGGGGGTGGCGGTCCCCGGGGCTGCGGGAGGGCCGAGAGCCCTCCCGCACCATTATTTTTTTAAAGCCCCGGGGGGTGGCGGTCCCCGGGGCTTGGGGGGCCTTAGAGGCCCCCACATAAAATATAAACCCACCCCCCGCATGCCCCCGGGGGCAAAATTGCATCGGAGCGCGGGAGACCGCGCTTCGATTTTTTTTTTTTTCGGCGGGATCCGCGCACCCTAAGTGCATCCCGTCGATTTAAAAAAAGAAAAATGCTTTTTCTCCCCAGGGGTCCTTGTGGGACCCCTGAGCAGACCTAGGGGTCAGGGTGTTTCTACCCTGCCCCCTTTGTGCGTTTTGCGCACTTGTTTCTTTTTTTTTCTCGGTGGGATCCGCGCACCCTAAGCGCATCCCGCCGATTTTGAGGGAAAAAAAATGCTTTTTTCTGCCCAGGTGGTCCTTGTGGGACCCCCTGAGCAGACCAAGGGGGTCAGGGTGTTTCTACCCTGCCCCCTTTGTGCGTTTTGCACACTTGTTTCTGTGCCTGGGTTCTACCGAGGCATAAAATGGCTGCCAACACTTCCTGGTTTGGAGTGTTGACAGCCACTTGACAGCCAATTAGCATGCAGCTCGTGATCGGGAGGGTACGCGGACCCTACTCGGCCATAGATATATATGTGACTTTACTTTTGATTTTCTCAGGAACTACTGAACGGATTTACACCATTTAAGCAAAAGGCACGACACTGAACCAAGGGCTACCTATTTGCCAAATTTGGTGTAATTCCGTTCAGCAGTTCGGGCTGTAGCTGCGACTAAAGGTTCCTATGGAAAAATGAATGGGGAAAACGCGTTTTGGGACCCCCTTTTTCTCGGCCCCCGCTTGACGAATCACCCCGAGACTTTCAGGATAGGAGCGGACCGGAGCACCCCAACAAGTTGGAAACTTTCTCGAAGATTCGTCAACCGGCGCCAACGTTATTTCAAATTGAATGTTGCGGATTTCCTATGGAAAATAGGTCCTAACTATAACTATCTACTGGCGACCGCCAGTAGATAATATATATGTTTAACACTCATAAACTTTTTAAAAACACTCACTGTCACTGAATGATGTCATCACTGATGTCATCAGTGATGTCATTTGAGATTTTATCACTGATGTCATGAGTGATGTCACTGACCATGTCATGAGTGATGTAATATGTGAGGTCATAAGCAGTGCATTGCGGGGGCACGAGTTATAGTTAACTCAGGTAACCATAACGGCTGAAATTTCTCTGGTTTTGTATGAGTGAAATCTGACCCTAACATAACGTCCCTGTAACCTTTGTTTCTTTTTGTGAATTTCTAAGGTTTTTTAAGTCTATTTGCTAACTATAACGTCCTTGTAACCTTTGTTTTTTTCAGTGAATTTCTAAGGTCTTTTAAATGCTAATTCCTAACTATAACGACTCTGAAACCTTTGTTTTTTTTAGTGAATTTCTAAGGTTTTTTAACTAGCAGTCACGTTTGCAGAGTGGTGGAGAAAGGGGGCTGGGCCTAATGAAACCTAAAAACATTACAAAATTTATAAATTGCCAAACAGAGTTCATAGTATACTGTCTCATTTGTCCATGCCAACTCAAGTATGTAGGAAGTACTATCCATCCGGTGAAACATAGGATTTTAGGACATATGAGGGCGATCAGTGAATTTAAAAGGTTTTTTAAATGCTAATTTCTAACTATAACGTGCCTGAAACCTATGGTTTTTTAAGTGAGTTTCAAAGGTTTTTTAAATGCTAGTTTCTAACTATGCCTACAGAGGTAGGACATGTGAAGAAAGAAGAAAAAACGCACAGAAAGAAGCAAAAGAAATGCAGAAAGAAGCAACAGAAGTCCACAAAGACGAACAAAAGTGCAGGAAGAAGCAAGACATGTGCAGAAAGAACCAACAGAGGAGCAGAAAGAGGCCTTGTTGCAAAATCATCCTGTGCCCACAACTTTTTCAGACGGGTACTGGTGGTAACTGACTCGGACTAACCAGGCCTAGAGTCAGTGCTATGCTAAAAGACACTTAGAATACAATGAAAACACCTACATACACTAGGGAACACTATGCGTTGGGGTACCCCTGTCATTAGCATGACCTCCTCTGTAAGGCCCTAGCACATAATAGGGCAGGGGGATTAAAACTTCCTCTTAAAACGCGCCCCGGGGCGCGTTTGCACAGTGGTGAAGGGAGGGGGGGGGCCTGAGGTGACTTGTGTGCAAACAAGCCCTGTGGCCGTTTTAAGTTGGGAGATTAAGTCCCCTTGAATCCTGAGGGTCCCTGGGGTCCAACTAGCCCACTAGGTACCTCCAGTAAGCGCCACACAGCTGCGTTGCACAGAGGTGTAAAAGGAGCGTGGCCTGGACCACCTCTCTGCAACGCAGCCCTGTGGCGCGCACTGGAGGTACCTGGTGGGCTAGTTGGCCCCCAGGGTCCCTCAGGATTCAAGGGGAATTAATTCCCTAACTTAAAACGCGCCACAGGGCGTGTTTGCACACATGTCACCTGAGGCCCCGCCCTCCCTTCACCACTGTGCAAACGCGCCCTGTGGCGCGTTTTAAGTTGGGGTATTAGGTCACCTTGAATCCTGAGGATCCCTGGGGCCCAACTAGCCCACCAGGTACTTCCAGTAAGCGCCACAGGCCTGCGTTGCAGAGAGGTGGTCCGAGGCCACGCCCCTTTTTACACCTCTCTGCAACGCTGCTCTGTTGCGCTTACTGGAGGTACCTGGTGGGCTAGTTGGACCCCAGGGACCCTCAGGATTCAAGGGGACTTAATCCCCCAACTTAAAACACGCCACAGGGCGTGTTTGCACACATGTCACCTCAGGCCCCGCCCCCTCCCTTCAACACTGTGCAAACGCGCCCCTGTCTTGAACAATTCGGGGTGATTCGTCAAGCGGGGGCCGAGAAAAAAGGGGGGTCCCAAAATGCATTTTCCACATGTTAATTTCCATAGGAAACTTTAGACAACGCTACAGCCCGAACTGCTGAAAGGAATTACACCAAATATGGCAAAAAGGTAGCTCTTGGTTCAGAAAGCGCCCTTTTTTTAAAATGGTGTAAATACGTTCAGTAGTTTTTTAAATATTGAAGGAAAAATAAATTTATATATCTGGGCGGAGCCTAACCACACATCTCATCGTGAGATCTGATTGGCTGTCAGCACTTCATCCAAGAAGTGTTGGCAGCCATCTTGGGACCAATATACATGATAGCACCCCATTAAAATGCATTGTAGTGAATGGAAGGTTTTGAGGGTCACCAAAAGGAGAACGTATAAAGGGTGATAAGACTTTAGTTACATTATAAATCATTTGTTGATGGTACCATACTAATTTTAGGAATTGTGGTGTGTTCTAAGGTGATTTTACCCTGTGAAAAGGCCTTCTGCTGGGATATCATGAATCATGCTTGAGAGAAAACTATTTTCTCATACTTTTCCCATAGAGGTTTGGAAGGTGATCTAGAAGCTAAAATGAGAGCATATTTTCTGTAAATTCACATTATCTTTCTCAGTCATGTGAGAATAAAGTCTGACATTCTCAGTAAAACATGTACATCCAACAAGGGCAGAGACTGTCAGTTGATTCCTTTGTTTTCTACTGCAGCTTCCCAGAGTGTTCTAAAGCACAACTAGAGCGCTAACAGTCTTACTTATGACAAAAGTATGGCACACTTGAAGCCATCTTGATTGGAATAAAGTGGTAACACTTAAAACATTTAATTTAAAAAAGAACAAAATGAGGGGGTTCATTTTGCCATAGAAATTATGATTAGTGCTGCAGAAAGAAAAATTATGGAACATTTTGAGTGACTTCTCAAATCCTCTTCTATTTCATAAAAAAATTCTGACATGCAGACTGAAACATGCACTTTCAATACCAGCAGCAGACTTCCCTGGTGAGCAGTAGCTTTACTACAGTGATCTAATGAGCAACTAGAGTGCTAACATTCTGAATTTATGGCAAATGTGTGACACATCTGAATGCCTTCTTGATGGAATCAAAGTAAAAAACTGAAAGTATTTCCTACTGAGGAGACTGTAGTAAATGAGGAAATTAGGAAACTTCATAACAAATAAGTCTCCCAAGATGGCCACCAGAGACAAAAGAGCCCTAACAGTCTTACTTATAACAAAAGTATGGCATACCTGAAGCCACCTTGATTGGAATAAAGTGGTAACACTTAAAACATTTAATTTAAAAAGGAACAAAATGAGGGGGTTCATTTTGCCATAGAAATTATGATTAGTGCTGAAGAAAGAAAAATTAGGGCACATTTTGAGTGACTTCTCAAATCCTCTTCTATTTCATTAATAAATTCTGACATGCAGACTGAAACATGCACTTTCAATACCAGCAGCAGACTTCCCTAGTGAGCAGTAGCTTTACTACAGTGATCTAATGAGCAACTAGAGTGCTAACATTCAGAATTTATGGCGAATGTGTGACACATCTGAATGCCTTCTTGATGGAATCAAAGTAAAAATCTGAAAGCATTTCCTACTGAGGACACTGCAGTAAATGAGGAAATTAGGAAACTTCATAACAAATAAATCTCCCAAGATGGCCACCAGAGACAAAAGAGCCCAAATGTAGCACAAATATCACCCAGATGTAGCCCACGTATAGCCCGATGACAGAAGTGTGCAAAACACTTTTTATTTTTTGTTTTTTTGCAGTTTTATATAGTGCAGACTGGTCAGGTATTGGAGTGCTTTACATGAGCATTGGTTACATCACACAAGGACAAATTCATGTTGGTTGTAGACATGTGGAGATTAAGTGATTTGACCAGAATCACAGAATGTCGAGCTGAAGCAGAAACTCCAACCTGGTTCCCCAGTTGCAAAGTCTGCAGCTCTGGAAGTAATACCACATACTCTCCCCTAAGTGCAACATTTAATCAAGTGGTCAACTGGATAAAAAAACATAAAGATAACAAATAATTTAAAAGGGCTTTGTCGCTATTTGAAAACTCAGAAAATATGTCCTCATTTTAGTTTTTTAGAGCACTAACCATAATTTTGATGCAAATAAGACCCTCTCATTTCTGTAATTTCTAAAGGAAATGCTCTATGTATTACAGTTTTGATTACATCAAGATGACGTCAGGGGTGCCACACTTTTGTAATAAATATAGAATGTTAGCAATCTAGTTGTTCATTAGGATACTGTGTAGAGGCAGAGGCCAGGGGCACGGACTCAGAAAATTGAAGGCAGGTAGGAGGGTGCAGAGGCAGCAATTTGACCATACTGGGCAGGCAGGAAGGGCAGTGGCAGAACAACAGACTATGGAGGGCAGTGGAAAGGGGCAGGGGCAACAAACCAACAATGCAGGACAGGCAAGAGAGGCTGTGGCAATATAATAGACCATTGTGGGCAGAAGGAAGCGGCAGTGGTAGTACAACCATACATGCCAACAGACCCGATTCAGCCAGGAAACGCCCAATGTTTTTAAGCCCAAATGGGCTTTATTTGATCTGTCTCCTGACTACAATCTCCTCTTTTTCAATGTAAGTCAATGGGGAAAATCAATACCCCAGTTTTTTTTCAAAATCTCCCTCTTACCAAGTTCAAAATGTTAGCAAGTATGGTACATTGGATCATGGAAGGCAGGAGGAATTGGGGTAGGGACATGGACTCGGATAACAGAGGACAGGAGGGACATGGACAGGTGCACCAAACTGACCTCACAGGGCAGGCATCAGGGTTTGCAGCAGCACAATACACCACACAGGGCATGAGGGGCGGGAGTGCAGCACAACAATCCATGGAAAGCAATAGGGAGGGGACAGGACCATGCACATGGACAACAGAGAACAGAGGGGAAAGAGGCAATGGCAGCTAGCTGACCATAATGGACAGACAGGAGAGAAAGCTGCAGCATAACGGACCATAAAGGGCAGGAGGTAGGGATCAGGGGCATTACAATTGAAAAGACAAGCCAGGAGGGAGGGAATAGGGGTCTGCACATGGAAAACAGAGGGCAGGGGGCAAGGGGGCAGGGCAGCAGCAGCAAGCTGACAATGGAGGTCAGGCAGGATGGGCACTAGAAGCAAGACACACCATGGAGAGCAACAGTGAGACTATAATGGCATACACATAGACCATGGAGGGAAGGTGGGAGGGGGTCAGGGGCAGCTAGCTGACCACACAGGGAAGGTGGGAGGGGCCGTGGCAGCACAGAAGACCATGCATTGGAAGCGGGAGGGTTAGTGGCAGCACAATGGCCATGATGGGCGAGAAGGAGGGGGCAGGTGCATGCAGAAAGGATCATGGAGGATAGAAGGGAGGGGCACAGAGAAGAGAGTTCAGGGGAAGGGGCCTCACAACAGACCACGCGGGGCAGGCAGGAGGAGCAGTTGCAGCACAACAGACCAGGGAGGGCAGAAGGGTGTGGCAGTAAAATGGACCATGGAGGACAGGAGGAAGGGGATAGGGGCATGGAACGTGGACAGGCAGGGTGGAGGTGGCAGGGACAGGTTACAGTCATCTGACAATGCTAAGCAGGTGGGAGGGGAGTGGCAGCTCAACAGAACACTCAGAGTAGATAGGAGGGGCAGGTCCATGGAACATGGTGGGCAAAAAGGATGGAGAGGGGCATGCACACAGACATCGGAGGGCGGGGGGAAGGAGAGTAGGGGCAGCAAGCTAAGCACAGAGGCTAAGCAGGAGGTCAATGATGGGGCATAGAATTGGGCAATGGAGTGCAGGAGGAGTGGACTGGGACATCATGCTAAATGGAGGGCAGTGGCAGCACATCAGACCATGCATGGCAGGAGGGAGAAGGCTAGTGCATGGATTCAGACAACAGAGGATAAGGAGGAGGTGGATGGGGCAGCAAGCTAACTGTTCAGAGAAGGCGGGAAGGCCAGTGGCAGAACAACGGCCACACAGGGCTGTAATGAGGGAGCAGGGGCATGGATTTGGACAATGGATGGCAAGGAGGAGGGGAGGCAGGAGCAGCAAGCTTGGGTGGGGGCAGCACAATGCCAGGCCAGGCCCTGCTTCCAACCCCCCACCATCCATTGTGATAGGCATCTTACTTAACGTTAAAAAAAACTAGAAATTCGCTGAAAAATCAAAGATTACAGGGACGTTATAGTTAGACTCAGATTTCACTCGTGCAAAACCAGTGAAATTCAGCAGTTATCGCTGCCTGAGCTAACTATAACTTACACCCCCGCAATGCACTGCTTATGACCTCAGACATTACATCATTCATGACATGGTCAGTGACGTCACTCATGACATCACTCATAACATCTCAAATGAGCTGTGAATGGAATGGAACTATAATCGCTAGAACTTTATTTATGGATAGTGTGTGTATATTAACACCCCTTTTTTTTCTTTTCTTTTGTGTAAGAACCATTATAATACGCAACGTGCCCAGATCAATATGGCCGATAGCCTTTCACTTTAAGGTAATGTGTAGTCCATTGTTTATATTGATGTTTGCAATCCTAAGTCTGTTTATTATGAACAAGTCACGTTGACGAACATACAGGTACGGCGGTCACGGGGCAAGATATGCTGAAATGACATTGTGTGCATATTAACACCTGTTTTCTTTTCTTTATTGTATCAGTTCCTGAAGTTTCACATCTTGACCAGGCCAATATGGCCGCCAGCTTTTTGGATTAAAGTAATATGTAGTCCTTTGTTAATGTTGGCAACTGGAGGCATTTGTACATTTAAATAAGGAAGCTACAATGACGTCTTGTATCGTTTTCAAGGTTCAGACGAGCCGAAACTCGTGGATCACATTTCGCATTTGAGATGTCATCAGTGATGTCATCAATGATGTCACTGATCATGTCATGAGTGATGTAATATGTGACGTCATCAGCAGTGCATTGCGGGGGCGTGAGTTTTATATATATATATATATATATATATTATCTACTGGCGGTCGCCAGTAGATAGTTATAGTTAGGACCTATTTTCCATAGGAAATCCGCAACATTCTATTTGAAATAACTCTTGCGTCGGATGACGAATCTTCGCGGAATTTTCAAACTTTATGGCCCGCTCCGGTCCGCTCCTACCCTGAAAGTTTCGGGGTGATTCGTCAAGCAGGGGCCGAGAAAAAAGGGGGGTCCCAAAACGTGTTTTCCCCATTCATTTTCCCATAGGAAACTTTAGCCACGGCTACAGCCCGAACTGCTGAACGGAATTACACCAAATTTGGCAAAGAGGTAGTTCTTGGTTCAGAAATAACCCTTTTTGTTAAATGGTGTAAATCCGTTCAGTAGTTCCTGTGAAAATCAAAAGGAAAATCACATATATATCTATGGCCGCATCGGATTCGAGCACCCTCCCGATCACGAGCTGCATGCTAATTGGCTGTCAACACTCCAAATCAGGAAGTGTTGGCAGCCATTTTGTCCCTCGGTAGAACCGAGGGACAGAAACAAGTGTGCAAAGCGCAAAAAGGGGGCAGGGTAGAAACACCCTGACTGTCTGCTCAGGGGGTCCCACAAGGACCCCCTGGGCAGAAAAAGCATTTTTTTTAAATCGGCGGGATGCGCTTAGGGTGTGCGAATCCCGCCGTGAAAAAAAAATCGCAAGTGTGCAAACGCACAAAGGGGGCAGGGTAGAAACACCCTGACCCTCTAGGTCTGCTCAGGGGTCCCACAAGGACCCCTGGGCAGAAAAAGCATTTAAAAAAAAAAAAAATCGGCAGGATGCGCTCAGGGTGCGCGGATCCTGCGGAAAAAAAATCAAAGCGCGGTCTCCCGCGCTTCGATGCAAATTTGCCAGGGGGTGGGTTTATTGTTTATGGGGGGCCTCTAAGGCCCCCAAGCCCCGGGGACCGCCACCCCGGGGCTTAATAAAAAAGGTGCAGGAGGGCTCTCCTGCCCTCCCGCAGCCCCGGGGACCGCCACCCCCGGGGCTTCTTTTTTAATTTTTAATAACATGTTGGGGGCTCCAGCCCTCACACGCCCGGGGACCACCACCTCCCGGGGCACTTAGAAAATAAATGTGGGGGTCCGTTACGGACCCCAGAGCCCCGGGGACCACCACCTCCCCGGGGCTGTGCAATTCAAGGGAGGGGGCCGCGCGGCCCCCTCCTGGAGCCCTTGATGGCCCTGGGGACCGCCACCCCCAGGGCCGGCTCCTGCAGTGTCCCTGGGTGCCTACCCTCGGGACACTGTAGTTTGCTATGACAGGACGGGAGCCTCGCGGCTCCCGTCCTGTCATAGCAAACTGCTTAGGATATTGGAAGCGAGAGCAGGGAAACCTGCTCTCGCTTCCAATATCCAAAGCAAATTGCTTTTCCACACGGGGAGCTGCATCTTAGCAGTTCCCCATGTGGAAAAGCAATGCCGACTCCCAAGGGACGCGGGGAGCCGGCGGGACTGTGGGGGGATTGGGGACCCCCACAGTCCCCAATGGAGAGGGCCAGCCCCGGGGATGGGGTCCCCGGGGCAAGTAGTGGCCCGGGAGGAGGCCACGTGGCCCCCTCCCCCCAAAAATATATATTTGAAAAAAAAAAAAAAAGGAAAGGCCGGCCCAGGGGATGGGGTCCCCGGGCCTTAAATGGCCTGAGGAGGGGGCCACGCAGCCCCCTCCAAATATTTAAAATGTAAAAAAGAGGGCATGCCCCGGGGATGGGGTCCCCGGGGCCAATATAGGCCCAGGGAAGGGGGCCACGCGGCCCCCTTCCCGTTTTATTTTAATTTTAAAAAAAAATGAAAATCCTCATGACCCGGGGATGGGGTCCCCGGGGCCAAAAGAGGCTAAGGGAAGGGGGCCACGCAGCCCCCTCCCATACAAAAAAAAAAAAAAGACCGGCATTGTGCCGGAGGCCCCGCCCCACCCTGCAGCAGTCTGAAAACGCGTCCCCTGGCGTGTTTGCAGATGGGGAACGAATTCCCCTTGAATACTGGGGGTCCCTGGGGGCCAACTAGCCCACCAGGAACCTCCAGTATGCGCCAGGGGGCTGCGTTGCAAAGAGGTGTACAGAGGCCACGCCCCTTTTTACACCTCTCTGCAACGCAGCTCTGTGGTGCTTTTTGGAGGTACATGGTGGGCTAGTTGGACTCCAGGGACCCTCAGGATTCAAGGGGACTTAATCCCCCAACTTAAAATGCACCACGGGGCGCGTTTGCACAGTGGTGAAGGGAGGGGCGGGGCTTCAGGTGACATGTGTGCAAACAGGCTCGTGGCGCATTTTAAGATGGGGAATTAAATCCTCTTCAATCCTGAGGGTCCCTGGGGCCAACTAGCCCACCAGGTACCTCCAGTAGCGCCACGGAGCTGCGTTGCAGAGTGTTGTAAAAGGGGCGTGGCCTCTGTACACCTCTCTGCAACGCAGCCCCTGGCGCATACTGGAGGTTCCTGGTGGGCTAGTTGGCCCCTAGGGACCCTCAGGATTGAGGAGGAATTAATTCTCCAACTTAAAACGCGCCACAGGGCGTGTTTGCAGACATGTCACCTCAGGCCCCACCCCTTCCTTCACCATTGTGCAAATATTCCTCTAAAATCAACCGAACTACGAATTCCGATTTACTCACCTGTTATCAGGAGAGACCTCAGTGCTGCATCTTTGAGCCCAGTACTGATCCTGAAAAGTAATTTTAACCGTACTTACCAGTAACTTGAATTTCCTTCCATAGGATATCATTGCCTGCTTTTTGCTGAAAAAGTTTCTAAGTGTCGATTTTTGAAACATACAAATATTCCTCTAAAATCAGCCGAACTACAAATTCCGATTTACTCACCGGTTATCAGGAGAGACCTCAGTGCTGCATCTTTTAGCCCAGTACTGATCCTAAAAAGTAATTTTAAGCATACTTACCAGTAACTTGAGTTTCCTTCCATAGGCTAACATTGACTGGTTTCACATGGAAATTCTTCTAAGTGTGGAGTTTTGGAACTTTATAATATTCCTCTAAAATCAGCCGAACTACGAATTCCGATTTACTCACCTATTATCAGGAGAGAACCCAGTGCTGCACCTTTGAGCCCAGTACTGATCCTGAAAAGTAATTTTAACCGTACTTACCAGGAACTTGAATTTCCTTCCATAGGCTAACATTGACTGGTTTCACTTGGAAATTCTTCTAAGTGTGGAGTTTTGGAACTTTATAATATTCCTCTAAAATCAGCCGAACTACGAATTCCGATTTACTCACCTGTTATCAGGAGAGAACCCAGTGCTGCCTCTTTTAGCCCAGCACTGACCTTGAAAAGTAATTCTAACCGTACTTACCAGTAACTTGAATTTCCTTCCATAGGCTAAAATTGACTGGTTTCACTTGGAAATTCTTCTAAGTGTGGAGTTTTGGAACTTTATAATATTCCTCTAAAATCAGCCGAACTACGAATTCCGATTTACTCACCTGTTATCAGGAGAGAACCCAGTGCTGTATCTTTTAGCCCAGCACTGATCCTGAAAAGTAATTCTAACCGTACTTACCAGTAACTTGTATTTCCTTCCATAGGGATCCATTGTCTGGTTTTCAGCAGAAAAGTTTCAAAGTGTCGATTTTCACAAACTACAAATATTCCTTAAAAATCGCCTGTATGACTTAAACGCATTCTTTCAACTGTTTACAGGAGATGCACCAGTGCTGGATCCAGGATCCACCACTGAGTAAGAAAAAGTAACGATAACACTACTTACCTGCTAAGTGAATTTCCTGCCATAGTATAACATTGGTGATTCTATGTGAAAAAGTTTCTGTCAACTTTTAAAATACAATAATATTCCTTAAAAATCAGTACTGTAACCAAAACGCTTTTACTCAACTGTTTACAGGAGATGTCCCAGGACTGAATCTAGGATCCAGTCCTGTGGTTAGAAAAGTAATCCATAAAGTAACTAATTGCATTTAACTTGAAATTCACATTGAGCTCAATGTTGCATTGTGTTTGAAATTGTGTTGCCTATTGCAACAACTGTAACTACTGTACTTAAAAGTCTATTGCCTATTTGCAAAGTATTTAAACTAAAGTAATTCATTCTGAGAAAGTATATTTTGTAATGTAATGTATAATGTAATTACAATGTAATTTAAAAAATAAATAGTTTAAAAAAATGTAGTAAATCAGTATAAAAAAATAAAGATAATTAATACATTTTAAAAATTGTCATTTACAAAACCTTGGAAATTCACTGAAAAAAACCATAGGTTTCAGACATGTTATAGTTAGGAATTAGCATTTAAAAAACCTTTATAATTCACTGAAAAAACCAAAGGTTTCAGGCACGTTATAGTTAGAAATTAGCATTTAAAAACCTTTGAAATTCACTGAAAAAACCATAGGTTTCAGGCACGTTATAGTTAGAAATTAGCATTTAAAAAACCTTTGAAATTCACTGAAAAAACCATAGGTTTCAGACACTTTATAGTTAGAAATTAGCATTTAAAAATCCTTTGAAATTCACTGAAAAAGCATAGGTTTCAGGCACGTTATAGTTAGAAATTAGCGTTTAAAAACCTTTGAAATTCACTGAAAAAACCATAGGTTTCAGACACGTTATAGTTAGAAATTTGCATTTAAAAAACCTTTGAAATTCACTGAAAAAACCATAGGTTTTAGGGACAGTTATAGTTAGTTGGACATTGCACTCGTACAAAACCCGTGAAATTCCCCGTTATAGTTAGTTCAGCTAACTATAACTCGCGCCCCGCAATGCACTGCTGATGACGTCACATATTACATCACTCATGACATGGTCAGTGACATCACTGATGACATCACTGATGACATCTCAAATGACATCACTGATGACATCATCCATGTGATAATTTCATTCATCTTCTCACACCCTAATATAACTTTTGATACACCCACTGTAAATTACAGACTGCCATTCTCAAAACCATAGACACTCCAACACCAATAACTACATACCCACTCACTGATTCTTAGGTCTACACACACATCCACTCACTCACCCGTACAGTCACTCATACTTACGGTCACTCAGTACAGGACTATCATATGCACTCATACACCTACATAGACACTCACACACCGCCACTCATCCATAGAGGTACTCACACACCTAGTCAGTCATGAAAATAATTAATCACACTGCCATTTACTCACCTATACAGTTATACACACACCAGCTCACTTACTCATACAAATACTAGCACATTCTTATGCTCTTATACAATCACTGATACAAGCACACACTCATCCATACAGTCACTCTCACAATCACAATCACACACTCTCGCTTATAGCTATTTATATACTCCAACACACATATATACTGCCTTTCACATATGTAGTTACTCACACATGTACCACTGAGATATATATTCACTCACTAACACACCCATACACACACTCACCCACCCATACAGTCCATCACAGATGCACTCTTGAAACCATGCACCCAGTGAATCACCCACTGATACATCTATGTGCAGCCACACACACCCCATCCACACAAACACTCAGGCACCCATACAGATACTCAGACAACCAATCAATAACTCATAGACACTCATGTAGCTATTTACAAACCCATGCAGCCACTTACACACCAACAGACAGACGGATAAAGACATTCACACAGTTTAGTCACTAACCCATGCATTTAGTAAGATACGTTTAATCACTCACTTATAGAGTCAGTCACGCACCTACTAAATCATCCATCCAGACACTTATACACCCACTCATTATTCAATACACCTTGGCATATATATTAAACATATTTAAACTTTATAGAAACACACAGTCACTGCATGATGTCATCAGTGATGTCATTTGAGATGTCATCAGTCATGTCATCAGTGATGTCACTGACCATGTCATGAGTGATGTAATATGTGACGTCATCAGCAGTGCATTGCGGGGGCGCGAGTTATAGTTAGCTGAACTAACTATAACGGGGGAATTTCACGGGTTTTGTACGAGTGCAATGTCCAACTAACTATAACTGTCCCTAAAACCTATGGTTTTTTCAGTGAATTTCAAAGGTTTTTTAAATGCAAATTTCTAACTATAACGTGTCTGAAACCTATGGTTTTTTCAGTGAATATATATATATATTATCTACTGGCGGTCGCCAGTAGATAGTAATAGTTATGACCTATTTTCCATAGGAAATCCGCAACATTCTATTTGAAATAACTTTGGCGCCAGTTGACGAATCTTCGCGAAATTCTCAAAACTTATGGCCTGCTCCTGTCCGCTCCTATCCTGAAAGTTTCGGGGTGATTCGTCAAGTGGGGGCCGAGAAAAAAGGGGGGTCCCAAAACGTGTTTTCCCCATGCAATTTTCCATAGGAACCTTTCATCGCAGCTACAGCCCGAACTGCTGAACGGAATTACACCACATTTGGCAAAAAGGTAGCCCTTGGTTCAGAGTCATGCCTTTTGCTTAAATGGTGTAAATCCATTCAGTAGTTCCTGAGAAAATCAAAAGTAAAATCACATATATATCTATGGCCGCATAGGGTCCGCGTACTCTCCCGATCACGAGCTGCATGCTAATTGGCTGTCAAGTGGCTGTCAACACTCCAAATCAGGAAGTGTTGGCAGCCATTTTGTGCCTTGGTAGAACCGAGGCACAGAAAGAAGTCGCAAAATGCAAAAAGGGGGCAGGGTAGAAACACCCTGACCCCCTAGGTCTGCTCAGGGGGTCCCACAACGACCCCCTGGGCAGAAAAAAGCATTTACAAAAAAAAAAATCGGCGGGATGCGCTTAGGGTGCGCAAATCCCGCCATAATAAAAAAAAACGAAGCGCGGTTTTCCGCGCTTTGATGGTATTTCGCCCCTGGGTGGGCCAAGTCCCGGGGGCATGCGGGGGTTTATTAGTAATATGTGGGGGGCCTCTAAGGCCCCCCCAAGCCCCGGGGACCACCACCCCCCGGGGCTTTAAAAAAATGGTGCGGGAGGGCTCTCGGCCCTCCCGCAGCCCCGGAGACCGCAACCCCGGGGCTTCTTTTATTTACATTATAATTACCTGTGTGGGGGGGCTCCAGCCCCCCACACGCCCCGGGGACCGCCACCTCCCCGGGGTACTAACAATTTTAAAGTGGGGGTCCGTTTCGGACCCCGAAGCCCCGGTGACCACCACCTCCCCTGGGCTTTCAACATGTTGGGAGGGGGGGCCGCGTGGCCCCCCTCCTGGAGCCTGTGATGGCCCTGGGGACCACCACCCCCCAGGGCCGGCTCCTGCAGTGTCCCGGGGTGCCCACCCCTGGGACACTGTAGTTTGCTATGGCAGGGCGGGAGCCTCGCGGCTCCCGTCCTGTCATAGCAAACTTGCTTTGAATTTTGGAAGAGAGAGCAGGGAAACCTGCTCTCTCTTCCAAAATTCAAAGCAAATTGCTTTTCCACATGGGGAGCTGCATCTTAGCAGCTCCCCATGTGGAAAAGCAACGCCGGCTCCCGAGGGACGCGGGGAGCCGGTGGGACCGTGTGGGGGTTGGGGACCCCCCCACGGTCCCCAATGGAGAGGGCCAGCCCCGGGGGATGGGGTCCCCGGGGCAAGTAGTGGCCCAGGAGGGGGGCCACGCGGCCCCCCTCCCCCCCAAAAAAAATAATAAAAAGATAAATAAATAAATAAAGGCCTGCCCCAGGGGATGGGGTCCCCGGGGCAAAAGGAGGCCTGAGGAGGGGGGCCACGCAGCCCCCCTCCTTAAAAAAATAATAAAAAGTGTGGCCATGCCCCGGGGGATGGGGTCCCCGGGGCCGGAATCGGAATCGGAATTCGTTTAATAAAAAAAGGGGTAAGGCCCTGGGGGATGGGGCCCCAGGGCCCAAAAAAAGGAAAAAGGAAGGGGGGCCACACAGCCCCCCTTCGGATTTTTTTTTTTTAAACGATCGTGCCGCAGGCCCCGCCCCCTTCCTTTACCACTCTGCATGGGGCGCGTTTGCACAGTGGTGAAGGGAGGGGGCGGGGCTTGAGGTGACATGTGTGCAAACAGGCCCTGTGGCGTGTTTTAAGTTGGGGGATTAAATCCCCTTCAATCCTGAAGGTCCCTGGAGTCCAACTAGCCCACCAGGTACCTTCAGTAAGCACAACAGAGTTGCGTTGCAGAGAGGTGAAAAAGGTGCGTGGCCTCGGAACGCCTCTCTGCAACTCAGCTCTGTGGTCCTAACTGTAGGTACCTGGGGGGCTAGTTGGGCCCCAGGGAAACTCAGGATTCAAGGGGACTTAATCCCGCAACTTAAAATGCGCCACGGGGCGCGTTTGCACACATGTCACCTTAGGCCCCCCTCCCTTCACCACTGTGCAAACGCGCCCTGTAGCGCGTTTTAAGAGGTAGTTTTAATCCCCCTGCCCTATTATGTACTAGGGACTTACAGAGGAGGTCATGCTAATCACAGGGGTACCCCAACGCATAGTGTTCCCTAGTCTATCTAGGTGTTTTCACTGTATTCTAAGTGTCTTTTAGCATAGCACTGGCTCTGGTTAGTCAGAGTCAGTTACCACCAGTACACGTTGGAAAAAGTTGTGGGCACAGGATGATTTTGGAACAAGGCCTCTTTCTGCTCCTCTGTTGGTTCTTTCTGCACATCTTTTGCTTCTTCCTGCACTTTTCTTCGTCTTTGTGGACTTCTGTTGCTTCTTTCTGCATTTCTTTTGCTTTTTTCTGTGCGTTTTTTCTTCTTTCTTCACATGTCCTACCTCTGTAGGCATAGTTAGAAACTAGCATTTAAAAACCTTTGAAATTCACTTAAAAACCATAGGTTTCACGCACGTTATAGTTAGAAATTAGCATTTAAAAAACCTTTGAAATTCACTCATCAGTGATGTCATCAGTGATGTCACTGACCATGTCATGAGTGATGTAATATGTGACGTCATCAGCAGTGCATTGCGGGGGCGCGAGTTATAGTTAGCTGAACTAACTATAACGGGGGAATTTCACGGGTTTTGTACGAGTGAAATGTCCAACTAACTATAACTGTCCCTAAAACCTATGGTTTTTTCAGTGAATTTCAAAGGTTTTTTAAATGCTAATTTCTAACTATAACGTGTCTGAAACCTATGGTTTTTTCAGTGAATTTCAAAGGTTCTTTAAATGCTAATTTCTAACTATAACGTGCCTGTAGGAGAGTAGGATCTGCTTCACATGGGTACCCCCACTTTTTGCTGATGCTTCACTGTTTTTCGACATTAGTCTGGCTGGGGCCCTGCTAATCAGAACCCCAGCCTAGCTGCTTCCTCTCTAAAATGGTTTCCATGTGCCTTAGGCACATCACTGATTGGAATCTGGAGTGCCCTTATAAGTCCCTAGTATATGGTATACTATGTACCAAGGGCATAGGTACCTCAGAGGCCTGCCAGGGGCTGCAGCATGTATTATGCCACCCCTGGAAGGCCAAAAACTGACACCACAGGTCTGCTACTGCAGCCTGGGTAAGGTGGTGGATGCACCCCTTACTGTGATATAGGTTACCTATATCATTAAATACATACACACATATAAACCTATAAGTCACTCCTAAGGCAGGCCTTATCAATCCTAAAGGCAGAGTGCATGGTTCCTATGTGAGAGGGTGCCCCTGCATGAGCAGGGCCCCTCTGCAGCGTTCGGAGACCTTCTCTGATGCTGTTTGTAGTGCAGCCTGACCATATACTCTTAAGCGCATTATAACCTCGCGGTAAAATGCTAACTTTGGAATGGATGCACCTAAACATGTTGTGTTTGGTGTCAAACATCTTGGAATACTACCCCCCGCCAATTCTGGCGGCGGGGGTAGCATTCCACCCTTCTAGAGGGAAAGACATGTTAACTCTGGCTAGCCCGGTAACTTCTTTCCAAAGCCCTGGCATCACAAGATGGATGCTGCTGCCACAGACACGAGTCTGGCCTCCTGCTGCTGGACGAAACTCCGGCAGGGGAGGCCTGGACAATAGGTTTCCTGTCCCAGGGAGGTGTGACCACCTCCCCAGACAGGATAATGTGTATTGGGGCTGGGCGGGAGCACTTTCGGGTGCTTTGAAGTCCTGCACTGGGGGCACATTTGGTGTCCCTGTGCATACCCCAGTTCAAACCGGATCAGGGGCTCGCAGCCCGTGCTTTGGCGCGAACTGGACAAAGGGAAAGGGGTGTAGCCACCCCTCTGCCCTGACCCACCCATAGGTGGGGCCACAGAGTAGTCCAACCCCTATCCTTAGTATAAGTATAGGAACCCAGTCCTTAGGACTTTAGATTATCCCTGGACGAAACTCTGAAACAGAATCCTGGACCTTCGACGCTCTACTCACGATTAGAGGACAGAAGAATCTCCCTTGGGGTCAAGGAGTGACTCCCCTGCTTGGCAGGCACCAAAGAAGCATCTGTCCAGTTCGCATTTCTGAAGCTCCCGTCGGACGCCGAAGTCATCGCATCACCAGAGGTAGATTCTCAGACTTCCCCGAGGCTACCCTGAGTCCCCAGCAAAGCTGAGGCCCGTGGCTATCGTGGGTGACTTGAGACTATGACCCCTGGACACCAAGCACATTTGCAAGTGCATCCTCTTCTCGGTCTCTAAAGAAGTCGTGCTTTAGGCTCCGAGTAGCCCTAGCCTCCAGCACCAACTGCACCGTAGATCACTAGCCCCCACTCCATGAGTGTCCTGTGAGCCAGATCCACGTGCGGCGTCACGAGGCTCCTTTGTGGTCGCTAGTCCGTTGGCTAGTAGCCCTTAATGAAGACCAATCTTTTCTTAACTTGGCATCCTGGTTGCTCCAGGCCTGCCCTCACTTATCCTCACTGGGTGAGTTCCCCAGACCTTGCTGGTCTGCACCATCGACGATCTTCCTCTGCATCGAGACTTGCCGTTGCCAAGGCTTGTTGGGTCCAATCCAGTTGCCGACACCTCAGCACTCGACAGACATTGTGTCCCAGTCCGAATCCTGCTCCTGGTCACCGACAACGCCTCCTGGACCTCGTGGCTGAAGAGTCAAGACGACTGTCAATGCACCTGAAGCACTCAACATCGGTGGGCATCTGTCCATCGCCTTCCTGGTCACTGGCTAGTGACCCAGACTCTGTCCCCTCTGCTTTCAGGTTCTTCAGAACTCCGATCCACTCTTGGATCCACCCGGACACTTTCCACTTGGTCGCCAGCAGCACTTTGCAGCAGATCGCCATTCAAATCGACGACGAAACCCGACCCCGAAAGGCACCTATGCACCCGGCTTCCCTGGGTGAGGTAACATGAGTACTCCGGTGCTCCCGTGGGTAGAGACTCTTCAAAGTCCTAGATCTCAAAGGGTTTGGTCCAAGTCCTCTTTTAAGTGTCCCTTTCTCTAATTTCCCGATCACGACTTTCTCCATAGAAGTCAACGGCGTATCGCGGTTGTGTATTTACACTGCACGCGTCTCCCGTGGGTCCCCTGTGTCACTACCTTGGGTGGTTCCTTGTGGTCCAAGCACTTCTAGAGGCTCTAGGCCTAGTGTCCAGTTCAGTCGTGGTTCTTATACCACTTTATTGGTATATGGTTTGGTACGCCCCTAGGGCCCAAACGTGTATTTGTGCTATTACTGTGTTTAAATAACTTCTAACTTATGTATTTCGAACTCTAGCCTCATAAAGAGACTAGAGGGGTGTGTTTAGCAATAAATACATATATTTTGAATATATACCTGGTGTGGTGCTCTTTCATTTGATCACTCAAGAGATTATAGACTGGTAAAACAAGCTGCTTTACATTCCTTCAAGACCTAGCCTGAAGGCTGCTCTCCATAGCTACCACTAGGATAGCTTTCAATAAGGTTGTCTTTAACCTATCTCCAATAAGGGGTTGTTTGGACTGGTGCAAGGTGCCCACTATAATTAGTGGACAGCATATGCCAGGCCAACTTCTCACATTGGTGTGCAGCGTGTGGGATTCCAGCTTGCTATTGTTTTACCAGATAATCTCAATTGAATTGATCAACTGAAAACCGCTAAAGGTACCTAAGGTACATATAATTTAAGCTTAGAATACAGTAAGTTCTACTGAACTTAGAGTTGTGTGTTAAGGGATAGCACAACCCTTTCTACAACTCAAGAGAGTTTAGTAGGCCACACTAGAGTAGGTAGTGCATACACCACACCACACTAGTAATGTCTTTAAGGGTAGGATCCAGAGAATCCTTGCAGGAAG
This sequence comes from Calotriton arnoldi, assembly GCA_963921515.1. Classification (NCBI taxonomy): domain Eukaryota; kingdom Metazoa; phylum Chordata; class Amphibia; order Caudata; family Salamandridae; genus Calotriton; species Calotriton arnoldi. The sequence goes on from CAWUFW010010922.1 coordinate 594,915, forward strand.
CCACTGAGCTTCCACCCTCCAAGTATGATACACTCCCATTCTTGGAATTGAGAGCTCTATGCAACTTGAGAAAAATAAGGACAGGCCAAAGCCCCACCACCCAACACCTCAAGGAGTTGTTGGTGGCTTATGACCTTAGTAAGCCCTTGGGGACTGAAGGGGTAGGAGCTGAGGGTGGAGCAGAAGATGAGGAAGGGGCCAGGGGTACCAATACCCCCAGCCCCCCCTCTGAAACTGGCCAGGAGGGTGAAAATGACCCTGACCTGGAAAACCCAATCCCTCCTGAGGAAGATGAAGAGGATGATCAAGATGATGCCCCCTTTGTCCCTCCAGGAAGGATTATGAGTGTGCCCAGGAAGTCTAGATCTCCTTCTCAGGAGTCTAACCACTCTGGCACCTCAATAGGGAGCTCTGTCTCATCTCATAGGAGGGAATCCTCTCATGAGAGAAGAAAGAGGCTGGTTCAATATGAGGAAGCTCAGCTTGCAATCAAAAAGAAGCAACTGGCCATAGACAGGGAGTCCCTAGATCTCTTTAGAGAGAGAAGAAAGATGGGACTAGAGTCCCATGGTGGCAGCCATGTCCCTAGAGATAGGGAAAGGTCCTATGACCATAGGAACCTGAGCAAGATTGTCCCTCCCTATCAGAATGGGGATGACATCCACAAGTGGATAACTGCTCTAGAGAGGGCCTGTAAGGTACAGAAGGTCCCTCAGGAGCAGTGGGCAGCAATCTTGTGGCTCTCCTTTGCTGACAAAGGTAGAGATAAGCTCCTCACTGTTAGAGAGGAGGATGCTGATAATTACAAGGTCTTGAAGAGTGCTCTTATTGATGGGTTTGGCCTAACCACTGAACAGTACAGGTTGAAGTTCAGAGATACCCAAAAAGCACAGACTCAAGACTGGGTAGACTATGTGGATTGTTCTGCCAAGGCTCTGGAAGGCTGGTTGATGGGCAGTAAGGTGTGTGACTTCTCAGGATTGTACAATCTGATAATGAGGGAGCAGATTCTTAATAACTGTCAAAATCAGCTGTTGCATCAATACCTGGTAGACTCTGATCTGACCTCTCCCCAAGAATTGGGAAAGAAGGCAGACAAATGGGTCAGAACCAGGGTGAAGCAGAAGGTACAGAACCAAGGTGGGGAAACCAAGAAGCAAGATGCTAAGAACTCTGAAAAGGGAGGGGAGAAGGGTAAAGATCAAAAGTCTTCATCAGGCCCCCAAAAATCTTCTTCTGGTGGGGATTCACAGTCTACCAAAGGGAAAGGCCAAAGAAAACCATGGTGCAAGGTCTGTAAGCAAAAGACCCACTGGACTAGTGATTGCACCAAGTCCAAAGACTCAAGTCCAGCACCCACCAATGCCCCTAAGGTACCTGTTCCCCCTAGTACAGTTGGTGGGAGTGCTCCAGCCAAGGGTTTAGTAGGGTTCACCCTGGGTACTGAGTTGGGCTCTGACCTAGTCAGAGAACTGACTCAGGCTGTGTTAGTCTGTGATGGAGGCATGGATGTGACCTCCTCTGTGAGTCCCAGTAATCTGGGCAAGTACAGACAACAGCCTTTAATAAATGGACGTGAGGCTTTGGCATTTAGGGACACAGGGGTAAGTGTCACCATGGTGACACAAGACCTTGTGCATCCTGGGCAAGTTATACTTGGTGAGATGTACCAAGTGACCAATGCTAGCAATGTCAGAACAGACCATACTCTGGCAGTTGTTAACTTCTCCTGGGGAGGGGTAACTGGCCTTAAGAAGGTTGTGGTGAGTGCAAACCTACCAGTCGAATGCTTGCTTGGCAATGACTTAGAGACTTCTGCTTGGGCAGAAGTGGAGCTCAGGACCCATGCAGAAATGCTGGGGATCCCTGCAGATGTGTTTGCTGTGACCAGGTCACAAGCCAAAATGTCTAGCACTGAAAAGGCCTTGGATTCTGGAAGAATGGACCAAGTGCCTTCCAAGAGGAGGAGTAGTAGGGTTAAGGCAGTGCCTTCCCCTTGGCTCAGGAGGAAGATCAGTCCCTTGAGGGGGATGATCTCAGTCCTGAAGAAGGAACTGTCCCAGAGGAACTTGAACCTGACCAGGTTGAGTTCTTGGGGACAGGGGGACCTTCTAGGGCAGATCTGAGCCAGGAGCAGCAGAGCTGCCCCTCCCTTGAACCCCTCAGACAGCAAGCTGCTGCTGAGGCTGCTGGGAAAGCTAGTGGTCCCCATACAGTGTATTGGGATGATGGACTCCTGTACTCAGAGAGTAGAGACCCCAAGCCTGGTGCTACCAGGAGGTTGGTTATACCTCTGAAGTTCAGGGGCTTCCTATTGACCCTAGCCCATGATATTCCCTTAGCAGGTCACCTGGGCCAGAACAAGACTTGGGACAGAATTGTCCCTCACTTTCACTGGCCCCACATGTCTGAGGACAGCAAGGAGTTTTGTCGCTCCTGTGTAACCTGCCAAGCCAGTGGCAAGGCAGGTGGCACTACAAAGGCCCCCCTGATACCACTACCTGTGGTGGGGGTGCCCTTTGAAAGGGTAGGGATTGACATTGTTGGTCCCATGGATCCCCAAACAGCCTCTGGGCACAGGTTTATCCTGGTGGTAGTGGATCATGCCACCAGGTACCCAGAAGCTATTCCCCTCAGGACCACTACAGCACCTGTGGTGGCAAGGGCCCTCCTGGGAATTTTCTCAAGAGTGGGCTTTCCTAAGGAGGTAGTATCAGACAGGGGTGCTAACTTCATGTCTGGGTACTTAAAAGCAATGTGGAAGGAGTGTGGAGTGACTTATAAGTTCACCACACCCTATCACCCACAATGCAATGGTTTAGTTGAGAGATTCAACAAAACCTTGAAGGGCATGATTAAAGGGCTCCCAGAAAAGCTTAGGCGTAGATGGGACATACTCTTGCCCTGCCTTTTATTCGCATATAGGGAGGTGCCTCAGAAGGGGGTTGGTTACAGCCCTTTTGAACTTCTGTTTGGCCACCCTGTGAGGGGTCCACTGTGCTTGGTGAAGGAAGGATGGGAGTTACCTCTCAAGCCCCCAAAGCAAGATATAGTGGACTATGTACTTGGTCTCCGCTCCAGGATGGCTGAGTACATGAAAAAGGCAACCAAAAACCTTGAGGCTAGCCAGGAACTTCAAAAGGCCTGGCATGACCAAAAGGCTGTTCTGACTGTTTACCAGCCAGGACAGAAGGTGTGGGTGTTGGAGCCAGTGGCCCCAGCAGCTCTCCAAGATAAATGGAGTGGACCCCACACTATTGTTGAGCAGAAGGGTGAGGTTACCTACTTAGTAGACCTAGGAACACCCAGGAGTCCCCACAGGGTTCTCCATGTCAACAGGTTAAAACCATATGTGGACAGGGCAGACATGGGCTTGCTCATGGCTACTGATGAAGGGCAGGAGGAAGAGAGTGACCCACTCCCTGACCTGCTCTCACAGAACCCTGACGATGGGTCAGTAGATGGTGTAGCCTTGGCAGGCAGCCTCACTACCCAGCAACAAACTGATTGTAGACAATTGCTCAATCAGTTTAGACATATGTTTTCACTGACACCCAGTCAGACCACCTGGTGCACTCATGAAGTGGACACTGGGGACAGTCTGCCTATTAAAAATAAGATTTATAGGCAACCTGACCATGTCAGGGACTGTATCAGGACTGAAGTCCAGAAAATGTTGGATTTGGGAGTTATTGAACCCTCAGTTAGCCCTTGGGCTAGTCCAGTGGTCCTTGTACCAAAACCTCACACCAGTGGTGGAAAAAGAGAGATGAGGTTTTGTGTGGACTACAGGGGTCTCAATGCAGTCACTAGGACTGATGCCCATCCAATACCAAGGGCAGATGAGCTCATAGATACTTTGGCCTCAGCCAAATATCTCAGCACATTTGACTTGACAGCTGGCTACTGGCAGATCAGACTAGCTGATGATGCAAAGCCAAAGACAGCATTCTCAACCCCTAGTGGGCATTATCAATTTTTGGTGATGCCCTTTAGTCTGAAGAATGCACCTGCCACTTTCCAGAGGTTGGTGAATACAGTTCTCACAGGTCTGGAAGCCTATAGTGCAGCTTATCTAGATGATATTGCTGTCTTTAGCTCCACCTGGGAGGATCACCTGGTCCACCTCAGGAATGTTTTACAGGCCCTGCAAAAGGCAGGCCTGACTATCAAGGCCACTAAGTGCCAGATAGGGCAGAGTCAGGTTGTGTACCTGGGCCACCTTGTGGGTGGAGGCCAGGTTCAACCTTTGCAGAGCAAGATCCAGACCATCATGGACTGGACTGCTCCCACTACCCAGACTCAGGTGAGAGCCTTCTTAGGCCTGACTGGGTACTATAGGAGATTTGTCAAGGGGTATGGATCAATAGTGACACCCCTGTATGACTTAACTTCGAAGAAAATGCCCAAAAAGGTTCAGTGGACAGTTAGCTGTCAAAAGGCATTTGATGACCTGAAGCAGGCCATGTGCACTGCTCCCATTCTACAGAGTCCTGATTACTCCAAGAAGTTCATTGTTCAAACTGATGCATCTGAATTGGGGGTAGGGGCTGTACTGTCACAATTGAATGAAGAAGGTCAGGATCAGCCAGTAGCTTTCATTAGCAGAAGGCTGACCCCTAGAGAGAAACGTTGGTCAGCCATAGAGAGGGAGGCCTTTGCTGTGGTCTGGGCTCTGAAGAAGTTGAGGCCATATTTGTTTGGTACACACTTCCTGGTTCAGACAGACCATAAGCCCCTCTTATGGCTAAAACAAATGAAGGGTGAAAACCCCAAACTGCTTAGGTAGTCCATTTCCCTACAGGGGATGGACTTTACAGTGGAACATAGACCTGGGAGTAACCATGCCAATGCAGATGGACTCTCTAGGTACTTCCACTTAGAACATGAAGACTTAACTGGGCAAGGTTAGTTTAATGTCCCTACGTTGGGGGGGTTGTGTAGGAGAGTAGGATCTGCTTCACATGGGTACCCCCACTTTTTGCTGATGCTTCACTGTTTTTCGACATTAGTCTGGCTGGGGCCCTGCTAATCAGAACCCCAGCCTAGCTGCTTCCTCTCTAAAATGGTTTCCATGTGCCTTAGGCACATCACTGATTGGAATCTGGAGTGCCCTTATAAGTCCCTAGTATATGGTATACTATGTACCAAGGGCATAGGTACCTCAGAGGCCTGCCAGGGGCTGCAGCATGTATTATGCCACCCCTGGAAGGCCATACAAACTGACACCACAGGTCTGCTACTGCAGCCTGGGTAAGGTGGTGCATGCACCCCTTACTGTGATATAGGTTACCTATATCACTAAATACATACACACATATAAACCTATAAGTCAATCCTAAGGCAGGCCTTATCAATCCTAAAGGCAGAGTGCATGGTTCCTATGTGAGAGGGTGCCCCTGCATGAGCAGGGCCCCTCTGCAGCGTTCGGAGACCTTCTCTGATGCTGTTTGTAGTGCAGCCTGACCATATACTCTTAAGCGCATTATAACCTCACGGTAAAATGCTAACTTTGGAATAGCTGCACCTAAACATGTCGTGTTTGGTGTCAAACATCTTGGAATACTACCCCCCCGCCAATTCTGGCGGCGGGGGTAGCATTCCACCCTTCTAGAGGGAAAGACATGTTAACTCTGGCTAGCCCGGTAACTTCTTTCCAAAGCCCTGGCATCACAAGATGGATGCTGCTGCCACAGACACGAGTCTGGCCTCCTGCTGCTGGACGAAACTCCGGCAGGGGAGGCCTGGACAATAGGTTTCCTGTCCCAGGGAGGTGTGACCACCTCCCCAGACAGGATAATGTGTATTGGGGCTGGGCGGGAGCACTTTCGGGTGCTTTGAAGTCCTGCACTGGGGGCACATTTGGTGTCCCTGTGCATACCCCAGTTCAAACCGGATCAGGGGCTCACAGCCCCTGCTTTGGCGCGAACTGGACAAAGGGAAAGGGGTGTAGCCACCCCTCTGCCCTGACCCACCCATAGGTGGGGCCACAGAGTAGTCCAACCCCTATCCTTAGTATAAGTATAGGAACCCAGTCCTTAGAACTTTAGATTATCCCTGGATGAAACTCTGAAACAGAATCCTGGACCTTCGACGCTCTACTCACGATTAGAGGACAGAAGAATCTCCCTTGGGGTCAAGGAGTGACTCCCTGCTTGGCAGGCACCAAAGAAGCATCTGTCCGGTTCGCATTTCTGAAGCTCCCGTTGGACGCCGAAGTCATCGCATCACCAGAGGTGGATTCTCAGACTTCCTTGAGGCTACCCTGAGTCCCCAGCAAAGCTGAGGCCCGTGGCTATCGTGGGTGACTTGAGACTATGACCCCTGGACACCAAGCACATTTGCAAGTGCATCCTCTTCTCGGTCTCCCAAGAAGTCGTGCTTTGGGCTCCGAGTAGCCCTAGCCTCCAGCACCATCTGCACCGAAGATCACTGGCCCCCACTCCATGAGTGTCCTGTGAGCCAGATCCACGTGCGGCGTCACGAGGCTCCTTTGCGGTCGCTAGCCCGTTGGCTAGTAGCCCTTAACGAAGGCCAATCTTTTCCTAACTTGATATTCTGGTTGCTCCAGGCCTGCCCTCACTTACTCTTGCTGGGTGAGTTCTCCAGACCTTGCTGGTCTGCACCATCGACAATCTTCCTCTGCATCAAGACTTGCCGTTGCCAAGGCTTGTTGGGTCCAATCCGGTCGCCGACACCTCAGCACTCGACAGACATCGTGTTCCAGCCGGAATCCTGCTCCTGGTTGCCGACAACGCCTCCTGGACCTCGTGGCTGAAGAGTCAAGACGACCATCAACGCACCTGAAGCACTCAACATCGGTGGGCATCTGTCCATCGCCTTCCTGGTCACTGGCTAGTGACCCAGACTCTGTCCCCTCTGCTTTCAGGTTCTTCAGAACTCCGATCCACTCTTGGATCCACCCGGACACTTTCCACTTGGTCGCCAGCAGCACTTTGCAGCAGATCGCCATTCAAATCGACGACGAAACCCGACCCCGAAAGGCACCTATGCACCCGGCTTCCCTGGGTGAGGTAACACGAGTACTCCGGTGCTCCCGTGGGTAGAGACTCTTCAAAGTCCTAGATCTCAAAGGGTTTGGTCCAAGTCCTCTTTTAAGTGTCCCTTTTCTCTAATTTCCCGATCACGACTTTCTCCATAGAAGTCAACGGCGTATCGCGGTTGTGTATTTACACTGCACGCGTCCCCCGTGGGTCCCCTGTGTCACTACCTTGGGTGGTTCCTTGTGGTCCAAGCACTTCTAGAGGCTCTAGGCCTAGTGTCTAGTTCAGTCGTGGTTCTTATACCACTTTATTGGTATATGGTTTGGTACGCCCCTAGGGCCCAAACGTGTATTTGTGCTATTACTGTGTTTAAATAACTTCTAACTTATGTATTTCGAACTCTAGCCTCATAAAGAGACTAGAGGGGTGTGTTTAGCAATAAATACATATATTTTGAATATATACCTGGTGTGGTGCTCTTTCATTTGATCACTCAAGAGATTATAGACTGGTAAAACAAGCTGCTTTAGATTCCTTCAAGACCTAGCCTGAAGGCTGCTCTCCATAGCTACCACTAGGATAGCTTTCAATAAGGTTGTCTTTAACCTATCTCCAATAAGGGGTTGTTTGGACTGGTGCAAGGTGCCCACTATAATTAGTGGACAGCATATGCCAGGCCAACTTCTCACAGTGCCTGAAACCTATGATTTTTTAAGTGAATTTCAAAGGTTTTTTAAATGCTAGTTTCTAACTATGCCTACAGAGGTAGGACATGTGAAGAAAGAAGAAAAAACTCACAGAAAGAAGCAAAAGATGTGCAGAAAGAACCAACAGAGGAGCAGAAAGAGGCCTTGTTGCAAAATTATCCTGTGCCCACAACTTTTTCAGATGGGTACTGGTGGTAACTGACTCTGACTAACCAGAGCCAGTGCTATGCTAAAAGACACTTAGAATACAGTGAAAACACCTACATACACTAGGGAACACTATGCGTTGGGGTACCCCTGTGATTAGCATGACCTCCTCTGCAAGTCCCTAGTACATAATAGGGCAGGCGGATTAAAACTACCTCTTAAAACGCGCTACAGGGCGCGTTTGCACAGTGGTGAAGGGAGGGGGGCCTGAGGTGACATGTGTGCAAACGCGCCCCGTGGCACGTTTTAAGTTGCGGGATTAAGTCCCCTTGAATCCTGAGGGTCCCTGGGGCCCAACTAGCCCCCCAGGTACCTACAGTTAGGACCACAGAGCTGAGTTGCAGAGAGGCGTTCCGAGGCCACGCACGTTTTTTCACCTCTCTGCAACGCAACTCTGTTGTGCTTACTGAAGGTACCTGGTGGGCTAGTTGGCCCCCAGGGTCCCTCAGGATTCAAAGGGAATTAATTCCCCAACTTAAAACGCACCACAGGGCGTGTTTGCGCACATGTCACCTGAGGCCCCGCCCCCTCCCTTCACCACTGTGCAAATGCGCCCCGTGGTGCGTTTTAAGTAGGGGGATTAGGTCACCTTGAATCCTGAGGGTCCCTGGGGCCCAACTAGCCCACCAGGTACTTCCAGTAAGCACCACAGGCCTGCGTTGCAAAGCCTGTAACAAATTGTGCAGTTGTGTTTAGGTAGTGAAGAGGGTCGTGCTGGGGGTAGTGTTTTAGGGCTTAGGGTAGTGCAGTGGTGTTTGTGTAGTGTAGGGGGTCATGCTGGGGGTAGATTTAGGGTTTAGGGTAGTGCAGTGGTGTTTGGGTAGTGTAGGGAGTCGTACTGGGGGAGAGTTTTAGGGTTTAGGGTAGTGCAGTGGTGTTTGGGTAGTGTAGGGGGTCGTGCTGGGGGTAGTGTTTTAGGGTTTAGGGTAGTGCAGTGGTGTTTGGGTAGTGTAGGGGGTCGTGCTGGGGATAGTGGTTTAGGGTAGTGCAGTGGTGTTTGGGTAGTGTAGGGGGTACTGCTGGGGGTAGTGTTTTAGGGTTTAGGGTAGTGCAATGGTGTTTGGGTAGTGTAGGGGGTACTGCTGGGGGTAGTGTTTTAGGGTTTAGGGTAGTGCAGTGGTGTTTGGGTAGTGTAGGGGGTACTGCTGGGGGTAGTGTTTTAGGGTTTAGGGTAGTGCAGTGGTGTTTGGGTAGTGTAGGGGTTCGTGCTGGGGGTAGTTTTTTAGTGTTTAGGGTAGTGCAGTGGTGTTTGTGTAGTGTACGGGGTAGTGTTTTAGGGTTTAGGGTAGTGCAGTGGTGTTTGTGTAGTGTAGGAGGTCGTGTTTTAGGGTTTAGGGTAGTGCAGTGGTGTTTGGGTAGTGTAGGGAGTCGTGCGGGGGGTAGTGGTTTAGGGTTTAGGGTAGTGCAGTGGTCTTTGGGTAGTGTAGGGGGTCGTGCGGGGGTAGTGTTTTAGGGATTAGGGTAGTGCATTGGTGTTTGGGTAGTGTAGGGGGTCATGCGAGGGATAGTGTTTTAGGGTTTAGGGCAGTGCAGTGGTGTTTGGGTAGTGTAGGGGGTCGTGCTGGGGGAGCGTTTTAGGGTTTAGGGCAGTGCAGTGGTGTTTGAGTAGTGTAGGGGGTCGTGCTGGGGGGAGTGTTTTAGGGTTTAGGGCAGTGCAGTGGTGTTCGGGTAGTGTAGGGAGTCGTGCTGGGGGAGAGTTTGAGGGTTTAGGGCAGTGCAGTCGTGTTCGGGTGATGTAGGGGGTCATGCTGGGGGGAGTATTTTAGGGTTTAGGGTAGTGCAGTGGTGTTTGGGTAGTGTAGGGGGTCATGCTGGGGGTAGTGTTCTAGGGTTTAGGGCAGTGCAGTGGTGTTCGGGCAGTGTAGGGGGTCGTGCTGGGGGTGGTGTTTTAGAGTTTAGGGCAGTGCAGTGGTGTTCGGGCAGTGTAGGGGGTCGTGCTGGGGGTGGTGTTTCAGGGTTTAGGGCAGTGCAGTGGTGTTCGGGAAGTGTAGGGGGTCGTGCAGGGGGTGGTGTTTCAGGGTTTAGGGCAGTGCAGTGGTGTTCGGGCAGTATAGGGGTCGTGCAGGGGGTGGTGTTTCAGGGTTTAGGGCAGTGGTGTTCGGGCAGTGTAGGGGGTCGTGCTGGGGGTGGTGTTTCAGGGTTTGGGGCAGTGCAGTGGTGTTCGAGCAGTAAAGGGGGTCGTGCTGGGGGTGGTGTTTCAGGGTTTAGGGCAGTGCAGTGGTGTTCGGGCAGTGTAGGGGGCGTTGCAGGGGGTGGTGTTTCAGGGTTTAGGGCAGTGCAGTGGTGTTCGGGCAGTGTAGGGGGTGGTGTTTCAGGGTTTAGGGCAGTGCAGTGGTGTTCGGGTAGTGTAGGGGGTCGTGCAGGGGGTGGTGTTTCAGGGTTTAGGGCAGTGCAGTGGTGTTCGGGCAGTGTAGGGGGTCGTGCTGGGGCTGGTGTTTCAGGGTTTAGGGCAGTACAGTGGTGTTCGGGCAGTGTAGGGGGTCGTGCTGGGGCTGGTGTTTCAGGGTTTAGGGCAGTGCAGTGGTGTTCGGGCAGTGTAGGGGGCGGTGCAGGGGGTGGTGTTTCAGGGTTTAGGGCAGTGCAGTGGTGTTCGGGCAGTGTAGGGGGTGGTGTTTCAGGGTTTAGGGCAGTGCAGTGGTGTTCGGGCAGTGTAGGGGGTCGTGCAGGGGGTGGTGTTTCAGGGTTTAGGGCAGTGCAGTGGTGTTCGGGCAGTGTAGGGGGTCGTGCTGGGGATGGTGTTTCAGGGTTTAGGGCAGTACAGTGGTGTTCGGGCAGTGTAGGGGGTTGTGCTGGGGCTGGTGTTTCAGGGTTTAGGGCAGTGCAGTGGTGTTCGGGCAGTGTAGGGGGTCGTGCTGGGGCTGGTGTTTCAGGGTTTAGGGCAGTGCAGTGGTGTTCGGGCAGTGTAGGTGGTCGTGCTGGGGCTGGTGTTTCAGGGTTTAGGGCAGTGCAGTGGTGTTCGGGCAGTGTAGGGGGTCATGCTGGAGCTGGTGTTTCAAAGTTTAGGGCAGTGCAGTGGTGTTCGGGCAGTGTAGGGGGTCTTGCTGGGGCTGGTGTTTCAGAGTCTAGGGCAGTGCAGTGGTGTTCGGGCCGTGTAGGGGGTCTTGGTGGGGCTGGGGTTTCAGGGTTTAGAGCAGTGCAGTGGTGTTCGGGCAGTGTAGGGGGTCGTGCTGGGGGTGGTGTTTCAGGGTTTAGGGCAGTGCAGTGGTGTTCGGGCAGTGTAGGGGGTCGTGCTGGGGCTAGTGTTTCAGGGTTTAGGGCAGAGCAAATGTGTTCAGGCAGTGTAGGGGGTTGTGCTGGAGGTGGTGTTTCAGGGTTTAGGGCAGTGCAGTGGTGTTCGGGCAGTGTAGGGGGTCTTGCTGTGGGTGGTGTTTCAGGGTTTAGGGCAGTGGTGTTCAGGCAGTGTAGGGGGTCTTGCTGGGCGTGATGTTTCAGGGTTTACGGCAGTGCAGTGGTGTTCGGGCAGTGTAGGGGTCGTGCTGGGGGTGGTGTTTCAGGGTTTAGGGCAGTGCAGTGGTGTTCCGGCAGTGTAGGGGGTCGTGCAGGGGTCGTGCAGGGGGTGGTGTTTCAGGGTTTAGGGCAGTGCAGTGGTGTTCGGCAGTGTAGGGGGTCGTGCTGGGGGTGGTGTTTCAGGGTTTAGGGCAGTGCAGTGGTGTTCGTGCAGTGTAGGCTGTCGTGCTGAGGGGTGGTGTTTCAGGGTTTAGGGCAGTGCAGTGGTGTTCGGGCAGTGTAGGGGGTCATGCAGGGGTGTTGTTTCAGGGTTTAGGGCAGTGCAGTGGTGTTTGGGCAGTGTAGGGGTCGTGCAGGGGGTGGTGTTTCAGGGTTTAGGGCAGTGCAGTGGTGTTCGGCCAGTGTAGGTGGTCTTGCTGGGGCTGGTGTTTCAGGGTTTAGTGCAGTGGTGTTCGGGCAGTGTAGGGGGTCTTGCTGGGGGTGGTGTTTCAGGGTTTAGGGCAGTGCAGTGGTGTTCGGGCAGTGTAGGGGGTCATGCTGGGGCTGGTGTTTGAGGGTTTAGGGCAGTGCAGTGGTGTTCGGGCAGTGTAGGTGGTCGTGCTGGGGCTGGTGTTTCAGGGTTTTGGGCAGAGCAGTGGTGTTCGGGCAGTGTAGGGGGTCGTGCTGCGGGTGGTGTTTCAGGGTTTAGGGCAGTGCAGTGGTGTATGCGCAGTGTAGGGGGTCTTGCTGGGGGTGGTGTTTCAGGGTTTAGGGCAGTGGTGTTCGGGCAGTGTAGGGGGTCTTGCTGAGGGTGATGTTTCAGGGTTTAGGGCAGTGCAGTGGTGTTCGGGCAGTGTAGGGGGTCTTCCTGGGGGTAGTGTTTCAGGGTTTAGGGCTGTGCAGTGTTGTGCATGCAGTGTAGGGGGTCGTGCTGGGGGTGGTGTTTCAGGGTTTAGGGCAGTGCAGTGGTGTTCGAGCAGTGTAGGGGGTCGTGCAGGGGGTGGTGTTTCAGGGTTTAGGGCAGTGCAGTGGTGTTCGGGAAGTGTAGGGGGTCGTGCAGGGGGTGGTGTTTCAGGGTTTAGGGCAGTGCAGTGGTGTTCGGGCAGTATAGGGGTCGTGCAGGGGTGGTGTTTCAGGGTTTAGGGCAGTGGTGTTCGGGCAGTGTAGGGGGTCGTGCTGGGGGTGGTGTTTCAGGGTTTGGGGCAGTGCAGTGGTGTTCGAGCAGTAAAGGGGGTCGTGCTGGGGGTGGTGTTTCAGGGTTTAGGGCAGTGCAGTGGTGTTCGGGCAGTGTAGGGGGCATTGCAGGGGGTGGTGTTTCAGGGTTTAGGGCAGTGCAGTGGTGTTCGGGCAGTGTAGGGGGTGGTGTTTCAGGGTTTAGAGCAGTGCAGTGGTGTTCGGGCAGTGTAGGGGGTCGTGCAGGGGGTGGTGTTTCAGGGTTTAGGGCAGTGCAGTGGTGTTCGGGCAGTGTAGGGGGTCGTGCTGGGGCTGGTGTTTCAGGGTTTAGGGCAGTACAGTGGTGTTCGGGCAGTGTAGGGGGTCGTGCTGGGGCTGGTGTTTCAGGGTTTAGGGCAGTGCAGTGGTGTTCGGGCAGTGTAGGGGGCGGTGCAGGGGGTGGTGTTTCAGGGTTTAGGGCAGTGCAGTGGTGTTCGGGCAGTGTAGGGGGTCGTGCAGGGGGTGGTGTTTCAGGGTTTAGGGCAGTGCAGTGGTGTTCGGGCAGTGTAGGGGGTCGTGCTGGGGATGGTGTTTCAGGGTTTAGGGCAGTACATTGGTGTTCGGGCAGTGTAGGGGGTCGTGCTGGGGCTGGTGTTTCAGGGTTTAGGGCAGTGCAGTGGTGTTCCGGCAGTGTAGGGGGTCGTGCAGGGGGTCGTGCAGGGGTGGTGTTTCAGGGTTTAGGGCAGTGCAGTGGTGTTCGGCAGTGTAGGGGGTCATGCTGGGGGTGGTGTTTCAGGGTTTAGGGCAGTGCAGTGGTGTTCGTGCAGTGTAGGCTGTCGTGCTGAGGGGTGGTGTTTCAGGGTTTAGGGCAGTGCAGTGGTGTTCGGTCAGTGTAGGGGGTCATGCAGGGGTGTTGTTTCAGGGTTTAGGGCAGTGCAGTGGTGTTTGGGCAGTGTAGGGGTCGTGCAGGGGGTGGTGTTTCAGGTTTTAGGGCAGTGCAGTGGTGTTCGGCCAGTGTAGGTGGTCTTGCTGGGGCTGGTGTTTCAGGGTTTAGTGCAGTGGTGTTCGGGCAGTGTAGGGGGTCTTGCTGGGGGTGGTGTTTCAGGGTTTAGGGCAGTGCAGTGGTGTTCGGGCAGTGTAGGGGGTCATGCTGGGGCTGGTGTTTGAGGGTTTAGGGCAGTGCAGTGGTGTTCGGGCAGTGTAGGTGGTCGTGCTGGGGCTGGTGTTTCAGGGTTTTGGGCAGAGCAGTGGTGTTCGGGCAGTGTAGGGGGTCGTGCTGCGGGTGGTGTTTCAGGGTTTAGGGCAGTGCAGTGGTGTATGCGCAGTGTAGGGGGTCTTGCTGGGGGTGGTGTTTCAGGGTTTAGGGCAGTGGTGTTCGGGCAGTGTAGGGGGTCTTGCTGAGGGTGATGTTTCAGGGTTTAGGGCAGTGCAGTGGTGTTCGGGCAGTGTAGGGGGTCTTGCTGGGGGTAGTGTTTCAGGGTTTAGGGCTGTGCAGTGGTGTGCGTGCAGTGTAGGGGGTCGTGCTGGGGGTGGTGTTTCAGGGTTTAGGGCAGTGCAGTGGTGTTCGAGCAGTGTAGGGGGTCGTGCAGGGGGTGGTGTTTCAGGGTTTTGGGCAGTGCAGTGGTGTTCGGGCAGTGTAGGGGGTCGTGCTGGGCTGGTGTTTCAGGGTTTAGGGCAGTGCAGTGGTGTTTGGGCAGTTTAGGTGGTCGTGCAGGGGGTGGTGTTTCAGGGTTTAGGGCAGTGCAGTGGTGTTCGGGCAGTGTAGGGGGTCGTGCAGGGGGTGGTGTTTCAGAGTTTAGGGCAGTGCAGTGGTGTTCGGGCAGTGTAGGGGGTCGTGCAGGGGATGGTGTTTCAGGGATTAGGGCAGTGGTGTTCGGGCAGTGTAGGGGGCTTGCTGGGGGGTGGTTTTTCAGGGTTTAGGGCAGTGGTGTTCGGGCAGTGTAGGGGGTCTTGCTGGGGGTGATGTTTCAGGGTTTAGGGCAGTGCAGTGGTGTTCGGGCAGTGTAGGGGGTCTTGATGGGGGTGGTGTTTCAGGGTTTAGGGCAGTGCAGTGGTGTTCGGGCAGTGTAGGGGGTCGTGCTGGGACTGGTGTTTCAGGGTTCAGGGCAGTGCAGTGGTGTTCAGGCAATGTAGGGGGTCGTGCTGAGGCTGGTGTTTCACGGTTTAGGGCAGTGCAGTGGTGTTCGGGCAGTGTAGGGGGTCGTGCTGGGGCTGGTGTTTCAGGGTTTAGGGCAGTGCAGTGGTGTTCGGGCAGTGTAGGTGGTCGTGCTGGGGCTGGTGTTTCAGGGTTTAGGGCAGAGCAGTGGTGTTCGGGCAGTGTAGGGGGTTGTGCTGGGGGTGGTGTTTCAGGGTTTAGGGCAGTGCAGTGGTGTTTGGGCAGTGTAGGGTGTCTTGCTGGGGGTGGTGTTTCAGGGTTTAGGGCAATGGTGTTCGGGCAGTGTAGGGGTCTTGCTGAGGGTGATGTTTCAGGGTTTAGGGCAGTGCAGTGGTGTTCGGGCAGTGTAGGGGTCTTGCTGGGGGTAGTGTTTCAGGGTTTAGGGCTGTGCAGTGGTGTGCGTGTAGTGTAGGGGTCATGCTGGGGGTGGTGTTTCAGGGTTTAGGGCAGTGCAGTGGTGTTCGAGCAGTGTAGGGGGTCGTGCAGGGGTGGTGTTTCAGGGTTTAGGGCAGTGCAGTGGTGTTCGGGCAGTGTAGGGGGTCGTGCTGGGGGTGGTGTTTCAGGGTTTAGGGCAGTGCAGTGGTGTTTGGGCAGTGTAGGGGGTCGTGCAGGGGGTGGTGTTTCAGGGTTTAGGGCAGTGCAGTGGTGTTCGGGCAGTGTAGGGGGTCGTGCAGGGGGTGGTGTTTCAGGGTTTAGGGCAGTGCAGTGGTGTTCGGGCAGTGTAGGTGGTCGTGCTGGGGCTGGTGTTTCAGGGTTTAGGGCAGTGCAGTGGTGTTCGGGCAGTGTAGGGGGTCTTGCTGGTGGTGGTGTTTCAGGGTTTAGGGCAGTGGTGTTCGGGCAGTGTAGGGGGTCTTTCTGGGGGTGATGTTTCAGGGTTTAGGGCAGTGCAGTGGTGTTCGGGGAGTGTAGGGGGTCTTGCTGGGGGTAGTGTTTCAGGGTTTAGGGCAGTGCAGTGGTGTTCGTGCAGTGTAGGGGGTCGTGCTGGGGATGGTGATTCAGGGTTTAGGGCAGTGCAGTAGTGTTCGGGCAGTGTAGGGGGTCATGCAGGGGTGGTGTTTCAGGGTTTAGGGCAGTGCAGTGGTGTTCGGGCAGTGTAGGGGGTCATGCTGGGGGTGGTGTTTCAGGATTTAGGGCAGTGCAGTGGTGTTCGGGCAGTGTAGAGGGTCGTGCACGGGGTGGTGTTTCAGGGTTTAGGGCAGTGCAGTGGTGTTCTGGCAGTGTAGGGGGTCGTGCTGGGGCTGGTGTTTCAGGGTTCAGGGCAGTGCAGTGGTGTTCAGGCAATGTAGGGGGTCATGCTGAGGCTGGTGTTTCACGGTTTAGGGCAGTGCAGTGGTGTTCGGGCAGTGTAGGGGGTCGTGCTGGGGCTGGTGTTTCAGGGTTTAGGGTAGTGCAGTGGTGTTCGGGCAGTGTAGGCGGTCGTGCTGGGGCTGGTGTTTTAGGGTTTAGGGCAGTGCAGTGGTGTTCGGGCAGTGTAGGGGGTCGTGCTGGGGCTGGTGTTTCAGGGTTTAGGGCAGTGCAGTGGTGCTCGGGCAGTGTAGGGGGTCGTGCTGGGGGTGGTGGTTCAGGGTTTAGGGTAGTGCAGTGGTGTTCGGGCAGTGTAGGGGCTCGTGCTGGGGCTGGTGTTTCAAGGTTTAGGGCAGTGCAGTGGTGTTCGGGCAGTGTAGGGGGTCGTGCTGGGGCTGGTGTTTCAAGGTTTTGGGCAGAGCAGTGGTGTTCGGGCAGTGTAGGGGGTCGTGCTGGGCGTGGTGTTTCAGGGTTTAGGGCAATGGTGTTTGGGCAGTGTAGGGGGTCTTGCTGGGGGTGATGTTTCAGGGTTTAGGGCAGTGCAGTGGTGTTCGGGCAGTGTAGGTTGTCTTGCTGGGGGTAGTGTTTCAGGGTTTAGGGCAGTGCAGTGGTGTTCGGGCAGTGTAGGGGGTTGTGCCGGGGGTGGTGTGTCAGGGTTTAGGGCAGTGCAGTGGTGTTCGGGCAGTGTAGGGGGTCGTGAAGGGGGTGGTGTTTCAGGGTTTAGGGCAGTGCAGTGGTGTTCGGGCAGTGTAGGGGATCGTGCTGGGGTGGTGTTTCAGGGTTTAGGGCAGTGCAGTGGTGTTCGGGCAGTGTAGGGGGTCGTGCAGGGGCTGGTGTTTCAGGGTTTAGGGCAGTGCAGTGGTGTTCGGGCAGTGTAGGGGGTCGTGCTGGGGGTAGTGCTTTAGGGTTTAGGGTAGTGCAGTGGTGCTTGTGTAGTGTAGGGGGTCGTGCTGGGGGTAGTGTTTTAGGGTTTAGGGTAGTGCAGAGGTGTTTGTGTAGTTTAGGGGGTCATGTTTTAGGGTAGTGCAGTGGTGTTTGGGTAGTGTAGGGGGTCGTGCTGGGGGTAGTGTTTTAGGATTTAGGATAGTGCAGTGGTGTTTAGGTAGTGTAGGGGGTCGTGCTGGGGTAGTGTTTTAGGGTTTAGGGTAGTGCAGTGGTGTGTTTGTAGTGTAGGGGGTCGTGCTTTGAGTAGTGTTTTAGGGTTTAGGGCAGTGCAGTGGTGTTTGGGCAGTGTAGGGGGTCGTGCTGGAGGTAGTGTTTTAGGGTTTAGGGTAGTGCAGTGGTGTTTGTATAGTGTAGGGGGTCATGTTTTAGGGTAGTGCAGTGGTGTTTGGGTAGTGTAGGGGGTCGTGCTGGGGGTAGTGTTTTAGGGTTTAGGGTAGTGCAGTGGTGTTTGTGTAGTGTAGGGGGTCATGCTGGGGGTAGTGTTTTAGGGTTTAGGATAGTGCAGTGGTGCTTGTGTAGTGTAGGGGTCGTGCTGGGGGTAGTGTTTAGGGTTTAGGGTAGTGCAGTGGTGTTTTTGTAGTGTAGGGGGTCATGTTTTAAGATGCAACGCTCCAATACCTGACCAGTCTGCACTACATAAAACTGCAAAAAACTAAAAATAAAAAGTGTTTTGCACACTTTTGTCATTGGGCTATATGTGGGCTACATCTGGGTAATATTTGTGCTACATTTGGGCTCTTTTTTCACTGGTGGCCATCTTGGAAGACTTCTTTGTTATGAAGTTTCCTAATTTCCTCATTTACTGCAGTCTCCTCAGTAGGAAATGCTTTCAGTTTTTTACTTTGATTCCATCAAGAAGGCATTCAGATGTGTCTCACATTTGCCATAAATTCAGAATGTTAGCACTCTAGTTGCTCATTAGATCACTGTAGTAAAGCTACTGCTCACCAGGGAGTTAACTGGAAGTCTGCTGCTGGTATTGAAAGTGATTGTTTCAGTCTGCATGTCAGAATTTTCTAATGAAATAGAAGAGGATTTGAGATCTCACTTAAAACATGCCCTAATTTTTCTTTCTGCAGCACTAACCATAATTTCTATTTCAAAAAGAACCCCTCATTTTGTTCCTTTTTAAATTAAATGTTTTAAGTGTTACCGGTTTATTCCAATCAAGATGGCTTCAGGTGTGCCATACTTTTGTCATGAGTAAGGCTGTTAGCGCTCTAGTTGTTCTTTAGAACACTCTGGGAAGCTGCAGTAGAACACAAAGGCATCAACTGGCAGGCTGCTCCTGTTGAAATATAACAGGAAGATATTTGAGATCACACTTGAAACATGTCCTAATTTTTCTTTCTACAGCACTAACCATAATTTCTATGACAAAATTAACCCCATCATTTTGTTCCTTTTTAAATTAAATGTTTTAAGTGTTACCAGTTTATTCCAATCAAGATGGCTTCAGGTGTGCCATACTTTTGTCATAAGTAAGGCTGTTAGCACTCTAGTTGTTCTTTAGAACACTCTGGGAAGCTGCAGTAGAACACAAAGGAATCAACTGACAGTCTCTGCCCTTGTTGGATGTACATGTTTTACTGAGAATGTCAGACTTCATTCTCACATGACTGAGAAAGATAATGTGAATTTACAGAAAATATGCTCTCATTTTAGCTTCTGGAGCACCTTCCAAAACTCTATGGGACAAGCATGTGAAAATAGTTTTCTCTCAAACATGATTCATGATATCCCAGCAGAAGGTTTTTCACAGGGTAAAATCACCTTAGAACACACCACAATTCCTGAAATTAGTATGGTACCATCAACAAATGAATTCTAATGTAACTAAAGTCTGTTATCACCCTTTATAGTTCTCCTTTTGGTAACCCTCAAAATCTTTGATTCACTACAATGCATTTCAATGGGGTACTATCATGTATATTGGTCCCAAGATGGCTGCCAGCAATTCCAGGATGAAGTGCTGACAGCCAATCAGATCTCACGATGACATGTGTGGTTAGGCTCCGCCCAGATATATATGTGATTTTACTTTTGATTTTCTCAGGAACTACTGAACGGATTTACACCATTTAAGCAAAAGGCATGACACTGAACCAAGGGCTACCTCTTTTCTAAATTTGGTGTAATTCCGTTCAGCAGTTCGGGCTGTAGCTGCGATGAAATGTTCCTATGGAAAAATGAATGGGGAAAACACGTTTTGGGACCCCCTTTTCTGGCCCCGCTGATGAATCACCCCGAAACTTTCAGGATAGGAGCAGACCGGAGCGCCCCAACAAGTTGGAAACTATCACGAAGATTCGTCAACCGGCGCCAACGTTATTTCAAATAGAATGTTGCGGATTTCCTATGGAAAATAGGTCCTAACTATAACTATCTACTGGCGACCGCCAGTAGATAATATATATATATATCTACTGGCGGTCGCCAGTAGATAGTTATAGTTAGGACCTATTATCCATAGGAAATCCGCGACATTCTATTTGAAATAACGTTGGCGCCGGTTGACGAATCTTCGCGAAAGTTTCCAACTTGTTGGGGTGCTCCGCTCCGCTCCTACCCTGAAAGTCTCGGGTTGATTCGTCAAGCGGGGGCCGAGAAAAAAGGGGGGTCCCAAAACGCGTTTTCCCCATTCATTTTTCCCTAGGAACCTTTAGTCGCAGCTACAGCCCGAACTGCTGAACGGAATTACACCAAATTTAGAAAAGAGGTAGCCCTCGGTTCAGTGTCGTGCCTTTTGCTTAAATGGTGTAAATCCGTTCAGTAGTTCCTGAGAAATTCACAAGTAAAGTCACATATATATCAATGGCAGAGTAGGGTCCGCGTACCCTCCCGATCACGAGCTGCATGCTAATTGGCTGTCAGCTGGCTGTCAACATTCCGATTCAGGAAGTGTTGGCAGCCATTTTGTCCCTCGGTAGAACCGAGGGACAGAAACAAGTGCGCAAAGCGCACAAAGGGGGCAGGGTAGAAACACCCTAACCCCTAGGCCTGCTCAGGGGTCCCACAAGGACCCCCTGGGCAGAAAAAGCATTTTTTTAAAAAAAAAATCGGCAGGATGTGCACAGGGTGCGCGGATCCTGCCGGGAAAAAAAAATCGAAGCGCGGTCTCCCGCGCTTTGATGTTAATTTGCCCCCGGGTGGGCCAAGTCCCGGGGGCATGGTGGGGGGGGGTTAAATTTATGTACGGGGGGCCTCTAAGGGCCCCCCAAGCCCCGGGGACCGCCACCCCCCGGGGCTTTAACAAAAAATGGTGCGGGAGGGCTCTTTTTGGACCCCCAAAGCCCCGGGGACCACCACCCCCCAGGGCCGGCTCCTGCAGTGTCCCGGGGTGCCTACCCCCGGGACACTGCTGTTTGCAATGACAGGACGGGAGCCTCGCGGCTCCCGTCCTGTCATTGCAAACTTGCTTTGGATATTGGAAGAGAGAGCAGGAAACCTGCACTCGCTTCCAATATCCAAAGCTGATTGCTTTTCCACATGGGGAGCAGAATGTTAGCTGCTCCCCATGTGGAAAAGCAATGCCGGCTCCCGCAGGAGGCGGGGAGCCGGTTGGGACTGTGGGGGAATTGGGGACCACCCCACAGTCCCCAACCAGAGGCCAGGCCCCGGGAGATGGGGTCCCGGGGGCCATAAGTGGCCAGGGAGGGGGCCATGCAGTCCCCCTCCCCAAATTTAAAAAAAAAAAAAAAGTGCAAGGCCGGCCCCGGGGGATGGGGTCCCCGGGGCCTTAAATGGCCTGAGGAGGGGGCCACGCAGCCCCCTCCAAATAAAAAAATTTAAAAATCGAGGCCATGCCCCGGGGATGGGGTCCCCGGGGCCAATACAGGCCCAGGGAAGGGGGGCCACGCGGCCCCTTCCCGTGTTTTTTTAATTAAAAAAAAAAAAATGCTCAGGCCCCGGGGGATGGGGTCCCCGGGGCCAAAAGTGGGCAAGGGAAGGGGGACCACGCAGCGCCCCTCCCATTAAAAAAAAAATAGAAAAAAAAAAACGACCGGCATCGTACCGGAGGCCCCGCCCTCCTCCCTGCAGTACTCTGCAAACGCGCCCCTGGCGCGTTTGCAGAGGGGAACGAATTCCCCTTGAATACTGGGGGTCCCTAGGGCCAACTAGCCCACCAGGAACCTCCAGTATGCGCCAGGGGCTGCGTTGCAGAGACGTGTACAGAGGCCATGCCCCTTTACACCTCTCTGCAACGCAGCTCTGTGGCGCTTTGGAGGTATATGGTGGGCTAGTTGGACTCCAGGGACCCTCAGGATTCAAGGGGACTTAATCCCTCAACTTAAAACGCGCCACGGGGCGCGTTTGCACAGTGGTGAAGGGAGGGCGGGGCTTCAGGTGACATGTGTGCAAACAGGCCCCGTGGCGCGTTTTAAGATGGGGAATAAATTCCTTTTCAATCCTGAGGGTCTCTAGGGGCCAACTAGCCCACCAGGTACCTCCAGTAAGCGCCACGGAGCTGCGTTGCAGAGTGTTGTAAAGGGGCGTGGCCTCTGAACACCTCTCTGCAACGCAGCCCCTGGCGCATACTGGAGGTACCTGGTGGGCTAGTTGGCCCCTAGGGACCCTCGGGATTGAGGAGGAATTAATTGTCCAACTTAAAACGCGCCACAGGGCGTGTTTGCAGACATGTCACCTTAGGCCCCACCCCCTTCCTTCACCATTGTGCAAATATTCCTCTAAAATCAGCCGAACTACGAATTCCGATTTACTAACCTGTTATCAGGAGAGACCTCAGTGCTGCATCTTTCAGCCCAGTACTGATCCTGAAAAGTAATTCTAACCGTACTTACCAGTAACTTGAATTTCCTTCCATAGGATATCATTGCCTGCTTTTTGCTGAAAAAGTTTCTGTGTCGATTTTTGAAACATACAAATATTCCTCTAAAATCAGCCGAAATACAAATTTCGATTTACTCACCTGTTATCAGGAGAGACCTCATTGCTGCATCTTTCAGCCCAGTACTGGTCCTGAAAAGTAATTTTAACCGTACTTATCAGTAACTTGAATTTCCTTCCATAGGCTAACATTGACTGGTTTCACTTGGAAATTCTTCTAAGTGTGGAGTTTTGGAACTTTATAATATTCCTCTAAAATCAGCCGAAATACGAATTCCGATTTACTCACCTGTTATCAGGAGAGACCTCAGTGCTGCATCTTTCAGCCCAGTACTGATCCTGAAAAGTAATTTTAACCGTACTTACCAGTAACTTGAATTTCCTTCCATAGGATATCATTGCCTGCTTTTTGCTGAAAAAGTTTCTAAGTGTCGATTTTTGAAACATACAAATATTCCTCTAAAATCAGACGACATACGAATTCCGATTTACTCACCTGTTATCAGGAGAGAACCCAGTGCTGCATCTTTTAGCCCAGCACTGACCCTGAAAAGTAATTCTAACCGTACTTAACAGTAACTTGAATTTCCTTCCATAGGAATCCATTGTCTGGTTTTCAGCAGAAAAGTTTCAAAGTGTCAATTTTCACAAACTACAAATATTCCTTAAAAATCGCATGTGTGACTTAAACGCATTCTTTCAACTGTTTACAGGAGATGCACCAGTGCTGGTTCCAGGATCCACCACTGAGTAAGAAAAAGTAACGATAACACTACTTACCTGCTAAGTGAATTTCCTCCCATAGGATAACATTGGTGATTCTATATGAAAAAGTTTCTAAGTGTCAACTTTTAAAATACAATAATATTCCTTAAAAATCACTACTGTAACCAAAACGCTTTTACTCAACTGTTTACAGGAGATGTCCCAGGACTGAATCTAGGATCCAGTCCTGTGGTTAGAAAAGTAATCCATAAAGTAACTAATTGCATTTAACTAGAAATTCACATTGAGCTCAATGTTGCTTTGTTTTTTAAATTGTGTTGCCCATTGCAACAACTGTAACTACTGTACTTAAAAGTCTATTGCCTATTTGCAAAGTATTTAAACTAAAGTAATTCATTCTGAGAAAGTATATTTTGTAATGTAATGTATAATGTAATTACAATGTAATTTAAAAATAAAATATCTAAAAATAAATAGTTTAAAAAAAATTGTAAATCAGTATCAAAAAATAAATATAACAATTAATACATTTAAAAATTGTCATTTACAAAACCTTTGAAATTCACTGAAAAAAACATAGGTTTCAGACACGTTATAGTTAGGAATTAGCATTTAAAAAACCTTTGAAATTCACTGAAAAAACCATAGGTTTCAGGCACGTTATAGTTAGAAATTAGCATTTAAAAAACCTTAGAAATTCACTGAAAAAACCATAAGCTTTTAGGGACAGTTATAGTTAGTTGGACATTGCACTCGTACAAAACCCGTGAAATTCCCCCGTTATAGTTAGTTCAGGTAATTATAACTCGCGCCCCCGCAATGCACTGCTGATGACGTCACATATTACATCACTCATGACATGGTCAGTGACATCACTGATGACATCACTGATGACATCTCAAATGACATCACTGATGACATCACTGATGACATCATCCATGTGAGAATTTAATGCATCTTCTCACACCCTAATATAAGTTTTGATACACCCACTCTAAATTACAGACTGCCATTCTCAAAACCATACACACTCCAATACCAATAAGTACATACCCACTCACTGATTCTTAGGTCTACACACACACATCTACTCACTCACCCGTACAGTCACTCATACTTACAGTCACTCAGTACAGGACTATCATATGCACTCAAACACCTATATAAACACTCACACAACGCAACTCATCCATAGAGGTACTCACACACCTAGTCAGTCATGCAAATAATTAATCACACTCCAATTTACTCACCTATACAGTTATACACACCAGCTCACTTACTCATAAAAATACTAGCACATTCTTACGCTCCTATGCAATCACTGATGCAAGCACACACTCATCCATATAGCCACTCTCACAATCACACACTCTCACTTATAGCCATTTATATACTCCAACACACATATATACTGCCTTTCACATATGTAGTTACTCACACATGTACCACTGAGATATACATTCAATCACTAACACACCCATACACACACTCACCCACCCATACAGTCCATCACAGACGCACTCTTGAAACCATGCACCCAGTGAATCACCCACTCACACATCTATGCACAGAGTCACACACACCCCACCCACACAAACACTGAGGCACCCATACAGATACTCACTCAGAGAACCAATCCATAACCCATATAGACACTCATTTAGCTAGTCAGAAACCCATGCAGCTGCTTACACAACAACAGACAGACGGATACAGACATTCACACAGTTTAGTCACTCATCCATGCATCCAGTAAGATACGTTTAATCACTCACTTATAGACTCAGTCACGCACCTACTAAATCATCCATTCAGGCGCTTCTACACCCACTCATTCTTCAATACGCCTTTCCCTATATATATTAAACATATTTAAACTTTACAGAAACACACAGTCACTGGATGATGTCATCAGTGATGTCATTTGAGATGTCATCAGTGATGTCATCAGTGATGTCACTGACCATGTCATGAGTGATGTAATATGTGACGTCATCAGCAGTGCATTGCGGGGCGCGAGTTATAGTTACCTGAACTAACTATAACGGGGGAATTTCACGGGTTTTGTACGAGTGCAATGTCCAACTAACTATAACTGTCCCTAAATCCTTATGGTTTTTTCAGTGAATATATATATATATGTATATATTTTATTTTTTTGAAAAACTAATGTCCAAGGACACACTAGGCTGTGCACTCGGGTTCATAGAAAGAAATTCAATTTATTCCAGCGTGCTCCAGGAAAAAGAGCTAACACAAATGCGTTTCGGCCACCTGGCCTTCGTCAATGTTAGTTACCATGATTACAAGTCACACTTAAATAACAAAACATTTCATTCGTTACTTCAATTTCATAATAAAAATAAACAAAGGACTTAATCAAGAGTGGTTGTTTTTAACTTTTCTGTGTCGGCCATCTTAGCCTGTGTCATCCTGTCGTTTTAACAATGATAACATGCATTAAATCAATTCATTTGCAAAATATATCTAAATCATATATTCAATGCTTGTCAGAGTGCTATTGATATGTTGTAAATCCATTATTTGATTTTCGAGCGACAGGATAGGTCAAATGATCAAATATTGACTTTTCACTTGTTAATCCAAATTCTACCATTTCCTCATTTTCCGCAATATTACAAACCATCAAATGTAATTATCTAAATGGTGCACATGAATCAATTATTGCCATACCTAAATTATGCCCTGAATGGGCTGGCAAATCTAGATGTGTCAAGGGACATGTCAAAAGTAAAACAATGCATTTATATACTTATACATTGTCATGTAACTCCGCAAAAGGAGGTAGAATTATAGATCTGATATCCTGGTCCACCCTGACAAGTCAGATACATTTTTATAAAAGAACACACTAATCTTGAAACTGAACAATTTACAAAAACCTACATCAGTTACTAATCAACAGAACCTGATTATCGGAAAAAGGTGGTTAATTGTCTCATGTTACAAGGGACAGACTAAGTTTCCAAAGTGTCTGTCTTAAGGAGACCACATTCTGCCAGAACATGCTTTTCTAGCTATACTGATAAGAACATGGCGAGATTCTTGAACCATGGTACCATAAATGGGCCAATAACTTATTACCACCTTCTAACCTACAAACAACCAGAGTTCCTCCTCACTATTGAGTCCCCAAGGAGTATGGGTTTGTAGCTCGATAATATATCTTGCTTCCAACTGCCGTAGCAGTTTTACCCTGTCCCTTCCTCTTGCTGTAGTCGGGACCTGGTCCAAACAGAAATAGCATAATCTGTCACTTCTAGACTCATGGACCTCGGCAAAGTGTCTGGCTACTGGGTATGTACTGTCACAATTGGTGATTGCCCGTGTGTGCTCCAGTATATGCTTTTTTGCTGGATGTACTGTACTGCCAACATACTGGAGCCCACACGGGCACACCAGACAATACACCACAAAACTAGTGTTGCAGTTGAGAAATTTGTTAATCACGTGTTTGTTTTTCTTGCCTGGCACTGCATATTCTTTGACCTTAACACTATTCTTACAGGCCTTACAAAGGGTGCATGGATAAAACCCAACAACCGATGTTTTTGATGATGGCACTTCCTCTAAGAAGTGACTGTGCACCAAAATATCTTTCAAGGACTTGTTCTTACGATACGTAATGTTTGGTCTGCTTGGTAACAGATTCCCAATGGCACCATCTGTCTGTAAAGTTTTCCAATTCTTTTGAACCAAACCCCTAATTTTCTGAGATTTGGCCGAAAAGCCGAGAATTAGCCTGACATCTTCTTTCTCGTTCCCTGTGTTTGGTACATCAGTCCCTTTATATGTTAAAAGTGCCTGCCTCTCCATGGATTGCACCTTGAGCGCGATGTTTTATAGAATTTGATTTTGGTATCCTCTCTGCCTAAATCTACTGAGCGATTCACCTGCAGCTACTGCGTAATCTTCATCACGAGTACAGTTTTGTTTTAATCGCAGTAATTCCCCATAGGGGATGCCATTTATCAAACTGTGTGGATGCTGGCTTTTAGAATGTAATACAGTATTGTCAGCTGTCGGTTTCCGATACAACTTAGTGCAGATTTTATCATTTGCCACAAACACCAAAAGATCCAGGAAAGGTACCTCAATATTGCTGATGTTACTAGTAAACTGCAAGTTAAACTGATTATTATTGAGAATTTCTATATATTCCTCAGCTTCCGCAATGGTACCCTTCCAGACAATGAAGAGGTCGTCTATATAACGCGCCCATAGGGCTATCTTATCGACCCACCTCTCGTTCTCATCCGCCAAGGCCACGTGCTTCTCCCACCAGCCTACGAAAAGATTCGCATAGCTGGGGGCGAAGCACGTGCCCATCGCGGTACCTTGTGTCTGCAGGTAAAGCTGCCCACCAAAGAGAAAAATGTTGTTATGCAGACAAAATTCGACAATCTCTGTGCCTGGAATTTTAGAGGTCTGGTTTTAAGAAAATATTTAAGTGCCAACAGGCCCTGACCATGGGCTATACATGTGTGTAAACTAGTAATATCCATAGTGATGAATAGAAAATCTTGCTCCCATCTAATGTCCTGGATCTGCCGTAGAAAATCGGTTGTATCCTGTATGAAGGAACTCAAGTCCTTTACCAGTGGGAAAAGAAAGTAATCCGCGTAAATTGATGCTTTTTCCAGCAGGCTTCCTTTACTGGAAACTATTGGTCGTCCTGGTGGTCCAGTCATATCCTTGTGGACTTTTGGTAAGTGGTAAAAAGTGGGAAGCACAGGGAAATCCACCTTAATAAACTGATACTCATCCTCCTCCAAAATGCCACTGAGTTTCCATTTATCAAGCAGATCATAGAACGCCAGGACACTTGTGTTGAAGACATCCCTTTTAACTCTTGTGTAGCTTTCCTTATCCCCTAGCAGGTGTAATGTTTCTTCTTTGTAGGCCTCTTTTGCCATTATGACGACATTACCACCTTTATCGGACTGTTTTATGACAATAGATGGACCATCCCTCAGTGCTTTCACAGCTATCCACTGGGTTCTTGTCAGATTATAATTCCTTTTCCCACTTGCTGGTATATGGGTTGTCCGTAATATATCCAGATCTTTAATCATTGTCTCATGGAAACAGCCGATCGCATCATATGGCATTTTGGGGATGAACTTGGATTTCAGTTTGAACTTACTTTTACCACTTCTCTGTTCAATCCCCAGATTTTCAATCCTATTCATTTCATCACTGTTGGTATTTAACATTTCATCTTGATTGTCATCCTGCAACGTGTGTAGAGTTTGTAGTGCTTCCAAACCGTGCCCAGTGAGGATGTCAGTTGGAACATGTGATGTTGACGGTTCTGAATCAGGAGGTCTTGGATGTAAAACAAAAGTTTTTTTCAATTTGAGTTTGCGAACAAAATGATAGAGGTCGATACGTGTCTGTACATAATCCCATTCGGTCGTAGGACAGAAGGTAAGTCCTTTTTGTAAGACCTGAGATTCTGCTTTAGACATTTGTCTAGACGACAGATTGACCACTGAATGGGGGCTTACTTCTTGTTGGTTCCCCTTTTGCTCCTCGTCACTCTCGGTGTAAACTTTCCTTTTCCTGTTCTTCCCTCCTCGCCTACTTTTCTGGTGTTTTGCTCCGGTGGGCGGGTTCTTTGGGGGTATCTTCTCCAAGATTCCTTGATGAGTTGATACTCCGGTGGAAAATTTGGCTCGTGACTTAAAGCAGCCCCTGCATCTCTCCTGGGATTTTCTGCTTCTGATTGATTCGTGTCTGCTTCCGACTCGGACGTATCCCTGGGAGTAGGCATTCTGGAGCTTGTAGATGCTTGCAGTGCCTTTCGCGGTTCATCATATTTTTTTGCGAAAGTTAAGACCCTGCCAGTCTCATAGTCGTGCTGATCTCTTGCAAACTTATTTTGTTTGCGGCGCTTGATATCATTTTCGTAAGGAATTAGTCTGGTCTTCATTTTGGCCCTGAGATTGTCGACTTGTTCTTTATCTTCAGAGGCCATTATCTGTGCCTCAATCTCATTGATCTCACTTAGTAGTTTAGCTCTATCACTTTTGGCATATCTCACCAAGATTTCCACCATGCCTTTGGCTGAGGCCGTGGTGAAATCAGCCCATTCCTTCAATAAGTCTGGGTCAGGGTTTTCGTACGAGAGGACTGTGTAAATCCTAAGTCCCCTCGGTACTCTGTCCACATCCAAGTACTGCTGTAAGGAAGTGGCCTCCCACCACTTCCTTATTTCTTTCTCGTAGGTCCGTTCTAGTTTCCCAAACCACCCTTTCAGACTATAGGGTCCTTTGCTGGTGTTGGCCCCTCCATCCGTTTTTGAATCGGATGGAATGCCCTTGAACACCGAGTCTGCAGCCTCCATTCTTTCAGCATTGCTGAACATCGTAAATTCCTGATGGAGCACTTGCCGGATTATTAAATAATGTCACTATCTTAAGTCAGTCTTGAACCACAACGTGCTTGCCGTCAATTACACCAAATGTTTGCGAGGCGCCGCAGCGGGAAAGACTCACCGGGGCAGTCGTTGCACCAGCGTGGTGCCGGTTACCGCACTCGCCTCTGCTTCGGCTGCGTCTCGGCGTGCCTCCCCCTCCGTTCTGGATCCTCTCAGTCCCGCTTCGGACTGCAAATCAATGGTGACGGCAGAGCGAGCAAAAATCCCAATCATCCAAGAACGTGAACCGCCCAGTGATTTGCCGCTCTCAGCAGCATGGGTGCAGCAGCTCGCGGAGGCGGCTCCGCGCCATATTTTGAAAAACTAATGTCCAAGGAAACACCAGGCTGCGCACTCGGGTTCATACAAAGAAATTCAATTTATTCCAGCATGCTCCAGGAAATAGAGCTAACACAAACGCGTTTCGGCCACCTGGCCTTCGTCAATGTTAGTTACCATGATTACAAGTCACACTTAAATAACAAAACATTTAATTTGTTACTTCAATTTCATCATAAAAATAAACAAAGGACTTAATCAAGGGTGGTTGTTTTTAACTTTTCTGTGTCGGCTATCTTAGCCTGTGTCATCCTGTCGTTTTAACAATTATAACATGCATTAAATCAATTCATTTGCAAAATATATCTAAATCATATATTCAATGCTTGTCAGAGTGCTATTGATATATTGTAAATCCATTATTAGATTTTCGAGCGACAGGATAGGTCAAATTATCAAATATTGACTTTTCACTTGTTGATCCAAATTCTACCATTTCCTCATTTTCCGCAATATTACAAACCATCAAGTGTAATTATCTAAATGGTGCACATGAATCAATTATTGCCATACCTAAATTATGCCCTGAATGGGCTGGCAAATCTAGATTTGTCAAGGGACATGTCAAAAGTAAAACAATGCATTTACATACTTATACATTGTCATGTAACTCCGCAAAAGGTGGTAGAATTATAGATCTGATATCCTGGTCCAGCCTGACAAGTCAGATACATTTTTATAATTTTTATATATATATATATATATATTACCTACTGGCGGTCGCCAGTAGGTAGTTATAGTTAGGACCTCGTTTCTATTCAAAAGCGTTTTTTCTTTTGCCAATATCTTTGGCGCCGGTAGACGAATCTTTGAAAATTGTCAAAACTAATGGCCCGCTCCGGTCAGATCCTGTCTTGTAAGTTTCGGGGTGATTCATCAAGCGGGGGCCAAGAAAAAAGGGGGGTCCCTAAACACGTATTCCCCATGTTAATTTCCATAGGGATTTTAGACAAAGCTACAGCCCGAACTGCTGAATGGAATTACACCAAATTTGGCAAGAAGGTAGCCCTTGGTTCATAAAGAGACCTTTTTTTTAAATGGTGTAAATCCGTTCAGTCATTCCTGAGAAATTAAAAAAAGAAAAATATCGATATCTGAGCACTGAGGAGGGTTCGCGAACCCTTCCGGGCACGAGCTTCAATCTGATTGGCTGCCAACACTCCAAACCAGAACCGAGTCATAAGAAAAGATAAAAAAAAGATGAAAAACAAGAAAAGGGGGCAGGTTAGAAACAACCTGACCCCCTAAGTAAGCGCCACAGAGCTGCGTTGCAGAGAGGTGGTCCGAGGCCACGCCCCTTTTTACACCACTCTTCAAATGCGGCTTCTGGTGCACTGCTGGTGGGGCGATGAGGTCCTCTTGTGTCCTGAGGACCTCAGGACACAAGTGGACTTTATCCTCCGAGCAGCAGGCGCCAGAAGCCGTGTTTGCAGCGTGGTGTAAAAAGGGGCATGGCCTCGGAACACCTCTCTGCAACGCAGCTCTGTGGCACTTACTGGAGGTACCTGGTGGGCTAGTTGGTCCCCAGGGACCCTTAGGATTCAAGTGGACTTAATCCCCCAAGTTACAATGCGCCAGGTGGCGCGTTTGCACAGTGGTGCAGGGAGGGGGTGGGCCTGATATAACAAGTGTGCAAACTGCCCCCTGGTGCGTTGTAAATTGGGGGATTAAGTCCCCTTCAATCCTGAGGGTCCCTGGGGGCCAACTAGCCCACCAAGTACCTCCAGTAAGCGCCACAGAGCTGTGTTACAGAGAGGTGGTTGAAGGCCACGCCCCTTTTTACACCACTCTGCAACCGTGGCTTCTGGTGCACTGCTGGTGGGGCGATGAGGTCCTCTTGTGTCCTGAGGACCTCAGGACACAAGTGGACTTCATCCTCTGAGCAGCAGTGCGCCAGAAGCCACGTTTGCAGCGTGGTGTAAAAAGGGGCATGACCTTGGAACACCTCTCTGCAACGCAGCTCTGTGGCGCTTACTGGGGGTACCTGTTGGGCTAGTTGGCCCCCAGGGACCCTCAGGATTCAAGGGGACTTAATAGGGACATTATAGTTAGAAATTAGCATTTAAAAAACCTTAGAAATTCACTGAAAAAACCATAGGTTTCAGGGACGTTATAGTTTGAAATTAGCATTTAAAAAACCTTAGAAATTCACTGAAAAAACCATAGGTTTCAGGGGCGTAATAGTTAGGTATTAGCATTTAAAAAACCTTAGAAATTCACTGAAAAAAACACAGGTTTCAGAGACGTTATAGTTAGAAATTAGCATTTAAAAAACCTTAGAAATTCACTGAAGAAACCACAGGTTTCAGGGACGTTATAGTTAGTTGGACACTTCACTCGTACAAAACCAGAGAAATTCGGCCATTATAGTTAGTAGAGCTAACTATAACTCGCGCCCCCGCAATGCACTACTGATGATGTCACATATTACATCACTCATGACATGGTCAGTGACATCTCAAATGACATCACTGATGACATCACTGATGACATCATCCATGTGATAATCTGATGCACCTCCTCACACCCTAATAAAACTTTGTATACACCCACTCTAAAAATACAGACTACCAATATCGAAACCATAGACAGACCAATAGCAGTTAGTACATACCCGCTCAGTGATTCCTAGGTCTACACACACACATCCACTCATTCACGCATACAGTAACTCATACATGCAGTCACTCATCAATACAGCACTATCATATGCACTCATACACCTATACATACACTCACACACCGCCACTCATCCATAGACTTACTCACACACCTCCTCAGTCATGCAAAGAATCAATCACACCCATTTACTCACCTATACAGTTATACACGGACCACCTCACTTATTTATACAAATACTAACACATACTTACTCTCTTATACAATCACTGATACAAGCACACACGCATCCATACAGCCACTCTCACAATCACTCACTCTCACATATAGTCATTTATATACTCCAACACTCACATATACTGCCTTTCACATATGTAGTTACTCACACATATACCACTGAGACATCCATTCACTCACCAACACACCCATACACACACTCACCCACCCATACAGACCTTCACAGATGCACTCTTGAACCCATACACCCAGTGAATCACCCACTCACACATCTATGCACAGTCACCCACCCCCACCCACTCACACAGACACCCAAACAGATACTCAGACAACCAATCAATAACCCATATAGACAGTCATGTAGCTACTCACCAACCCATGCAGCTGCTTATACACCAACTGACAGACTGATACGGACATTTACACAGTTTACTCACTAACCCATGCATTCAGTAAGATACGCTTAATCAGTCTGTTATACAATCAGTCACGCACCTACTAAATCATCCATTTAGACACTTATACACCCACTCATTCTTCAATACACCTTGGCATATATATATAAAACATATTTAAACTTTAAAGAAACACACATTCACTGGATGATGTCATCAGTGATGTCATCAGTGATGTCACTGACCATGTCATGAGTGATGTAATATGTGACATCATCAGCAGTGCATTGCCGGGCGCGAGTTATAGTTAGCTCTACTAACTATAACGGCCGGATTTCTCTGGTTTTGTACGTGTGAAGTGTCCAACTAACTATAACGTCCCCGAAACCTGTGGTTTTTTCAGTGAATTTCTAAGGTTTTTTAAATGCTAATTTCTAACTATAATGTCTCTGAAACCTGTGGTTTTTTCAGTGAATTTCTAAGGTTTTTTAAATGCTAATACCTAACTATTAAGTCCCTGAAACCTATGGTTTTTTCAGTGGAAAATAGGTCCTAACTATAAGTATCTACTGGCGACCGCCAGTAGATAATATATATATATATATATATATATATATATATATAGTCCACCAAACAGTCCTTGGCGGAGGGCGCACTATCCAGCTGGTGCTCACGGCGAGAAAGGGACTAATTCTCGCAAAGATATATTTCAACAATTTTGAACAAACAAACGTGGCACTCTCCTTGGATGAATTCGTTGTTTTATTAAACCATCAAGTTTCTCCTCCTACGCGTTTCGACCACCAAGGTCCTGATCACGGTAGTAAACACAGTCCTACTTTGCTTTTCATTATTTATACATAGTCTCCACTCTGCCCATAATGAGGCATTGTGGGACTTGTAGTTAGTAAAACCAAATTCAATTATAAATTCATTGAAAAAATCAAAAAATAATTTGATAACAAATTGATGGGATAAGGTAGCTCAAAGCACGCCTTTGACAATCTGCAGTCAGAGTACGGGGTTGCAAAACTCGGATAACTTGCTCATTATATCAAGAAACATTGCAATATATAACGCATCTAGTATGTTAATATTAACTAATCTTGCAACTCCTATTTTAAGCATTCTCTCATTCGGAACACTTCATGAGTATAAAATAGTCGTTACTGACTAAATAATTTAGACTTAGTGTCTCATCCAGTTATTTAGGCTAAGTGCCATTATTGTTCTCCCTGCCTCATGATACATCAACACTCCAATGTCGGGCAAACGCTATGAACCCACCCTCCACATCAAATAAAAAATTACCACCGTTACCTATGACACTCGTGAAAGCTTACAGTTTGCTGCAATAATATGGAATTAATGTCTCTTTTGTCACATTTGATTAAAAATGTCTCAGTATTTAGATCAATCTATCTCGTCCAAACTGCCCAAAATCATTACAACTAAAGGTGAATATACATTTCTTCATCCCCATTTAGTCCCAGTGGGACCTTGGTCTTGAATCTTATTATAAGTTTAGACTCAAGGCGTCTCAGCTTCAAGATCCTATTTCCTCCTCTGTCATGTGGTGGCACTGTAACCAGACCTGAGTATTTCATGTCCATCCAGGTCTTATTATGATGTGTATCCATGTGTTTAGCAATCGCATAAGTGTGATCATGATTCTGTGTCGCCCTGATGTGCTCTAATATTCGCTTTTTAAGTGGGCAAATGGTGCTTCCAATATATCTTTTTCCGCAGAAGCATTCGATCAGATACACCACATGTGTGGAGGCACATGTGATTGCCTCATTGATGTTGAACACTTTGCCCTTCGGATCTTGTATCGACTTGAGGCTTTTCCCAATTTTACAAGCTTTGCAGCTGTTACATCTTCCGAATCCTTGCTGGCGAATCTGTAGCCAACTCTCAGGTTTCTTTACTTCAAAGTGACTGTTCACCAGGGCATCAGATAATGATGGTGCCTTTCTGTATGATATTAGTGGGCGATCACCTATTGTTGTACCAATATCTGTATCTTTTTTAGAACATTCCAATATTTGGACAGTATCTTCTGGATTTTGTGATTCTCTTTACTATAGGTTAATATCAGTCTTGGAGTCGTATCATTCGATTTTCCTGGTTCATCATTAGACTGTTTTCTATTATCTACAAGCATCTGTGTTCTAGGTATCACTCTGGCTTTCTCTTCTCCTCGTTGGACATCACTGTGTTTGTACCCTCTCTTGAGGAACCGTTGTTTTGTTTCTTTAAACTGTTTTTCCATTTCCTCCTTCTCGGAGCAATTCCTCTTCATCCTTATGAATTCTCCATAGGGTATACTCTTCACAAGTGATTGTGGATGAAAGCTAGTGCCATGCAACACACTGTTTGTAGCAGTCTTCTTTCTAAACACCGTTGTGTGTATCTTATTTGACTTGATATAAACCTTGGTGTCCAGGAAGTCTATTTCTTTTGAATTGATATTATGCGTGAATCTCAAGCCCACTTCATTATCATTCAAGATTGCTAAATACTCCAGGAATTCAGCTTCAGTGCCTTTCCACAAGATGAATAAATCATCTATGAATCTTAGCCAAAGGGCTACTCTGGCAGTATGTTGGTCATTTTCCTCTCCCCAAGCTATGTTCTTCTCCCACCATCCCATCACTAGGTTGGCATAGCTTGGAGAGAAGGAAACTCCCATCGCGGTCCCGCAACTCTGGGAGTATAATTTTTTGTTGAACATGAAGACATTATTGTTTAAGCATAGTCCAATCATTTCTTTTAACATAGTAGTATGTTGCAATTGTCTAATTGGTCTCTGTTTGAGAAAGTAAGTGACAGCCTTCATTCCGAGTTCATGACTTATTGAGGTATAAAGTGAGACAACATCAATTTTCACGAGTAGATAATCCCGATGCCAGCTTGTTTCCATTAAGACTCTCAAAAAGTCACCTGTATCCTTGATGTACGAACTCAAGGTAGGTACTATCGGTGCTAAAAAATAGTCCACATAAGAAGCTACATTTTCATAAAGGCCCCCGCAGCTTGATATTATCGGACGTCCCAGGGGCTTTTTCAGGGTTTTGTGCACCTTAGGAAGAAAGTATATCGTAGGTGTCACTGGGTTTTCAATCATTAGAAAGTTTTTTTCTTCTAAACTCAGTAATCCCCTTTCATGCCAGTTTTGTAATTTGTTACTCAATTCCATGATTAAGTCATTGATAGGATTATTATTCAACAACTGATAGTGTGACGTGTTATTCAGTTGACGCATTGCTTCTTCCATGTAACTCGATTTGTCCATGATGACAATATTGCCCCCCTTATCGGCAGGCTTAATTTCAATCAGGGTATTCTCCTTTAACGATTTCAGGGCCTGATGTTCCATAATAGACAGGTTCTCATTTTTCTTTCCTTGTTCAATATTTTTCATCATGTCTAGTTCTGCCACAACCAGATCATGAAAAGTGTCAATCCGATTGCCTGGGTTTAATGCTGGGCAAAATTTTGATTGACTTTTGAATTTGGTTTTGGGATGTCTATCTGATATAATGCCCATCTCTTCCAAGATTTGGGTATCAGAAAGTTCTGTTTCACTGATCTCATTTGCCAGTTCATATGCAGTTCTCAGAGCTTGCATCTCAGCAATTGTATAATGATCGTCTTGCTCTGTTGTTACTGTTTCTCCAATTGCCTCAATTGTCCCAGCGACTGGCAGCATTTTACTGAAGAATTTCTTTAGTTTCAACTTGCGTATATATTTGTACAAGTCTATTTTTGTTTCCACCTGATCGTGATGTCTCTCAGGACAAAATGTCAGTCCTCTGTTCAAGAGGCTGCGTTCCTCATTGGTTAAGACATGAGTAGACAAGTTGATAATTAAATCCGGCTCTTCTTTATTATGAATGTTGTCAATTACTTTTTCCATATTGTTCGGTTGCGCAAGTGGTATCCCTTTGTTTTTTCTTGCACTTCTTCTTGTCTTCCGCCCCCCTCTCTGTTGCCTGGCACTCCTCTTCCTCTTGCCCTGGTGCGTCCTGTTCCCCGTCCTCTGCCCTTGATTCTGGGGTTTTGTTGGTCTTGGTAGACTAGCTTCATTTCGTCTAAAAAAGAAATGTGGCGTCTTGCTGTTGTTCCTGGCTCTCCTTCACTGATGTCTGATTCCGATTCACTTTGTGTAGTGTTTGGAGATTCTTGTACTACTGGCTTGTTCTTATGTAGTTGGTCTTTCAAAGCGTCAAAGCGCCTGGCAAATGTTAGTATTGTCCCATTTTCGTAGTCGCACTCGTCCCTCCTAAATTTACGTTGTTTACGTTCTTCAACTTCACTTTCATATTTATCCAGGTTACGATCCATGTCTGCTCTTAGTTTTTTAGAAAGATCTTCATCTTGATGTGATGCTTGAATCTGTGACTCAATCTCAGCAATATTACTATGCAGATCCTCGATATCACGTTTGGCATATTTGACAATTATTAGCATCATCGTACGTGAGCAGTCCATATTGTTTCTGCCCCATTCTTCGAGCATTTCAGGTCTAGTCTCCGGATGGTTCGGAAGTGTAAAGATACGTAATCCCCTTGGTACTCTGCCACATTCTACGTATTTTTCAAGGGTTATAATCTCCCAACTCTTGGAAATTTCTTTGCGAAGGAGTCTTTCTAATTGAATAAACAATTGTTTAGGTGTTCTAGTGCCAGTATTACCAAGTTTCTCTCCCTCGGTTTTATTGGTTGCACTTACATTCCCTTTCTGAAACATGGTCTCAGCTTTCTGCAAGCGTTTGGCAGCTCGTTCTTCCATAATGTTCTATTTATAGTTCAAACAAGTGTCAATAGGTAATCCGTCTATGTGTGTTTCTTTCGTTTCAAACAATCTATTAAGTACTGGTTTCGGACTTAATTTACTATTCCAGGAGATCGAGACTTGTTTTTCTTTGATGGCAAGTTTATGATTTGCTACAACCGGTATACATTAATCACTTCCCAAGGTAGTGTTGCAACTTATAACGTCTAACCCCAATGCAAGCAGCAATTCTGCAGAATGGTTTCACACTCGCTGCGGCACATAGGCAGTGACCTTCATGGACTCTTCTTACCTGGGAGTCTCCCGGTCGTGCTGGCGTCCTCCGACCCCACACGCCGACGCTCAACCTGGCGTTGTTTGAAGGTATGCTCTGTCTTCGCCGTTCTGCTCCTTTATGCCGCTCTGAATCCGACTACAATTCCACAGTAGTTTCCTCACGTTGCCAAAAATTCGCAGCGTTTTCCGTCAGTTGCTCGGCGGCCAATATGTTCCGATGTTGATTCTAAGCAGTTTACGGTGTGCCGGGCGCTCCTCCATATGTAAATACAGTCCACCAAACAGTCCTTGGCGGAGGGCGCACTATCCAGCTGGTGCTCACGGCGAGAAAGGGACTAATTCTCGCAAAGATATATTTCAACAATTTTGAACAAACAAACGTGGCACTCTCCTTGGATGAATTTGTTGTTTTATTAAACCATCAAGTTTCTCCTCCTACGCGTTTTGACCACCAAGGTCCTGATCACGGTAGTAAACACAGTCCTACTTTGCTTTTCATTATTTATACATAGTCTCCACTCTGCCCATAATGAGGCATTGTGGGACTTGTAGTTAGTAAAACCAAATTCAATTATAAATTCATTGAAAAAATCTAAAAATAATTTGATAACAAATTGATGGGATAAGGTAGCTCAAAGCACGCCTTTGACAATCTGCAGTTAGGGTACGGGGTTGCAAAACTCGGATAACTTGCTCATTATATCAAGAAACATTGCAATATATAACGCATCTAGTATGTTAATATTAACTAATCTTGCAACTCCTATTTTAAGCATTCTCTCATTCGGAACACTTCATGAGTATAAAATAGTCGTTACTGACTAAATAATTTAGACTTAGTGTCTCATCCAGTTGTTTAGGCTAAGTGCCATTATTGTTCTCCCTGCCTCATGATACATCAACACTCCAATGTCGGGCAAACGCTATGAACCCACCCTCCACATCAAATAAAAAATTACCACCGTTACCTATGACACTCGTGAAAGCTTACAGTTCGCTGCAATAATATGGAATTAATGTCTCTTTTGTCACATTTGATTAAAAATGTCTCAGTATTTAGATCAATCTATCTCGTCCAAACTGCCCAAAATCATTACAACTAAAGGTGAATATACATTTCTTCATCCCCATTTAGTCCCCGTGGGACCTTGGTCTTGAATCTTATTATAAGTTTAGACTCAAGGCGTCTCAGCTGACATTTTGTCCTGAGAGACATCACGATCAGGTGGAAACAAAAATAGACTTGTACAAATATATACGCAAGTTGAAACTAAAGAAATTCTTCAGTAAAATGCTGCCAGTCGCTGGGACAATTGAGGCAATTGGAGAAACAGTAACAACAGAGCAAGACGATCATTATACAATTGCTGAGATGCAAGCTCTGAGAACTGCATATGAACTGGCAAATGAGATCAGTGAAACAGAACTTTCCGATACCCAAATCTTGGAAGAGATGGGCATTATATCAGATAGACATCCCAAAACCAAATTCAAAAGTCAATCAAAATTTTGTCCAGCATTAAACCCAGGCAATCGGATTGACACTTTTCATGATCTGGTTGTGGCAGAACTAGACATGATGAAAAATATTGAACAAGGAAAGAAAAATGAGAACCTGTCTATTATGGAACGTAAGGCCCTGAAATCGTTAAAGGAGAATACCCTGATTGAAATTAAGCCTGCCGATAAGGGGGCAATATTGTCATCATGGACAAATCGAGTTACATGGAAGAAGCAATGCGTCAACTGAATAACACGTCACACTATCAGTTGTTGAAGAATAATCCTATCAATGACTTAATCATGGAATTGAGTAACAAATTACAAAACTGGCATGAAAGGGGATTACTGAGTTTAGAAGAAAAAAACTTTCTAATGATTGAAAACCCAGTGACACCTACGATATACTTTCTTCCTAAGGTGCACAAAACCCTGAAAAAGCCCCCGGGACGTCCGATAATATCAAGCTGCGGGGGCCTTTATGAAAATGTAGCTTCTTATGTGGACTATTTTTTAGCACCGATAGTACCTACCTTGAGTTCGTACATCAAGGATACAGGTGACTTTTTGAGAGTCTTAATGGAAACAAGCTGGCATCGGGATTATCTACTCGTGACAATTGATGTTGTCTCACTTTATACCTCAATAAGTCATGAGCTCGGAATGAAGGCTGTCACTTACTTTCTCAAACAGAGACCAATTAGACAATTGCAACATACTACTATGTTAAAAGAAATGATTGGACTATGCTTAAACAATAATGTCTTCACGTTCAACAAAAAATTATACTCCCAGAGTTGCGGGACCGCGATGGGAGTTTCCTTCTCTCCAAGCTATGCCAAACCTAGTGATGGGATGGTGGGAGAAGAACATAGCTTGAGGAGAGGAAAATGACCAACATACTGCAAGAGTAGCCGCTTGGCTAAGATTCATAGATGATTTATTCATCTTGTGGAAAGGCACTGAAGCTGAATTCCTGGAGTATTTAGCAATCTTGAATGATAATGAAGTGGGCTTGAGATTCACGCATAATATCAATTCAAAAGAAATAGACTTCCTGGACACCAAGGTTTATATCAAGTCAAATAAGATACACACAACGGTGTTTAGAAAGAAGACTGCTACAAACAGTGTGTTGCATGGCACTAGCTTTCATCCACAATCACTTGTGAAGAGTATACCCTATGGAGAATTCATAAGGATGAAGAGGAATTGCTCCGAGAAGGAGGAAATGGAAAAACAGTTTAAAGAAACAAAACAACGGTTCCTCAAGAGAGGGTACAAACACAGTGATGTCCAACGAGGAGAAGAGAAAGCCAGAGTGATACCTAGAACACAGATGCTTGTAGATAATAGAAAACAGTCTAATGATGAACCAGGAAAATCGAATGATACGACTCCAAGACTGATATTAACCTATAGTAAAGAGAATCACAAAATCCAGAAGTTACTGTCCAAATATTGGAATGTTCTAAAAAAAGATACAGATATTGGTACAACAATAAGTGATCACCCACTAATATCATACAGAAAGGCACCATCATTATCTGATGCCCTGGTGAACAGTCACTTTGAAATAAAGAAACCTGAGAGTTGGCTACAGATTCGCCAGCAAGGATTCGGAAGATGTAACAGCTGCAAAGCTTGTAAAATTGGAAAAAGCCTGAAGTCGATACAAGATCCGAAGGGCAAAGTGTTCAACATCAACGAGGCAATCACATGTGCCTCCACACATGTGGTGTATCTGATCGAATGCTTCTGCGGAAAAAGATATATTGGAAGCACCATTTGCCCACTTAAAAAGCGAATATTAGAGCACATCAGGGCGACACAGAATCATGATCAAACTTATGCGATTGCTAAACACATGGATACACATCATAATAAGACCTGGATGGACATGAAATACTCAGGTCTGTTTACAGTGCCACCACATGACAGAGGAGGAAATAGAATCTTGAAGCTGAGACGCCTTGAGTCTAAACTTATAATAAGATTCAAGACCAAGGTCCCACTGGGACTAAATGGGGATGAAGAAATGTATATTCACCTTTAGTTGTAATGATTTTGGGCAGTTTGGACAAGATAGATTGATCTAAATACTGAGACATTTTTAATCAAATGTGACAAAAGAGACATTAATTCCATATTATTGCAGCGAACTGTAAGCTTTCACGAGTGTCATAGGTAACGGTGGTAATTTTTTATTTGATGTGGAGGGTGGGTTCATAGCGTTTGCCCGACATTGGAGTGTTGATGTATCATGAGGCAGGGAGAACAATAATGGCACTTAGCTTAAATAACTGGATGAGACACTAAGTCTAAATTATTTAGTCAGTAACGTCTATTTTATACTCATGAAGTGTTCCGAATGAGAGAATGCTTAAAATAGGAGTTGCAAGATTAGTTAATATTAACATACTAGATGCGTTATATATTGCAATGTTTCTTGATATAATGAGCAAGTTATCCAAGTTTTGCAACCCCGTACTCTAACTGCAGATTGTCAAAGGCGTGCTTTGAGCTACCTTATCCCATCAATTTGTTATCAAATTATTTTTAGATTTTTTCAATGAATTTATAATTGAATTTGGTTTTACTAACTACAAGTCCCACAATGCTTCATTATGGGCAGAGTGGAGACTATGTATAAATAATGAAAAGCAAAGTAGGACTGTGTTTACTACCGTGATCAGGACCTTGGTGGTCGAAACGCGTAGGAGGAGAAACTTGATGGTTTAATAAAACAACGAATTCATCCAAGGAGAGTGCCACGTTTGTTTGTTCAAAATTGTTGAAATATATATATATATATATATATACACGTTCTCGGAACCACAACATACATCTCTTAGCTCTGATTAAAAGGCTACGTAACAATAACCAGATCATCATAAACAAATCCGACAAAGGTGGGAACATTGTTCTATGGCCAAGACTCCTTTACCTGGAAGAGGCACAACGACACCTTAGTGACTCCTCCTGCTACAAGAAGATCAGTATCCAGGAGATCAGCAAAAGCAGGATCAGCGTAAAGAAAGAACTCAATAAGTTCAAGGCAGAGGGTTTAATAAGCAAAGATGAATTTCTTTTCCTTCACCATGATACACCTGTCCTACCTGTACTTTATTTTTTACCTAAGGTCCACAAGGGAACCATGCCTATTCCTGGCTGTCCGATCATCTCCGCATGTAATAGCCTCTGCGAGAACATGTCTAAATATGTTGACTTTTTCCTCCAGGACTTTGTTGTTTCTTTACCCTCGTATTTGCGTGACACTGGAGATTTCTTGAACAAAATCATGGGGATACAATGGTCTGACAAGTATATTCTGATGTCTATGGACTTAACCTCATTGTACACAAGCATCAAACATGATGATGGTCTACGTGCTGTTGAACATTATCTACAGGAACGCCCCATTAACTGTCATTGCCACAATGACCTGCTTTTGTTTATGATTAGATGGTGTCTTGAACATAATTTCTTTATGTTTGACAGAATGACTTATCAACAACTTCGTGGCGTCGCCATGAGTGCCTGCTTTTCTCCCATTTATGCATGTCTCCATGTCAGCTGGTGGGAGGAGCAGGTACTCATGATGAAGCATAGTGAGGCAATGAACAACCATGTGGTGACATGGCTGCGTTACATTGACGATGTCTTTGTTGTGTGGAATGGTACCACTGAGAGTGCACTAGAATTTGTCTCTTCCATTAATCACAATGACCTTAATCTTGAGTTCAATGCCCAGATCAGCAGAGACAGCATTGAGTTTCTGGATGTTACTATTTACGTAGAAAAGGATGCGCTACACTCTAAACTCTACCGTAAGAGTACTGCAGGGAACTCGACATTACATGCTACGAGCTTCCACCCCAAACACCTCATTGCCAGCATACCATATGGAGATATGCTTCGTCTGAGGAGGATCTGTAGCTCTGAGTCCGACTTACAATCCTGTCAAGACCAGGCACAAGATCGCTTTATAGCTAGAGGCTATAGTACCACCTCGATAACTAAAGCCAGGACTAGAGCCAATGCTATACCCAGGGAAAATCTCCTAGCCGCTAACCCTCCCAGTGATGGTTCGACTGACCAAGCTGATTGCGCTGTTCCCACCCCTGGCACAGTTGATACCCGTCTTATCATTACATACAGTAGAGAGGAGAAGGATATTAAATCCATCATTAACCGCCAATGGCGCATTATCCAGTCTGACCCTGTCTTAGGTCCTTTGGTGGCTGATAAACCGACCATCACCTATCGACGGGCATTCTCCATGAGGGATGCCCTGGTCAAGAGCAGCCCTGAGGTCATTAAGAACACCAATTGGTTATCTGACATTAAAGGTTTTCGCAAATGCAACACCTGTAGAGCCTGTAAATTTGGCGTTAACACCACTGAGGTCACAGCTAGATTCTGTAACAAACCCATAACATTGCAACATAAATACACCTGTAGAACAGAGTATGCAGTGTATATCCTCCAATGTAGTTGCAATCTCAGATATGTGGGGAGCACCAAACTCCAGGTGCATGTGAGGATACTACAACACCTTAGGGCCATTGTGAACAACGATCCGAGCTATCCTGTAGCCAGGCATTTTTAAGAGACACATAATAACAACCTCGATCACCATCAGTATTTTGTGATAGACAATGTACCTATTCTCAGACGAGGTGGTGACCGTGAAAAGAAACTTAGACAACTCGAAAGTAGATATATTCTTGAGCTCGATACCAAAACACCTAATGGCCTCAACTCTAGTGAGGATTTGTATAACTACCTATAAACCTGTCCACCATGCTATTTTTTCACCTGCATGTGTTTTATTTCCTCTAGTAGATATGTTTCACACATTGTTGGTTTCTTACTATTATCTTTGCTATCCTGACTCATGAATATTATACTATTTTACAGTTATATCCATTCCAGCTAATGCACCAATTAATGGATTAGATATGTTTCTATATCTCTGATTATTTATGGATTGGATATGTTCCTATATCTCTGATACGTATTTCACTTGATTATTCTCTCATGTACTCCCTCTTGTTACCTTTAGTACTTTTCTCATCTGATCTTCCTACTGTAGATCTATCCTCTGCGCATTCAAGCGGTCATCTGTTGCTCATTTTTAGCCCGGCTGGGTTTTGAGCATAGTTCTCACATGAACTATGTCTCTCTAGTTTTGTTCTTTAAATTTAAGTCGCATCTAGCACTTAGTCACTACACAACGCTGTACCACTTTGCACTTTAAAAAAAAAAAAATGTATCACTTGGTAACTCTACACACAGTGCCTGGATTTTCCATTTTTCATTTTTTAACGCGTGTGCATTTCTCACTATCACTTTCATGTTGTGCATTCAGCTTCGCTGTTTGTTCTGCCCCCTAAATTAGATGTCATAATGGGACCGTAGTTCTTATTCTTATTTTTCATGATGGTTCATCCGGCTTCATGGGGTCCCTTTTGCGCGCCAGCCTGTCTCTATGAACCACTGTGTTTTCAGTTGTGGGACTTCCTTTAGCATCACGCATTATGCTGCCAGATGGC
This sequence comes from Calotriton arnoldi, assembly GCA_963921515.1. NCBI lineage: Eukaryota > Metazoa > Chordata > Amphibia > Caudata > Salamandridae > Calotriton > Calotriton arnoldi. The sequence continues at coordinate 639,538 of CAWUFW010010922.1, forward strand.
CGGGTGTGGGATTTATATCTCACGGTTCACTCGACTCTTACCTCCCACATGTGTCAGATTCCCTGACCTTGTACAGGCTCTTCATACGCTGCTCTCCCTTTATATCGCCGCTCAGCGCTGTCACTCTTATTCTTTTTGTTTCTTTCATTCTCCACTGTTCCTACATCCTCTTGATATTTATTCCACTGTCATCTTCCCATGACTTGGGGCATTGTCGTAAAACCTGGCTGTCATTCTTCACAGCAACATGTGAGTAGATATTTCACTTAGCACTGTAATTGGAGTCACAAGTTACCGTAAAGCACATGCGTTTGTGACTCTTGTAACATAATGCATCTCACTTACCTGCCTATAAAGCTGCTACTTGCACGTAGCATGTCCATGTGATCAAGGCCGCAGGTTGGCGGCCGAAACGCGTAACGTGGACCGGTTAACTTACTTTGAATAAATCTCGTTATTTCACCAGCAGCTGTGGTCTGAGCCCGTGTGTTCTTTGCTGTTTGCAGCCACTACGGGATTTGTGGACTATATATATATATATATATATTCACTGAAAAAACCATAGGTTTCAGGGGCGTTATAGTTAGTTGGACATTTCACTCGTACAAAACCATAGAAATTCCCTCGTTATAGTTAGTTCAGCTAACTATAACTCGCGTGCCCGCAATGCACTGCTGATGACGTCACATATTACATCACTCATGACATGGTCAGTGACATCACTCATGACATCACTGATGACACCTCAAATGACATCACTGATGACATCACTGATGACATCATCCTTGTGATAGAGTGGCAGACCTCCTCTCACCCTAATATAACCTTTGATACACACACTCAAAAATACAAACTAACATTTTCAAAACAATGGACATACCAATACCAGTTACAACACACCTATTCAGTAATTCCAAGATCTACACACACATCCACTCATTCACCAACAGTCCCTATACAGTCACTCATACATGTACTCACTCATCATATGTACTCATACACCTATACATCCTGTTACACACCGCCACTCATCCATAGAGTTACTCACACACATAGTCACACATGCAAACAAAGTATCAAACATCCATTTACTTGCATATACAGTTATACACACACTACCACACTTACTTCTACATAAACTTACACATACTTACTCTCTTAAACAATCACTTATAGAAACACCTACTTATTTGTACAGGAACTCTTCCAACCTCTCACTCTCACATATACTCACTTATATACACCAATACTCACATATACTAGTTTAAAACATATGTAGTTACTCATAAAGACACTATTGAGACAGTCATTCACTCACTAACACACCCATACACATACTCATCCACCTATACAGTCCTGCACACATGCTGTCTTCAACACATACAAACAGTGAGTCACTCATTCATGCATCTATGCACTAAGTAATACCCCCACCGAACCATACAGACACTCAGACACTCATACTGATACTCAAAAAACAACTAATAACCCATATAGACACTCATGTAGCTACTCACCAACCCATGCAGCCACTTATACACAAAGTGAGAGACTGATACAGATATTTTCATATTTAAACATTACTCACTAACCCATGTATTCACTAAGATACACTTAGTCAGTTATACAATCAATTTTACCAAAAAAATCATCCATTTAGACACTTATATACCCATTTATTCTTCCATCGACCTTGAGATATACATATATAAAACATATTTAATTTTCAGAAAAACACACATTCACTGGATGATGTCATCAGTGATGTCATCAGTGATGTCATTTGAGATGTCATCAGTGATGTCATGAGTGATGTCACTGACCATGTCATGAGTGATGTAATATGTGATGTCATCAGCAGTGCATTGCGGGCGCGCAAGTTATAGTTAGCTGAACTAACTATAACGGGGGAATTTCTATGGTTTTGTACGAGTGAAATGTCCAACTAACTATAACGCCCCTGAAACCTATGGTTTTTTCAGTGAATTTCTAAGGTTTTTTAAATGCTAATTTCTAACTATAACGTGCCTGAAACCTATGGTTTTTTCAGTGAATTTCTAAGGTTTTCTAAATGCTAATTTCTAACTATAACGTGCCTGAAACCTATGGTTTTTTCAGTGAATATATATATATTTATTATACTATGTATACATGTGAAAATGTCTCGGTCCCCTGTTTGCCTCGGTGGCATGGAAAAAATGGGTGGAACTGACGTCAGCACGCCGACGAGGTCCTCTTATGGCTCCGATGACGTCATACGGTGTCGCGAGCGGAGCCGTGCTCGCTGACGTGGGAGAGCTAGGAAAGAATTTCCGTGGAATGCTGGTGCAGGGGATATTCACCTAAGTGTTCAGGCTAGTCCTTTCGGAGCAACTGTTTATGTTGCCACTCCAGAAACCGAAACCAGTGATCCGAGGGCAGAGGCCCTGCAGATGGCACATGAGGTGGGGTGCCCAGTCGTGTGCACCGGCGGGGCAGCGAAGTGACAAGCACCACAACCCACAAAAAAGGTAACGAGGGCACTGAATAACACAGGATCTTCTCTTTGTATCTGGCAGGAACAACAAAGTTAAAATGCCCAAGTACCAAAATGTAGAATTAGTGCTACAACGGTCTTCAAGAGGACCTGCGATGCCGCTTCTGCCTCCCGTACCCTGGAGGCGGCACATGGGTCACGCGGTACGGTCATACTGCGGTGGGACGCACACTCGTTGACCTCTCATGGCACTGCTCCACATTTCAGGGAGGACGCTTTCCATTAGCTATGTTTTCTGATGACATGTCGCGCCGGCCCCGTCCAACAACAGAACTCCTTTAGATCCAAACAGACTCTTCCACTCTCTCACCGGAAGTGAAACCAGGCCACGCAGACACTTTCACAATACAACAGCCGGGAATGCACTTTTCGGTAAAAAAACACATTCCTTCCTCCTAATTAATCAAATAAACGTCTCACTGAAGAACAGGGGCCAGCTTCGATCGGTAAACAGCCGTTACAACGACTTTTTACTTTGCGATACCATTACAACGCATGCATTACCACACATGCGTTGTACATCACAAAGTCATTACTACGCATTTTTAGAATGCATGGTCATTTACCACGCATGCCTTTACAACGAATTTTGTTGTAAAGGTATGTATGGTAAATGACCATGCGTTCTAAAAACATGTAGACGATCCATGTCGTTGTAAGGAAACAGAGGCTGTTCCGTTTCCTCACAACGACGTGCACCGCCCCTCAGAGATGATGTGAAGCAGGAACGACGAGGAGAGAGGAACCATGAGGAGTGAGAGGTAAGGGGGATTGGGCATGGGGTGGGGGTTTCTTTTCTAGGGTTTAGGGTAGTGCAGTGGTGTTTGGGTGGTGTAGAGGGTAGTGCTGGGGGTAGTGTTTTAGGGTTTAGGGTAGTGCAGTGGTGTTTGGGTAGTGTAGGGGGTCGTGCTGGGGGTAGTGTTTTAGGATTTAGGGTAGTGCAGTAGTGTAGGGGGTCGTGCTGGGGGTAGTGTTTTAGGGTTTAGGGTAGTGCAGTGTTGTATGGGTAGTGTAGGGGGTCGTGCTGGGGTAGTGTTATAGGGTTTAGGGTAGTGCAGTGGTGTTTGAGTAGTGTAGGGGGTCATGCTGGTGGTAGTGTTTTAGGGTTTAGGGTAGTGCCGTGGTGTTTGTGTAGAGTAGGGGGTCATGCTGGGGGTAGTGTTTTATGGTTTAGGGTAGTGCAGTGGTGTTTGGGTAGTGTACGGGGTTGTGCTGGGGGTAAATTTAGGGTTTAGGGTAATGCAGTGGTGTTTGTGTAGTGTAGGGGGTTGTGCTGGGGGTAGTGTTTTAGGGTTTATGTTAGTGCAGTGGTGTTTGGGTAGTGTAGGGGGTAGTGCTGGGGTAGTGTTTTAGGGTTTAGGGCAGTGCAGTGGTGTTTGTGTAGTGAAGGGGGTCATGCTGTGGGTAGTGTTTTAGGGTTTAGGGTAGTGCAGTTGTGTTTGTGTAGTGTAGGGGGTCGTGTTTTAGGGTATAGTGTAGTGCAGTGGTGTTTGGGTAGTGTAGGGGGTCATGCTGGGGTTAGTGTTTTAGGGTTTAGGGTAGTGCAGTGGTGTTTGGGTAGTGTAGGGGGTCATGCTGGGGGTAGTGTTTTAGGGTTTAGGGTAGTGCAGTGGTGTTTGTGTAGTGTGGGAGGTCATGCTGGGGGTATATTTAGGGTTTAGTGTAGTGCAGTGGTGTTTGGGTAGTGTAGGGAGTCGTGCTGGGGTAGTGTTTTAGGGTTTAGGGTAGTGCAGTGGTGTTTGGGTAGTGTAGGGTGTCGTGCTGGGGGTAGTGTTTTAGGGTTTAGGGTAGTGCAGTGGTGTTTGGGTAGTGGAGGGGTAGTGTTTTAGGGTTTAGGGTAGTGCGCCCAACCAGCCACAATATCCGTGGACAAAGGGGATCCTGACTCTTTGGAACGCTCCGTAAATTGAATAATTTGGGTCAAGGGCCCTACCACGTCCAAGACCTATCAATTCCTTTCTTGGGATCCCTCATATACTTGGAGAAAAAGGTACATAGTTTCTCATCAATTTCAGGCGTGTGTGCCACCTTCCCCTTCAGTGAGGGCCTGGGGCATTCTCCCCTCATCCTATTCCTGACCTCCCTTTCAAGGGGTTGATGGATTTTCCCCAGCACATACTCTGCCACTTTGGCGTCAGGTGTCCACTCTGCCGACCTAGGATGGTAAATTTGGGTAGGCTCGAACATGTCCGAGTGGACAACGTCCCCAACCGGGGACTGAGAGGAGTAGGACTCTGGACGCCAGGGACGCCCCGAGTCCTTATCCTCATCGGAGGAGAAATCGTCCTCCGATACACCCTCTCCCTCTAAGGGAAACCCGCCGTCGGGGTCTACAATAGTGGTGACAGTGTTGCAATTTTCTCCGGGCACCTCCTCCTCCCGGCAGGGTGCATGTTTTAGCGTTCGCGCACTCTTGAGGAAGGTCTCCGTAAGTTTATCAAATCCTTCCAAGTGCCCCGCGTTATGTTTAACAGCCCTTTTATTCCCCATCTGGGAGCTACTTGGACCCGCCACCACCAGATCTGGGTCACTGAACACCCCAGGGATGCTTTTCGCCAGCTTATCAACCTGATCCCTAAGAGGAGCCAGCGCCCTAGAAATAGCCAGAGAGAGGGCTTGGTCCACTGCTGGAGGGAGAAGTTGGGGGGCCATTCCTCCTCCACTTCCTGGTAGGAGGAGTAAAAATGGTCCTCTGGAGAAGACATGATAGCAGAGGGTGTGAGAACAGAACAAATGCCCTTAAAATCCTTAAGACAGCCCCCTCGCCGGTGCTCCAACAGCTGGGCTTTCCCCGAAGCTGTTATAAGAATAGACTGAGGCGCAATACCAATTACCACCACCAGGTGGCGCTGGTCACTAACGTGGCCGTGTGGGGAAATCACCGCGTAGCGGTGTCAAAATTAGGCGAGGGTTGGTCGGGAATCAAGCAGACACTAAAGGAGTGACCGGATTCCCAAACGCGCGTAAAGACCAGCGGGAGCGCTCGACGGAGCTGCCTCGCTCGGACCAGACATGCCTGACAGGATCTCACCGCGCGCAAAGCACACAGCGGGAGAAACTGCGAGGGGGAGAACGCGCTCGGGAAAGAGCCTGTTGCGCAGGGAATAATGCTAATAATGTGCACAAGAAACCGCTATACAAACAGCAACAACGTCAGATTAAGCCAAGAATGTAAGGAATGCACTTAACTGACGAGCAGTGAAGAAAGAGGAAGCGGAAGGGACGTCACAATATTATATACGATGGACTGTGATATGATTGGACTATAGTTGCCTTGGAGACTACCCCCTAATGGTTCATGGGTTGTGTAGTCTTTTGTTTAATGATTGTTGTGTTACGTTTTCTTTGAACTGCTATGCAAATAAAGTGAGGAAAGATATGCATAATCCTCGCCTCCGTCCTGCCATAGAATTCATTAAACTTTATTTGATCTGATTTAGAAACATAGATCATAAAAGTGTACATAAAAACAGTAAATCCTCTTTCCTAATACAATACAGTGAGAATTAATTAAAACCAGTAGGTAAAAACGGGTGATACAAAGCCCGGTTCAGAGCAACTTCAGGTTAACAGAATCGTAAAGTTCAATGTTTCGCAAGATCAATCTCATGTACTTCATGCAAAATACGCAATAAGGGGTCCAAGTAAGATGTAACGCTCCAATACCTGATTAGTTTGCACTATATAAAACTGCAGAAAAACTAAAAATAAAAAGTGTTTTGCACACTTCGGTCATTGGGCTATATGTGGGCTACATCTGGGTGATATTTGTGCTACATTTGGGCTCTTTATTCTCTGGTGGCCATCTTGGGAGACTTATTTGTTATGAAGTTTCCTAATTTCGTCATTTACTGCAGTCTCCTCAGTAGGAAATGCTTTCAGTTTTTTACTTTGATTCCATCAAGAAGTCATTCAGATGTGTCACACATTTGTCATAAATTCAGAATGTTAGCACTCTAGTTGTTCATTAGATCACTGTAGTAAAGCTACTGCTCACCAGGGAGTTAACTGGAAGTTTACTGCTGGTATTGAAAGTGATTGTTTCAGTCTGCATGTCAGAATTTTCTAATGAAACAGAAGAGGATTTGAGATCTCACTTAAAACATGCCCTAAATTTTCTTTATGCAGCACTAACCATAATTTCTATGGCAAAATGAACCCCCTCATTTTGTTCCTTTTTAAATTAAATGTTTTAAGTGTTACCAGTTTATTCCAATCAAGATGGCTTCAGGTGTGCCATACTTTTGTCATAAGTAAGACTGTTAGCGCTCTAGTTGTTCTTTAGAACACTCTGGGAAGCTGCAGTAGAACACAAAGGCATCAACTGACAGGCTGCTCCTGTTGAAATATAACAGGAAGATATTTGAGATCTCACTTAAAACATGTCCTAATTTTTCTTTCTACAGCACTAACCATAATTTCTATGGCAAAATGAACCCCCTCATTTTGTTCCTTTTTAAATTAAATGTTTTAAGTGTTACCAGTTTATTCCAATCAAGATGGCTTCAGGTGTGGCATACTTTTGTCATAAGTAAGACTTTTAGCTCTCTAGTTGTTCTTTAGAACACTCTGGGAAGCTGCAGTAGAACACAAAGGCATCAACTGACAGGCTGCTCCTGTTGAAATATAACAGGAAGATATTTGAGATTTCACTTAAAATATGTCCTAATTTTTCTTTCTACAGCACTAACCATAATTTCTATGACAAAATGAACCCCCTCATTTTGTTCCTTTTTAAATTAAATGTTTTAAGAGTTACCAGTTTATTCCAATCAAGATGGCTTCAGGTGTGCCGTAATTTTGTCATAAGTAAGACTGTTAGCGCTCTAGTTGTTCTTTAGAACACTCTGGGAAGCTGCAGTAGAACACAAAGGCATCAACTGACAGGCTGCTCCTGTTGAAATATAACAGGAAGATATTTGAGATCACACTTGAAACATGTCCTAATTTTTCTTTCTACAGCACTAACCATAATTTCTATGACAAAATGAACCCCATCATTTTGTTCCTTTTTAAATTAAATGTTTTAAGTGTTACCAGTTTATTCCAATCAAGATGGCTTCAGGTGTGCCATACTTTTGTCATAAGTAAGGCTGTTAGCACTCTAGTTGTTCTTTAGAACACTCTGGGAAGCTGCAGTAGAACACAAAGGAATCAACTGACAGTCTCTGCCCTTGTTGGATGTACATGTTTTACTGAGACTGTCAGACTTCATTCTCACATGACTGAGAAAGATAATGTGAATTTACAGAAAATATGCTCTCATTTTAGCTTCTGGAGCACCTTCCAAAACTGTATGGGACAAGCATGTGAAAATAGTTTTCTCTCAAACATGATTCATGATATCCCAGCAGAAGGTTTTTCACAGGGCAAAATCACCTTAGAACACACCACAATTCCTGAAATTAGTATGGTACCATCAACAAATGAATTCTAATGTAACTAAAGTCTGTTATCACCCTTTATAGTTCTCCTTTTGGTAACCCTCAAAATCTTCGATTCACTACAATGCATTTCAATGGGGTACTATCATTTATATTGGTCCCAAGATGGCTGCCAGCAATTCCAGGATGAAGTGCTGACAGCCAATCTGATCTCACGATGACATGTATGGTTAGGCTCCGCCCAGATATATATGTGTTTTCTTTTTCAAATTTCTCAGGAACTACTGAACGTATTTACACCATTTAACCAAAAGGCACGACTCTGAAGCAAGGGCTACCTTTTTGCCAAATTTGGTGTAATTCCGTTCAGCAGTTCGGGCTGTAGCTACGATGAAAGGTTCCTATGGAAAATTGCATGGGGAAAACATGTTTTGGGACCCCCTTTTTTCTCGGCCCCCACTTGACGAATCACCCCGAGACTTTCAGGATAGGAGCGGACCGGAGCGGGCCACGAGTTTTGAAAATTTCGCGAAGATTCGTCAACAGGCGCCAAAGTTATTTTAAATAGAATGTTGCGGATTTCCGATGGAAAATAGGTCCTAACTATAACTATCTACTGGCGACCGCCAGTAGATAATATATATATATATATATATATATATACATCTATATCACATCAATTTCCACTAATGTCCGCTGAACACTTTTCATGCAAGTGGCTGCACGTAAACACATCAACACCAACACTCCCAAGGAGTAAGGAGCACTCACGGGTCTCGGTATTGCCAATTAGATTTATTTTCCCAAACAGACGCATTTCAGCACCCTTGCCTTTCTCAATGCTTGGTAACGTGAAGAGTGGCACACGTCTTTCATATCAATCTTTTATACACTCCCACTGAAGGTAGATATTCATCAGTGATGAAGGACTGCTCTTCACCAGTCCAATCAATTGCCAGCATACCACTGTAGTTCTGCAATTTTAAAAGATAGTTTCAAGCAAGGTGCAATGCTGGCATAGTACAACTCCAGTAGTCTTTATCCTCACAGTGAATAACACAATGCACAAAATTAATTGCTGGCACATTAAAGTACTTTCAGTACTGGAGTTATACTATGCCCACAATGCACCTTGTTTGAAACTATCTTTTAAAATTGCAGAACTACAGCGGTATGATGGCAATTGATTGGACTGGTGAAGAGCTCACTATCTTATAGTCAGTCACACACACACTCAGTCATCCATACACCCACTTATTCAACAATACACCTTGGTATATATATATATGTTTAACACTCATAAACTTTTTAAAAACACTCACAGTCACTGAATGATGTCATCACTGATGTCATCAGTGATGTCATTTGAGATTTTATCACTGATGTCATGAGTGATGTCACTGACCATGTCATGAGTGATGTAATATGTGAGGTCATAAGCAGTGCATTGCGGGGGCGCGAGTTATAGTTAACTCAGGTAACTATAACGGCTGAATTTCTCTGGTTTTGTATGAGTGAAATCTGACCCTAACTATAACGTCCCTGTAACCTTTGTTCTTTTTGTGAATTCCTAAGGTTTTTTGATTCCATTTGCTAACTATAACGTCCTTGTAACCTTTGTTTTTTTCAGTGAATTTCTAAGGTCTTTTAAATGCTAATTCCTAACTATAACGACGCTGAAACCTTTGTTTTTTTAGTGAATTTCTAAGGTTTTTTAACTAGCAGTCATGTTTGTAGAGTGGTGGAGAAAGGGGGCTGGGTCTCCGACCAGCTCTCAGGAATTCCACTGCGTAGGACTTACAGGAGGTACCAGGAGGGCTTCTTGGCCCCCAAGGTCCCTCTGAAGCCAAGGGGACTCTATCCCCCAACTAGTAGTGCGCCGGGAGGCACGTTTGCAGAGTGGTGGAAAAAGGGGGCGTGGCCTCTGACAGCTTATCAACAATCGTGCTGTGTGGGACTTACTAGAGGTAACAGGAGGCGTAATTGGCCACCAAGGACATCCTTGGTGGCCAACTACCCCTCCTATTTCCTCCAGTAAGTCCCATATAGCAGAATTGCTGAGATCTGATAGCAGGCCATGCCCCCTTTCTCAACCACTCTGCAAACGCACTTCCTAATGCACTCCTAGCAGGGGGGTGAAGTCCCCTTGGCAATTGAGAGTCCTTAGAGGCCAACTACCCCTCCTGTTACCTCCAGCAAGTCCCACACAGAGGGTTTGCTGAGAGGTTTTCGGGGGCCATGTCCTCTTTCTCTTCCACTCTTCAACCGCGCCACCTGGAGTACTACTATTTGGGGGATGAAGTCCCCTTGGCTCTTGAGTGTCCTTGGGGGCCAACTAGCCCTCCTGTTACCTCCAGTAAGCCCCACATGGCTGGATTGCTGAGAGGTGGTCAGAGGCCACACCCCCTTTCTCCACCACTCTGAAAACGCGCCTCCTGGCGCACTGATTCTTGGGGCATGAAGTCCACTTTAGTCCTGAGGCCATCAGGAGGCAAGGGGATCTCATCCCTCCACCAGCAGTGCACCGAGAGGCGTGTTCGCAGCGTGGTGGAGAAAGGGGCGTGGCCTCCGACCACCTCTCAGCAATCCCACTGTGTGGGGCATACTGGAGGTAACAAGTGGGCTAGTTGGCCCCAAACGACCCTCAAGAGCCAAGGAAACTTTATCCCCCAACCAAGGGCGTGGCCAAAAGGCACATTTGCAGAAGAGTGGAGAAAGGGGGCTGGGCCTCTGGCGAGTTGCCGGCTTCTGATTTTTTTTTCATTTTAGGAAGGGGGCTTTGTGGCACCCCTTCCATTGACTCTTTTGAGCCCCATGGACCCCATCCCTTCCCATTCCCCGGGGCCTGAGCCATTCTTTCATCTTTTAATTTAAATGAATGATGAGGGGGGCCGTGCGCCCCCCCAAAACCAATTTCGGCCCGCGGCCTCCCTCCCCAGGTCAATTTCAGCCCCAGGGACCCCACCCCGGGGCCCTGCAATTTCTTTTTGTTTCTTTCTTTTCAAGGGAGGGAGGCCACGCTGCTCTCCTCCTGAGGCCATTTTTGGCCCCGGGGACCCCATCCCCTGGGGCATGGCCTCTCATTGGGGACCGTCGGTTCCGGCCGGCTCCTGCCTCCTGCAGGAGCCGGCACTGCTTTTTACACCCAGGGAGGTGCTGACATGCAACGTGACTCCCGCTAAATCTATTTTTTTTAAATGCTTTTTTTGGCCCTGGGGGGTCCTTGTGGGACCCCTTCAAGAGGCCTAGGGGGTCAGGGTGTTTCTACCCTGCCCCCTTATCTTTTTTTAATCTTTTGTCTTGTGACTTGGTTCAACCGAGTTACAAGGTGGCTGCCAACACTTCCTGGTTTGAAATGTTGGCAGACAATCAGATCTTGGGCACGAGATGGGGAGGGTTTGATGATCCACCACGGCCACAGTAGTATATCTGAGATATCTTTACATTTCTCAGGAACTTCTGAATGGATTTACACCATTTACCAAAAAGAGTGCTTTCTGGACCAAGAATTATCTTTCTGCCAAATTTGGTGTAAATCCGTTCAGCAGTTCGGGCTGTAGCCGTGTCAAAAGTTTCCGATGGAAATTAACATGAAGAAAAAGTGTTTTGGGACCCCCCTTTTTCTCGACCCCCTTTGACGGATCACTTGTAAATTTTCAAGACAGCAGCTATCGTGACTGACCCATTAGTTTTGAAATATTCGTGAAGATTCATCAAACGGCACCAAAGTTATTGGCAAATCAAAACACACTCTTCCTATGGAAACTAGGTCCTAACTATAACTAGCTACTGGTGACTGCTAGTAGGTAATATATATATATATATATTCACTGAAAAAACCATAGGTTTTAGGGACAGTTATAGTTAGTTGGACATTGCACTCGTACAAAACCCGTGAAATTCCCCGTTATAGTTAGTTCAGCTAACTATAACTCGCGCCCTGCAATGCACTGCTGATGACGTCACATATTACATCACTCATGACATGGTCAGTGACATCACTGATGACATCACTGATGACATCTCAAATGACATCACTGATGACATCATCCAGTGACTGTGTGTTTCTGTAAAGTTTAAATATTTTTAATATATATAGGGAAAGGCGTATTGAAGAATGAGTGGGTGTATAAGTATCTGTATGGATGATTTAGTAGGTGCGTGACTAACTCTATAAGTGAGTGATTAAACGTATCTTACTGAATGCATGGGTTAGTGACTAAACTGGGTGAATGTCTGTATCCGTCTGTCTGTTGCTGTGTAAGTGGCTGCATGGGTTTGTGAATAGCTACATGAGTGTCTATATGAGTTATTGATTGGTTGTCTGAGTATCTGTATGGGTGCCTGAGTGTTTGTGTGGGTGGGGTGTGTGCGACTCTGTGCATAGATGTGTGAGTGGGTGATTCACTGGGTGGATGGTTTCAAGAGTGCATCTGTGATAGACTGTATGGGTGGGTAAGTGTGTGTAAGAGTGTGTTAGTGAGTGAATGTATGTCCCAGTGGTACATGTGTGAGTAACTACATATGTGAAAGGCAGTATATATGTGTGTTGGAGTATATAAATAGCTATAAGCAGAGTGTGCGATTGTGAGAGTGACTGTATGGATGAGTGTGTGCTTGTATCAGTGATTGTATAAGAGCGTAAGAATGTGCTAGTATTTGTATGAGTAAGTGAGCTGGTGTGTGTATAACTGTATAGGTGAGTAAATGGCAGTGTGTTTAATTATTTGCATGACTGACTAGGTGTGTGAGTACCTCTATGGATGAGTGGCGGTGTTTGAGTGTCTATATAGGAGTATGAGTGCATGTGATAGTCCTGTACTGAGTGACCGTAAGTATGAGTGACTGTACGGGTGAGTGAGTGGATGTGTGTGTAGACCTAAGAATCAGTGAGTGGGTATGTAGTTATTGGTGTTGGAGTGTCTATGGTTTTGTGAATGGCAGTCTGTAATTTAGAGTGGGTGTATCAAAGGTTATATTAGGGTGTGAGGAGGTGCATCAGATTATCACGTGGATGATGTCATCAGTGATGTCATTTGAGATGTCATCAGTGATGTCATCAGTGATGTCACTGACCATCTCATGAGTGATGTAATATGTGACGTCATCAGCAGTGCATTGCGGGGGCGCGAGTTATAGTTAGCTGAACTAACTATAACGGGGGAATTTCACGGGTTTTGTACGAGTGCAATGTCCAACTTACTATAACTGTCCCTAAAACCTATGGTTTTTTCAGTGAATTTGTAAGGTTTTTAAATGCTAATTTCTAACTATAACGTGCCTGAAACCTATGGTTTTTTCAGTGAATTTCAAAGGTTTTTAAATGCTAATTCCTAACTATAACATGTCTGAAACCTATGGTTTTTTTCAGTGAATTTCAAAGGTTTTGTAAATGACAATTTTTAAATGTATTAATTGTTATATTTATTTTTTTGATACTGATTTACTACATTTTTTTAAACTATTTATTTTTAGATATTTTATTTTTTAAATTACATTGTAACTACATTATACATTACATTACAAAATATACTTTATCAGATTGAATTAATTTAGTTTAAATACTTTGCAAATAGGCAATAGACTTTTAAGTACAGTAGTTACAGTTGTTGCAATGGGCAACACAATTTCAAACACAATGCAACATTGAGCTCAATGTGAATTTCTAGTTAAATGCAATTAGTTACTTTATGGATTACTTTTCTAACCACAGGACTGGATCCTAGATTCAGTCCTGGGACATCTCCTGTAAACAGTTGAGTAAAAGCGTTTTGGTTACAGTAGTGATTTTTAAGGAATATTATTGTATTTTAAAAGTTGACACTTAGAAACTTTTTCACATAGAATCACCAATGCTATCCTATGGGAGGAAATTCACTTACCAGGTAAGTAGTGTTAGTTATCGTTACTTTTTCTTACTCAGTGGTGGATCCTGGATCCAGCACTGGTGCATCTCCTGTAAACAGTTGAAAGAATGCGTTTAAGTCATACAGGCGATTTTTAAGGAATATTTGTAGTTTGTGAAAATCGACACTTTGAAACTTTTCTGCTGAAAACCAGACAATGGATTCCTACGGAAGGAAATACAAGTTACTGGTAAGTACGGTTAGAATTACTTTTCAGGGTCAGTGCTGGGCTAAAAGATGCAGCACTGGGTTCTCTCCTGATAACAGGTGAGTAAATCGGAATTCGTAGTTCGGCTGATTTTAGAGGAATATTATAAAGTTCCAAAACTCCACACTTAGAAGAATTTCCAATTGAAACCAGTCAATGTTAGCCTATGGAAGGAAATTCAAGTTACTGGTAAGTACGGTTAGAATTACTTTTCAGGATCAGTACTGGGCTCAAAGATGCAGCACTGAGGTCTCTCCTGATAACAGGTGAGTAAATCGGAATTCGTAGTTCTGCTGATTTTAGAGGAATATTTGTATGTTTCAAAAATCGACACTTAGAAACTTTTTCAGTAAAAGAAGGCAATGATATCCTATGGAAGGAAATTCAAGTTACTGGTAAGTACGGTTAAAATTACATTTCAGGATCAGTACTGGGCTCAAAGATGCAGCACTGAGGTCTCTCCTGATAACAGGTGAGTAAATCGGAATTCGTAGTTCGGCTGATTTTAGAGGAATATTATAAAGTTCCAAAACTCCACACTTTGAAGAATTTCCAAGTGAAACCAGTCAATGTTAGCCTATGGAAGGAAATTCAAGTTACTGGTAAGTACGGTTAGAATTACTTTTCAGGATCTGTACTGGGCTCAAAGATGCAGCACTGAGATCTCTCCTGATAACAGGTGAGTAAATTGGAATTCGTAGTTCAGCTGATTTTAGAGGAATATTATAAAGTTCCAAAACTCCACACTTAGAAGAATTTCCAAGTGAAACCAGTCAATGTTAGCCTATGGAAGGAAATTCAAGTTACTGGTAAGTACGGTTAGAATTACTTTTCAGGATCAGTACTGGGCTCAAAGATGCAGCACTGAGGTCTCTCCTGATAACAGGTGAGCAAATCGGAATTCGTAGTTCGGCTGATTTTAGAGGAATATTTGCACAATGGTGAAGGAAGGGGGTGGGGCCTGAGGTGACATGTCTGCAAACACGCCCTGTGGTGCGTTTTAAGTTGGAGAATTAATTCCTCCTCAATCCCGAGGGTCCCTAGGGGCCAACTAGCCCACCAGATACCTCCAGTATGCGCCAGAGAGCTGCGTTGCAGAGAGGTTTCCAGAGGCCACGCCCCTTTTGCACCTCTCTGCAACGCAGCTCTGTGGCGCTTTCTGGACGTACCTGGTGGGCTAGTTGGCCCCAGGGACCCTCAGGATTGAAGGGATTTAATTCCCCATCTTAAAACGCGCCACGGGGCCTGTTTGCACACATGTCACCAGAAGCCTCGTCCCTCCCTTCACAACTGTGCAAACGCGCCCTGTGGCGCGTTTTAAGTTGGGGTATTAAGTCCCCTTGAATCATGAGGGTCCCTGGGGTACAACTAGCCCACCCTGTACCTCCAGTATGCGCCAGGGAGCTGCGTTGCAGAGAGGTGTTCAGAGGCCACGCCCCTTTTTACACCTCTCTGCAACACAGCTCTGTGGCGCTTTCTGAACGTACCTGGTGGGCTAGTTGGCCCCCAGGGACCCTCAGGATTGAAGGGGATTTAATTCCCCATCTTAAAACGTGCCACAGGGCCTGTTTGCACACATGTCACCTAAAGCCCCGCCCCCCTCCCTTCACCACTGTGCAAACGCGCCCCGTGGCGCGTTTTAAGTTGGGGGATTAAGTCCCCTTGAATCCTGAGGGTCCCTGGAGTCCAACTAGCCCACTATGTACCTCCAAAAAGCGCCACAGAGCTGCGTTGAAGAGAGGTGTAAAAAGGGGCGTGGCCTCTGTACACCTCTCTGCAACGCAGCCCCCTGGCACATACTGGAGGTTCCTGGTGGGCTAGTTTGCCCCCAGCGAACCCCAGTATTCAAGGGGAATTACTTCCCCTTCTTAAAACGCGCCAGGGGGCGCGTTTGCAGACTGCTGCAGGGAGGGGGCTGCATGGCCCCCCTTCCCTCGGCCACTTTTGGCCCTGGGGACCCCATCCCCGGGGCCTGAGGATTTTCTTTTTTTTTTTTAAATAAAAAAAAACGGGAAGGGGGCCGCGTGGCCCCCCTTCCCTGGGCCTCTATTGGCCCCGGGGACCCCATCCCCCGGGGCATGCCCTCTTTTTTTTTTTTATTAAGATATTTGTAGGGGGGCTGCGTGGCCCCCCTCCTCAGGCCATTTAAGGCCCCGGGGACCCCATCCCCCAGGGCCAGCCTTTACGTTGTTTTTTTCTTTTTTTTAAAATTTAATTTGTAGAGGAGGGGGGCCGTGTGGCCCCCCTCCTGGGCCACTATTAGCCCCGGGGACCCCATCCCCCGGGGCTGGCCCTCTCCTTTGGGGATCGTGGGGGGTCCCCAATCCCCCACAGTCCGGCCGGCTACCCGCGTCCTTCGGGAGCCGGCATTGCTTTCCACATGGGGAGCTGCTAAGATAGCAATACGTAACCGAAACGAAGTAC